>UELW01000522.1:12869021-14069021 GCA_900490495.1 Danionella dracula
TATGTAAAAGATACACCTGCTCTGTCCCCATTCTCTCCTGTTGCAGGCTTTTTGCACCTGGGACACGAGATGAAGGTTTAAAATTTTGGTTTAATAATGGAGTTAAACAAGTTTCGGACTTGTATTCAGAAGTTACATTAATGACCTTTGCACAGTTACATGAAACAATATTCCTGGAAAAAAACTTTGAAAGTATCTGCAAGTCAGACACTTTATTTTCACCAGGTATAAGCGATTGTCAATAGCAGTCTTTTTGAAGGTTGAAGATTTGACCATTAGACATATGAGAAAAAAGGACAGCTGTCTTTATTCTATGATCTGTTACTGAGCAACTCACCACACTCAGAAGATGTTAGAAGCCTGGAGAGGGGACGTTCAAGAAGAGATTCATATAGCAGATTGGAAGGCAACATGTTTTAAAGCACAAACTCAGTCCATCCATACCCAAGTTTAGACTTCTACAACACAAATGGTTAATGAGAACATATCCAACACCAGTCAGACAGAACCACATTTATCCTGATGTGCCAGATTCATGTGCAAAATGTAATGATGAGAAGGGAACTTTAATTCACTGCTTGTGGTTGTGTATAAAGCAACTGTTTTGGGAAAATGTGATTGACTGTATAAGCGATGCAGTGGAAATGAAAGTTCCTTTTTGTGCAAAACTCGGTATACTAAAATTGTTGCTTGATTTACTATGAATTATCATGTAGGAGGTTAAATTAATCCACAAATAATAATACACACACTCATGTAAGTAATCTGTGTTTAAATTTGTTTAATTGTATCTAAAAAAATGCTTTGTACCATGTTGTACCCCAAAAAGACAAATGGGAAAAAAGAGCTGTTTATTTGAAGACAGACAGGTCTCTACTGCCCATCTTTTCTTTCATCCGATGTCACCTAAAAGCTGTTACTAGAACCCTTTAACTCAATCCATTTCTTTTTCCTCTGTCGGCTTTAGCTGGTTTCAGATAACAAAAAAATTATTTCATTTAAAGCTGTTGCTCAATGTGAGTGAAAACCTGATTTGAAACCTCAGCAAGACAAGGCAAAGCAAGGCAAGTTTATTTGTATAGCATATTTCGTACACAGGGTAATTCAAAGTGCTTTACATTGGAAATAAAGAGTAAAAAGAAAGTACATTTAATAAAAACAAACATAAAAAGTGACAATTTAAAAACATTGGTTAAAACAAAGATTAAGATTTCAGCAGAGAAAGACAAGAAGAGGAAGTGACAGTGCATTCTCACAACTTCCTTCCTCAGAGGTAGATACTAGAGAGCAAAGGTGAAGTCCTGGCAGGAGTTTTCACTTCTTTTGGAACACAAACACTCAAGGTGTGAAGCAGAAAACATAAACCAGAGAGAAGAGACTTTAGAGGTATAAGCTGGCATTCAGGGATAAAGGAAGTATTGTCTGCATCACTTTAAAAACCATATTTTTTAGATGTGCTGAATTCTTTTGTTAAACAGAAATATATACTCCGAAGAAAGCTGGAGACTTGAGAGGTGTTTACTTCCTTATAAAAACTAAATAATTTTCACACACTTCTTGATATCTTTCTTGTTCTAAAGAGAATGACACTTGTTTAATGGAATAGGGAGTACATGTGAATGTGTAGGGAGAGGTAAATACAGAGGTAAATACAGTCTCATCTTGTTGAAACATAATGGGAGGGGGGTCCATTTTATTCTCATTTCATATCATTTTGATCATTCCATGTTGATCACAGAAATGTCAGCTATGACAATATTATTTTAAAAAAATCTGAAACGGTACTTGGTGAAATATTCAATAATATTAAATATTGCATCCCTCAAGTAAAAATAAATAGAACAGAAATTTTCAGGCGTGAAAATATTATTAAAAACATTTTAGAGATGGTACTTGGTGAAAAAAAGTTTGAGAACCACTGCTCTAAGCTATTCCTTGCAGCATGATACAACTTTAATCCACAATGGGAAACCCTTACTTCAATGTTTGGGACAAAAATGTATCAAAGGAAATTATTATTATTTAAGACAACTCTTTACATTATGGCTTACATTGTACTTTTTTTTTCAAAATCTCCCTTCTAAATAAGGAGTGATTCCCTTAACACTGCTACCTTTTAACCATCAGAGCTGGAGATGAATCTGAATGCTTGAGCTGTTTGATTGCTACTTGCATTCTTGCATTGAAGCTCTTTTATTTTGTATGCCTTATTGACAATAATAGGGTTTTTTTTTATAGTTGATAGGTAATGATTAAAATAATACTTGAGAAAAACACTTATCCTCCATGAAATATAATGTGACAACGAATTGTGGTGTGAAACAAAGTTGTCAACTCAACCTCAGTGTCACACAAGCATGGCAGGCAAATCTCACGGGGTAGCAAAATCTGATCTGGTCACAAATTAAATCTTGTCACTAGAAGAGAGCTTGAAATGTTAAAATTTAAATGACTTTAAATATTGGCTGTGAGCGTTCGAAACCCAGTGAACACACTCAGAAAATTTAAATATTATTGTACCAAAATTTTTTTTATTGAGCCAAATAGGACATGCTTCCTTTCGATTCATTCAAATGTTGACTGGCTCGCCATTTCAGCAACCAGTTTTTGTGGCGCTTATGCTGATAGCTCGGATGGTTTCATGTGATCCTGTCTGTATATTGGGTCCAGCAAGGCTGCTTTGTGCCTCATCCTCACGGTGGCGTTATTGGTATTTGACTTCGATCTGCTGTACTCCCCACACCACTTCAGACATGTCTTGTGGCTGTCCTCTTTCATTCGGTCTAAAGCCAAAGTATTGCCAGACCGGTGAATTTACTCCTTTTTTTACCAACGAAAATCTTCAATGCCATTATAATTACACAGATCACTCTCTAAGTTCATGCCAGAGTCTCGCGAACAAAGTAATTGATAGGTGGTATTTTCTGTGTAACCTATATTTATGTTCTTTTTTTGAGGTCACTGGTTTTTCTCCATATGAATTAGAGTTTGGCGGACAGCCAAGGTCACTTATTGATCTTGCTTTTGCATTACCAGTCCGAGGGAAAGAATCCAGTTCTCAATCTCAATATGTAAAGAGTCTAAAATCTCATTTGGAAGAAAGGTATCAAATTGCCCTTAAATATTATCACAAAATGGCTGATGATGAACCTCACTGTTCTCTTCACGCAGTTCAATAAATGTTCAAGGAGTTCCGAAGTGAGCCACTCAAGACAACACACACAAGAATCAAGGTCTGAATTGTCTCCGGTCACTTGCTGCTGTCTGGCATCTTAAAAATGTCGTCAGGCAAGTGCTCTTCCCCTCACCAACATTTCCTTCAATACCTGAGAAGGAGAAAGACAATATCATGAGAGGATAGACTGGGGGATTCTGGGGAGTTTTCAGTTTTCAGCCAATTGAAGTCATATCAATGACTCCGAGACAATCTGGACAGACAAATACCCTATAAAAGCTCTCAGCGATTCACTTCGACAGCTCTGAGCAGAGAGGTGACTCAGCGAGAGTGGCGTTACATGGGTTAGGAAGTGTTTGTGTGTAAAGAGCGGACTAAGGTGTTTTTGACCTTAACCCGGATACCACCAAGAGGTTTTTAAGTACCACAAGTGTTACGCATACCACAGTTTGAGAACCCCTGGATTAGAGTATAGACCTTGTACATATATGAGTTATGGTAATATTTTCATCCAACTAGTCGATAAAAGGTCTGCATTAGTTTAATGGTCATCTTAATTATATATTTAAGTGCTTTCAAAACTAATGCGTTAACACATGCGATGTATAATGCAATAATAGAGTGGACACGTTACAGCATGTGACACTTATCGCTCTCAAGGGTTTCTGTGAGCAATGACAGCCACTTAAAATCACAGTGCACTTTGCTGAAATTGCATTCTTTCGATCTAACTTTGTATAAAATTGAGGAACGGCAGAAGGAGGAGTCAAGTGTGGATCCTTGTCTCGAAATGGTGAGAGGAAGGAAAAAGCTAGGACAAGTTAGAGCACACTGAACGTTATTTTCATGTGAACCTTCAACGTTCACAAACTAATGGAACAGCTCCGTCTCTCGTCTGTTTTGTGCGTGTGCGTGTGTCCACTGTCAAGGTATGCTACATAAAAAAAAAAGTTCAGAGTAACATAAAACAATTTTTAAAAGTTGAAGAAGTAATAAATATGGTGTTGAATAATGTAATGTAACTAAAATACATTTTCTTCTGTCAGTGGTATTAACAGAAATGATGGAGTCAACAGAGGATGATCAGCCTATAGTTAAATTCAAACATGATTTTACCTCAGTCTAAAAGGAAGGACAGCACGAATCTCAGACAGATGAAGATCGCAACTGCAATTGTTCCAAGGTTTAAAAACCTAAAGCTTCTTCTCAAAGATGAAAGGAATGAGTCTGTTAATGGCCAAGAGTTCTGGGGGAAAAAAAAGAGTCTAAAGAGACCACAAACTAACAGCCACCAAATGATTTATTGCAGCTATGTTTTTTACATGACAAAACCTGTTTCAAGTTAAACATAAAATTCAATAAACAATCATATTTTGAATTTAAATAGTCTGTATGTATTCAATTTACATGAATTAATTTCAGTCTTGTCATTGCTATTAATCACGATTAATAGCAATGAAAAGAGGAACTGCTTCGTTCGTGACTGACACATCACTAAAACCCAGTGTATTACTTAGAAAATACATTAACAGCAATAATTAACAAGCTCAAAACTAAGCTTTCAATTGGGTTTGTTGGGGATTGTTTTCAGCAAATATTTAAGTCTTAGTCTTTAAAAATGTTCCTTTCTAAATCCTTTGAAACTTAATTTTTTTTCTATTTATTCAAAGTTTAAAAATGCTTATACTTACAAATTTGTGTTTAGATTTTTTCATTATATACAGTTGCATTTTTGATCCAACTGTCTTTAGTTAAAAAATGTTAAAATAGTCTTGACCGGATGAAGAATTCTCATTATAGAAAATTCAAGTAGTCAGACAAATGCTAAACAAATAGTTTTACAAGACTAACTAAATTTTGTTTATCGCTTAAACATAAAGTTAAGAAGATAAAGATTCACATAATTGACAAGCATAGTTTAACTTTTTTGTTTTAATCCTATTGTCACTACGAAATTCTTTCAGCTCAATAACATTACAATTACTTTGTTTGTTTGTTTGTTTGTTTTTTGCTTTTGTTTGTGTACACAATGTGTAAGAAAAGTCTTCGGTAACCTCAAAAACTAAGAGGCTGGCATCCCTTGATTTGTCTGTCTCCTTTCAAGAAAGTTTTCATTACTTCAGTCATTCAAAGAAATTCAGACTCTGTCACTTCCGCAGGGAACAGGACATGATTGTTCCCCCAAAATTCACTTTATGACTGTCAACAAAAGACATAGAAAAGTCAGTTCATATGGAATATCTTAACTCACACCCAAACTGCTTACCTAAAGTACTCACTCACTTGTACCTACAAAACACAATTGGCCAAATGCAACATTTTCTTCTTAATTTTTTTTAATTTATTTTCATTACCAAAGCATTCATTACCAAAGCTCCAGAGACTTTGGTAATGATTTCAGTTTTACAGATGTTTGCATACAAAACATGCAGTCCACAATTTTTTAACTTCTTGTTTGGGAACTGTATGTCCACATGTAAAGTGATGTTCATATTGAAAAGCAATCTTTAAAAAGCATTTTTTTACTATATTGTTTACTACAGGAGGTACTGTAGACAACATGGTATTATAAAACAGCACAAATGTTTTACAATATTAACAAAATATCAATTGACCAACTCAAATTCTCCTTCATCAGTGAAAGATTGTGGTTGGATTACATGGTAAATTATAGCACACATTGCATCACTAACTGTTCTTGCAGCCATTGGAATACCACCTCCACCACCACAATCTTACACCTCTAGCTTGTTCTCTCCTTGGGCCTGGTCCTCTCACTGCTCCTGCTCCTCAAACTCTCCCTGGTTGTGGTCCTGCACCTCTCACTACTCCTACTCCTCTACCTGCTTCTGTTCCTCTCACTGCACCTCTCCCCGGTCTTACTCGTCCTCATCCAGACTTCAGTGTTTATTCTTTGTCTATTGTTAAAAATATCATTCTTAAAATCCTTCATTTATTCTATAAGTCTAAATGTAATAGAAAAAAACCCTTGCCACTGAGTCTAAGCCAGACTGGAATCTGCTGTGGTTGGCCCAAGTAACCAAACTATACAATAATCAGCTGAGAGATATTTTTTTTATTTATATTGTTTTTGAACTGATATCAATGCAGAATCAAAGAATTTACACTGTAGCTAGTGTTTGAAATATTGTTTTTACTATTGTGGGATGTTGTGTGTTAATCCATAGTTTTGAAAGGGAAGTATAGCTTGTCTGTTAAGAAAATGTATTGTGGAAAAGTATTCGTTGACTGCATATTGTGTGAAAACGACATGAAATTTGTGAATATCCACGTCAGACTGATACTGTGCACATTGTGTTTAGAGTTTTGAAAACGTAACTGCTGATTGGACAAAGCTTGTTAGTGACTGGAAAAAAATGTTACAAACTTAAAAGATGGATTGTTTGTCTTACCACTAGGTGGCAGCACAGACCGATCTGAATTATGGTGACATTTATGTTGAAATACATTGCAAGCTTCAGGGGTGTATTCCAGAAAGCTGGTTATGTGAAAAAAGCGGATAATTTTGAAAGTAAGTTAGTGGATAACCCAAGATTTCAGTTGCAAAAACAAAGGAATTTTTTCAAGTAACTTTAGCAACATACTGTCTGAACATAATCTGCTCTGGTGCAGTTAGTTAGAGGGTAAGTTTGCTTCAGGGTGTCATTGAGGGTTGCTGCCATTTTGAAGATGATCCTGTTGACTGATTTATTGCTAATTTAATTTAATAACATTTCATAGTTAATTTAGTTGTTCATTTAGCAAATGAACATTTTAAAACCACACAATGTCTCCCTTGTTCGTTTTTCATTTCTATACACTTTGTAAAATGCAGAGCATGTAGGAAAGGCAATGTATAAAGAACTGTTCAGAAAGTACTTATTACAGACACTTGTACAACTAGGCAACTATAAGCAGGAGCAAACCCGTGAAATTAGGTTATTGGTTCAGTTGGCTTTACATTTTACATTTATGCATTTCTCAGACGCTTTTGTTCAAGCGATTTAGGGGAGCGACAATGTGATGTTTGTTACACAGTCAAAGACTAACTCGGGTCACTCGTAGGAGAAGTTGTTTCAGTTGATGTTCAGGAGGATCTGTATGGTCCTACCTACCTTTTATATTTCAGTGTATAAGACATGACCTCTAGGACAACATCGACATTGTGCAAGCTGTCCGTCCATCGCCACTTTGAGGAGGGTATTCTCCGGGCCTTCCCTTCCTGGTCCCGGACTCCTCACTTGGACAGCTTGCCTAGTATGCCTCTCCATTGCTCGCCAACACACAATACTAGGCAATTATAAGCAAAAGCAAACTTGTGAAACCTCAAGCACTAGGAATTTCTTAACTCACTGTGGATCAGATGCAATGAAACTTATTGATGTGATGAAAATGAGTACATTAAGGTATAAAACTCATATATTTTTGTCATAAACAGTATAGCTAGACATACTGGTTTACTAGTGCACTGGTTTGATTACATGTACTCGCTTTAGCAAGTGAAGTAAGCTGTGTCATTGACAGATGACATGTGTGACCTACTTTAAAAAACGTAATAGTATTTAGTTTCTTCTTCTTTTCTTTTAGTCATTGGCCATGTCCATACGTACCCGGTTATTTGTAAAAACTGAGTTAATGCTGAAATGCTTTTAAAGTACAGCAAAAAGTCAGTCGAAAAGAGGGTAGCGTACCCTCATATAACTTGGATTCCAGTCCGACTTAACAGTTTTACTGTTATTATTATTAAAGTTGCATACTGTGTCTTGTTGAAATGTACAGCTAAGGGCTGTTTTTGCAACTACAGCGGAATGCTGTTCCATATAATGTCATACACATTTAAAATTGAATTTAACAAATCTCTCCTTCTAGCCAAGGACCATCATGTTTGATTACAGTCTACAAGTCAATGCTTTTTTGTACACACTTGAAATTGAACAAATCAAAGACAGCATTGTTTCAGATATTTTCTGTTTATTAAACTTTGAAATGACTGTTGGGGGCATGCGTAAATTACAGTAGACAAACTCTAAGGTGCATGTATATTCAGCTTGGTGCTGTAGACTGGGGTAGTACAAAAAAATGCTGGGGTTCAAGTCTTACCTTCCAGAGCTGAATGATTCCTGGTGTACCTTTACAAAGAAACCTCAATTTAACATTGACATAAAATGAAATTAGACACAACCAATTACAAATTAATGCAACGGAAGCAAAAAGGTAAACGTTCTCATTCCAAAATATTGACAAAAATGCATTCTCGAATAGTCATTAGATGTATATTGTCAGGACTTATATCTTGTTTTATTTCTTAACACAGATGAACTTTCATACAATTTACCTTTAAAATTGCCTGTCAAATAAATAAGATTACGACACAACAAAAAAAACTGAAAATGTCACACTGAAATGAACAATTACTGAAATAGTAATATTTTTTTCATTTAACAAATAAATACAGCAAAGTGGTGTTACATTTTCTTTACGCCTTTACACGAAAACAAAAGTATAAAAAGTTTTTAGTTTAGCTGGATTTTGCTGTTGAAATTCCACTGTAAATTAACAGCAATTTCTGAGAGTTATTTTAAAGTGCCACCATTGTTTTAAATGCTAATGCATGATTAACTTACAGTTTTTCACAATTGCTATGACAGTTTTTTCAATACATTACAAAAATTACAAATGCTTTCACACCGTATGTCACAACAGACAGCATCATGTTGTAAACAGAACTTATACAGGCTAAAGTCAAAGTAAACTGCTGCTCATATTGTGATCTGAAACACAATTTTTTCCCTAGTATGTTATTCCATTATCAATGAGAAATAGTTTATTACAGTTATGCAAATATATAAACCAAAGCTGATCCCAAGTTATAACCAAACTCAGTGTTTAGATTTTGCTGTCACATGTTTATATGTTCTACAAGAGGAGTCTTTGGGCTGATCTTGAGTGAAAAAGGAACAATATAGAGTGAAAGAAAGAAAGAAAGAAAGAAAGAAAGAAAGAAAGCCTGTATGATGAGGAAGAGGAAGATGAGTACCAATACAGAAGACCAGGTAGAATATATATTTTTTTATCATAATTCCAGAGTTTTATCTTGTTTCTTGTTTTTTTTTTAACAAATGAAGTCTGCACTTTTTACATAAACTGTACATTTTAAAGTTACTCTGAGAGGGACATTCATTTTTTGTAGTAAATTTTTGCAGCAAAAGAAACAAAATTCTTGCATTTACTAATGCAGACTGACTCAAAGTATTTCAGTTTCTGTAATTTCAACGGATTTTATTTTTGTCAATGATTAACTAAATATTGATGTTGGAAGAAAACAAGTGTTTTGTTAGTTTATTACTGTATGTTGAAAACGAGTTTTGGAGTGTTGTTCTCAATGAAATTAACTGTTTTATCAAGTGTGTGTTTAACTGAGTCGGTGTGTTAAAAGCTAAGCAAACTTGTTAAATGTATTTAAAGAATTTTAAGCATTGTTTCTTTGTTAACGCACCTTCATAAGCAGATTATGCATATAACTTTAAATGCTTTATTTTTGGTTTATAAGTGTCTGAACAATATGCTTAATACATTTAATTTCATGCTTTATTGAGGGTCAGTTAATCATTTATAAATTAAACTTTTCACTATTTAAAAACCAGTTAGTTATTATAGTTATTATAGTTATTTAGAACATGTTAATAAATCATTATTAAACCTTTTCAAAGCACCTTCATAAATTTTATTATTCAGATATATAGTAACTGTAGTTATAAAACATTTACTTGCTTCTAGTTAACTGTTTTTGTGAGCTAATCTAAAGTGAAAATTATTCCTTATAAAGCTGTTTTGATGAGCTCTCATGACTATTTATGACTTATAAAGAATTAACCCATGAGATTTAAAGGCTGGGTTTTATTCTAAACCAATGAAAAAACAAAGCACAGAAAGAGCCAGACCATTTTAATATTTAGTCTAATTTGTTAATGCTAAAACATAATGCCTCACAGAAAGTTGCTGGTTCGAGTCTTGGTTGGGTCAGTTTGCATTTCTGTGTGGAGTTTGCATGTTATTCCCTTGTTCAGGTCTCCCCCACAAGTCCAAAGGCATGAAGTACAGGTAAGAGGGAGCTTGTCGATATTTTGCAGTCAATATTTTGTTGTTAACAACACTAACAACAGAAGCTTTCCTTGCGTGTGGGGTGTGGACTTAGATGGCCATTCAGCCCAAGGGGTTATCTTTTCACATGGCACATCAATTGCCCCAAAATGATGGCTATATTTCTTGCCCGGAAATACTTTGTCCAGCAGCTGAGAGGCTACCAGGTCCTTATGCGGGTTGACAACAGCACGGTTGTCTCTTACTTGAAGCACTGGGGCGGACTGTGCTCACGCCAATTGTACAAGCTAGAGTACCAGGTTGTGCTTTGGGCACAGGACAAGCTCCTATTCCTCAGGGTTTTATACTCCATGGAATATGAATGCCCAGAGAATCTGTGACTCATGGGGAATGGAAACTCCATCACAAAGTATCAGTATAATCTAGGAGAGATTTATGTAGTCAGAGGTGGACCTCTTTGCCCCACAGGGGTGAGCACAATGTCCCCTTTACTACTCTCTGAATTGCTCAGTTCCCATGGGCCTGGATACGATGACCCATATGTGGCCCAGACCATATTTTTATGCATTTCCTCCGATAGTTCTGCTTCAGGGTGTCCTAGCAAAAGTTCGTCAACAAGGGTTGTGCCTCTTAATAACAGCGTCACGTAGCCCAACTTTTAACAATTAAGAGTTGTAGCTGCTACTAGACAAATGATATCGCATTGGGCAAGAGATGCTATTACCATAGTCTACGTCTTTTTTACTCTGTTAAAAAAAGTTTTTAAACTAAAATCTATCATCAAAAATTAAAGGCATTTACCGTTATTTTTACTTAGGGTCACCTGTAAAACACAGTTACACTCAGTTTTTACAAATATTACAGTTTAATAGTACATTTAAAGTCAATATCTGTAATTATATATTATTGTAATTCAGTTTTTTTACAGTTTTTAAACAATTTTAACTGAAAAACTGCTATATATCATTGTAAAAAAAAAAATAAAAAACATGTCTTTTTTAAAACATGTCTTTAATCGCAAAATTATCAATCAATCAATCAAGCTTTATTTCTATAGCACCTTCCAAAGGCCAAGGCTCACCAAGGAGTTGTACAAAGACACAAAACAGAGGGAAAAACATACAAGGAAAAAACAAACAAAAATAATAAGAATACAATCTTTATCTAAAAGGGTACAGAATATTTTCTGTCAATGTAAAGTAATCAATGCCTTAAGAAAATTATATAAGTCTGAGAAAAAATAAATTGCAATACAAATGCAATTTTCAAAAGGGATGAAGAAAATGCATAAAAGAAATGTAACAACATCTTTTTTTCTAAAAAAAAATACTAGAATAGAAATTGAATTAAAATTACTAAAAAATTAATTATAGACAATAACAAAAAAGCCACCAACACGTATTTTTGTTTCAGTTTGTTTGATCTTTCAGTTAACTGATATAACGTCATTTGAAGGTCTGTTTAAACATTCATAATTTTAATCTGATGGTTACATTTTTTTTAATAAGAAGTGTAGAACCAAGTAACTCATTAGATTTCTAAGAAACTAAAATTATTGTAAAAAAGGTTTACTTTGACATTTCAGTAAAATAATGTTCAAATATTACAGATTACTAGAAACTTGCACAACACTAAATAAGATGCATGATGAATAAATAAATATGATAACTCATACCGTGTACAATAAACAGCAATCCAAACACAAAAAAAATCCAATCCAAGCAGATTATCATTAAAATGATGAATTAATGAACTTCAGGTTCCTATATCAGTTTATTTATTTACTCTGGCTTGTTCTAGTCTTTCACCAAGATCTTCCTGAATACACTCATCAAGCTTTACAATAACTCTCACTCACTAAACTAAAGGTACTATCAAATGGTTCAACCCATAACGCAGGATCTAAAGCAAAAACTATTTAATGCTGCTCACTGTAGTGTTTGTTGGTTTTTCGAGCAAACTTGTTTGGGCCCACTTAACTCCTCCAAAGCACCCAAGTGCTGTGGATTGTGGGTAATAGAAGCCATGTTGAGCATCGTTCAACACTTCAAAATGTTACTAGAAAAGGTGTACACCGTTCAAACTTTTATGTTTATACTTTTGGTAAACACTAATTCTCATTTCACTCTCTTAAACGTATGGATAGATAGCACACTGACTTGGACACACTGAGAGAACATAAGAAAAAACATATTCAGAAGTTACCACACTAACATAAGGAGCTGATTTTACAGCAAACTCTATGTAATAGTCATTCAAAAATTTTATTAATTCAAAACATTATATTGGTTTAATAATCCTTGGGAAAAACTATGTCCCCCAAAATGCTTAAGCACATGATTCTATATTTGCACTTGCAACTTTAAAAATGGCTATTAATAACCAGTGACATGCAGTTATGAGTCTAGCCTAGCTGCTTCCATCTAATCATTGATATGGGATCATAATATCCAATCTAGGTATACTTGAAAGGTCTTCAATCAATCGATCAAAACTTGATTTGTATAGCATTCACAACCTGGAAGTTAGCCCAAAGTGCTTTTTAACACATTAAAAATAATTTAAAACACATAAACATAAAGGAAACAGGTAACAAAAAGGTAAAAAGCACTTGAAAACGGCATGAGCCAGAAGCGAAAAGGATGTACTTATGACCCCCCCTCCGCACGCCCCCTCATTTCCAGAACGATTCCTTGTTATGACATGCTGGTAAAAGCCCCCACAGAGGTCTCTCACCTCGACGCTAAACTCAATCTAATGAATGCAAACCCCGGCGCTCTCGTCGCTGAAAAGAGGCCAACAATTTAGCAATTTCTGTTCCTTGTGACAGGGCTCATGACTAATTCCCATATTTAAATGAGAACAGGCAAAGCTGGGCCATTTGACGGCAGCCAAGCGCATTTTATCAGGTCAGAAAGACATCAATGGCACCGGGGGTAGGAGGTGGCTGGAACTGTTTAACTGTGCAAAATTCAATCAAAAAGCGAATTGGGAAGGCTGTGAAAGTTTGGGGAGAACCGCTGAAAACATACAGGCTGATACGCGAGTGGGTTTTACTAGTGGGGGCATTATTGTATGTCTTGTCTCTTTATATCAGTTTACAAGAGTTAACACTTGAAAGCGGAGTTCTAAATCAGGCCTTTTCATTATTTCACGACCTCTTGACATTGCAGGTGCAGATCCGAAAATCTCTCCCCCTCTCTTTCTCGCTCTTTCTCTGGTCTAGATCAACATTAAGTATAAAAGCTAGAATAAAAGTTTTAAACGGTCACCCTTTAGTCTGTCATTTGTATATCGTTTGGACGCCTAAATACTAAAACAAATAAATAATTGATGTAATTACAATTGGCAAAAATATCAAGCGAATATAAAAATACATCAGGGCAAAAATATGGGGGTATTAAACAAGTGTCTAAAAAACTGTTACAAAACAGAAATATATAGTACAGTAAGGTTTTTACAAGCTATCAAAACTTAAGTCAAAATAATTGCCTTTCAAAGACGTAAATGCGGAGTGTTGGAGGGGGGGGAGGTTGAATAAATGAGGGGGTGGGGGGATTCCTAAATAACAAGAATGACACGATTGCCTATTTTACCAATAGTTCTGCTGAAATACCCAAAATTGTTAGATTTCGTGAAAAGTGCGAGAAACGATTCGTTGCGTTTCTGAATCTGTATGCGAGACCCTTTCCCGAGTGAAAAACGTGCAATACATTTTAAATATGTTTTTACTTTTTCGACTAAATGCGAACTGAACTCAGTTGGGATTGAGCGCTTCACTTTGAGTGTGAGCTGCTATAGTCAACTAAAACATTTTAGCATTAAGCCAAAAAAATGGATAAAGTAAACTCTTCAGGGAGTCACGGCCGCGTGGGGATTAATCGGCACATTTGCATGTGTTAAAGTTCGCATAAACTTTTTATTATTTTTTGTTTTAATTTTGTTTCGTGTAATCTTTGTTTCGTGTAATTTTATCTCGCTGGTCGATGTTTGTTGTAGCATTAGTATAAACGAGAAAGTAAAAGCTCGTTTACAACTTCTAGACGCGCTGCGAGCCACGCGATTCCCAAGCAGCTCTCATTGAGAGGCCACGTGTCCGTTTCCAAAGCCTCTCCAACTTAACCACCTCCATTGTACGGCTAACCCAGATCGGCAGCGTCCCTCCACATAAAGGGATTTGCAATTTCAAGATATTCCAGCTTAATGTTTTTGACAGTTCCCTCGCTTTTGCCTCAGCCTGCTTATTTTAACTGTGCCAAATGGGTCACCTTGGGTAGCTGTCTGCGCGCAAAGGGCCTTTTGCGCGCATTCAGTCCGAATTTTTTTCCAACTTTCCTTGACAGGGAAACCAGCTGCTGGTCGTGAAAAGACGGCTTATTAATTGTCCTTTGTCATGCAGAATTGCTTGATTTCTAAAGAAACGTACAAAGGATCTTTTTCAGGATTCAAGTATTTTGTTTCGTGCGCATTTTCAACTCATCGACTCAGCTGCAGCGCCTCACCGTCTACCAGACCCAGGTACTGACGGCCTGCCTCTTTTGTCCCATTTTAATGCTCTTGTAAACCGGGCAGACTGATTTGTTACAAGCTGCTCTTTTAAGCTGATAGATAAGAGACAAGTCTAAGAAAAGCCGTAAATGAAAAATTAGTTGGAAGAAAGACAAGGGCGAGTCTGCTAGATGGGGGTCTGTTGACTCAAGCGGCCCTCGAGCGTCGGGCAAAGCCTCTCTCAGCAGCCCCTGTCAAGGTCGCGTCAACAATTCGCTTTTATTCCCTTTAAAAGACACTGTAGCCCCCTTTTGCTTCAATGAATTGATCGGCGCAAAATTAAGAATAAATAAATTGAGAATTTTCAGCACCGGGCTTAAAACGCCCCCAGGGCGCACATGCCCCGGGGCTATTGAATGGATAAAGGGCCGCTTTTTCCAGAGAGGACGCACGCTCGTAAAAAAGTAGACTGCATGATGTAATTAACAAAATAGCCTTATCCTGCAGGCTCACAAATGCAAATATTGGAGTTTTGTTAAAAATATTTTAAGCAAACAATTAAAGGAGTGTTTCCCAGGCCGCTACGCCACGCGAACACAAAGGCTGTACTAATTTAGAAAAATGCTTCGATGTTACCAGGTCTTTTGGCCACTACGATCCTAGGTGATGGTTACTTAGCAAAGGAAATACTATTTAATGCCGATTCGAAGATTTAAACGGCTATTAAGCGCCGTGGTAAATGAGAAGAGCGCGACAAGCTCTGCGAACCAAAAGGATACTGCTTTGAAAATAGAAATATTACGAACTCTTTCAGGTGCGCTTGAAAAAAGATGACATGAACAGACACGGAATTGGCTAAAAGTACATTATTTTACTCCAAAATGGCGTGTTTGGACAAGATCTTTGCTCAAAATAACATGCGTAATTGATCACCGAGTTTGGAGACAGCGTGACAGAATGATTTAAAATGCTATAAAACATGTTCAGATTATTAATCAAGTAAGTTTTTTCTTATATCACTACGATAGAAATCACTTATGCCTATTGTACCATGCTTAACAAAAACTGTAAACGCACCATCTTAACCGTCAAATGTCTTCGGAAGACTAATGTTATACAGTCAGTTTAGTACAAACACCAGATGTCTATCCACAGAAAATAGCTTTCTAAGAAAAAATGCTTCGTTTTCAAAGTAGTTGTAATTTTGCAGTTACATATGGTGTAATAATCGATAATCGACGAAAACGGAAGCATATATCCATCCTTCTGCGAGGGGTTCAGATTCTTTCCATTTGTATTTTGCTTTGGAACACTAATTTAACAGAACACATCGTTAAATGCTTAACTTGTCCTGCTTACTGGAATTCAATTTAGTAATTAAATAGCAAACAAATAAAAGTGATTGAAAAAAGCAACTCAAAAAACGCTGCAGAACAACAATATGTAACTACATCGCTTTTAATAACCGCCAGTCTGATTACCACCAACTGTCCCCCGAGCCCCCTTTTAAACAAATCTCAATTCAAACGTCGATTAACTCGAATATTTTATTCATTTGCGCATTATAGGCTGAGTATTAATACACTTCTCGGGGTTTTATGAAGTCGCTCTCACGAGACCGTTAAGAAGCTTGCATTAAAGGGCTCAGCCTTGAAGCGAGAGGGGCCCCGAGTCCCCAGGGAATCTCACTGGACCGTCATGAATGCGGGTCTCTTTTGGACTTCTTGACGGAAATCGATCCCGGTGCACTTGAGTTGTGAATAAAGGGGATCAGAGATGTGGCGATTAGGATAATGGTTGAGTCTCTAGCGCGCACAAACTCTCACCCAACAATGTTAAGCAAACTCAAGAACTCAGATCATTTTAATCGTGATGTGACCAATTCTACTAGTCTACAATTTAGTAATATTTTTCCTACTTTTCCCTTTAACAACAACTATATTTACTTGCTATTGAATTGGCATTTGCATTATAGCTTGTACGAGTAATTAGTGATGCTTGATTAGATTAGTTTTAGGTCGTTCTGTGTGCAAGACTGTACCGTTGAAAAGAACTTCAGCTACTTTAATTAAAATTCCTGCTTAACTTTTAAACTGAAGCAAGTAAAATCTGACAGGGCGCACGTTACTGGAGTTTGTGTCTTTGGCTTTTTATCTTTCAATCAACATCCATCTTATCTGTAGCAGCAACGCAGACGCAAGTTCTCAATTCTTTATCCTTATAAAAGGATAATAGGTTATATAAAATGTTATAAATGCTGTTTAAAACGAGATGTGCGCGCGTGCGCCTGATCCTTTGGAGAGCATGAAATTATGCTCAGAGCTTTTACTTCTTTTGTCGAGAATCTTAAATGCTGAATTCCATAGTTTGTTGCAAAATCATTATTTTAAAAATGAGAATAAAAAGTGTTTTGTTTTAAGGCACTTGTGTGGTCTGAGAGCGGGTTGACTGAAGTCTTCAAAGAAGTTGTAAGAGAGTCATTTTGCCTTTTGCGGTGTAATAAACTGTAAAGAGGCATCAAGTGGCACTAAGAAATATTCTTTATTTGCAGCATTCAGTTTTTTTTAAATAAATAAATAATTTCATTACAATAAAAGTACAACAATTCCTTTCTCAGGAAGTCGGACATACACAATACTTTTCATTTCTTTTACTAAAACGTACTCGCTTTCCAAACAAATAATTACTTTTTCGTTTGGCACAATTACTATGGTAAATAAAAAAAACTATCTTTACATATTTTAATGACAGAAATATTAGGTAACTTTCAGTTACGGATACGCAAAAACTGTTTGTCGTCAGGAAAATATCCCCATCAACATCGAACAAATGTATAGAAATATACAATATTACAATATATACAGCGAAACAGTAAAACGGGGTCTGCTTGAATAGCGAGACAGCAAAAAAGTGAATTCTTTATTTACATTGACGGCGAACAAAGACTACTTAGCCGTCGCATTTTTGGCAGCGTTTAGGTTAGGCTTTAGTTTCACGCGCAATGCGTAAAGAGTTCAGGGGCTGACGGACAAATCGGCGTCCTCCTTTTCAGAAGCCGGTGGTGACATGGGGAGATCATCTTCTTCCGAGCACCGGGACGAACATTTGCAGCTGTGCGAGACGGTCCGGTGGGAACCGTTTTTGCCTTCTTTTTTGTGCTTGACGCGCCGGTTTTGGAACCATATCTTCACCTGCTTTTCCGACAGATTGAGGTAGGTTGCGATTTCAATGCGGCGAAGCCTCGACAGGTACATGTTGGAAGTGAACTCCCGTTCCAACTCCAACAGTTGCGTGCTGGTGAACGCAGTGCGCATGCGTTTGCTGCTCTGAATTTGACTGCTGCTGTTTTCTATGGAGAAGAGCGCAAATTAAGAAACGGGTCTCTGAAAAAAATGGGGAAAACATCGACTCAAAAGTACGGTGGTTTGGAGAAAGAGTGCTTACCGATAGATATGCAGTGGAACTGTCGTGGGTCTGGAACCGAGTAAGTGGCTTGGTACAAGCCGGAGCCACTGTTGAGGTTTACGCCGCCCGATGTGGAGTGTTGTCTGGAGAGCGCGGAGTGACAATATTGGGCACCGAATGCAGGAAACGAAGCCTTGATGAGCGGGAGTCCTGGGGGTGAAGGATGAAGCTGAGACGTGACGCAGAGCGTGCAAAAACACAGCAAACCTGCTTTCCGAGAGTGGCA
Organism: Danionella dracula; assembly: GCA_900490495.1. Taxonomy (NCBI): domain Eukaryota; kingdom Metazoa; phylum Chordata; class Actinopteri; order Cypriniformes; family Danionidae; genus Danionella; species Danionella dracula. The sequence goes on from UELW01000522.1 coordinate 12,887,477, forward strand.
GGAGCCAGCGGAGAGATTGTGCAGAGGATGCGACGGATGCACCGCGTAGGGGAACAACGGCGCGCTGCTTTCCGTTCCCTTTTCATTGCTCTCCCTCAAAATCAAGGAATCCACCAGAAATGATCTCGGCATATTGGCAACTCCGAACTCCTTTAACTAAAAATTCTCTTGAAACTTCTTTTGAAGTCTCGAAGCCAGATTAGCACCCGATGCGGAATGTCAGAATGTGGTGCTGAGGAGAAGGTAGCCCCGCTTTAAATAGTTGGAGATCCCGATGGCTCATGTGACGGTTACGCTACTAGAGGCCGAGAGCACTCAATAGGTTTTTGTGCCTTTTCTCTCGGTATTCACTCTGCACGCTTCCCTATTATTTCACTTGTTAACTAAATGAACTGCATAATGTAGTCTATTCTTGTCAGCCCCACCCACACCGCAAGAGGGGATCCTGCCCCTTCCCTCTTTTAAAATGTACCATCCTTTCAGTCGCTACTCTTTAGTTTCGTTTTAAAATTTATTTTCTTTCTCACGCGAGCTCATGGACACTATTGCTCTTTTATTTAGTCGACTTCTTTCAAAAGAGCGCCTTGTTTGTTTTGCGTATTCGGCGCATGCGAGGCACGTCGCCATCAGACCCTGTTCCACCTGCAGCTCTGCCCACCATTGACTATAAGAACAATTACAGCACTTATTAAAGAGTATTAATAAAAACTGCGTTTTGTAAATAAATTGTTATAACTTTACATTCCAAAGTAAGATATTTTTTACAGAGATACAAGGTGCTACTTTTTGTTTTCAGTATGCTTATATTTAAATGATTTAAACGTTTTAATTAGCCAATGAAAACTACTTAACTCAAAATAACTTTAAAAGAATAATATCCTTTTTTGAACATGCGAAACCTATGTGCACAAGGATTACAGATGAAAAAATATCTGAAAATAACACAGCAGTCCTCAGATAAATTGGTGTTAAAATGATCCATCATCCAAATTAATGTATTTATTTGTTTAGTTATTTAATTGTATTTGTCACCTTTAGCTATTTAACTGCAGGGGCAATACTTTTACAGCCTAAAGACAAAGAAGAAAACATAAACGAAATGTCAAATTCTGCTTGTAATTTTATTGACAGTTTACTGTTAACCAGAGGTGGGAACAAAACACACATTTTGTACTCAAGTAAAAGTATTGCTTCTTTTGTGAAAATGTACTCAAGTAAAAGTAAAAGTATTTAAAATATATACTCTGGAAAAGTAAAAAGTAGTTCATAAACATGCAGTGAGTTTTTAAGTAACTTTTTACAGCACCAGGGGAAGTTTAAGTCAAGAAGCTCAAAGTAATCCCAGCTGTTTCAGTCTGTCAGAAAGATTAATGATGCTTATTAAACTTTAAAAAGAAATGCAGGTCATTATTTATTTCAATTATTAAGCTAATATGTAGAAAACAGGTTTGAATGAGAACGGATCAGGAGGAATATAAATGAAAGCAGTTTTTAAGAACGTTTTCTTAAAAAGTGTTTCAGGATGTTTAGGAAATGTCACAATGTGGAATTCTTTAAAGGTTAGGGAAAGTTCATTATATTATCAAAAGATGAACACATGGGGACATTTGTTAAGGTCCAAATTAGTTTAAATTGTTTTTTTTTAAATTATTTTATAACATGTCATGCAATGTAAAAATTCTCTGTGGGATGGAAGGGGGTGGAAAGAGTGGAAAGTTAGTAATAATAGGAATACTGAAAACCCTAATAAGGATAAGGCATTTTTTGTTAAAAGCGAATGCTGCATGAAAACGCTATTGAGAACACATTTTGTTTGACCGCTTGTGAAGCTTGTGTGTATAGAAACATGCCAAAACTTTTCTCTTATATAACCGCTGTCAGCTGACATCAATTAATAATGATTAGCTGAAGGTTATAAATACGTATAAACCGAAATCATCCCCAGATCTTTTTGTTTTGATGGACTTTATCCTGTGTGTTCTAGAAAGCAAAGGCAAACAGAAGGTGTTAAACTCCTACCTTGTAGATAAGACTTTCATAGGAGACCAGGCACGTAGCTCTGATTGAGACTTTGCTGTCAAAAATCTACTTGCTTTCTGTTTTTCGGTGTTTGCAGTTAGAGCACACTTTCCTCCCTGTCAAGACTTGGGCTCAACTCACAATCTTGATCGGAATCACGAGCAACTGCGTTCTTTTTTTTGTCAATCAGGCAAGCATACACGAGACGGATTTCTCTTTCCTCTCGTGCTCTTGCACCGGATCAAAATTCTGAATGGTCAGAAGAGTTTTCCTCTGTGGAAATAGAGTTTCCTCAATGGGAGTTACTCGAGGTAACTTGGCCTCAGTGAAAACCCCAAGCACTCAAAGTTAAAATGACAGGTTTTGGTCAGATTGCTGGAGGGAGGGGCTTAAATGATGGTCTCTTCTTTTTCCTTAAGCCATATTCCTTCCATATTTGTGCATTCAATGTCGATTTATTCCACTATCGTTGATGAAAAGGCACAGGTTTATTATATGATGTCACGGTTTGAAGAGATGCTGCAAGCTGTCTCTCTCCTGGAAGCTCATCAACCATAAAAACAAGCCCTCTCCCCTTCAAGACATCCAGATTTACATCTTCAGTGGTGTGGAAGGCTTGGAGACAGTGGGTTATGGTTTTGTGAACCATAACGGTTTTCCGGCATATCAGGTGACCTGCTGAAAGACTTGATCGATGAAAAGGCATCACTTTCGGCCACACAGTACTGACCCGGTCTGGTTCTTCCAAGGTTTGAAGGGAGAGGCTACTTTAAAAGAAACTACTTCAAAAGAAGTTGTGACAACTTCTGCAAAGTGTGTATGTATGTCTGGATACAAAAGACTGTAAAGAGACACTACAGGATTCATCGTTCTTCCGTGTTTTATCGGCATGGTCTCCACTTCTGTGAAACCGGAAAATCTGTTGACTCAGGAACAGCAGACTCATTTAGAATCCATAGAATGCATAGGCACATTCTGGCTCAGTCCCAAGAGCAAGTGCTTTGACGCTTCATCTTAGCTCCACTCGATTCGCTAGGGTTGAGAAAACGGTTCTCTCTCCTGCTCTGAGGACAATGTATTTGGGTGTCATATGGGATTCAATCATAATGCCGGTACAGCTGTCTCCTGTATGTGTCGAATCCATTCTCAACACCCTATGGAAAATCAGGCTAGGCCAGAAAGTGACAATTCGTTACTTTCATAGTGGTCTGGGTCTAGCTCTAATAGCGGCTGCATACACAGTGATACTTTTGGGCCTTCTGTACATTTGATCATTTTCAGTTGTGCTAAGAGCAAGGGGATTTCATCGAAGGGCCAGTCCCCTAAGGCAAATAAGCGTTACACACCAGTGTTGTTGTACCATTTCTATGTGGTCAGACCCCAGTTTCTGACTCTGGGTCCCTCTCTAGGTCCGTGTTGTCAATGCAAGATCGTAATGACAGACGCTTCCCTCATGGATTGGTGCGGTCAGCCCAATGGAGAGGTCACATCAATTGCCTCGAAATGATGGCCCTATTTCTGGCCCTGAAATACTTCCTCCAGCAGCTGAGAGGCTACCACCTTAATGGGTGGACAACACTGCATTAGTCTCTTACATGTATAGCCGGGGCGTACTGTGCTTGTGCCGCTTGCGCAAGCTAGTGCACCAGGTTCTGCTTTGGGCATGGAACAAGCTCCTGTTCCTGAAAGCGAGTTACATTCCGGGGCAGATAAATGTGGAAGTACAATTACCATCAGTCACATTTGGAGGATGTTTATGTAGCAGAGATGGACTTGGCCTAGTAGGAGTCAGCACAATGTCTCCTCTATTACTCTCTGAATTCCCAACTCGGTTACGCTTTTACAGGGAACAGGGTTACAGCAAAGTAACCAGAGACTTTTTGTATGGGTGCCAGTACATGCTGAAGTTGAACCTAACAAAGAAGTTGATCAAATAGCAAAAAAGTCATTAAAACACTCTCAAATTAAGGTAGTAGAGGAAAGTAAATTAGAAGAAGACTAATAATAACATGGTTTATTATAATGTAAATATATCTGTAATAACATATACACTGTATATAAAAGGGGGCACTGTAAATGAAAGGGGAAGAAGTTAACACACACATAATGCATTATAGAATGGAAATGGATTGGAAAACAAACCTCTAAAGAAGTTTTGTAGTGCAGCGGACAATGTGATTATAGAGACTTGAGCAGTTAAGGATTGATGCATGATAGACACATGTATATTTACAAACACAAGCTTTCAGGATTGTCATAGTTGACCTCACATTGGTAATGTTTCCTCATCAGCTATAAAAGCTTCAGCTATAAAAAGCTTCAGCTATAAAAACTATAATAATAATAATTTGCCACCAAGTTACAGATTTTAGCACACACATTTAGAAACCAGATATAGTTGAGCATTCTTGTCGCTGTGGCGACGTCAATGTGAATTTCCTCCTATAGGAGTGTGGAAACCTTTCTAATTATTGTTGATGGCATGTCATTATGCAAATAAGGTTGAAGAGGGTAGGCACAGTCATGACCATTGTTAAATTACTAGCATTTGAAACACCTTTTTAAATGATGTCTAAAAAAAAGATATCAGAAGGGGAGAAAAAACAACAAGACTATTTGGGAAAACTATGCATTTGCTATTTAGTGTAATGGAATACGTAGAAGTAAATTAATATGTGACAAATAATATGTGTCAGTATTTAATAAAGCATCAAATTATCCACAAATTATTTTGACATCCTTATATGACAAGAAGTCCAGGAAAATTATTAACATTTTTAAAAGCAATTAATTAGACCGAATTTAATGACATCAGAATGAGTAGCACAAACTATGCGCCTTTTGATGGTTTTCCGAAACGCCATATAACTACTGATTGTATATAACATGGATGTAGCTGTGGCAACGCAAAATGTAAAACATACAAATCACGTGGTTTCAGTCACTTTCAATTAATCAATTTATGACATAGGGCAACCTCCTGCTTTCCCTTTCCATGTGAAATATGAAGTGACTGAACTGCAGTTCTTCAATCCGCCACTTGAGGCTGACTCCATTAGTGAGCAAGTTCTCATTCACTCCAGTGTTAAATATAACCAACTTTGGAGTTAAAAAAAACATGTATCCACAACTGGCTTCTTTACGTTTGTTGATTAAGAGCGCTCATTCAAATCTTCATGAACACCGAAATAGTTAATTATTTTGAAATTAGTTTGTTTAAGATAAATAAAATTGAAACCTTTCACCAATCAGGTGGCTTTACGTCGGCCCTGTCTCCCTCTGTGGATGTTTTTTGAGAACTGGATTCTGGTAGACAAAAAAAGAGTCCAAAGAGGCGGGACATAAGACGTCTGTTTGGCTGAGGGTTTAAATCTGAAAATATCTTGGGGTGCGATATATATTTAAAAATAATTCCCACCCACCACTCCTCTTAGTGTTCATGAAGGTCAAAAGTAGCGACCTGAATAAAAAATTATTGCAGCACCAGGGGTTTTTTCCAGCTCCAAAGCTCAAAGGCAGTTTTAACATTGGAGTGCATGAGAACGTGCTCACTTCGGATCCCCCACCCTTACATTTATTTATAGATCTTAAACGTATGTATTTATCTTCGTGACTCAATTATACCCCGAAAGAGATTATGCAACCTGCTTATAACTTTGAGCTCACAGTCTTGACAACAGACTCTATACTGATCTTTGACTGAAAGAGGAGTCTATGAGCAACAACGTCAATGTTTCATAATGTTGAGAATAAAGGCTCAAACAGGAAATTATGAAATTGGTGGTTAGTCTCAATATTTTAAATCAGGAGGCTCCCACGGGTGTGTGTGTATGTGTATGTGTGTGTGTGCGTGTGCGTGTGCGCGCGTGTGTGTGCGTGGCTTGAGCGTTGTCAGAGATCACAAAAGTGCTGAACGATTTGGAGAACAGAACCACAGCATGCATCTTGTTGATGGGATTGATCTATGTCGTCAACCTTAAGTAGCTAAAGGTTCTCTTTATTGAAGTATATATGCCCAAACAAATGTTACATGATCTTTACTGAGACAATTCTGCTGTATTTAGGGTGTATTACTCATAACTATTTAGTAGAAAAATTATTGCACCTATTTCTATACAAACAATTTAATTCTCTTCTTTCGCCTCAGCTGTCAATTTACTTTTAACGTGTTATTTAACTGCAATAGTCATAAAAACTATTTTCTTGTATAGCAAAATTATATTTTATCGCAAAAGTATATGTTCTATCAGTATATAGTCTATTGGTATTTACTTTTATTACATATCTTACCTAAATTACAAATATTTTCTGGTCAAATACAACCTGAAAAGCATGTATATTACGAACAATTATTTGCAACCTCCATATTTTTTTATTTTACTGTTGTGTGTCTAATGTGGACTAAACAACTGTAACGATTTGATGTTATGTACATTGTGTATTGTACATTTCTATTGAAAAAATGGGACTTTTAATAGAGAAGTAGAAAAATATATTGATGCAAAGTATAACATTGGGATCAATAATTATACTCGCAATGTAATTTAAACATACTTTCAACTCAGCTTTCCCGTGGAAAATGTATCTGTTCTAATTTCTAAAAACGTGTTACAAGCTCAAAGTTTTTAGGTTAAAACAGTAAAAAAAAAAAAAACAGCAGTGGCCCCCGCAGCGTCCGGGAAGGAATATATAAAAATAACCACGTTTTAACTCTCCCAGCTCTTATTGAATGTCTTTGTGAAAAGTTCTCAATGCGAGAGAGAAAAGCTCGAATTAAAGTGTGTGACAGCGGTGGACAAAGTGGCACAAAGCCGACTCTGTCAGCGAGAGCCCGAATACGCGGCGAGTGAAAGCCGCGCCGCCGCGCCCGCACTCAATTAAGCAATAGAAAAACAATTGCTTTCACTTTAACAACGCTGAAGTCGACGTTCAAATGGGAAGCGAAATTAGATGCGGGAGTAAACATTCGAACATCGCAAAAAGCTGTTTGACTGACGTGGAATAATTTGATCGCCGATTTTATCCAAGTGTCTAACACGAGGAGAAAAATAACCTGTATTATACACTGCAAATGAGCGATGACAATCAAATGCAACAATAAAATAAAAAAGAGGAAAAACTAGAACAGGCTGAACTGCACAAGAGTCAGGCATCATATCTGTGTAAATGAAGCAAAACAGGTGACCGCTCCAGCATTTTAGAATCATTCAAGAATTTATAATAATTCATGGAAGAAACCGGACGTACATTAAGACATAACATTAAAGGTGACTGTGATATGAGTCTAAAATTACAGTCTGCTCCCCGTATTAATTTAATAAAGCAGGATTTATCGCTCCAAGTTAGTTTTTAAAATTCCCAATTCATTTTGATGTAAAGTAGCAAAAGAACGTGCTTCGGTGCTCTCTTCTGACACACAACCAACACTGTTAAAACCAATGCCGCAACTGCGATGCTTTTTGACAATTTGAACAATTATCCTTGCTCTCATAGCAGTGCGCATGTCCGGAGCCGTGCCGACTCGCTCCAGCGTCTGAGAGAAGCGCTGAGCCCGGTAATGGACTGCATGGGTCCAGCCATTTGTAAGCGCGCTTTTCTCTTCCTTTCACAAACTAAACCTCCTTTCGCTGGAATCATCGCTCAAGGGCTATAATTTTGTTGCAGGTTTGCAGCAACCATAATCGCAGGTCTTTACCGGACAAATTAGGAGCAATTAAACCCTTAAACAAGCAGCAGGTACCGAGTCACCATTACAAAGACCTGTTATCCAATAGAAAGATGGAGAGAATAGGGATTTAAGCTTTTCATTTTCCTCCATAACACATGGCAGCCGCTCGCCATTAACTAATTGGAGATTATGGGTTTTCGTGCCCCTCCAGACCTTGTTTTATCCCAAGTCAATAATTACCAAAATGGCTTTATGTGGATGTTATTATAATGTTAATATCAAGACGTTTTGCTTATATGATAACACCAATTACAGCCATTAAAGCCTCCTTGGGGATTAGTTATGGGGCCATTTCAGCGCAGGAAAGTCCTTTTATTGCTCTGAGGTTGTGCTGTCATTGCTTAGAACCTATTTGATCTAAATTCCTTCACCGAAATGAAGAGAGAAAGAAGTAAACGAGGTAACTACATTTACATGTATGCATTTGGCAGGGGCCTTTGACCAAAGCAACTTAAAGTAGGGGAGAGACAATATGCAATTTGTTCCACAAAGTCTAACTCAGGTACTGCTGGTAGAAGTTGAATTAGCTGATCAATCAGCCGAAAAAGAGGAAAATTGTAATTGTTTTTTTCATAAGTGTTCCTTGAAGAGAATAGTTTTCAGTTGCTTTTTAAAAGCTGTTAGAGTTGCTTTCCTGAGCGCAGGCTTCTGGAGGGTGAGTAGGAGTGTAGGAGATGATGGAGGTAAACAGGGGCAGATGGAGATGGTTTTGTAAGCCAGCATCAGTGATTTGAATGATTGAGTCTCAATAAGCTCTTGGCTTATCAATAAGGACTTGGCTCTTTGAAAAAATACGGGTTGTTTGAACTACATAAAAAGACCCGATTGAGATATGATGTCAAACATTTCTTGTTCTGCTGATTATTATTTGTTTTACAATAAATACTGTATAAATAACCACCTTAAAACACCTTAAAACACAGACTTCATTTTTGGTACAGGCTTGCTATGAAATGATGGTGTTGAGCTCCATGTTCTCTTGCAGGTCTACAGAGAAAAGTTTCCCTGCAAAGTTTTACCATAAAAATACAGATGTGCTAGAGACACGTAAAACAAAACCAAAAAAATCTAGAATAAATCTTCAGTATATAAAACCATATAATTCTTATTATTATATTTGAGTAATATACGTTTTATGTTACATGCACTCTTGACAGCGGATTAGCTTTGAAAAGTGTCAATATAAATGTATAATTCACCTGTTTGAAAAGATAACGCATCTGTTTACATTTTCTCAATATGTTTTTTTTTTTGCTATCGTAATAACGGTAAACATTCAGATAAATGTTGTTATAAGTTTAAAATATACCAAACTCTTGGGATTTAAACCAAGTGAATTATGCTTTTTGTCTAAAAACCATCGTCTCATCTGATGCCTTTGGTGTGGCTAATGTTCTCTTCTTTAAATAATTGCCTATACTGACGTTTATGTAAATTTAATTGTATCGGGCTGTTGACATCCAGCGAAAAGAGCCACATAAAGCTGAAATAAAACTTATCACTTGTCACTTGTGGTCTCCCTTTAACTTTGCTCGGGTTTGGCGGACCTCTCATCCTCATTTGTCCTCTCGCCTGGAGATCGACAAATCACTTTGACCCTGTTATGTGCGCCGGAATGCCCTCCAGCGGCCAGAGCGGGAACTAATGCGAACTGGGAGCGTTAAAAAGCGACTGGGACCATTTGTAGGCGAATGATAAACAACATTACCCGGTGTAACAGTCAAGTAAAGAATTACGTTTTTCTCTGTTAACTGGGAAGATCCCAGTGCGCATTAGTATGTTATTGGTGGTATACGGGAACATTTATTCTAACCTCTTCTGTTTCTTTTCTTTTGGGACCAGGAGGACGTTCATTCCTCGCTTTCTTTGAGAGTGTATTGACCGGGTATTCGGGAAACCTTTAATACCGGGTATTTGTCACACCGGGTGTTTAAAAGCCATTAGTTTATCGCCATGCGAGTTAAAAAACAAGTCTTAGAAGCTGAAGGTTCCCCAAAACACTACTTAAAAAGTTACCTTTAAACATGAAATATGGTTAGTAATTAAGTTTAAAACAATAAATTCATTAATACACCCAGAATTAAATAGATTTATTCCTTTTCTAAAAAAAAATTTAACTTTCGCATCTCCTTAATTGTTCATTAGAATTAAAACAGTTATCTCTTCATAGAGATATTTCAGATGCAAATGACAAAAACAGGCATTTTTTTATTTTCACATGAATTTAACGGTTAATGTGTAACATCAGGAAGTAGAGGAAGTTTTCATCTCAACATTTTCTGAAATCTTTATTATCAATAGTGGATTTGGCATAGAGTAACTTTAGTTATTTCACAGAACATTACATGCAGTAAAATGTAAGTATTTTTTGTGTTTAAAATGGTTATCTTAAGTTACGTTATGGGTCTATGCGGTTCAGATAAAACGCTACAGTGATTTGCACTTTAAAGAATGGGAACAAAAACTGTATCTCAGTCCAACATTTTTAAAACCAACCACATGGATTTTCTTTGTAAAGCCTAGTATTAACTTTAATATCTAAAATAAACAGATAATGCATTCATAGTTAAAAGCTACCAACAATGGAGCAAAAAGTGCAATAAAATGAATCATCAGTATTTTTCTGCCTATTAATTTATACCACATCCCTGGCAAACACTTTAACATATCAATAATAAAACCCCACTTATCAGCTCAAGTCGTGCCTGGGGCAATTCATGCTTTTCTGTTTAGAGAAGGACCTGCAGCTGCCAGATCCAGGCAGCTTTTTTCACACCAATTGTTTTCTTCTCCTGCTGATTGTGAGTAATAAAATAAAATTAAGTGAGCATATAGTTCATTGGGTTTGGGGGTCAATAGCTTCCGTATGGTGTGAATTATTCATGGTCAAAGACGGCATTGGCTGAGGTGCACGCTGCTCCTCTTGTCTGTATGCAAGGATCCAGGGAAACAGGATTTAAGGTCCCTCTGGGATATGGCATGGCTTAGCGGGATGTCCCCCCCATATCTGCCCGGGGCTATGACACAGACTACTGGTTTTTACTGGAGCGTTTTATGAGGGAGGAATGATGAAAAGGGATGAGAAGTATCACTCAAATGCTGCTCAGCCACCAGTTCTTTGTACTGAGAAAAAAGGGCTGGTTTACATTGGCAGGAACAGGCACCCTATGATACAACAGATTGCAATACATGTAAAGATATTTTATGTTTTACTTTCTGTATTGTGTGCATCTGTTTATTTTTATATCATCTATTTTTGTGTTCAACACTGTCAGCTTCCAATTTCATTCATAGTATTTACAATTGATCAAAACTTGTTGCTCTTAACTGTGAATAAAAGTGCAAAGATAAAAAATAAAGCTTGTTTAAGGTACACTTTCTACAATGTTATGTAATGGAAAAGTGAAACTGTCAATGACAGTACAGCATTCTCAACAGGAAAATAACATGTTGACTCTCAGTTCATTTATACCCTTAACCCAGCCATGTGTGTCAAAACTGTTTATTGGTCCATAAACAGATAAACTATTTTATGTATGAGACTGGTCTGGACATTCAGACTTGATCATTAGAAAAATCAAAACCTGATCAGCCATAGAAGATATCAGAGAAAGATTGGAAGCCAGGTATTTTAATCATAACCAGACAGTATTTTAATCTTCATGTCTGGAACAACAGATATTCTTCTGGAACATGTTAGCCCATTCTGATATAGAAGGACACTAGCAGAGGCAGACACATAGATGCCTATAGGCCCCATTGTCGAGTACACAGAAAGGGAGAATGAAATAAATCTATCATAAATCTTTAAAAAAAAATTCCACCCCAGTTACAAAGGTTATTTTAAATTGTTTTAATGAAAACATTTTCTCAATAAATTTAATGTTTTTGATGTTTCTTTTTTCTAAATTGTTTCTAAATCTTGTGGTCTCTTAAAGTTTCAAGTTTATACTTAAAATAAATTAATAATTATTGTAGATGGTTTATGAATCCATAGCTTGCATTTTAAAGACGTTTTAAAAAAATCTTTTATTTAAAATGTTTTATGTTGTATCAATTTCAAAACTGAATAAACACAACAAATAAAATAAAAATTAAAGTATTATTTCCATAAAACAAATAATATCTTTAGATGTCAACCAACAAATAGGAAAAGGCAATGATATATTATGAACATGAGTATATGTTATTGATTTCGCTCTCATACTGGTCACCTAGTAGAAGTTCAACACGAAGGCAGCTCATGGCAAAAGTATAATGGCTATTTAAATTCAAAGTTAAATTTTGTCCAAACCACAAATTCTTAAAACAATCTAACCGGCTGCACCCCCAAGGACTTTCACCCCAGAAGTCAGTCTATACACTGTGTGCACAGTTATTAAGCAATATTTTTGAGGATTAATTTTATCATTGAGCAACTACTATATTCTCAATCAACCCAAAAGACACATAAATATCGAAGCTGAGTAATTTTTGGAAGTTGGAGTGGGGCTTTTTTAGTTTTGGCTATCTTAGGAGGATATCTGTGTGTGCCAAAAGAGTTTTGCTTGAAACGTAATGGTTACTTTCATAACCCCTCTGTCTTCTGAGGACAATGGAAAGGTCCCAGGAGGGAACTAAGAATGGTCTAACCCTTCTGGTCCCTCTGAGGAATCTGACCGTTGACTTATGTGGTCCCAACGTGTTGCCGTAAACCGGAAGGTGATAGGCAGGAATTGCGGCGATGTAAACTTTCATGGTGGATGGAGAAAGTCCAGACTCTCTTGAAGGAAGCTTAGCAGGAATTCATTGGGGCATCTGCTTGGGTCTACTTGGCGAGAGTGACACCAGTTGACGAACCGACCCCACTTGCTGGCATATCAGGCCCTTGTAGAGGGAGCCCTTGTTTGGGGGGCCCCTCGGACAGGACTGTTCCTCCGTCGACTCCATGTAACCGCTCTTGGTCGACATCTTAGAATGACTTAGAATGGGAGCTGCCACATCTCTTCTACTTGCCGTCATGAATTCTCCAAGACCCACTTCCTGATCGTAGAGACCCGCAACGTAAGGTCATCTACCCATCATTAATATAGAGCAGAATAACTGATTCTGATGAGGACATGTGATGTGGGCACTTTATAGTGTTATGCACTCTAATCTATTTGCCATCAGAAGCTCATTATGAATATTAACTCAGTCTTCAATGGTTTTAATATTTCATGTTTAATCCACAAGTGCCACTCGACCCCTTTTAGTTATAAAGCAAGTAGCATTATATATGCTACAAGTCTTTGATATTACAAATGCAATGTATTGTTTTACTTGCAATAGATAAACTTAATCACCACGTCATTGTCAGGTCTAAGAGCCATGCACTTGATTAGCAACCTAACATCTAACCTGAACCAATAACCAATCAAGAGCTCATCAGGTGCTCCATGTGCAGTCAATCACCTGCATAATAATCTGAGCACCTTCATTGTAAAGTCTCAACAACGCTCTGTGCCACGTCGTTACCATCACTACTGTCATTGACTCCCTTACCTAGAACAATGAAACAATGAAGGAAGGCTCTTGAGTCAGAAATGACAGAAAGGCAAAGCAATGATTTATTTTGATTATAATCAAAATATGACACAAACAATCAGTCAGAGGGTTCATGAAAGTCAAAGTCTTATTGCAAATAATTCATTCCCCTCAGAGGGTTCATGAAAGTCTTTTTGCAAAATCCCTGGTGAACTCAAAGCAGGTAATGTCTGTCTTCAAGTTGAATCGCAGCTGTAGAGTAAACACAAGTGGAACTTTTTCTGCTTCAGACGAGATGCGAGCCTATCCCAAAATACGACCTCAGAGAACCCTCAGGACTTGAATCAAGGGCCCCTAGTGTCTGGCCTTCATGATGTCACCAAAGTGTGGACACAAGTGAAGTCCACAAGTCCGGAGTATGTCATTTGAGACAGGGCCATAAGCCCTTTAAAGGGAATTTATTTTTTGTACTGCTTGTTTTAATAAAAGCTTTTAAGATTATACCTAAAAGTCTTGTTCGGTGGTCCCTGACAGTCATCATAATGTTGTTACTAAGTAATGTTGCCATGATTAAACAAATACTAACTAATATCATAACAGTCTGTATTTGTTGTGAACATGTTAACTGCTCAGAAATTGCTTAAACCAAAAATTGTGAGTGGAAACAGTGCAAGCTAAAAATATTACTCAAAACAGTGTTTTCCCAAAACAGACAAAATGTTATTAATCATATAATTTTAGTTTTTAAAAATGACAGACATTTCACTAGACAAAAATGTTTAGCTTTTGTAGAAAAGTCAAGCTGACAACTGAACAGCATATATACATTTTGTTAACCAGTGTCACAGTGGTTGTTAGTAATAATACACTTTTCTTATTTAAAACAAAATAAACTAAATTTTTTTGAATAGGTCAAAGATAGCTGTTTGGTTAGTTAAAAGAAGTAGCTTTTTACTTTTTGCCAAACTATCACTTTATCTTGTAAATTTGAATGTCCTGTGTAATATGGAAATACATTTTTTCTGTTACAGCAAAGATTGAGAAGTCATCTTTTAAATACTCTATTTGCTATTAAAAAGCTCTGACATATTCTTTAAATAGAGTTTTCTTTTACCCATAGAAGTTAGTTTCCAATTCAGTGGATATTTGATCTTTTAAATAATGATGGGTCAAACCAATGAATTTAATGAAGTCACTGCAAACAAAGGGACCGCTTTTGCTATTTGAACCCCATAATGGCAAAAAGGGAGGTCAGCAAAGTTCTTTCAAAAGGTTTGTACACATAAGTGACAATGTCTATAAAGCAGACCTCTTCAGTGGTCCCCTTTTGACAAAGTGTTGGGGACAGCCAGTGATGGTCCTGTCATCCCAGGGTTTGTTCTTTGTTTTTGCATCTTCACTCAGTTCCTCTTTCACTGGTCTCCAAAAACACTGCCTCAACACAAAAGTGGAGGAATGTCAACCACATTTTGCATTTCTTAAGAGTTACTGGCCATGCAGACTGCTCTGACCAGGTCCTTATAAGCTCAAACTCACCAAATAGTTTCTTACCAAGAAACTTTGTTTTTGTTTTTAAATGAGTAATGTGCAAAGTAAAAAAAAGGCTTTTTAATTATGTAGATACTATTTGCTTATGTAGATTATAGTCTGTCTTGGAGAAGTGAAGTGATAATATATCATTAATAAGAGATTGAATTGTGTCACATGCACTCTTATGTTTTAAAATTTAAACCACCCCCAGCCCCCCTTCCCCAGTCAGAAAAAATTAATTGATGTGTGACCAGGTCATAATGAACAGTGGTTCCCCTTTTAAGGCGAGTGAGTTGGAAGAACATGCGTGGCTCCTTTAAGAGAACATGCTAGAATTCTCGCGAGACTCGAACGTGCGCGCTAGTTTGGAGAGTCTGCATGGCGATTGTTAACAGAGGGACAAATATTTAAAACATTCCTGTTATTTCTTGATAATCGCTGGTAAAGATGGGTTTGACTGTCTATAAAACACACATCTAAGAGCAAGCATGGTAACTTTTCTAAACCTTTTTCATGTGATGTTGTTAGATGGTGACTGATGAATGTTACCGCGAGAACCAGAGTATCGCATGTGTAATGGAGACCGTCTGTGGTATGTGACATTTATGTTCGTTTTCGAATGTCATGTAATGTGTATAATGAGTGTTGCAATGTTATGAACAGTTTGTGTAAGATTAGACTGATTGAGTGCCATTCTGTGAATTTAAGTGTAATTGTGGATTGTGTTCTGTGTTTAGCCACTGCCGTATTTCTTAGGTTCTAAAATTAGATTATATTCCTTTTGACCAGTTACCAATTGACACTATTACCTGAGAAAGTAGTGAGTTTAAGTTGTGTTTCTTTTTTATCTTGTAACTTTTTACTTACTGATGTGTTGTAAACACCAAAGAGAAACCTTTGTTTAAAGACCTCAACTCCTTTCGACCGCTGTCACTGTTTAGTACAGCAGTCAGAATAAAGCCACAAAAATATATTCTGTTGTTGGTGCTCTTTTACCCACCATCCAGTGCACCAGGTCACATTTTGGTACCAGGAGTGGGGTATTCTGACAGTCAGGAGCTTAGTGAGGCAATGGATATAGATTTTTACTTTACTTGAAATACGGTGGTGGTGAGGCACGTGTGCTGCAGGATCTGGACCAGTGTCAATTACATCGGAAAAGAGTGTCCAACGTGAGGCTGTTGTCCACGAAAGTCTGTTGGTATCTGCTGGCGTGGCAACTGGACAAGAACCGGACCGAGTGGACTGTGACCAGACTCCAAGAGTTTGTGGACATACTAGCTGCAGCATCTGAAGAAAAAGACATTTACCTGTGATAAACAGGGTCTGAGAAATATCCTTTCACATTTGAGAAAGGGACATTTATTGCACATTTTCCTCTGCATTTAAAGATAAGTGTTGTTTTTGATTCAAAATGTCAGATTTTGAAGAGGGCCCAGAAGGTGGGGCGGCTGCCCCAGATCCTGGTTCAAACACTGGTATGGGTAATGTGCAGGAACAAATTTTTGAACTCACTAGAAGGCAGGCTGAAGCAATGGCGGCCATTGCCAATCTGAATAGAGAGCCAACAAGATCTTTTTTGTATGTGCCGAGGGAGCGTCACATTCAGCCATTTAGTGGTGATGCATTCAAAGATGGCAGGAATGTGGATGAGTTTATTGAAGAAGTAGAAAGAGTTTTACTTGTTAGAAATCAAAGTCCAGAAGATCAAACTGATTTTGTTCTTTCCCTACTGAAGGGTGCTGCTCTGGAAGAGGTTAGGTTGAGGAAAGGACAACAACCCTTGCATGCAGATAACATTTATTCCTACCTCAGAGATGCTTTTAGAGAGAAGCGCAGCTCTGCTCAGTTACTACAAACATTCGATTCACAAGTGTGATGTGTTTGCCAGTAAGTGCACAGAAGACAAAGTGAAGTTCATTTTGGAAAATGAAATGTGTTTTTCCTGTCTCAGGAAAGGTCACATATCAAAGAAATGCCCAAACAAAGCCATATGTAGCATTTGCAAGAAACGTCACCCAACAGTCATGCATGAAGAACGTCTGCTTGAGTCTAAAGATCGATCGTCTTCACGATTAAATAGACCAGAGGCAAGGACTTCATCTCTTTCTTGCAGTATCAACAAAAATGGTGGGAGCACATCAATGGTGGTACCAGTGTGGATATCTTCAGTCTCTACTCCTTCAAGAGAGATTTTAGTGTATGCCTTGTTGGATACTCAAAGCAGCAACACCTTTGTGGATAAAGAAGTATGTGAGGAAATGGGTGAAAAGTTAGAGCCGGTGAAGTTGAAGCTGACCACTATGATGGGACGAGACTCCATCATAAAGAGTGAGAGAGTTAGTGGTCTTAGAGTAAGAGGGTTTTCCTCTGGAAGCTTCATTAATTTGCCCCCAACATATACTAGAGACTTTATTCCACTGGAACGGTCCCACATTCCCACACCAGAGGCAGCAAAGGGATGGAGTCACCTTACTCATATCTCACAGGAAATACCAGAGCTGTTAACTTGCAAAGTTGGACTTCTAATTGGGTATGATTGCTCCAGGGCACTTATTCCAAGAAAGGTCATCACTGGGAGAGATGAGGAGCCTTATGCTATTAAAACAGACTTGGGTTGGAGCATAGTAGGCAATTCAAAACCAGCAGTAAGATCAACAGCAGTCACTGGATTACGCCATCGCATAAGTGTTACAGAATTCCCAATATTGACACCTGCAGCCATCTTAAGGACTCTTGAATCAGACTTCAAGGAAAGTAATGTTAAAGAAAAGTGTGTTTCTCAGGATGACATTCAATTCATGCACACAGTTCAAAGTGGAATACACAAAAATGCAGAAGGTCATCTGGAAATGCCTCTTCCATTTAAGACACGCCCACAGCTGCCAGAGAACAAAAAGTTGGCTATTTTGAGATTACAACGCTTAAAAGTCAATAATGGGAGATTTGATTTTTCAAGTGATGCTGGTTTACTTGGATGATATCCTGGTGTACTCATCCAACTTCCAAGAACATCTTCAGCGGCTGGACGTTGTTTTTAGTAGACTTAGGGAGGCAGGACTGAAAGTCAAGCTGGAAAAGTGCCATTTCCTACAAAAGGAGGTTACATTTTTAGGTCATCAGATTTCTGCACAAGGCATAGGGACTGACCCGGCAAAGATTAAGGCAGTACAGTGCTGGGAAACACCGTGTACTGTGAAAGACCTAAGGTCGTTTTTAGGTTTTTGCAGTTATTATAGAAAGTTCATTGAAGGATTTTCCAAGATTGCTGGTCCATTACATGACTTGGTGAATTTGTGTCTAAACAGACAAGGCAGTATTAAAAAGTATGATTTTCGCTCCCTCTGGTCAGCTCCGTGTCAAACATCCTTTGAGCTACTGAAGGAAAAACTTACCACTGCGCCTATCCTGGGTTTTGCAGATTTCTCACTTCCATTCATAGTGGAAACAGATGCTAGTAATGAAGGGCTTGGAGCAATCCTCTTTCAATGGCAAGGTGATGTTAAAAGGGTGATTGCTTATGCAAGCAGAAGGTTGAGAAATGCTGAGAAAAACGACCGTAATTACAGCAGTATGAAACTTGAACTGTTAGCTCTGAAATGGGCAGTCTCGGAAAAATTTAGAGGTTACCTCTTAGGCTCCAAGTTTGAAGTGGTTACTGACAACAACCCATTGTGTCATCTTAAAACGGCCAAGTTGGGTGCAGTCGAGCAGAGATGGGTGGCGCAGTTGGCTGTGTTTGATTTCGTGGTGAGTTATCGTCCCGGGAAGCACAATGCAGCTGCAGATGCTCTCTCTAGGCAGCCATTAGCAGGGGAGCCTGCAAATCCTGAAGATGAGGAGTATGATGGCTGTGTTACCATCTGTAATGTGATCAACCAGGGAACACCTTTGGGCTTGGAGTTATTGACGGCTGGGGATAAGTGCTGTAAGGTGAGGCAGATCCGTGCTGTTGAAAGTGGCTCCAGTAGAGAGGCTTTTATGTTTCGAGAATGTACCCCTGTCCTGCCAGGCTACACCAAGGAACAGTTAGCAGAATTTCAGCTGAAGGACAAGACTCTCGGTGCTTTCAAAGCATTCTGGGGTGGTAAACGGAGACCTACATTCCAGGAAAGACGCAGCTTACCCAAGTCGGTGTTGTCATTGCTCAAGCATTGGAAGTACATCATTGAAGCTGATGGGTTACTGTATCGTGTTGTGGAGGATGTTCGCCTGGGTAAGTGTCAACAGTTTCTTCTACCTGCCTGTATGAAGGATCAAATCCTAGAGAGTGTTCATGATCGGATGGGACACCAGGGCATCGAGAGAACACTAAATCTGTTGCGGCAAAGATGTTTCTGGGTTGGTATGTTTGAGGATGTTGAGGAATGGGTCAAAAGGTGTCAGAGATGTATTCTCACTAAAATGCCACAGCCAAAGATCCGCCCTCCTATGAAACCATTCCTTGCATCCAAGCCTTTGGAAGTTGTAGCAGTGGACTACACCATACTTGAACCTTCCTCAGATGGTCGTGAGAATGTGTTGGTAGTTACAGACGTTTTCACAAAATTTACACAAGCGTTCTGTACCAAAGATCAGAAAGCAGATACGACAGCTAAGCTTTTGTTGAAAGAGTGGTTCATGAAGTATGGGGTACCTGAGAGGCTGCATTCTGACCAGGGTAGGAATTTTGAAAGTGAAGTGATCGCAGAGTTGTGTCGTCTGTATGGGGTAAAGAAAACAAGAACAACACCTTACCGTCCCCAGGGCAACGCACAATGTGAAAGATTCAACAGGACACTTCATGAGTTGTTGAGAACACTTCCCCCTGAAAAGAAAAGGCGTTGGCCCGAACATCTTCCCGAATTAGTCCATGCGTACAATGTGACTCCTCATGCGACAACTGGGTACTCACCATATTTCCTGCTTTTCGGGGTTGAGCCACGTCTTCCTGTGGATGCTCTTTTAGGTCAGGAGGCTGCTGTCGATAAGCGACAGGACTGGTTAGTCATTCACCAAAGTAGGCTAAGGGAAGCTCACAGCAGAGCTAGGGACCTTGCAGAACAAAAAGCCTCTGAAAGGCTTGCTCCCTTGAATGAGAAGGTGTACTGTCCTGAAATTGATGTAGGGGAAACAGTTTATTTACGACACCGTCCTGTAGGTCGCAATAAAATACAAGATGCATGGGCTCCCATTGTATACAGAGTAGTTGATGTTGCGGGCACCACTTACACAGTCGAACCTTTAGAAGGAGGTCCGTTCCGAAGGGTTCACAGGGTAGACTTACGTCCTTGCATGAAGCGTGTTCCCGTACTGGAAACTACAGATGAAGTCATTGAGCCATTGACCAATAAGCTTCCCCCTGTGGAAGAAAAATTGAAAGATGACAATTTGGAGTGCATGATCCTCGAAGAAGTTACTTTACCTTCCCCAGCTGAATCGATGAGTGAAGATGTACTTGGGTTGGTTGGAGTTCCGTCAGATCTAGGGCAAGAAACTGCTCGAGTTTGTGAGGAGCAAGAAGTGTCGCTACCAAATACCTCAATGCAATATCGCACAGACCCTGAAATAGTAAGAACTTTGAGAGAAAGACCTGTCCCAGCGCCGAGAAGAACAAAGAGAACAAATGCTGGTTCGCATTCAAATCCATTCAATGAACCGAGGTCAGCTTGTAATAATGTGTCACTTAGTTCTGAAGAGTTTTCTCAGGTTTTGACCAACCTTTGTGCTGTATTCTCTAGAAATTTGAGCAGGATCATTGAGGGCAATGATTCCTTAGCAGGGGAGGATGTGACCAGGTCATAATGAACAGTGGTTCCCCTTTTAAGGCGAGTGAGTTGGAAGAACATGCGTGGCTCCTTTAAGAGAACATGCTAGAATTCTCGCGAGACTCGAACGTGCGCGCTAGTTTGGAGAGTCTGCATGGCGATTGTTAACAGAGGGACAAATATTTAAAACATTCCTGTTATTTCTTGATAATCGCTGGTAAATATGGGTTTGACTGTCTATAAAACACACATCTAAGAGCAAGCATGGTAACTTTTCTAAACCTTTTTCATGTGATGTTGTTAGATGGTGACTGATGAATGTTACCGCGAGAACCAGAGTATCGCATGTGTAATGGAGACCGTTTGTGGTATGTGACATTTATGTTCGTTTTCGAATGTCATGTAATGTGTATAATGAGTGTTGCAATGTTATGAACAGTTTGTGTAAGATTAGACTGATTGAGTGCCATTCTGTGAATTTAAGTGTAATTGTGGATTGTGTTCTGTGTTTAGCCACTGCCGTATTTCTTAGGTTCTAAAATTAGATTATATTCCTTTTGACCAGTTACCAATTGACACTATTACCTGAGAAAGTAGTGAGTTTAAGTTGTGTTTCTTTTTTTTATCTTGTAACTTTTTACTTACTGATGTGTTGTAAACACCAAAGAGAAACCTTTGTTTAAAGACCTCAACTCCTTTCGACCGCTGTCACTGTTTAGTACAGCAGTCAGAATAAAGCCACAAAAATATATTCTGTTGTTGGTGCTCTTTTACCCACCATCCAGTGCACCAGGTCACAGATGAAACAGTAGGTCATCCAAAAATAAGTTATATCTCAACTCCGCTTATTTCACTTTTTGCACAGAAAACTGGTGGTAATTTTTAGCACATTCCAAAAAGAACTATTCTTGAATATTCTTCTATTAATTGTGAAAACCCATGTTGATTAAAGGCACTGTGCATTGCTATTATTTAATTGTCTGACACATGCACTTATCTATTGTTGGTGAATCTGGTTTTGCTCCTCCTTAAAAAGGGCCAGGTTGGACCCATTTAGGAGAGGGGAGGGCTCCAACTCAGCTCACACTAACCAGAGAGACACCACTAGAAAGACTCTTATATAGCCGGCCTGGCGTATAGACTATGAAATGGCACACAGATTCAGTGACTGTTAATGTGAGAAAAATGGACAATGAGGCCAACTTCACAAATAAAATATATAAAGTAGGGGTGGGCAATACTGGTCAAAATTCATGTCATGGTATTTTCCACTGTCCAGACGATATTGGTATTATATCCCAATATGACGAGAAAAAATGGACATCACATTTTAGTAGACCTTAATAATATAAGAGGCAAAATTTGCATTTTAACCTTATTTAAAGTGCAAGTTTAGACAGAGAATTGAAAACTGTTTTTGCCACTGTTAAATATGACAAATATTTTTGTTCGTTTCTACCAGGTGTCTTGCTGAGGTTTCCCTAAAGCTGCACTAGATGTTTAATTCTGAGGTGTTCTCATGTAGATTAGTGGTGAAGTCTGCTACCTAGAGCCTGCTAGAATATGTTCAGGATGAACCCTCAGTAAGAGTTTATACTTAACTGCAAATGTGACTGCTTAATTGTTTCTACGTCACGTTTTAAACAATACATTTATTTGTTTCCCTCCAGCGGTTTTTACCTACCATCCTGGTTGTTTTGTACTTTTTGTTTTGCTCTCTGAGTTTGCCGGAACTCGACACTAACACTTGCAATACAGACAGTACGTCTTTACTTACACCAATAACCCGATTCTTGATAAGAGAAAGAGTGAGAGAAAGAGTTTGTGTGCTGAGGGGGCGCCCCGGACAGCACATCAAGTGTTGTCAACTTAGCGTCTTTGTCGTTGGATTTAGTAACTCTTCAGACCACCTAGCGACTTTTTTTATATTCCAGCGAACAGTGACAAATCTAGAGACATTTTCTGCTTTTCCTGGCAACTTTTAGCAACTTAATTCGTTCAGGCTGACAGGCTTTTTCAGAGAAGCGCTGATGCAATCTGTACCTGACTACCCAGCAAACATGGTCACGATGTCGACGTTGAAAGGACGGCTGATTCCATTTGATTCCAGGCGGTCCGCTTGAGGCAGTCCAAAAGTTGTCCGAATACCACGTGCAGCCAACATTCAAAAACAGTCCTGGTTGGATGATATAAATTTAAATATGCTTTATAAGCAAACACAGAGAAAATTAAACATTCTGTCATTACAGATGGAGTTTATAGGAATGGCACTTTTGACTACCGTGATTAGCATACTAACAGAGTCATAAGTCTCAGTATGAAAATCAGACAATGTGACATGCCTAATTAATCTGTACATTTATAAAAAGGCACATCTTTTTAAAACTGCAATCTACATACATTAATTTATTTCGTTAAATATTCCATTTGTATACTATCCACTAGGTGGTGGTAATGCACCAAAACACATTTTTGCAAATTTCACGATACGCTAATGAGACTCCTCACGTTAACTTGTCAGTTCCTCATTGATCCAACAGTAAGTGCTGCAGTAACGCAGCAAGCACATGGAAGAAAAGCCAATTAAGACACCAATGACTACATTCCTCTTTGGTAAGACAAAATGTTGACTTTAACATGCACAAGTTCTGTAGCGTTTACAATTTCCGGAAAATAAATCGATGAACAGTTACACATGTGAAGCGCTAAGTAACTAGCATTAGCAGCTAAGGGGTTATCATGCAAAAACAAGTATAAATCGGTATTTTGTCAATAAAAAACTGAATTGTGTATGTATAGTTTTTTCTCCTTAGCTGCAGTAAGGAAGTGGGGCCATCTTCAATGGACAGTTCGGACTATTAAAAAGATAATTGGAGCTCCCCTACCTTCACTTCTAGAACTGTACAGCTCCAGAATGAGAAAGAGAGCTCTCAAAAACTTTCTAGATGCTACTCACCCAGGCAACCACCTCTTCCAGCTCTTACTCTTCGGCCAGTGCTTCATTGCCCCAGGACACCAGGACAGCCAGGCACAAACACAGCTTC
Source organism: Danionella dracula (assembly GCA_900490495.1). Classification (NCBI taxonomy): domain Eukaryota; kingdom Metazoa; phylum Chordata; class Actinopteri; order Cypriniformes; family Danionidae; genus Danionella; species Danionella dracula. The sequence goes on from UELW01000522.1 coordinate 12,911,050, forward strand.
TTCTCTCAGGTCATTCAGCTCCTATAATTCTAAAAATTCCCCCACCAATACTCTCATATATATCCTCTAAATATTGCACTAAGCAACAAGACTCTGATGTGGACTCATTGCACATTTCCAGTCATTCCCCATCCTGTTGTTGCACTTTATTTTTTACTTTACGCTTTGGTCTGCACATCAACTACAAAGCACATCTCTTAAGCACCTTGTTCTATTACTATTTCTAAAATAGTGGCTTTCAAATCGTGGTATGCATACCACTAGTGGTACTTGAAAAGCTCTTGGTGGTACGTTACACTTGGAGCTGTAAAAAAAACCCCTCCAGCTTTTGGGTAAATCAGCTGTTTGATCCTCCGGAGTAGCAAGAATAAGTTTGATCGTGTTTGATAACAGAGAGCAATGCAGACCTGGGAGCGTGCTTCCCTTTAATCCAATCTAACACAGAGTTTTATTTAAACCGGAGAAATTCCTACACAGGTAAAACCATATAAAGTTATTTTGAGGTTGTTTAAAAGTAAAGCTACTCATGTAAATTTTGCCCTACGTGTGTCTGTCTCATGACAGCGGGAAGATGTTCTCTTTAAAGTTAATCAAAAGTTATCGTAAAACTTAATTTATCTTTGATGTCTACAGCTGGAATGCAGAAAGATGTTATGGTTCAAGATGAGGTTTAACCCAAAACTGACTGGAATAAAATACATTTTATTTTATTTCCTTACAAATTCAGCATTTTGCTTATATAACCTATGTTACTCTCCAACACCGGAGACCCCATGTACCACAACAAATTGCTTGTGTGTGTGCACATGCACTTTAGGAGGCAATAAAACATTTTCTGATTCTGACATTACACTCTATTACAAACTCAACCCGGTGTAGCACACAAGTAGTAGTAGGCAGTAGTAGTTGGCCCACACACTAAACACCCTCCTCAATGAGGTCCATTCTGCTCCTAAAAAGCAATACAATTTAATGAGAGTCTCATAAAGAGAAAGTAGAAGACAACAAATACGAAACACAATCGCGTAATCAGTATCATGCGCACACATTTTAGAACCCTTTTCCCTGTTACCAAGAGAAAAACTTGCATGGTAGTTACCCAGTCTCCAGACTGTAAAGGCAACCGTAGAAGCTGTAGAGGGGTGGCTAGAGCTTAGAAGAGAGGGTGAATTCTAAAACGTTTCTGCAAACCCCTGCAATTTCTCCTGTTTAAAATTAAACTGGACTGAGGAACAGCACACGCACTCCCGGGACTGCAGCAGCATCAAAGATGATCAAGCCCTTTAAAGCTACTCTGGAGGGTCGAACGGCAGATTTATAACCAATGGTTGGAGGGAGAGGCCTGTGATTTCATTGGACTACCCCGGTGTCCTTTAAGTAAATCAACCAATTGACCACGATAAATGTCTCGGATAACTTGCTGACATGACATATAATACAGCCACCGATGCAGGGTACCACCAACAGGTATGTGTTCCAAGGAGCCAATATCAGTTGGTGTTCTATGATAAAAACCAAAATTTTTAACTAAAAGGGAAACATTGACAATGTGTTCCCTCCACAATGAATGATTCTGCCTTTGTTTTTTTAGACCCAATAACTAATATTTCTGTTTTGTCAGAATTTAGCATCATTTGTTCAATCAATAATATAAGCAACACATTCTGACATTTTATTTAGCTTTGAAAGGTTGTTTGGTTTTGCTGATATATACAGAGCCCAGTGTCGTCAACATAGCAGAGGAAGTCAACACTGTGCTTCCTATTAATTCGTGACAGCATGTAAATTGGTAATTAGTCTTATCCTTATGGTTCTAAGGATTAGTCAAATCCTTATGGTTCCCGACTACTAATGATACCACCACTCTACTGCTTTTGAATCTGATGTGTCTTAGTTTACATTTACAGAGTGACTTCTGTTAAACCATCTACGAGCCTGCCCCTGGATGCCAGCATAGTTCTCTAGTCTCTCTAAGAGAACACTGTGATCTATTGGCAGCACTGAGATCAAGCAGAGTTAAAAGAGAGATATTTCCTTGATTGGATTCAAGTAACAGATCATTTACAATTTTAACAAGTGCAGTCTCTGTGCTGGGTACGATCTGAAGCCAGGTTAAAAATCTTCATAGAGGTTATCCAATTATAAGACAATCTCTAACCTTTCGTTCTTGTCAAATATATTAGAGAAAGTTGTAATAGCACAGCTCAGCTATTTACAGAAAAAGCAACCTCTATGAAGATCTTCAATCTGGTTTCAGACCTTATCACAGCACAGAGACTATGTTGGTTAAAATTTAAAACCTGTTAATTAAATAGGATCAAGGGAATATCTATTTAAGTTCAAATGTTTTGCCTAATTGGTTCCTCAAATTAAGCCTAATAATTACACAAATTATCTTTAAAATTAGGTAATTTGTTTTTATTTTATTTTATTGGTTAAATACTCTCAATATTTTTAAAGAAATGCTGAAAACTAATTTTTGAAATAAAACATCTTCATTATTTTAAATGATGACATCAATTTTTTAAATTAAAATTACTGATTCATTTACAGAGTATCAAGTGAGATTTAAGCTGCACTATTAAATGCATCACCCTTGCAGTTATGTATAACTACAAAATGGTAGACCTAAATAACAAAAATGTATTATGATCAAACAAATGCTAGCTATGAAACTGAGGAATTCTGCACAAACTTTAATAGTCGTTAAGTTCTGCCTTAATTTTCTATTTTAAATCTGAAGTAAAATCCCATCATGGGCAACAAAATTTTATGGCCAGCATCTATGGCAGGGGTGTCCAATGTCGGTCCTGGAGAGCCGGAGCCCTGCACATTTTTGGTTCAACCATCATGAAACACACCTGTGGCACTAATTATGGTCCTCTGATTGGCTGAAGTAGAGTAGTATGCATAATACAGCAGGGTTGCAACTAAAATGTACAGGACAGTGGCTCTCCAGGACCAACGTTGGACACCCCTGAATCTATGGAATTTTAGATCAGTGTCATGAAATTCAAATATTTGAATTTGATATGGTGGCTATTCGTGACAACAACAATACTGACACCAGATTTCACCTAAAATAGTTGAGATCTAGCTCTAACTCTGTGAATACTTTCTTGTTATTGGTTTGAACATCACTTTATAGATTTAAAGAATTGGTTCTCAAAGCACTGAAGAAAAGCATGGGCAAAACCAGAACGTATTGGATTTTACGTGTGAAAGGAATTATTGAATTAAGCTACTTTTCATTTACTTAATTTCTAATATAACATGACCAAATGTTAAAGAAATAACATTCTAAATACAAAAATATGTTTTATATCAGACCATGCACAACTAAATGAACAATGTAATAAAAGCCCCCTTTGCATGAGGAAAGACCTTCCTCATTCAGTTTCATATCCTAATACGCTTTTCTTCCCCAAACTTTCCATGAGAAGGACTTTGTATTTCATCAGCCTTTTGTTTACATTTTCTTTTCATTTGTTCTTTTCACCCTGCTCTTTTTCATTACTGAACTTTTTCATTCTGAACATCTAACCTTTTCCTTTTTTTCTAATGACCAGGGCGACTGATCAACTGTTTTCACTCTCTTTCACACAGACTCATGTGCCCAAGAGGGGACACACATTTCTGCTTACTTTCAAAAAACAAAGATTGCATACAATTAATTTTCTTTTAAACTCCTCATTCAAAATATTACTTTGGTTTGTTGTGATTTGATTTATACTCTAGAATTGAGTTTTTGTTTACTTGGAGGTTTCTGTTCATTAAATCTTAAATTTTCACCAAAGTCTCTCATCCCTTGAGTGTGGCAGAAGACTGGACCATCAAAGGACTAGAGCAAGATGAGCTAAGAAGACAACCCTTTGCTTGGTACTACTGTAAACATGAACACATGTCTTTTAGCTTCATGTCTTTAAGTTTTTTTGTGTGATGCTGATGAGGGTTTTTAACTTCGCGTTATAATATATGGAGATGCAGCCTTCCCGGTTCCCCAGTTTACATTGAATTCAGCCGCTCTTGCCGGATCATTTACGGTTGGTGTGTAGGCAGCATGATAAGCATTCATGACCACTCGATTCACTTTAAAACACTTGCTACCAAAAGTGGATGGAATGAGACCACACCCTCTTGGCAGTCTTTTACATATTTCAATATGTATTTAAGCCTAGCACAAGTTAAAACAAACTTGATGTGTGGACCTCCAAATCAATGAACACGTGATTAAGAGTGTAAGAGCCAGCCTCATCATAAATGTTTTATCAAACTGTTCTTTGTTGATGAACCAGGTAAATTTTAAGTGTTGCTCACAAGGAAAGGTGATCTTTCCAAGTTTTCTCTGATGGGCAGACACAAAATCAAGCCATTTCTGACGAATAAACTCATTCTTTGGTAACCCACACAAAAGGTTAGGCTTTAGACATCCTAAAATGCACTTCTCTGGTATTGTTTATCCAGCGTCGGTCTGCTACTCTCACACTTGCTCAAACATGTGTGAACCTCTAAAAACAAGCTACCTGCTGGGTGGGGTCTCAAACGCAAGTCTGACCGAGGCATGAGAGAATGGGGACCTGACAGGAATCTACCCAGATCAGCTGAAATCACTCAACCACTTAAACCCACATGAAGAAAATCATAACCTTCTAAATACTGAACCCCTGCACCAATTAACCACCTCAGCCATATTTAACACTGCTTCCTCAATCCATTCTTGTCCAGTGAGCCACACAGAACTCTGGTTTGCTTGTGCTTAGATTTATACTTATAATTATTATACTTATAATTTAGTCGCACTTTTGGATTTTTGTTATTGGAAGTTTCTGTTAAATAAAAGTCTTAAATTTGGAGCTCTCACCTGGTCGTTCATCCCTGAAGTGGATCTGAGCTTCTTAGTGAAAGCAAGCTTTAATAATATTTTTAGTTATTCATCTGGGCATTAATACAGTGAAATTTAATATAAATAAACTTCAGTTTCCCTTTCAGGAACTCGAGCTGCGTCCAAACACTATGGGGAACGCTCGCTGCGTTTCCGGCTCTGAATTATGTGTCAAATCAACGTCGCACCCGGAAGTGCGCAGTATATAGCAGCCAATGATGGAGACGGCAACCAGCTTTTCTACATTCAGTAAGCGCTCTTTATGTGTTTTCTTGTTCCAAAAAGGGATTGCTATATCTTATACTTGTTGCGAGAGAAATATTGAAGCACTCCTCGAAATCTAGTGGCTCCCTGAAAGCCCGTGTTATCACGGGCAAGGACTCGTACGAGCTCTGTTTGGCGTGCTTGGGAGCGGAGCATGCTCAGTTGGCTCTCGAAGGAGTCGGCTATGAGCATTGTGATGCAATGCACACACTCCGCTCGCGAAGAGCAATTTTCGAGGAAAGTGCTAACCCCGGAGACCCAGGCGGCCGCTCTTGGCGAGGCATTTCGCCAAGTCACAGGGTTTGAGTCGCACGCTTTACGTTTTGCAGGGACGGGCCTAGCCTTATTGCCGGCTTCACCCGCTAGCTCTGGTCCATTGTCATCGGGTGCGGAAGCCCGCCTTCTGGTGATTTCTTCCCCCCACGCAATGGACAAGGTATTACTCCTGTCTTCCTCCGAGGAGGTTGATGTCGAGTCTGTCCCTCCACTGGTAGCCGCTGTGCTTAAACCGGCGCAGCCGCTCCAGTTCAAGGAGCTGTTGGAGGTTGTGACTCACGCGGTAGAGAGGTTGGATATCTTCTGGCCGCCAGCGGCACAGGCCCCTCGTTCAGAGTGCAAGCTTGATGAATGCTATCTGCACCCGCGGTCGCAACCTCCATGCCGGGGCCTACCATTTTTCCCGGACCTGCACATGGAGGTGTCTAGGTCCTGGGATCAGCCTTACACAGCCTGACTTTTTTCTTCTTATGTTCATTATTCGAACTGAGGATGCAGGGACGCGGTTACGGGACAATCCAAGGTGGAGAGATGCTTGCAAGGGGGGGTGGGCGGGTGGGTATCCGGCTTTATCAAGCGACGCGCTTCATGGAAGGCTATCATCTCTCGGTGACCCCCCGACACATATTCCGCTAACTCTGCCACCCTTGGTGCTTCAGGGAGCGTGTACTTTGCCCCTGCACTCACCCAGGCTCTTGGTGGCCGGGGCTTCGGGTCTTCGATTGATTCCCATGCCTGTATCAGGAGCCGTCACCCACCAGTTACCAGAAGCCGACCTCGAGAGGTAGGTTCTACTGAGACGCTTCATGGGGGCTTGTTCAGCCTTCCAGGCCCCGTTTATTCAGGGTTTTGCCTACCGTTGTGGATCCCTCGCAAGTTCTGATCATGGACCAGGAAGTATGCACCCTGCTGTGCAAGGGGCCATTGAGGTGGTTCCTGTGCGTGATAGAAACTCAGAGTTTTCTCGCGCCCCATTCTCGTTCTGCGGCTCTTGAACAGCTGCATCATGAGGTTGCCATTCAAATTGCTTACCTTAAAGCAGATCGTGGCGCATATCAAGTACGGCGACTGGTTCGTTTCCATCGACCTCAATACTTTCTCTCACAGGAAGTTTCTTTGGTTCGCTGTAGGGGGCACAGCTTACCAGTACCGAGTGCTTCCTGTCAGCCTTTCGCTCTCGCCCAGGACCTTCACCAAGTGTGTGAACGTGGCCCTGACCCCCTTTGAGGCTTCAAGGGTTCCGCCTTCTCAATAACATTGAAATAGTTCGGCATCGAAATGTCGTCCTCACCTGCATGAAGGTGCTGGGTTTTCGGCTGTATCCCCCACAAGAGTGTGCTCTCCCCAATCCAAAATAAGAGGTAAGTATGGAATTCCACCACTATGCTGGCGTGCCTGTCTTAGGCCAGGATCTCTGCAATACTAGAGGCGGCCAGGAGAACGAGGCTAGGCCATTCACTGTCGGTCTGCAGTTTTAACAACTGCCTTGCCTCTTGGGGTCTGTGACGACTATTCTTCCGTTTGGGCTGCTCCATGAGGCCCCTTCAGTGGTGGCTGAGAAGCGCAGGGTTCCCTCCCCTGGGCAACCCGCTCTGGCTTATTAGAATCAAGAGACTGGCCCTCGTACCCGTTCTCGTCGGAGGGACCCTGTGTTCCTGCCCAGGGCCCATTTGGGGGTGCCATTCCGTCGGGTGACTATAACCACGGACAAGCCCCGCACGGGTGGGGGGGCGGTGCTCGGGAACCGCTCTATCCATGGTCGGTGGGACTGGCCCCATCTCTCTAGCACATCAACTGCCTGGGGTTGCTGGCCGTTTTTCATGCACTTCTGCAATTCCTGCCAGACATCAGGGGCCATCACGTGCTTCTACGCCCAGACAATATGTCTGTGGTGGCCTACATCAACTGGCAGGGGGGCTTGCGCATCCCCTTGTAGGCCCGAAGCAAGTTCTGCTCCCTTAGAGCATCTTACATCCTGGGCCGTTTGAACGTGGAGGCAGATGCTGTGGCGCACCTAGGACTGACACCTGGGGGAAAGCCCCAGTCCAGGGAAATGGCAGGTCTGAGGACCATAATTTCAATTAGCAGGCTGTGGCTAAGCACTCCTGACGGGCTGGGGGGGTCTCCGGCTTCATCGAGCAACGCGCTTCATGTAAGGTTGTCATCTCTCGGCGACCCCTCGACACATATTCCGCTAACCCTGCCACCCTCGGTGCTTTAGAGAGTGTGTGCTTTGCCCCTGCGCCCACCCAGGCTCTCGGTGGTCGGGGCTTCGGGTCTTCCATCGAATCCCGTGCCTTATCAGGAGACGTCTCCCCCAGTAGCACTGCTTCCCGGAGTCCTGGAGAGGGTACATCAAGAGGGCCTTCCCCTCCTCCTTATGGCCCCCCTATGGCTAGGCCGGCCATGGTCTGCAGACCACTTGGCCCTTCTGGCGAGCCATGAGAGATCCCTCTGGGGTGGGATCTGCTCTCTTAACAAGGGGGACGGAAGTACATCCCCGTCCAGAGTTCTGGAGAATATCTATGACCCCTGAGGAGGTGCAGCTCCTATCTTTCGGCCTCTCGGCCGAGGTCATTAAGACCATTCTCCATGAGTTATTAAACTTCTAGCTAACCAGCAGGCGACTTCCACAAGCTGTGTTTCAAAACTAATTGACTTTAAAACTTTATTCAAATCTAAGTATCGTACATTTAAGAAATGTTTATCATTACTTTAGAAAGCGTATCTCAGAGACTCATTTCCAAAATGAGACAATACTATTAGCACAGCACACACACATACACAGAGAGAGAGAGAGAGAGAGAGAGAGATCCACAGTCTCTTTCTTCCTGACACTCACAAATACAATTATACTTTCTTTATTTTCTCACTCATTCTTCCAATCTTGTTTATTCTTTTCACTCTTCTCTCTTGTATGCACTGGTATGTGGGTGGGTGTTTCAGGACTGAGTTCAGGGAGTAAAATTTGTGGGGTGTGTGTTTTGTGGCTTTAGTGTGAACGGGTCAGTGGGCAGACGCAGAGGATCCCTGCTTTTCAACTGATGCACTCTATTGAGAGGTCGACACGCGGCGGGATACAGCCCTGACCATAGCTCTGACCATTCATCCATGTCACCATAGTAACCTGCTTTCCAGAGAAGACCATGGGTGCGATGACCTAGACCCAGTTCCATATGAGACTCAAATTGACTCTAGCTTGTTTATTGCCATTAACCAGTTTGTCTGACATAAGAGCAACTAGCATTTTCACTACAGCCCATCATGAGAGTGACAGAGTTTATTAATAGGTATTTTTTTCTGCTGGCATCGTTCTCATGCTCAGACCATACCAGTTAATCATACAGACACTGTTGTTAGGTTTGAAAAAAAGAAAGAAAAGAAACTTCCCAGCAAACATTAATCGGACCAAGTGGAAAGCAATTGTACCCAATCAGTCTGAATTTGGTCCAGAAAAGACATGGAGCTCAAGTCCAAAAAGAGCCCTGGATGGATGGTATAAAAGTTAAAAAGCAAGTATTACAAATGCTTGTGCTTGTAGGTCGCCATGGTTATGTGTATTGATGTTATTATGGTACCCGACAAATTTTGGTCCAACTTCAACGTGGAGAGTTAGGCCAGGTCGGAACCAGACACACGTCCTGATTTTGCCAAGTGGTGGTTGTCCTGAGATCATCCTTCTGAATGATATCCTCAGGACACAATTTTCTCCATCAGAGACTGTGACATCATCAGCAAGAGTCCACCGTGCAAGTTCAAATTGAGCCAGTCGAGCGTTGCGTGGAGCTCGTGTCCAATAAGAGTCCTGGACTGACGCTCAAAATAATAAAATCTAATAATACAAATGTTTATGCCTGCATGTTTCTAGGGCTGTGTGTATTGATGTTATTTTATGCTTTATGATAATAGTATATCCTAGCAAATGTTGGTCTGCTTTCATCGTGGAGAACACAGCCAGATCCAGGCCACTTGTATATTAATATATTAACACTTTGGAAGTGTTTTGGTGTTTTGTAAAAGTACAGAACGCGTTTGTGGAGCAGTGAAGGGTTTTGAGTCGTTAGCTCGTCATCTAATGTTATATAAACTAATCCAAATGATGACTTCCTTTTAATCCAAATAAAGTAGTAGTACAATTTTATGGAACATTATCGTATACTTATTTAATGTGATTATGAAGTATTATTTCATTAAAATTGTTCTGTTCTCTTCTCAACAGGTCACGTGTTTGTGTTTTGTTTTTTATGTTTATGGTTGTAAAAGGCTATAGGTTTTGTTTGTAAAGCAAAAATGTTCCATGTTCAAAATGGTCCCAGAAAGACGCGGAAAAGACGAGCAGTGGAGACGTTGGATTCACTGGTTGAAGACATCAGTGACATCATCTGTACTCTCATTTTGCACCGCTATTGGCCGAAGACTGCATCTCACGAAATGATGTTGAAACAACAGGCATTGAACATCCAAATGTTTATTGGGATCTGCTGTTTTAACATAACTATTCAAAGTGTTTAGCAGTTCACAACACACACCGGTATGCAGCTGACACCTGGGTGAACTTGCATTTAATCTAACAATACAGGACATGCCTAACGTTACTTTTGTTCTTTTGTCGATCACCCGAGAGACATTATTCCTCTAATATATTGTTTGAATTAATATTTAGGCACACACGCTCTAGTTCATATAACGTAACTGTTCAATTATTTTCAATTTATTAAAAAAAAAAAAAAAAAACAACTACCTGAAAGTTAGAAAACTTTAAGGACACTTTCTCAAGCCAACATAAAGTTTCTTTTTTACTAACTGTAAAATCCAGTTCGAAATTCAAAATTGCAGTGTGATAAGCATCTCTAAAGCATAATGCTGGTAATTTAACTAATAAAATTCACTATATGAAATGTTAACTTTATGGATATACTTTCTCTATTAACTGCAAAAAAAAAAACATATTTAATGTAAAAAGCCTTTAATTAAATCTTGCTCCTTGCAATAAAACTTGCAGGAACACAAAATGTAAAATAAATTGTGTTTACATACTTTGATGTATGTATGTATGTTTTGGAGTCTACTAGTATGTGTTGGACTAAAAAACATTTTGATCTGAGAATATTTAAAGAATATATTTATATTTAAAAAAATATATACCTTAAAGTATGCAAATGAAGCCACTAAACCCACGAAAAGTCTCTTTAAACTACTATACATTTCTTGTATTTTTACTCCTCCATCTCTTACCACCTCAGAATAAATAACTGTACCTTCAATTTACTGTTTGGTGTAGAAATCCTTAAATACATATAATCAGATATCCATGAACAGTAAAGAAATATTTAAACAAATAAATTGGTTATAAAGTTACATAGTACTTCAACCAGCTGGTGTGAATTATTTACAAAGGATTTGTAATCTGAATTCAAACTTTGTGATTTATATCCCTACAGTTTCCTGCATTGATTGAAAAACCAGTCTCTTTGTGGAATCTGAAATCAAAAATTGGATCAAATTGATTGAGGTTACTGACCAAGACTGACAACTACTTTAATACATTATACAGTTTTCAGTTTAGGGAAACTCCAAAACGCTCTGGATTGCAAAACTATTAGACACTGACTGGGTTAAAATGACAATTATTGTGTTAAAAGAGACATATATTTTCTGTGTTCCATCTGAAAATACAGCAGATTTTTAATCTGAATGTCTAGCAGGGCAGTTCTTCAGTAGGTATAAAAGGATGTACGTGTACACATCTGATTCTGTTAAATAACCTCAATTTTCTTGGCATGCTTTAGGCTCCTTAGTGCCAATTGGGCATCGTTTCAATGCCACGGCCTACCTGAGTATTGTTTCTGACCATGTACATCCCTTATGACCATTGTGTACTCTGATGGCTACTTCCAGCAGGATAATGCACCATGTCACAAAGCTCAAATAATTTCAAATTGGTTTCTTGAACCTGACAATTCACTGTACTAACATGGCCCCCACAGTCACCAGATCTCAACCCAATAGAGCATCTTTGGGATGTGGTGGAAGGGGAGCTTCGTGCCCTGGATGTGCATCCCACAAATCTGCATCAACTGCAAGATACTATCCTATCAATATGGGGCAACATTTTTAAAGAATGCTTTCAGCACCATTGTTGAATAAATGTCACATAAAATTAAGGCAGTTCTGAAGGTGAAAGGGGGTCAAACATTGTATTAATATGGTGTTCTTAATAATTCTTAAGGTGAGTGAATACAGTTCCTATATCAAGCAAAAAAATCTGCTCTTTTTTACTATTAAAATTAGTATATATGACCTTAAATTAAGAAAGTTTTTTGCTTAATTTTAGTTCCTAAAGTAGAATTTGGGGTCTTAAAACTAGACATTCTAGCTTAAATGTTTAATTTTAAATATTATTTAGGCCTATTGATGCATTTTTAGATAGGACAGTTCAGATAGGAAGAACACTTAGTAGATATCAGGGGAGAAGATTGGCAAAGGGTCAGAGCTGGATTTGAACTCCTGTATTAAGATGCATCCGCACCACATGTCAGTGCTCTGAACGCTGCACTATCAGTGCTGACAAGACCATTTTTTTTCTGATAAGCTATATAAAACTACATTGTAGTTTTAAGACAGATTGTCTAGTTTTAAGACCACTAGTGACTAGATACAAGTTGGAGTATTTTAGTTTCAATACGTTTTTAAAGTTTCAAAAGACTTCTTTTGAGAGTTTTTGTCTATTTTTAAGATCCAACAGCATATTTTTTAAAAGCTAGACATTTTTGCTAGTTTTAAGAATTCTTGCCAAGTCAAATTTGCTTACCCCATTGTCAGATTCTTTTGCTTGATCTAGAAATAGTTTATCAATGTTTGAGTTTTTTTTTTTCTTGTTTCAAGACTTCTTTTTTAAGTACAGATCTCTTCCATCAAAGTTAGTACACAACTGGATGGGGTATTAAAATTTGGGGTACTGATGATTTATTTATGGTGTAGATACTGGTATTGTTTTGTGTATTGTTGTGTGATTTTGCAATACTATGGATACCGTAACAAATTCATGATTTAGCTTGATGATTCACTTGCACACACTAAATTAATTTGATGTTTAGATGAGATGTATCATCGTGATACGAGATTGATTTTATTAAATGTACTTTCTTTTTTTTTTCTTTGTTTCCAATGTAAAAAATGTGCAAAATGTGCTATACTAATAAACTTGCCTTGCTTTGCCTTGATACGATCCATACAATCTACCTGCCTGGAAAAATAATCTTGAGTTGTGAGTGTGCGCTGCATGAATTCTCCATGACCATATAAGGCTAGAGTGTGTGAATGAATAATCCTCTGAACATTGTAAATCAAGGGTCTCAAACTCAGTTCCTGGAGGGTCGCAGCCCCTGCAGGTTTTTGTTACAACGTTGTTTTAAGAATGACTTTTAGACTGTGTTTTAAACAGTGATTTTATTCTACACTTATAATTAAAAAAGAATATTGAATATAAGAATAAGAAAGAAATCTTGTCCAATTTCACAGTTTTTTCTTTGGCTTGGTAAGTCAGTTGTCAGACAACAAATCACACTTCTAAATCCAATTCATTTTTGTAGCAGCAGTTCATGCTACAATCAACCTCATGCTGATGTTTTCTGTAAGTCGCTTTGGACAAAAGTGTCTGCCAAATACAAATGCATAAATGTAAATGTTTTTTTGAAATATAAGTACAGCTTTTCAGGTTGTGTTAATATTCAGAAGAGCCTGTTCCTTGCTCTTTCTCATAACAGTTTGCAAATAGACCTGTTAGGCAATCAGGAAAAAATATAGTTAAACAACAGCAATGATGAAATAGATGATTGTGTCTTGTCTCTGGGGGAGTGTCTAGCAGACTTTGATTTACACATTTGGCTCTACAGTTTTAAGAAATTTGTGAAAAAAAAACTCCTCGCATCTGTCTTTAGTAAAAACGGTGGTGTAAATTTGGGATATACTAGAGTCAGAGCACTGGTAAGCTTGTTAACGAGACTGTCAAAAGCAGATTGACAGGATGGAGTCCACAACTTCTTGAGTGACTGCTTCCCTTTGTTTGATTTGCTTCCCTTCCCAAAGGCATTGAGTACATCATGCAGGAGACCAGCTATCTGAGAAAATCCCTCTATGAATCTTATGTAATAGCTGCAAAATCCCTAAGCTCTTTCAAGTGCTTGGAACTGGCCACCTCCTGATGGCACTAACTTTATCAGGATCAGGGCTTATGCCCTGAACAGACACTCTGTGACCCAGGAACTTCACTTCAGAGTGGAGAAAACTGCACTTTTATACCGTAGTCTTCAGCCCGGTATGTTGTAGCCTTTTGAACACTGTTTCTAATCACTTCAGAGGCTCCTCAAATGACGCAGAGTGCACAAGGAGGTCATCCAGGTACACCAAGGCGATGTGAGATACCAGGTCACTCATGATAGACAGCATTAAGCGTTGGAATGTGGTTTCTCACTTCCTCAAACTGATTTGGGGGTATACAGCGGTAAGGTTGCGAAACTGCATTTCATCTACCTATGGTATCTCATGTTTCACTCTGTTAGTGCAGCCTAGGTCATCCTCTGAACTTGCAACATATCAGAATACTGGACAAGCAACTCCCGAAGCTTACCCTGCTGTTCAGGTGTGCCACCAATCTGCATTTTGTCTAGAAACTCAAACTCACTTTGACTGAACCTTTAATGTTTATTCACTTCTTCACTTTGTCCATGTCAAGCTGATGACATCTTTTGGAATTCCACCTCACAGGCATTCCTGTCCACCTGTTGACAACTGGGAAGCAGACCTACTCTTGCTTTCACTGGCAAAACATGGTCTGCTGAGAGGTTCATTGCTTAAACTGGAAACACTAGGACCATTCAAACAATCCCAAACTTCTCCAACTTGCTGTCTTCTATGGACACTGTTGCCATCGATGAGGCAGGCACCTGAGAACTTTCCTTGCCGCTAACTCTTGCTACTTTTTGTGTCATGGACCTCCACCTGAAGGACTCTCTCCATACAGAGTCCACTTTTCCCCCAAAGCATTATCAAAATCAGAGATTCATCACTCTAATTCCTTGTGGTATAGACGGGAATCTCTCCATTGTTTACTATTAAAAACCCACACTTTGGTATGGTTAAACCTATGACTTGAATATCTTAATTCCACATACCCTAGATATGGCAGTGTTAACTTGTAAGCCACTTGGTAGTGCACTGAATATCATTGTCTTTCCCATGTAAATTCTCTTTAAATAAACTTTCAGTTAGCATGCTTCCATTGTCCAGCAGCCAAAGTACAGGCTCACCATCAATGTGGATTACAACCTCTGGACTTGACCCCACTGCCATCTCAAGAAATCTCTCTTTAGTAAGTGGAATGTCATTTGAGCCTTCAGACTTTCCTCACATTTCTCTGCTCACTGCAACGGAGGGATTCCTTTTCCCTGCGTCCAACCTGAGGCAGACCTAGACTGGGATCTTGTGCCTTGTGATACATGACAGGCTTGGGTGATGTGACCTACACCCTCTAATTTCGGCTGACCATGGTTTGTGTATTTTGGCCTAAATTTAGGCCAGACAACCATATCAGGAGTGAAACTAACCTTCCTAGTAGTGAGTTAATTTACTGCATGTGCCAGCTCACTCATGACCTCCATGCTGTGAAATCAGTCTTACAACTTCTTGTTAAGCAGATTTAAGAGAATTCTGGTGAAGCTGATTTGAACTTTCACAGTGATGGTGATGATCCTACTCATAGCATCTTTTGCATTGCATTGTTTCTCTTCCACAAACCAAAACATGGCCTCTTCATGAACATCAAATAACGTACAGTCAGGACATTCTCTCACAAGCTTAAGTAATTCTTACAAGGGTTAAATCTCGCATCCCTTCAATGAACTGGTGTCTGAGAGCTTTGTGTGAATAATGAACAGCAATTGCTGAAGTGCAGCATTCAACAGCTGAGACAAAGCATGGGAATACTCTCTAAAACCCTCCCCCTCATCTTGTCTACGAGCGTAAAATGCATGTATTAGCTGTGGTGTTGTGTGCTTCTCCTGAAAACCACCCCTTAGATACTTAAAGAGCTCCCGGGATCCCTAACTCTCTCTCTCCCCTATACACAACTTTACTTCATCCAAAGCAGAACCTCTTAAATGGGAAAGAATGAAGTCTGCCTGGTCTGCATTGTTTAAACCTCAAACTCTGATGACTAGTTCAAACTCCTTGATGAACTCATCGACCTTTTGATTATCTGTTCAAGAGTCACCACAAAATGGAACAATCTGGCATACACCTAAAACCTGGTACTTGTACTAAAGTTTGCAAGGGCAGTGAGCACTTGGTTTTGTCTCTGTTCCAGTTCAGACACCTGCGACTGGAGTTGGGAGACCATGTTACCTGAACAACAGCACTGTCCGAAATCAGTGGTCTCCAAAGGATGGCAAAAAAAAAAGGTAGCGGTCCTGGCTGGCCAGCAGCTGCTGAGAGTTCAGTTGCTTCTGGTCAATTAGCAGAATATGGATAAGAAACCATCTTCCATCTCCTCCAAACAGATACAGACACTACACAAGAAATCTGGATGGTACAAGACAACACTTTGTATTTCTCTGACATAAACTTAGAGTGAAAGTTAAGGTAGAAAGAGCAGTAAGCAATAATCCTCAAATGACCTGAAAAAACAGCAACCCTACATAGAGAGCATAAATAGAATGCAAGCAGTGACACATGAGTCGATTGAGGGAAAACACAGACAGGTGACAAGAATGAAAAAATACCAATGACTATCACGTATGCATACTAGTGGTGTTTGGACAGCTGTTGGTGGTATGCGGCCATTTCTGTGCATGGGTTTAAAAAAAAATCTGAGACATCATTTTTGGCCCATTGGTTAGTCCAATGAAATCACAGGTCCCTCCCTCCAGTCTATAAATATGCTGTTCGGCTTAGCAAAAAAGCTGCTTTTTTCAACTGTCCTGTGTTAATTGATTTGGAGGTCCAGACAGAAATTTGCATTTTTTTCTTGCATTAACATAAAAGAATGAAATACGTAATTTTAACTTTGCATCCATCAAGCCGAGCACACGCTAACTTACATGATTTGTATAACCCTATAAGGAAATCTGGCTTGCGCATACACACATGGAGACTCCATGTCATCCTCCCTCAAATCCTAAACATGCACACACTACAATTTTTAACAATCGCTGTGCATCAAACACTACTTGTTAATTTACTACACACGTTTATTTACTATTTGTTTATTTATGTTGAATTAGGGAGGTCTGTGGGAGGGACCCCCAGCTTAAACAGCGCATTTTGCAGGGCCAACAATACAAGGTGATTCAAAGATGTTTTTAACAAATAATATTGAATTTTCAAAAGTTACTAACAGTGCAGCGCTAATATAGAGGGCTCAAATAATTTATTCTAAATGCTTTATAAAGGGCATACTTTGCAACCTTTAAAGAGTGCATTAACATTTTTTGTAACTATATTACTTGATACTTGTGTAATTTAAAACAGTACATTCTTAATGTTAAGGCTGTATAGTCTTAACTGTTGCTAAAATTTATAAATATTTTAATTAGCAATAATATTGCCAATTATTTGAACTGTACTTAAATGTGTAAGCTGTGATTATACTGCACTTTATGGTGGTACTCAGAGTGTCAAATTCTGAATTCTGAAGTTGCACTTCATGAAAAAAGATTGATGATCACTGTTATATTTCAAAACCACAATGGTTCTAAATTATTGCTACTCAACTGGTTGACAAATAACTTCAACATCTTAACAATCATTAACACAAATTAATTATGTCAGTCAACCATATTGTCCAGCCTTATTATACAGGCAGCATCCACAAAACAAACTCATCCATTTGTTCTGATTTGTTACCACCTCATTAATTCCCCATTAAAATCTTTTCTCTGTCATTTCTACTCATCCTCGCATGGAAGTCCAAAACTTCATAGGCTCTTTACTGCAGGACCCACCCTCTGCTATAACCACCTCCTTAATGCTAAAGCTTCATGCCAATATGGCAACAAAACTGCAGTCCCCGTTAA
Organism: Danionella dracula; assembly: GCA_900490495.1. Lineage (NCBI taxonomy): Eukaryota > Metazoa > Chordata > Actinopteri > Cypriniformes > Danionidae > Danionella > Danionella dracula. Next base: position 12,928,543 of record UELW01000522.1, read on the forward strand.
CGCAGAAACCTCTTGGCCACATCTATTCCCCTTAGCTGCTCAGCTCCCTCTCTTATTCATGGCGAATCCCATCATGCAGCTTCCTCTTGTAAAGTTATAACCTGGTCGATAGAAGATGGTTGAATGTTGAATAGAGATGTGCATAGTAAAACGTGTCACACGTGCCATTACAGCTGAGCTAACTAAGTTCTCAAGCAATAAAATCCAGGATGCATACACTAGAAGGAAACATGCAAACATCTAAATTTTCAGGATATTTGTACCGGAGGGGAATTTGGAACCAATCACATTAATCAGACCAGGACATTTCCAATTTGGATTTACCCACTCTGAAACTCCCTAGAACCTTACAATCCTAATATTCTTTGTCACACCAAGCCCCTCCAGACTTTGCAAACTAACATTTCGCTCAAGGATCCCTATGTCTGCTCCTTCAAAAGCCATCACCACTGAAAGTCTCTTAGTACATCAAATTATAGTTAGCAGAATTCTTGACCTTGGCACGAGAAGAAGGTATACATTTAGCACTAGTTCCTCATTATTCTGACTTAATATGTTGTGCAGTGAAATATAAAAGCAGTATCCTTCAAAAACATACAATCTTGCTTTACAGCATGAAAATATTCAATTTTTAAGAGATCCAATGATCTCAACCTTCCATAGCTCTAGGCTACTTTTGGAGATCCTCTGAATCACATCCAAATAACCAGATCTGACTATAAACCAGCATTTATCAAGCACAACCTAAACCAAGAGTAAGAACGATTAAAAAAGGAATTTCCACTAAATACAAATTCCAATTTACCATCCCTTATCCACCCCCTTCATTCAGTATCATACTACCTGCTCCAAAGATCATCCCAATCAATCACCCCTGTGAAACCACTCTCCTTGATAAAACAACTAAACCCAAGAGATCTGGTTCCAAAAAAGTCCTGAAAGCATAAGTTATCCCCCCTGTGAAATCGAGACACTCATTTCCTATTGGGGCAGTGACTACAGCAGCCTGAAAGCTTACTAAAGCATAATTCAAACTAACTGCACAAGCCACAACCCTGTCAAGCAATCATCAAATCCTGCCAAGCAATCCTAAGCCACACACACTCACTCCAAATCTTGAGTATTTACATTTCCCTTGACAAGCAGTGTTCTGACAACCCCAGCCCCCTACTCCCTCTGCTACCCTCTTTCACCATCCAACCCCTCCTTTTCTTGCTCAGTCACACAACACATTATCAATAATAATAACAATAAACTTTATTTTATAAAGCGCCTTTAAAGCTGGATTCCCAAAGTGCTGTACAGAGAACAGCAGTAAAATAGTACAAAAAAGGACATTAGCAGGAGACCAGGACCAGTGCTAGGTAAAAGCAATAAAAAGTATAAATAGGATTGGCCAAATAGACGATGCAATCACCCATCGCTGATGGCAGATAGACATTGTGATGCTGTGTCGGCATCGACGATCCTCCAGCTCTCCTCCTCCTACTCATGCAGGGCCGGGTGACGGACTAGCCATTTCAGCAACCAGTAGTGTGGCGCTTAAGCCTGTAGCTCGGGTGATTAAAAGGGATCATGTCTGTATCTTGGGTTAAGCAAGGCTACTTTGCGCCTCATCCTCACGGTGGTATTATTGATATTTGCCTTCGATCTGCTGTACTCCCCACACCACTTCAGACGTGTCTTGTGGCTGCCCTCTTTCATTCAGTCTAAAGCCAAAGTATTGCCAGACAGGTAAATTTACTTCTTTTTTACTGATCTCTCTGCCAGTTAAAGGGTAAAAAGCCAGAGCAAACCGCCCATTTAGCACGCTGCGTCATATTAAGCATATACTGAAGTGCAAGGTGGAAAAGCGGCATTTGAGATAATGAGGGTACTCTTAAGGCGATCATACATTCATCCAAATATACAGTGCGATGTTGAATATCTAGTTTAGAAAAGCACGGGGGTGTGGTTGTTCTACCCTGAGCAGAGATGAAGTTTTGTTCAACTTGGTGCTTCGTTCTTTTGACTCTTGTTCATTTAAAAGAATGATTCATTTGAACACTTGAATTTGTATTATTGATATTGGAAAAAATTTATTAATTTGTAAAACAAAGAGAAAAAAATAGCAAAATATACTAATCTGAGTAAATAAATATGCTTACCAATGTCACACCAAAGAAACAATTCTTTATAAAACTTTAGAGTTATTAGTAAATAACTTCAGAGTTAGATTCCTTCTTTTCACAAGCATCACTGTATCCACTTTTAACACTAGCTTGCGAAATGCACCTCCCAGAGAAGCCATCTGAGGATTTGTGAAAATCTCAGTTTGGATAGATGTCTAGTGGCCTTTATTTCGTCGTGTTCAGCTGCATGATCACAAACTCCTCCCAAAAAGCTGCAAAAAGAAACTGTCTACATCCGCACCTTGTTGATTGTATATGTGGCTGCTGCTAGTGTTTCTGGTGTAATAAAAAAATGTGATGATCCGTATTCCCTCTCATTTTTCTAACTTGTTTGCCATTGTGAAAGAAAGCACAATCATAAAAATCAGAAAACTTGAAAAACAAGTTTATAGGCGATAAGATTGTGCTTGAGCATGTTAGTTAAAATATAGACCAGTAGATGGTAGTGCAGCTTAATTATTCCCCTAGGCAAAATCTCTCCATCTAAGTCAACCCAGGCATAAAAAATATAAAACACACTTACTTGAAAAATTGAAAACAAGTGTCACCAAATTCACAAAAAGATCTTTTTATGTTGTTCCGAAGTTATTTATCTGCATGGCAGCTTGTGACCATCATGCAATTTAATGATTTGTTTTGCCTGAATAGTCTTATGTATATGGATTAATCACTTTTCATCTTACAGAAATTTCACCCTGTGTTACATTTATGTATACAAATCTGTTTATTGTTATGTTTTGTTAAGCAAAGTTCCTCATTGATTCATTTAATTTAGTGGGTTTGGCTAACGTCATCAGAAATGTTATGGAGAATCCCCAGATGAAGAGGAATGTTTTTTAGGGAGGGACGGAGACACGCGAGGAAGACTGGAATGGAAGATGCTAAAACACCACAAGCTAAGGAGAGGTGTCTGGTGTGTAGCGTGGTTCTGTGTTCATGCTACCTCAGAGAGGTTCTAACAAGGAAAAATAGAACACAATATAATTATCATAATTAGAGACAAAAACCGCCATACACCAATAAAAATAAATGAAGGCATAGGAAACTAAATCTATATAAGATAGGAAATAAACAACAAATCACCATTTCTCACGTTGAAGTTCAGCCCAAACCAAAAATGCTCAACAATCTCAGGACTACCAACACTCCTCAGAGTGCACTCAGGGGTCCCTCTACTGCAGCTCCTAAAAGCAAAACAAATGAACAAATAAAATATTAATGCATGCCATTAATTATATTATGAATCTGGAAAGCACCCACTATCATACAACCCACGCACACTCACAAACTAACTAATACTTAAAATAAAACCACACTGGGCTCTATCATCTGGCAACGGTCCTTTTCCTGTCAGTCTGGAAAAGGCTATAAACTAATTTCCAATAAACTTAGAAGAGAAGAAGGGGTTAGCCAACCAAAAAATACCCCAAAAACTCAATGCCATCACATTTAAAGTTTCTGCCCAAACTGTCACAAATCTGAAAAAATCTTAACATTGATTTGTAATATGATTAGTTTTATATTAATAGTTTACTGCAGCCAGGATAGCATTAATAATTAGATAAATCTGGATGCAAGTCTTCAGTGTTTAATGTTTTTAACTTATTGGTTGATTGAATCCTCTGGCTGGAATGATATTTGAATCAGACTTGTACCTGTGCCTTCAAGCATGTGCAACCTGAGACAAGTACCTGGTTTGGCAGTAACTAGAACCAGGTCTGATTTAATTATCAGTTACATCCGAATATAAACAACACCAGTTAACAAATACATTCCTGTCATTTTAACAGGCTAAGCGGGATTAGGACTGGCTTTTTGGTAAGCTTACAAGTATAAAAGTGTCTGGGGTCATTTGGTCAAAGTTCAGCATCTCTCACCCTAAGCCACACAAACAGGCAGGTGCAGCCTCTGACAGAGTGATGGAGGCCCTCTGCCTCTCCCAGCTCTTCACGCTGCTCAAGCAATGAGGGGCGTGAAAGAGTGTACTCAAGAAAGCATCACCTGCTCCCTAAAATCTGACCAAACACTTTCTTCAGTGTGTGCAGATAAACTTCCACTGCTGCTGACTAACTAATAGCTGAGCAAAATTTTGGGATTGTTGAGAGTTTTAGACATAAGATAGACACAATTTCTGAAGTTTTAGCTCATTTTGATGTGTCTTCATAGTCTTTTGTGACTCTCACGCCCCTTTAAATTTCAAGATTTTCCCACTTCTATAGACGGGACGGATCACTGTTTTTAAGGTGTGCTAGCCTAGCATTTTTTCCCCTACAGCAATGTCTGAACTTTTAATGTCTCCTTATAATTAAAAAATTAAATATGTATAACTACATCAATAAAAGCTGAAAGAGTATGTGACCGCAAACACAGAGAACTCTCTCTGATGCTTCACTGGACTTTTACATGAGGGAAGCTCACTGTGTAATAATTTTTTTATTTTACTTTCAGTTTTAAGCATTACTTCAAAACAGTTTGAAAAGTAAGGGGGTTAGGGGGGGGTCACATTCAGATTATATTGCTGTGTATAAAAAACTAAAACTAGGGTATTTTGTTGTTATCCCCTCATGTAAGACTTATTTGATGGTTGTTTATCTGTATATATGTTAAACACACTTAAATTTACAAGTTCGCTCTAGCGTATTCTTGCCTAGTATCGCAAGCATGATTAGCGAGCAATGGAGATTCGTACTAGGCGAACTGTTCAATTGGGAAGTCCGGGATCCGGAAAGTGACCTGGGCCAGAAAATAGCCCCTACCTTGAAGTGGCAAAATGTTGGAAGGTGGGATAGCTGGCACAATGTTGACATGTCTCTCGTGTTAAGAGAAGTGAAGAATCCATCCATCCATTATCTTGTCGGCATTTTCACTTTCGGAATCGCCATAGCAGAATGAACCACCAACTATTCCAGCATATGTTTTACACAGCTGATGTCCTTCCAGCCACAACCCATTCCAGGGAAACGTTCACACACACACACACACGCACGCACATGCACACACACACACACACACACATTCACACTTTAACACTATGGACAATTGTTCTTACCAAATTGACTTATACCAGATGTCTTTGGACTTGTGGGGGAAACCGGAGCATGCAGGGTAAACCCACGCGATCACAGGGAGAACATGCAAACTCCACACAGAAATGCCAAACGACCCAGCCGAGGCTCAAATCAGGGAACTTCTTGCTGTGAGATGACCATGCTACCCACTGCGCCACCGTGACGCCCTTAGGTGAAGACTCATTGGTTAAAAATAGCTGTGGAGGACACTAGGTAAGAACATTTTCTGAAAGAAATAGCAGCTTAATCAAACCATGGACAACTCGAGCAATCAGTTGTCTATTTCCCAAGGTTTCAACATGTCTATGTATAGTAGCAATCTCTGTGTATCCTAAATCAAGATTGGTTAAATTAACTAAACGTGTAAGTTAGGTACAACTAAATATTTTTCACAAATACCACTTTTATGAATAGTTAATTAAGTTAAACTTTAACCATTATTCTAAGAAACTCTGAAAAAAATGATGATGTTACATTAACAAGAAATAATTCAATAGCAATTCAACTTCAAACTAATCCTAACTGATTAGGTTTGCACAAAGAATTTTCATAAACTCCAGTACAAACCCTATCTATAAGCTTTCCGACTGAGAGCATCCCAAATTTACATTGGCCATGCTCAAAGAATTTTTTTAATTACATTTTTAGATGGAATTTTTTAGATGGAATGGACAGGAAAGATGTATAGTAAGAATGAATAAAGCATTTGAGCATTATTAAGAAGTTAGGAGAACTGGAATAAATACTGGAAGGTTTTTGGAGGACATTTTGGTCAAAATTTTTCTCCCAAATTGTGTGATAAGTCTAATAATTAAAGTTACACAGTTACATTAGTGGAAAGTCACCCTTGAATGCGGAAATTATGACTTACAGTAAAAAAAGTATAGATTTTCAAATATAAATTGTATTATTGTGATGTATCATCATCAAGATTGGAGGGTTGCTAGCTTGAGAATGCTGGATCAAATTAATAATTAATAAAAGATGCAAAAACATTTCAAGGTTTTCCAAATGACTCCAATGCATCAGCCTATGCCAAAATCTTTGGCATACACATACACTTAAATGTGGAAGTTTTCAAAGACTTCTTTGATAGTTCAAACACTAAGAGCATCCTTAATTTACATTTGTCATGCCCATGGAGTTGACTGAATCAGTTTGGCAAATGCTGAAAGGGACTAAAGTGGAATAAACTGAACCGGGAGAGAAATGAAGCATTTTGAAAAGCTATCTCTTCATACAAACTCATTCGCGAAGACTTTTCTTCAAAACAAAACATGAGCAAAAGCCAAATATCAAAGTATTCAAAGAGCCTTTTGCTGGTATGCATGCTTTGAGCGTCAGAAATTTACATTGGTCATGGTCATAGAGTTGTCTGAATCGGCTGTGTGAAGAACAGAAAGCTAAAGGAGGTGATGGAGGTTGTGCTTTGACTGTTCGCTCCTCCCAGCTGCATCTCAGCTGTCTCCCCGCCCTCATCTATTGTGGCTGTGAGTAAGTGTGTCCTATCGTTTAACAGTGCAGGAATGTCGCTCGTCCACACCACTGATGGATGAGACCTTGTTTCACACTCCTCTGCTCCTCCCTCTGAATGCTTCTTTCTCTCTTTTGGAGAACTCTTTCCTTTCATCCAACTCTTTTATTGAAGGACTAATAAAAGTTAGCCATCCTTCACTTTCTTTACGTATTTGAGTCTTTTTTTTGTGACTTGGAGATGTGGGCAGTGTGGAGAGTGTGTCATATGCATACAAACCATTTTAACCAGCAACTTTTATCAAGTAGTTGGTCTTGTGAGCAGAGCAGCTCTCTAAGCTGTGAATCCTTACCTTTCAGTAGATACGGCATCTATCTTTACAGAGGAAAACATGAGCCAGTCTTGAGTCATTCTGCAACAAACCAAGAATGTTATGATGACGACATCCGTTAGTCATCATTTGGTCACGCTGGCATTACTTTTACATTGTGAGGACTTTATGAAATGTGGTGATTATGTTGTTGTAAAGTTAGCTTTTTTGGAATTTCTCTGAACTTTCCAGGTTCGTCATGAGCGTGTTCTTAAATTATGTTGCTGTTTAGGACCCACAAGAGAGCTGTCTAATTGACAAACTCAAGCTATACTGAGTCAAGCAGATTGAAGGAGGACCTTGATTGCTCTCAGGACAAGAACGATCCCAGAAGGGAACTAAGGAAAGCCTAGAGGGACAAAGCTTCTCCCCCCTTTGAGGAATCTGACCGTCAACTCGTGTTGTCCCTGCGTGTTGCGTTCAACCAGAAGGTGATAGGCAGAAATTGCATCTATGTAAATAATTCAGGGTAGATAGAGACCGTCCTCAGTTCAAGCCCTCTTGGAGGAAGGTTAGCCCAAAGGAAGCTGCTCGGGTCTACTTGGCAAGAGTGACACCAATCAATGAACCGAGCCCACTTGCCAGAATAACAGACTCTCGTAGAGGGAGCTCTGGATGGCACAGTCAATTGACATATGCCACCGCCGACATAGTTGTTTGTCCTAACCAACACATGATGTCCCTGCAGCCCCACCTTCAAGTGGATTACTGCTAGGAACGCTGCACATAGCTCAGAACTGCAATTATGCTCAGAAGCGTATTTCTCAGTCAAAATTACTACATGCTTAGCTAGGAAATGCCATAACTGAGGTACCTAATGTCTTGGCAACAACGCGGATGGAGGTGGCAACAAGGAGCCGTGTCCTAGTGCCATGCTCATGGTGTTTGATTGCGAGGTTGAGCCAGTGCTGGAGTGGTCTCAAGCAGTAGCGAGCAGATTATGTGCTGCAGTAGCCATATACCCCAGGAGCTTCTTAGTGACCACTAGGTTTGTGCAGACTCTGATACCTTCAGCAGGCTTAGGGCATGTTCCTTAGAGAGATGCGCTCGCAAACTTCATGAGTTCAGTTCCATGCTCAGAGAGATATGCTCTGGCCGGGGGTTAGGTGGCTCTTTCAGGGTCAATCCGAAACTCCTTGGGCAAGGTAATATACAACCCTGTCTCCGTACCAAATAAACTGGGACTGAGACAGGCCAATATAAACCTGTCATCCAGGTACCAGGATTCAAACCCCTTCATAAGATTGTCAGCCCCTCATACCTTTGCCTCTACCACTTCATGAAGGTATGAGCGACTGGAGACAACCCCAAGCGGAGGGCCCTGTGCTAATATTTTCAGCCTATGAGGCCAACCGATCAAGGGTCTGCTAAGGGAGTATGCATACATCCTTCAGTTCACATCCATCAGAACTAATGTAGCGAACTATATGGACCGTGCATCAGATATATCACCCTGAAGAAGTTGCAGGAGATGAGAATTCAGAAGACACGGGTTAAGATTGATCTCAACCTGCTTGTGTCAAGGAACTAGAAAGTACATGTTTCTTTCCACTTCGACAAGAGGGACTAGCTCGATTGCAACTTGCGAAAAGAGTAATTGATCTTCTTGCACAGGACCTGGGCCTAAGAACAGAGGTTATGACCCCTGTTGATCCTGGGCGGCCTGACAGACTCATTGGCTGTGCGTTTTGCCAAGAGGACATGATGAGAATGTCCCAAAGGTTTATGAACTCCACAATGGTGTCATACGCAATTTGCCGATAGTTCCTTAGCAGGACCGTAACCTAGCGGGCTTACTGGTGGAGTCCAAAGGGAACCTAGGTAGACACCATCCTGAATGTTTACACTCGACCTCAGAGCAGCAGCTGGTTCCAGCTGAGGAGGCTGATTCGGACTCAGAAGCTAACTGCCATCCGGGCTGCGTTGCATCTGATGCCACACCCTGAATGTGTCTCTGAATGTAGACTGCATTCGGATCTGCAACGCAAGCCTCCTTGCTACACATCAGGAGTTTGATTCTGGTGTTCATATGTAATGGCCCCTCTCCCTCAAAAGGGGCGGGCTGGTGGTAAAGCCCGCTGGTATTTGGACTCCCTAAGCAGCCTGTCCTAGGGCCACTTGTGTTGGGACCTCTTCCCCTGAATATGACAGGTGAACCCTTGGACAGGATTGCTCCTCCATCAACCAGCCACGTCATCACTTCCACAGATCCTCCTGACCATTAACAGACCTGAAATGCGAGGTCATCTACGTCTCATTGTATTTTTTTCAGTACAAGTCTGTGGCAGCTCCCCTCCTGCATCCCTTTAGTGCATTTGGCTAAACACCTTAAGACTGCCATAGCTTCCAAGGCAGTGGTAACTCGACCTAGTGCTGCATAGGTTTCCGTAGTCAGGTCCAGAGAAAGCTAGGCTGGCGGGATGGGGGATTCAACTGATTATGTAAGGTGGCAGGATTGCTGGGCAATATGCACCACAGAGCCCACTCTAACTAGATATCGCTTAAACCCCATGCTGCCACGCTTTCAAGGAGAGCGAGAGAGGAGAGACTAACTAACCTCGGTGTAAGAGGTCCATTCCAGAGTATAGTCAGTTCCAACTCCTTTTCCAGGAAAATGTCTGTGCAGAGCCTCACAAATCACACGTCCATTTAAGAGATTCAAGTGCAGAGTTGTAAATTCGTCCCGTATTCTGCAGCCGCCTCATTCTCGGTTCTCTGACTACCCGGGAAGCAGCTAGCAATATCCGCCACAGCACAAACTGCCATCCCCCAGAAGGTAAGAGTGTTCCTTTGGGAGTTATGCCTTCTCACTCCAATGTAACAATGGAGATTGCGTCATTAAGCTCAAAGAGTCTTCGGAAGATGCAACCTCACCAGAATGAACGAACCGGGGGAGAGTGAAACCCAGCTCAACACCAGATCGCAGTAGCCACTAGGGTTCTTTTGATGGCATGAATTATAGCAGCCTTGATGTTATGTGCTACCGGTTATAACATTGAAATAGCACAGTCTAAGCCCTTGAATACAGCCTCAGAATGTAATCATTATGCCAACGCTTGAGACTGAACTCGTAGTTGTCTTTCAATGCTATCCATCCATTGAATCCAGAGGGATATAGTCATATTTAAAAACTAAGAGACTTGTTAAAGGTTGGAATGCAGCGAGGACCATATAGAAACAATGTGCCTCATAGATGTGGACATCTTTATCTAATGAAAACTATTTATTAGTTATATATTTAAATTAAAATCATGTACACTATATTGCTCTCAAAATTAACGCGTTAATGCATGTGATTAATTTGAAATGCAAAACGCATAAAAAACGCAAAATGTACGGAATTGATGCGGTTTCAGTTTTTCCTGTTTCTTGTTGTGGCGGACCTGCTTTGACATGAAGTATGAATAAGAATTTGTATGAGAATAAGAAGGTACGGAGGGTGGACACATTACAGCACACGACACACATCGTGCTCACAGGCGAGCGCTGGGCTTCTGTGAGCAATGACAACTACAGAGGCATCACAGAGCAGTTTGTTGAAATTGCATTAATTATTATTTTAAAACTGTGGAACGGAGGTAAGCAGAGGCATGTGTGGATCATTGTCTCAAAGTGGCGAAAGATTGGAAAAAGCGAGGACAAGTTAAAGCACACTTACGGTGGTCGTAATATGTTTGCTGCCATGAAACTAACGTGGCTTCCATGTGAACACCTGTCCTGCACGCCCCACATACTGCACTGACCTGTCAGGCTTCCATTCACGGTAGCGGTTTTGAAAGTGTGCTAGCTAAATATCACAAGATTGTTGGGCACCTAAACCATAGTCGATCCAATGCTCACAAACTAATGGAACAGCTCTGTCTCTTGTCTGTTTTTTGTGTGTGTGTCATGTGTGCGTGTCTCGTGCGTGCATGTGTGTGTCCACTGTATGTTGTATAAAATAAAAATAAGTTCAGAGTAGTGTAAAACAATAATAAAAAGTTGAAGTAATAGTTGAATGATGAATAATGTAATGCAAGTAACATACATTTTCTCCTGTCAGTGCCACTTGCAAAATTGTGGAGTCAACAGAGGACGGTCCGGCCTATAGTTAATTTAAAACATGATTTTACCTCAGACGTAAAAGGAAGGACAGCACTAATCTCACACGGCTGCATACTGGCACTATAATTGTTCCAAGGTTTAAAGACCTAAGATGAAAGTTTTTTGGATAGGAAGAAAGCTTGCTTGTGATTTCTTTTTTTTTTACCATGGATGTTGATGTTTTAGTTTATTTTTTCCTCAATATCAGAAAAAAACTTTCATGAATCGTTTGGCTCAAAAGGCTTCATCTCGCCATCACTACCCTACACCTTTTTGCCCCTAGTTGTAAATAAAATAAAGTACCTCTAATGTTTTAAGCACCTTCTAAATAAAATATGTTGTTACATATTTTTACAAACTTGATGTTAACTCAAACTTAACTCAAATAATTATGATAAATTCATTTAAACATAAATAATACACTTCAGCTCTCACAGACTTGAAATGACTTGAACAAAATTCAAGGATTTTTGTCTTGACTTGCCTTGCCCTGACATGGGACTTGATAAGGACGTGCCCTGTGACGACTTGGGACTTGGCTTGACATGCAAAGTAGCGACTTGGTCCCACCTCTGGGGAGTCCAGGGTTTTGTTTAAGGTGAACTATAACAATTAACCAAGTCCAATGGACCATTGAAACCATTATTTTATTCCAATGAACTTTTACCCATATTTTTTGCAATATTTGCATTATTAGTCAGCTCTTAGAGGCTTGTTGAGGTGTAATTGGAGCTGTGGCAGTAAGGGAAATGGAACAAGGTGTTATGGAGGGCAGGTGATGGGGCGAAGCAGAGGCGGGTAATTATAGGATGGATTTCATTTTAATAATTGTGAGAGATGCAAATGTTGGCAGCTTTCTGTTTAATGGCTTCTGCCTCAAAAGCCACTTTATGCAGCAAATGATCTGAATGAGTGTTTAATTAACACACTCCTTCTGATCCAGAGACAAATGAGAGGATGAGAGAAAAAGCGAGAGAGGAAAATGTGAAAATGGAATAGATTTAAGATATAAAAAAGCAAATTCACTCAACAGAGTCAGCTCGCTAGCTTTACTGATGTCCCCTAAACATCCAGCTGGGTTGGAAATACAGTTAATAAAAAGAGCTGGAGAACCGCCGGACACTTTTTATTAAAGAGACAGGCACTCTCTATTGCAGGGCTAATTCGGAAGGGAAGGGATTTATGCTTGCTACACAACTTAGAGCTACACCTCTAAATATCTAATATAGCTAAGGGCTTTCCAAGCTGGAGAAAAATAATGAAAAAGAAACCCAAAAATTTACAGGGAGGCACCCGGGATGGGAGCAGCTAAGTGAAACCCTCCTTGAAGCATAAATAAAAAAGGTGGAAGGGAAGGCAGGATGGGGATATGAAGAGGGACTGATGGGGATTTGGTGGGCAGTTTTGATATGTTCGTGGCTTCTCCTGATGTAGCTCTGACAGCATTAGAGGCCCATCCAAGTTTGAATTTGGTGCTTGGACAAGCCTTTCTGGGCAATAGATGATGCTGCTTCTATGCGAAAGGAGTGGCCTGAGAAATCACCGGCCCATCACTAATATATATATCAACAAAGGTACAAGGGTACAGGGATGTTTGTGCTAGGGCGGTATGCAGAGTGTAACAGTTGAAACCCCAGATAGAAGAATGATGGCCCATGTAGGGAAACACAAGTTGGAGGCTCAGAGGGGCTAGAAGCCGTGAGACTGATGTAAGATCCTCCCGATGCTTGCTGTGCAGAGCTAGTCATTGCTAAGGCAGAGCGCTTGCGACTGACAGACTGACTTTTTCCCGGCCGTCGCAAGCATTGTTGCCAGCTCCTCAGTAAGAAATGTCTCTATAGGCATATTTTATTAACAACAAATCATTACAAAGTGTGGAAGTGTTAAAAGCTGTTTTGCACTGAAATTCATTGCAGCTGGCTTTGTTTTTATATTTATTTGTGAGTAGGTATTGTATGAATTACATTTTATACGTAACATAGAATACAAATAGACAAGATACATAAACTATACATTCATTCAGTGAGGCGGTACAAGAGGAAATATACTTCTCAGTGACATTCCATCACTTGTCATATTCTAACGCCAACTTTTGACTTTTGTTTTGATAGAGGACATGAACGAGCCAATGTCTGAAAAGAAATTACTTAAACAGAGTTAAGACTTGATTGTGCAGAAAATATTTACCAAATAGAATATAAAAATGGATATTATAGTTATGCTCAATATTAGAATGATTCTTATAAAAACAACTGGTATCACATAATGGAAACGTTCTGTCAGAGTCAATGAGGTGCCTCAGATAAGTGTGCAATTTGTTTAAAACAATTCTATTTTTGGACAAATAAAGAATAAATGAAATAGGTATTCGTCCTCTTCAGTCCTCCATTAAAATAGCAGCCATATTTTATTCCAATCAATAGAATCTATTAGAGTTGCCCCGGTTTAGGACTAATGCATAACACACACACACTTTGTACTAAAGGTAAATGCAAAATAGTGACGTCACTATCTAAGCAGAGGTATTCTGTGCAACCCTACGGAATAAAGTCCACACATGAGGTAATAATCAATATTTCAGAATAATTCAAACTTAGATATTGGTGTGTGATATCTGAGTTTTAATGATTTAACTACAAATCTAACCTCATCATTCATTCCAGTGATTATTTCCAGGATAAACTGAGATCCTCCATAGCTGGCTTCTTAACACTAACTAAAAATTTTAAAAGAACCAAAAGAGCCGTTCTTTTGAGCAGCTCTTTGAAAGGAACGGATTGTGAAAATCTGGATTCCCTTAAAGAGCCATAAATCCAATCTCTACTCATGTCTGCATGCAGACGTCACCCATGCACCTGCTGCCCAAGGGGGCAACAAATCTTGGCCCACCATTTCCCGTTCCTCAGCCACACAGCTCTCCCAAAATCACGTTCACAGCACAGAGTCATACACCAGCCCTCAGTGTCTGTTCCATTTCCAACATTTGCCTGCATTAACCCTTCTCTGTTTACACACCCAGTAACATTATTGAACACACTCATTTATAATGCTGAAAAATGGGCTATACGGTTTTGATGCACAAATCCAGTCGATGCCCGATGGTCCGGTTGAGGGATCAGCGGTCCAAAAGTGGTCCGAACGCTGGACGTGCAGTCAACGTTCAAAAACAGTCCCGGTTCGACTAACTGCTACATAAACAAACACATGGCAAATTAAACATTTTGTTATTGCAAATAAAGTTTCTAGGAATGGCAAAAAGTTCATTTTGACCATTTTTGACTACCATGATTCGCATACTCAGAATATAAGTCTCAGTATGAAAATCAGAAAATGTGACACAATCTGTGCTTTTATAAAAAAAACAACGTATTTTCCCTAAACTGGCGATCCACATACTTTGTGATGGTTATGCACAAAATCTCTCGATACACTAATGAAGCTTCTCATACAAGTTTTTCAAACAGGAAATTTTCATTCATCCAATCATTGAGATCAGCGACACATTCTGTGATCTTATTCAGCTTTAAAAGGTCACTAGGTAGAACTTATGTTTCTTTTTGTTTATTACTTGGTTAGCAGAGGAGTTACTGAAGTTTTTTGTGTCATTGTTTTTCTTCTCTACTTTAAGTGTTTTATAGTTTAAAGTAATGAAAAGAGTCCATTTATTACACACTTCTGAATAGGAGGCCCATTTTTCTTGTTTCTGGTTTGTTGTTGTGTTTGTTATATTTTTGTTGGAAATTTTGTAAAATAAATCTGTTCAATTATTAATTCGGAAGTTGTTTAGTAGTAAGGCAAGGCAAGGCAAGGCAAGTTTATTTGTGTAGCACATTTCGTACACAGGGTAATTCAAAGTGCTTTACATTTGAAACAAAGAATAAAAATATAGTACATTTAATAAAATCAAGCATAAAACAGACATATAAAATCAATGTGATTAAAAACGGAAAATTTAAAAACATAGATTAAAACAGATTAAGATGGTGAAGGGCTGAGGTAAAATAGTTGTTCGGACATTGGTGCTCAGTTGACAAAAGTGCAACTAAACAGGTGAGTCTTTAGCCTGAATTTAAACGTGACTAAAGCGTTGGCACTCTCGATCTCCTCTGGAAGCTAGATCCATCTGTGGGCTGCATAATCCATCTGTGTAACTAAAAGAGTATTTACCCTTTTTGGAATTTACCCGGGGTAGATCTAAATTTATTTCATCCGAGGGATCTCAGTTCCCTCTTTGGTGTGTATTCACTGATCATGTCTGTTAGGTATTTAGGTGATGCTAAGTTATGTTTGGACTTTCATACGTGTAGCAAAATTTTAAAATCTATTCTGAAGGAGATCGGCTGCCAGTGTAGAGAATTAAGAACTGGAGAAATGTGTTCTGACTTTCTAGTTTTGGTTTCTAGTTTTGGCAAGAGAATGTATTTTTGCCATTTTCCGGAAGCGGACCCCTTATGAAACACGGTATTTTAAGAATTTCAAGTGTGTAACATAGTTCCATAAAGTCCTTTTTAAGCAGCTCTGATTGTCCTTTCTTTACATCATTTTTCCCCACATGAATGATGAGTTGTTTTGTCTTGTGCTTGCTCAGGATATCTCTTATCATTTTGTTGACATCTAACACAGTGGGATGAAGGAGACATTATGTCGCCATAGTTTTGCTCCGTAGATGCTGTATTATATAATCCCCAATAATCAGAGTCTTCGGCTCCACTGAGACATGAGTCGGACGCTGCTTATTTCTTGACCCCCTGCTTTCTGAAATGTGTGTGTGATTTGATTGTTGATAGACAGGCTGAGATTGATTGGAATCCACAGTCATTAAAGTTTCAAATCACTTCATGATGATTTGGTGTAAATGAGCCCAGTCCAAACCTTTTCGTCAAACCCCAGTCCAAACCTTTAAAAAGCCTTTATGTCTATTTCTCTGAAATTGACAGTTTTCAGCCCAATCAGGACTTTCTCCTTCCTGGTTCAGAACAACATCCTGAGAAATTGTAATGAACTCACCAGCTTGTTGTTGGTTCTTGTCCAGGTCCGGCTCTTTAGAAAGACCTTGCCCTTTGAGAACGAAGCGCCTGTAGCCGTGTCTCCAAAACCTAAGTAGTAGCGGAGCAAAGATGTCGACTGACTTGCAGGTACCGCTATGCCAGAAATTAGCTTTAGCCCCTCAGGCTAAGCACATTTCTGTGGCGTCTACAGTCTTGAAAATCAGAAACGTCTGTACAGAAAAAACAAGTGGTTCAATTTATTAGGAATATTAAAGAAATGTGAGCCTGTTTTAGCTGAGTGGTCTTGAATTAGATATTTGATTCTACTTCTTGAAAGCACAGGTTGGGTAGCTCAGCAGACAGCAGGGAGCGGATCCAGAACTCTGCAGTTCGTCTTATCTTCAAGGAACCGAAACGAGCTCATGTTACTCCCCTCTTCATCATGAGCTCATACACTCATACATGCCCTCCAGAAGCGTGCGCTCAGAGAAGGAACAGCGACTTGTGGTTCCATCCCACAGGTTAGAAGATCTTTCAGCAGAACCTTCTCTTTCACTGTCCCTGGATGGTGGAACAAACTCCCTGATCCAGTCAGGAAAGCAGCAACACCAACAGCTTTCAAAAAGCAACTGAAAACTCTTCTCTTCAGGGAACACCTACTATAAAAAAAGACTACTTTCTTTTTTCCCTCCTCTGTCTTTATCTTTTCCCTCTACTTCCTCACTGCTTTGGTTTATTGATCAGTTGATACAATTTCTATTATGAGAAGCTGAGATGGTGTAACAGATTGCATATTGTCTCTCCCCCAATGTAAGTCGGTTTGGACAAAAGCGTCTGCCAAATGAATAAATGTAAATGTAAATGTGACGGCAGTGGACCCAGATAGGCTTAAGTAATATTTTTTGTCTTCTAGCATTATAGTTTTGTCTTATTTGTAGTGTGATTCACGTTTGCGTAAATAATTAATCTGTTAGGAAAGTAACACACACCATTTTATTGGTATTTTACTGAAATGAGCAAAATGATTCGAATAAAGATTTGTTAACTTTGCTGAACGAGACTCAAAGATCAGACTCGGTAAATGATCTCCAAACTTCCCATCACTAATAGCAGGCATCAAGTAAACACTCACAGGTTCGATCGGGGATCATCTTGTCGTGCCTTCTGAGATGTATTTCCAATGAATGAAATAAAATTGTTCAAGATTCAAAAAGAGAGCGCGGAAAAATAAAGAGAGCACTAGTACGCTGCAGTGTAACATCAATCTTAATATTCACACTCTTATACACTTTACATGCTCTCACGTCCCACTCTTTAGCTTTCGGTTTTTGTTTTAGTGATCTCGATTCCTGATCCTGTGCTCGATTTAATATTGGCAGCTAGGGGGTGCCATGTAAAAGTTTTCATTTTTTTTTTTTATTACAACTGCTGCATAGACTTCAAATATGACTAATGTAGAACCCATGTCCTCTTCACCCAGTTCAATGATCGAGCCTCAGACAGGAACCAAATTTATATTAAGCTTTTATTTTACAGCGTCAGCCACTCGAGACAAAACAGAAGAATCAAAGGATGATGCTTATGTCTCCATCTCCAGTAACTGCCGTGTCGCTGCTTTCCAGCATCTTAAAAGAGGTTCTGTTGTCAGGCAAGTGCTCCTCCTCTCAACAACTTCTCCTCCAATCGCTGAGAAGGAGAAAAACAACATCCTGAGAAGATACACTGTAACCCACCCCACCTTCTCTCACAAGACCATAAGTCAGCTTCGATTTGTTGGTAAATACATGGTTAATTTTGCTGCGGCTACATATCTTTATTAACGTAGAGAAAAAAACAGGGGAAAAAAGAAAAAATGGACCAACTTACAACAAAGATTAGTTTTATTAACTGTAGCAGAAAAGATTTAAGGTGCATCTGAAATGTAAAAAAAAACATTAAATCCTTAATAAAACTATAAACATTATTTGACTGACCATGATTGCTGGCAATATTCGGCACTCAATCGGCTTGTCAGCGTGATTTGGGTGTAATGTCTTTAAGTGATGCCTTTATTCATGTTGTCCGCTGCCAACATTTTTAGACTCAGTAAGCACACCTGTCTCTCGTCGTCTCCCACCGTAGTCACAGTGAAGCCAAGTGCTACATACGCGTCATATTTCCTTGTCTTAGCTTTCAGGAGACTTTCGTTTGTCTCTTTATCTCCTTCTATCTCCACCTGTCTTCTACACTTTGTGTCTACGCTTCATACTCTGTCAATGAGAGTGCCACTGTCCCCTTATGTAGTGGAGTGGTACAGCTAGAACAGTAAAAAAACAAATTGAAAAAAATAAAAAAGCATGTTCCCCGAGGTCAAACACGCCCCCCTTGACGGAGCTTCTGGGGGGAGCCACACTATTTGAGAGCCACTGCTTTGGTGGACGTTTCAACAAAAAGAGTTTAAGATAAGATACCTATGATCTGTGACTATTTCAAAAATGTACAAATTATATTGTTAATTAGTTGCAAAATATCTGTTTAGGGCAGATGTGTTTTTTCTGACTTACTTATATTTTTATATTTATTTATTTTATATTTTTGTTGTTTTTTACCATAGTCAGGTGCTTTAATTTAAGCCTTCAAGTTAAGCCATTCAACAATCTGAAAGGAAACCTCAGCAGAAAATGATAAAAAATAGACATTACACTAAATGAATAGATTGATTAGTGCAACAACATAATAAAATACTTTCTTAAAACAACCAAATAGATTAATATTGAAGTTTTCACAGGCGGGCTACACTATCATTATTTCCTCCCCTTCTCTTCTTACCACCATTACTTACTACTATTACTGCAACCCACTAAATGTCCCCTGTTGTAAGATTTGGAGCAATATTACAACAGGTTCATACTCTACTCCTGCATCCCAATCAGCACACTATCCACACTTTTATGGGTGGAAAATGAGAATTAGTGTGTATTCATAAAAAACATGAGGCTTTAGTTCGTCCCAGACACTCTTACACACTAAAAAGTATGAAAAGTTTCTACTTTAAGGTTGCAGTATAAGTATTCCAACTGGGACACAGCATTTTACTCATAGAACATAGGCAGAGCTACGCGTGTTCCCCACCCAAATGTGTAACCCCACCCTGTATACCAGCATGCACTCTAGGGCTAGTCGCTAATAGAAACAATAAAATAGAACGGTATTTTAAATAAAGAGAAATTAAAAGTTACTTCAAATCATGCAAATAGACAATTAACAGAAGTAAAAGGCTGATATATATATATATATATATATATATATATATATATATATATATATATATATATATATATATATTAGACATAAAATATTAGATTTTATTTATATTAGAATTTTTATTTTTTTTTAATATTAGACATACAGTTGTCACAGTAAGTTCTTAGAAGCTAAGCATGAGATCTGGTGGCTTTGAACAAGCACGAGGTTGAGTGGATGCACCTGGGACATGAAGGGGGCAATTATACAACCAGCTCCCTCAGAATGTATTAAATAAAATGTCATTAATTGAAGCCCAGATGCACAGATCCTAAAGTAAATCCACCCTGATCTTTTCATTCGGGTGAAATTGGATTGAAAAGCAACAATGATGCACATTTAGTAATTACTTCGGAAAGCGTATGATGGATTTATTATAAATACAATTATAATATAAAATGCTTCAAATATAAAAATGTACACTGACACTATTATCAAATCATCAAAATCAATAATTTACCCATTTTTCGTTAAAGTCCCTCGCTGACAAATTCCCTGCCTTCAGACCTCCTGATCCAGGGATGTGGCACAGGCAAACCCTGGAACTTCCATGCCTGGTGCCTCAAGACATGATGGACTGTTGGACGGTTGGACAGAGGACTGTCTCCATCCACCTTGAAAATTTACATCACTACTTCTATGAGGGACTACCGGTTACATCTCTTAATGACCCTGAGCACGGGAGGGCTTAACAGGTTAATTCTATTAAACTTGTTCTAGGTAATTCCATCTATGCTATCTTCCCTCTAATGCCCTTGCCCTGTTTTGTTCAAGGCGTATTTCTGTCGGCCACTCACTGAAACCAAATGTGTAATAAATTACCGAAAGTTCTAAATCCAGCCTTTGAGGTGGTGAGTACGGCCTCCGCGCAAGCTCAGGGATCGATGCACACCCTCCTCTGGCTTGAGTCGGTATGGGAGGTTTTATTCGATGGACTGGCCATTAAAAATTAAGTCTATGACTTGAGTCCAGGGTGGATGAGGACCTGCTCCTTGCCAGACTATTGATGCATCTTGGCCGTTGGTCTTTTGGCCGATGCGGAAGGACCTAGGTTTAGACGTCATGGACATAAGTTGTAGTGATCGATGGAGGGGGAAAGTAATTATTACTTTTGTAACCCTTTTTCCCCGAATAGGTCCCCTGGCTGCCTGGGTGGTGAGTATGGCTTCAGCTTCACAACAGTGACCTTACGCTTTTGTGCTGAGTTGCCTTTTGAAGTGTGTGGAGAGAGTTGGGTGCCCCTAGCAGTGCTTCTCAATCGTCACCGACATTAAGTTTTGTTTAATGTGTTTGTTGACAGAGATCAACATCACTGTAAAATGAACAGAATCCATCTCGTGCCATATATATGTTCAGGAAGAACGCACGTATCGTGTACAGACCCACACGATCAGACTTTTACATGATATTTGATCGCAGTCAGCAAATATAACAAGCAGAGTTCAGCACTCTACAGTGCAGCCCACGCGAGAGGGCAGTCAGTACCCCTTCGCAATCTGAATTTGGGCCTGTGGGCCTTTATTTTGCGATCACTAGGGTGGAGTTTTTTCTAGTAATGCATCCAATGAGTGTAGTGGATGTCATGTCACATGGTGGCACTTTGGTTCTGTGGTGTCAAAGGGGAACAGAATCCCCCTAAAAATGATAGTGTATCAGCTTTTTTTTTCTCAGACCACATGATCTGAGCTAGAGGAGCACATTAAGTAAAGGTAACTTAACTTCTTGATAGTTTTTTAGATATCTACTGTTCTCTCGTAAAAACACATTTTAGGTGGATTTGTCACTTTACCTGGACGACAAATGATTGTTTACTTTAAAGCTGCATAAGATCTTTTGTAAAATAAGATCTTATGTTCCATACAAATAAACTATTCAATGCTAATAAAGAAAATTATCTCATTATTTAGTAGCCATCTCCATTGAAAGTTTATTCACTCAGAATTTCCCTTCCACTCTTTACATTCTGTAGACAAGGAAATTGTAGTGTGCATTTCTCCCTGTGCTTTAGGGAGAGATCAAGAGGCTATCCGAGTGCATGTTCCACTCCACACTTCTGCCTGCGCACACATTCTCTATCTTTTTCTCTCTCTCCACTCATCTGAGAGCTAAAAGCCCTGGAACGGGATGGTAATTGACCAATTAGACCTCTCGCTCACTGGTGTACACCGCTCTTGCCGCGCCTCCGCTCGCACCGATAATTGAGCTGAAAGCAAACGAACGGCCAGCAGACAAACAAGCTACTAGAAAATAATTACTTGGAGTGTTTCTTTTCAGCCGCTGTACGGGAGGTTTCATCATGCTGAATAACCACTAAAGCTGGTAGTTGTCATTTTCATAGGGACTTGATAATGACATTAATTTGTCTTAATGGTTGCTTCTATTGTTATAAATAGGAAAATGAGTCCTAATCGTCTTGCCTGTAGCAGAGTAAAGAGGAACTCAGCTGAGCTCCCGACAGACATGAGGAGTTAAATTGGTGTGCTTGTCAAATTTGTGATGATTTTTTATGTGGACCATGAGTAATGCCAGGGCCATTAGGGCTCATTTCCCCCAACTTCATTACTGCCCTTGTTTCCCTTTTAAGTTTCTAATGGACAATCACCATCCTCTCTGTTTCAAGTGGGTTTCCAAGACTGACACACAGAAACACAAACACATAGATGCCATCTTTGTAGCTATGCAATCAGAGCATGCTGATACAGACACCATCTCTGTCATGAAAAGCTTCAGATAGTGATTACGCTATACCCAAAACCTCAGGGCATCATTTGTCATTGTTCCTTCCCTCCAATATTGAGTTCCTTCACATACACCCAAAAGTTATGTTGTAAACTAAAAAGTAGATACTAATTTTCAAAACAAAATATAATTTTTTTTGTCTATAAGACAACATTGTGCATGACACAATAAAACATTGCGTGAGGGAAGTAGTTTTGACCACATCATATGCACGTAGTGGATTCTTTCTCATTCCTTCATTAAAATATATTCCAACAATAGATAAACACTTATATTGATAGTATTTATTTCTGAGCTTCTTATTTTTAAATTAGTTGTATTACATAATGGGCTCGTTTGTTTAGGTCTAATAGAAAACTTCTTTCACCCAAGCGCATTGGATTCTGGGTAAAATGTTGAGAGACCATCGAACTGCATTTCAGAATATTCCTGGAAGAAGTAAACATCTGATCACTGCTTAGAGACTTTTTAAATGTATGCTACAGTTTGGGACACACACATTTTTGTTTTGCACCTATAAAAGTGTGGATAGTGTGCCGATTGGGAAACAGGGGAGACCTCGAGACACATTGAATCACTTGAGCCAACTCGTTCGAGAAAGGGTTAATTTCTTGAAGCTTCATGCGCACATTAAACCTATTGGCTAAGTGCATAATCACAGACATCATTTGTTGTTTGTGCTGTTGTTTGTTTGCTGTTGTAAATTTGTATTTTATTTAGTTGTTAGACAGACAATATTCTATTGTTATTTGGAACTGATGCATTTTTTGTGATCAAATTTGTCTAAAGTTTGTCTAGGTCAGCAAATAGGTCAGGGCCAACCCTGGTTCAGTCACTGTGTTTTGCCCATCTATCAGGGCTTGTTATGCAGGGCTTGGGTTAGACCTTCTAGGCAGTCCTAAGTTCCCCCTTGAGACCTTTCAGTTGTTCTGAGAGGACTGCAAGTTCCTCCCTTCAAGCTGCATGACTCAGTAGTGCCTAAGTTCCTTTGAATTAAGAGCTCACACTGTTAGTTGCAGCCTCCTGAGCATTGGCAAGAGGTGCTCCGCTGGCAGAGATATGCAAGGCTGGGGGTTAGTGGACACCCAACACCTTTGCCAGGTGCTGTGATCTGTGCATTGAATCAGTCTCTTCAGCAGTGCTAGGTGGTGGCAGCACTGTCTGAACTGTACGGAGGGGTGTCCAGCTTGGCTTGCGCCATTCCCTAGGGATATGCCACCATTTTGCCCCTGCAAACACAAAACTTTTTGTCTCTTCTCCCCCAACTCTCAAACTCTGGCTAGTTCTTTCAGAGAGATAGAGGAGGTAGGAGAGAGTGTGAGCTATAGAGGAGATAGAGATGAGAGGCAAGGGGAGAGAGAAAAGAGAATAGGGAGAGAGGAAATAGAAGAGAGAGAGCTAGAAACAAAAGAAAGATTAAGTGGAGATAAGATTTTTTCAACTCTTTACAAAAATGTGGTTCTTTCCAGAGATAAGTGTATAGCCGGATAAGTATATTTCTTCTTTTGCTTGCTGGCTTGTTTGTCTGCTGGCTAAGTATAGCCATTTTTTGCTTGTTCAGCAATAAAATAGATGAGTGTGCAGTTGTTCTTGTGTTTCTTTACATTAAACTTAAAACCAGAAATAAAACACTGAACTGTAAAATCAAAATTAACCCCCCCCTAAAATAGTCAATAAAAGCACAAAAGGTGGCTGTAAACGAGTGCAGTGGATACAAATTTTCTGTTTCTTATATTTATTTCTGACTCAAATGTGGTGATAATAGAGTGTTTGGTCAGATGCTACATGTTTTTATCTTGATTCATGTTATACATTAAAACATTTTTTTAATTAAGTTTTACAATATTTTCTAAAATGAGTTTTGTATTAGCAACAGCAAAATAACAGAGAGAGGTGACCTGCATTTGAGGTCAGCAGAGCGCTTCAGAGTGAATTTCAGACATTCCCTAAGCGCTCCGCTTACTCATAGAAAACATAGGATTCAATTGCGTGCTTTGCAATGATTGACCTGTGCTGAAATAAACACGTTTTTTTTTGTTGGGTTTTGCATAAAAAATTATTAACATAGAAAAAAATATATGTATACATTAATATAGGATAATATTGAATAAATAAATGCAAAAGATATTCATTGAATGAATGAGGATAAATATTTATTAAAACAGAAAGGCCAGACTGGTCCATGTACCTTGTGTTCTTCAATTGTGAAATGGAAATCAAAAAACATAAATTGTTTAAATATTCTTGTATTAAGTGTTACTGGGTGTAAAAAATTAAAATGGGCTAAATTATCTTTCTAAATGCACACCAAAAAGAGAAAAACATTTTTATATTGTTCTCCAATTGTTTAATCATCATATGTGCATCTTTTTCTGTGGAAAACCCTGATGTTTTAACAATTAGTGGACTAAACACTGCGAAAGGGTAAATATAAATATATTTGACCTAATTAACAGTTTGATTAAAAAAATGGCAAAAAAAGAACAACGCTAAGTTAATAAAAACAGGTATTTTATAATTTCACTTTCATTTTTCTAACCAAAACTGAATTAAGTCTTCATTATTCAATATTTGATTTTTCTATTTAGACTTTGCATGAATAAAATCGTACACAGAGCCTGACGTTCAGTCAAATATTTATAAAAAAAACCTGATCTAGTTTTAGATCAGTTTTTTTACTCATTTCTGTTCAGGACATGTCATGTTGACTGTCTGTTCTAGTCGCTATAATATCGCTTCAAGGTTTCTTCTGAGAACTGTTGTCGCTATCAAATTAATATGTATTAATTAATTGTAAATGGCGAAAAGTAAAAAAAAAAAAAAGTGGACTACTGCATTTTTGTTATCATGTGATTTGTTATTTGATCATTGTTATTTCACTCTAATTATATATTCAATATTTTAAGAAAACGTAAAAATGTTTTATTATGATATTTGTAAATATAATGTTGCACTTCCATCAGCAACTTTACATTTTAATTTAAAATATTAAAATATCTAAAATAATATTTGGGCAGCAGTGACACAAACATATATTTTAAAAAGGTTTAAGTATTATTATGCACTGAATGCAACAAATGCCACCTGGTGGCCATTTGGTGCAACTGCAAAAAAATTATTTACTGTACTATAGTCTATGTATTTTTTTACTAAATTATTCATAGGTTAAAAAGTAATTATTATTCATGATTAAGTAACCTTTAACCTATATGTAAAATATCTTGTATTTTCAAAGGAAGTATAAGTTAACCAGTTCTATTCTTAAAAACAGTAGGACTTGTTTGTGATTCAACTCCGAAAGATATAATGTTACAATAAAACTGTATTGTTATAGTTCATTTTACTTGCAAATGTTTGACTGAAGTAATTAACTACTTACAATACCTCTTACTTACCTAATTTACTTTGACTACTTACCTCCAAGCAAAAGTTTATACATTTCAGATAATATGTTTAAATGGAATTACACAAGTATTGCTTTTTGTTTCGTTAAGTAAACTTGTATAATTATTTCACACCAACAAACTCCTTAAGATATCTGCTGTTTATATGTGTTAACAGTACTGTTGGTGGCTTTAAGTAGGCTTAGTTTAAGGCATAAACATGTACAATATTACATAAGATGAGATTTGAAGTTATCATACGAGTGAGCAGCTTTCTGATCAGACCAACCACGAGGAGGACATGCTTCGCGTTTGTTCTGTTATTTGCAAAATGTGCATGTTTGAAGGTTTTTGAAGGGCAGATCCTGGATCTAGCAAATCAGCTTAGCATGTAAATGGTCAATAAAGGTAAAGCTGTGTTTTAAAAGAATACTCCACCTCAATAATGACAATTTTGTCATAAATCACTTACCCATTTGTCATTCCAAACTGTAAAGATTTCATTCCTTACATTTTTAGTATTCCTATTTAAAATCAGTTGACAAGTGTGAGGCCCAGAAAAGGAAAACATGTACCATGGTGGTTTAAATCCTGGCTTTAAACCAAAATATCTACAATTGATTAGTAGAGATTGAATTAATCTAGAGATTCATTCATTCATCTTCATGTCGGCTTTCTACCCTTTCGGGGTCGCCACAGCAGAATGAACCACCAACTCACTGGCATATGTTTTACACAGCAGATGCCCTTCCAGCCGTAACCCATTGCTGGGAAACATTCACACACTCATTCACACTTTAACACTACGGACAATCGTTCTTACTCAATTCACTTATACCGCATGTCTTTGGACTTGTGGGGAAACCGGAGCACCCGGAGAAAACCCACACGATCACAGGGAGAACATGCAAACTCCACACAGAAATGCCACCTGCCCCAGCTGAGCCTAGAACCAGCGACCTTCTTGCTGTGAGACGACCGTGCTACCCACTGCGCCACCGTGACGCTCTTAATAGAGATTAATAACACAATTTTCATTTTTGCGTTGGTCTATTCATTTAATGTGTGTTGTAATTTTGCTGTTCTTTAAAGTTCTGGGATTTTCGTGTTTACTAACGCCTTATAACTTCAGGTAGTGTTTTATTCTTTGACAAAAAAGTAACAAAATAATTGAAATAAATGTTCAGTTATTTGAAATCATTATTATCATTTATATTTCACTTATATATCACTTAGAATACTTAGTGCAGTGTTCTAAATGTTTTCAATTTAAGACACATACAATCTTGATTATATAAAAGTTAAAATAAATTGCTGTTTCAATGACACAAAATTTACATTTTCAGGGTAGCGAGTTTCTATAACTTTTTAGGTTAAATAAACCTGTTGGTGTACAAACACAAACAGTGTACAAATGTATTTGAAAAGGTACGTGACGTCTACATGTGTGGTTTGATGTCGTTATATTTGTGAAGGGATTCATTTTCATTTTATCCCGATTGTAAGATTTGTTTTAAAGACTCTGGTACAATCAAATTTTTTTTCATGCATCTGCTTCCTGAAAAATGCATTCAACATTTTTGCCTGTAAGACTTTAAAAATTTTACAGGTTGAGCTGTTAATGAGTGTGATTTTAAACTTAGACCACGAGTAACATTATGTTTTTTGTGATGTAATTAATCTAACTATATTTTTTATTAATTAATTTCAGTATATGCAGACTTAAGACTTATTATATATTTTTACAACTTTTTAATTTTAATCATAAACTGTCATTAGTTTTAATAATTTAGTTCCTGTCAATTATTAGACCGAAATGGAACTTTAGCATTTAGTGTGATCAACTTTAAACATTTGACACAAGTCTGAAATCTAACTTCAGTACTTATTTATTTATAATCCCATTGATTTACTGGACTAATGAAACATGTACTAACAGTGTCATGGTTGTAAGAAAGAAAAGTCAAAATAAAAAAGTGGACACCTTTTTAAACTTTATAAGCATGAATAACATTTAAAAGAAACGAGCATTCCCCACTCCAGACTGTTAGGTGGCGGTTGTGCACCTTAAAGTTGGTTTGTCAAACCACCATTAACCTCAAGATCTGCTCAGTTACTGGGATTTTCATGCACAACCATTTCTAGGGTTTACAAAATTGGACAGTTGAAGACTGGAAAAATGTTGCCTGGTCTGAATTCTGTTGAGACATTCAAATGGTAGAGTCAGAATTTGGTGTAAATAAAATAAGAACATGGACCATCATGCCTTGTTACCAAGAGGGCAGGCTGTTGGTGGTGGTGTAATGGTGCGGGGGATGTTTTTTTGGCACACGTTAGGCCCCTTAGTGCCAATTTTGCATCGTTTCAATGCCACGGGCTACCTGAGCATTGTTCCTGACCATGTCCATCCCTTAATGACCACCATGTACCCATCCTCTGATGGCTACTTCCAATGCACCATGTCAAAAAGCTCAAAACAGGGTAAATACTAATTAACTAAAATGTAATAGAACTAATATTTGTTTTAGGAGGAACTAAACACTGTTGTTAATATGTAGAACAACCAACATTCGACTGAGCATTGTCCGTGATTTACAACATGGGAAGCCCTTCCTTTTATACAATCTAAGCATCTGCATCAATCTAAGAACTACTTGACTCAAGAAGATGCTGACAAATTGAATGTGAGCATTCAAGAAAATGTCTGTCTGTGGAAATCTGACGCTGTGATCGAGACTATGATCTTTGCATTCTTGTTTTGAGGAGAACAATCTGGAGCCATGCTCAACAGCCGTAGAGGCACTTAGACGTTGCAAAGACATTTGACCTCTTTTTTGGGGACTGTTAGTTAGCATTATAGATGTTACAGAATAGAATAATCTTCAGCCAAGTACAATGGCGACAAAGATACTGTCAAGAGTTGCAGGGGAACTACTGGGTTTGTGGTTGTCATAAATTTTGTCATGTTCCATGTTTTAAAATTAGGTTTTTGGAGAAAAAAAAAATACACAAATTTATTTTATGAAAGCAACTGCACTCCATACAACAAATTTAGGACTTAGTTCATGCAGATGCAGGTACAACTACAACTGATTAGTCATTTTAATTGTTAAATGTAATATATCTATGAACAAAATGTGTAATGTTAGGAAGAAGAGAAAATTGTTTCCAATTAAATCAGCCCATGCACCTAACTATGGATTAAACTTCTTGAAAATTTACTAATTTATTTAAATGATAAATGAACATCTTAAACAGAAACAAATCAGGCCCTGCGTAGCATCTAACAAAAATGCCAAGCACTTGAAATAAATGCAGGAGATGGTTGGACAGTCATTTCAGTTGCAGACATAAACTGTGGGAATTTCAGGTTTTTAGCCACATTTCTGTCCTTTGGATGCAGATTCTCAGATATCAGATATCAGACTGCTTGTTGCATAATTTTTTTGTGTGCAATTTCTTCCATTATTTGCTGCAGATTGTTTACTGGCATTTCTTTAGTTTAATTTTGTAGAGTATCTTACTTGATACTTCAGTAAATATAAAAAATATAAATAAATATGAATTGCAAAATAATTAAAATAAAGGAGTTCGTGGGTACCATGTTTTTCTTGTTTCTTGTATGATAGAACCATTTACTTAAGAGTGGGAACATCATGTTCTAAGATGCTTCCTATTGAAAATTTAAAAAAAAAAGCACAGGGAAGTGTAGTAGTCCGATTCTTTTTAATATCAATTATATTTTCAACAATGTACATATGAGCATAGGAAGATCACTGCATGTAGATGGTAGAGCAAAATGCAGAAGCGGTGGAGAATTGGGCAAATAGATGGGGTCTTATAATTTATTTTCAAATAAGAAAAGTATCCAAGATATAAACATCAAAATTAATGACTAAAGGCTGGAACAAGTTAAAAAGGTGACATTTCTTGGTATGTGGATGAACTGCAAATTAAATTTTGTAAAAAATACAAAATGTTTGATATATATAAATGCAAAAAGCAATCAATATAATAAGATGTTTGTCTGGTGCAGAATGGGGAGCAAGTGGCCAGTCATTAAAAATGATATAGTGTGCTTTAGTCAGGTCCAACATAGATTATGGAAGCATAGTAAACAGTTCAGCAAGCAAAAGTCTTCTTCAAAAATAGATGCCTTGCAAAGTCAGGCCTTCCATATTCGTAATGGATCTTTTAGAACATCCACAATCCTTGTAGAAATGGGAACAATGCCACCCGAAAAAGACATAGAATTACATGCAATCATAAATAATCCAATAAATTCCTGAACCAGAGTCAGTCGATCATCCATCCATTATCTTGTCAGCTTTTTTCCTTTTGGGGTCGCCGCAGCAGAATTAACCGCCAACTATTCCGGCATATGTTTTACACAGCAGATGCCCTTCCAGCCACAACTTATTGCTGGGAAACATTCACATACACACATGCACTCATATTCGTCTTTTGACTTGTGCGGGAAACCGGAGCTCCCGGGGTAAACACATGCGATCACAGGGAGAACATGCAAGCTCCACACAGAAATACCGATGGACCCAGTCGAGGCTCGACACAGCGACATTCTTGCTGTGAGACAAACCTTCTTACTGCTACCCACTGCGCCTCTGCGATGCCCCAGTTGATCAGTCCATCCAACAGAAACGAATTCTGGAAGAACAGCAGCAGTACACAACCCTCATTTTAAATAAATATTAGAAAAAGACTTACTAACCATATATTGGTAATTGCAATACAAATAATTGCATTAAGATTATGTCAATAAGTAATATGATTAGGAATATGAAACACTTCATTAAAAGAGCTACTGGGAAGTAATCAGTCAAGTATTAGGATCATTGTTTAAGTTAATGTGACACATTTAAATATACTTAGCTAAAAGGTTGTTCAGTATATTATTTATTTCATGTTACTTTTTTTTAGATTGTTTAGCAAGTATTAAGAAAACCACACGAGCATTCCCCACTCCAGACTGTTAGGTGGCGGTTGTGCACCTTAAAGTTGGTTTGTCAAACCACCATTAACCTCAAGACGAAGAAGCGGGTGTTTGTATGTGACGTCATATACCTGCGACAACATACATATCTGTCAGAAAGTCCTTTGAGGAGAGGAGGTGAATGAGGGCTGTCCCTTTTAAAAGTAATACATGTAATTTATACAGACACATTTTCTCCCCCACTTGCCGAGACAGAGCATTAATCTGGCGTAAGTAGCTTCCCTTGATTTAGAATGTTAGAAGTACTAAACTCTGACGATAACGTGCCAAAAACCCAGCCTTAGTCTTTTATTAATTTCCAAAGATTTAGATTGGATAAGCTATGTTTCCATATACTTTGTTGATGATGTGTCTTATTTCTTAGGCTTGTATTTATTATTGTTATTTGTTTTGTAAACCGGGTTTTAAATATATAACGTTAAAACTCCTTCTTAGATTATTTCTTATTCTGAGAAGTCGCTTTCTCATAAAAAAACAATGAAAGCAGGTGACCAGTTGGATTTATTCACCTCAGCATCCAAAAAAAAAAATTATTCGATTTTGTGTAGGTAATAGAATGTCTGCTAACACTTTAAATCGCAATTATCACACGAGTTATGAGATCAGATTTTCACAACACAATTCCTGATGAAATTATATGTACTTCTGTTGTTAATGGTGTTTTTCACACTCGCAAAGCGTTTCATTAATTAGTTTTTGTACACCATTAAATTCGATATTCGTCACACATTCGCTTACACTAAACGCTTACGTGTCTACGGGCCAGGTGGAGTTAGAGTAAAAAAATTCAACTAGCAACTAGCAATAGGCTAGAGAGAGTTACTGCGGGAATTATTTTATCAGCATTGCTTTTTGTAGTTTAACGATAATGATTTAACTCTGTAAAACATGACCTTAAATCACCAAGTTTAAAAAGAAAATCTGACTGTTTTAGTTTAATTAGCTAGAAGTCAGGCAGTGTTACTACAGGACGAATATTGTCAACATCTCTTTTTGTTGAGTTACAGTAAGGTTTTATTTAAAAAACAAATTACAATAATTCACCTAAAAGATTTTTGTAAAACATAATGGATGTAGTAGCCAGCTACATGCCAGACCTAGTTACTACAGGAAGAAGTTTGTCAATATCACTTTTTGTTGTTTTATAGTAGTTTTAACTAAAACGTTTTTTTACGGTAAATCATCTAAAATATTTTTTTCAAAATCTAATGGGTGTAACTAGGGACAGGCCAGACAGAGTTACCACAGGACGAAGTATTTGTTGTTACAGTAACATTTAAAGCAAAGGGCAACCTCCTGCTTTCCCTCTTGATGAGTGATAAGTGACTGAACTGGCGTTTCCATGAGCGGCCGCTAGAGGCTGACTCTAAAAGGGAGCAGGATGTTATTCACTCCAATGTTAAAACTGACCAAGTTTGGAGCTGAAAAAACATGTTTCCACCCCTTGCTTCATTAGGTTTGTTAGTAACTTGCTACAGGCTTGACAGTTTCTACAGGAAGAATTTGTCAATATCTTTTTTTGTTGATTTACAGTAACATTTAAAGTCTGTGGATATTTTTTTATAAATCACCTAAAATACGTTTTTTCTAAATTCATTGGCTGTAGTAACTAGCTACAGACCAGACAGAGTTACTGCAGGAATAATTTTGTTCATATGACTTTTTGTCATTTTACAGTTACATTTTAAGTTGTAAAAATTACTTTACCATTAGTTTTTATTTTACTAATAAAATCTGTGTTACATTTATATTTTCTGATTTAGTGTGATGCATATAATGGAATTATCAATTTTAAAGTTTAAATGGTCTTAATGTGCTTAAACAATACAGATATTAATCAATAAAAAACATAAAACAATTAAAACTAAAAATTGATGTGGTGTTTTATCAATGCATTATATGGAAATTAATATAAACCAAATCTTAAAGCAAACTGGAGACATTTTAATTCATCTGCATTAAATTATAGAAAGCAGATATAAAACATTTGCTGTTTTTCTAGACAAAACACAAACTTCCCAGCAAAAATAAAAAAAGTTTATACTAAGATGTTTTTAAAAAGCATCAATTAGTAACATTTTATACATATTAAAAATTAAAAGAATGTAAACCATATTGTGAAACAACAAAAGGTATATGTGGACTAAATTCTTTAAACATGTAAGGGCTTTAGGCATCATCTCTGTCTTGCTTGTACTACACCCGTTAATTTTTGAAAAAATCTTTTTTCCAGACTTAAAACATCTGTAAAATAACACAGAGACTAAAATATTGCTGTAGTAACTCTGTCTGACCTGTAGCTAATTATTTCAGCCTTTAAGCTTTGAAAAATCTGCTAAATGATTTGCTGTATTTTTGTGTTAAAAAGTAATTGTAAATAAACAAAGAGATATTGACAAGATTCTTCCTGTAGTAACTCTGGCCTGTAGCTAGATACTACACCAATTAGATTTAGAAAAAAATCTTTTAGGTGATTTACAGTAATATTTTAAATGTCAAAGCCATTCAGTAAAATACCTCATCTCTAGTAACTATGTGGCCACTAAGCATTCAATTCACCTTTTTTAAATGAATGTCAGTAGTATTGTTTTAGGGTCAAACAAAATACTTGGCAACATTTTTATATCAATTATTTTGTCAGTGTAACAATTTTGGCTTATTCAAGACCTTATTTTGTTGTTACAAAACCATTTGCAGTGTTCTAGCGCTCTTAAAAGTTAATTGTTTCTCTTCAGAATGTGCCCTTTTAAGACGATCAAGTGCACTGCAATGGCGAGTCGAGGCTCTTGACAGATAAAATGACTCCATATAAATATTTTGGATAAACTAAATATTTCTTTTTGATTAAGAAAAGATGTTCATTATCTCGATTACCTGTATAATGATGTTTTATTGTCACTGGAGCATTTAGTGTATGTGAATGTGACTTATATTGAGTCTAAAACTAACTTTACTGCAGTATAATTTGTCTATATTTTGCTAAATAGTAAATTACTCACTATGTGTGAAATGCAAGATCTGAACTTGATAATAGAAGGATTTGTTATATATTTTTCTTCTCTCCTCATATTCTTTTAGGATGTCTCTTGGTTTCTTAAGGTTTCTTTCGCACCAAAGCTCTCGAGTTTGTTTTCCCATCACGCTAAAACCATCCACCAATGCATCATGGTATTGGCAGCTATGCACTTCATTTTCATCTGATGTGGAAAGTGGGAACTTCCCAATACAGACAGTTGCTCAAAAAAAGCCTAAAAAGATTGACCCGAGGGCACGAGTCACATTCAGCAGCGTTGGAAGAAAAATCAATCACCGCCTTCTTAATCTTTTTGGCGACGATGGTGAAGATTTGGGTGTAAAGCACCGGGCAGATGTCATTCGACTCATGGACCAAACAGGTCTAAAACTTGTTGCTGTAAATGAAAATTGCGATCCTCCAGTTTACAAATTGATAAAAGGCAAAGAGATCCATGAAGAGCAGCTGAAGCTCAGAGAGCAGCAGAAGACCAGAAAAGGTGCATTTCAGTCAACACTCTATTTTGTGACAGGAAAACAGTTGATGTTGCCACCATTGCTTGCATGTGATCACATAAGAAACGTAGCCTATGCAACTGTTCTTTAAATCAAGTATAATTAAGAGAAACTTATTTAATTGGACACATGCAAAAGATAACATGGATCACTAATAGCCATGGGAATGTTTTACAATTGCTGAAGTTTCTTAATAATATATTAATAATAATTATAAAACAGTTCGCATGAAAACAGTCTCAGTGAGTGCACATTGCAAATGTGTATTTAAGGTAGGTTGCAGCAGAAAACGGTTATGGCTTAAGTAATTTATTCTAATGAATAACGTTACGCTCAAATCCTCATTCCACTAGGATTAAGATAAAACAACCACCACACCTGTAGGTCACTTCATTTTCGAGATATTTGACTTTAAAGGTTTAGTGAAAATGGGTCCTAAATAATTTATGGAAATTTGGTGTCATGTAACAGTTCACTCTACACTAGGGTTAGATAAAACAACTGTAGGTCACTGTTTTTTAGGTATTTGACTTGTTTCAGTGAAAAAAGTTTCTGTAAAAATTGAGTGTGTTTTGAGCCTAATAAATGAACTCAAGTTTAGTATTTAAGATGAGTTCCATTTTTGACTAGGGTTGACGAGCATCAACAGGGACACCAGGGCCTGAAAACAGCTCAGAATTTTATTACTGTTTGACTATTACTAAAATACGAGCGTCACGATGGCGCTGTGGGTAGCACGAAGGTCACAGCAAGAAGGTCGCTGGTTCGGGCCTCGGCTGGGTCGGTTGGCATTTCTGTGTGGAGTTTGCATGTTCTCCCTGTGATCGCGTGGGTTTTCTCCGGGTACTCCGGTTTCCCCACAAGTCCAAAGACATGCGGTATAAGTGAATTGAGTAAGAACGATTGTCCATAGTGTTCAAGTGTGAATGAGTGTGTGAATGTTTCCCAGCGATGGGTTGCGGCTGGAAGGGCATCCGCCGCATAAAACATGTGCCAGAGAGTTGGTGGTTCATTCCGCTGTGGCGACCCCGAAAGGGAAAAAGGCCGACATGAAAATGGATGGATGGATATTACTGAAATAACAAAAATTACTTCTAAAAACTTTAACAGGAGTGTGTTCACACATTTTAAGAACACTTTTATTGGCAGACACCTTCCAAATGTTGACCTTTCATAATGAGTATGTTTGTGGGGTACACTTATTATTTCATATATTTGCTTTTTATTGTTAAACATGAATAAACCCCTTTATTAGTGGGTGTTTCTTGTTCATTTGCAAAATCGTGACAGCTAATTATTTTTAAAAAGAAAAATATTTAAAGTGAAGAAGTATTTTGAACATATTTAATGACTTTGACTTTTTCATTGGATCTCTGCTGTTTTTGATAACAAATATCTGTTGTCACGTAATTTATTATTGTCTTATTTAACAGACTTTCACCCTTCCACTCTTAGGCCTCATCCAATCAAAGGAGCTCAATTTCTCCTCGGATATTTCTGCCCATGATTTGGAAATTAAACTGCGGCAAACGGCGAGATGGCTGGAGAATAAGCACCATGTCAAACTTCTGATCAAAGCAAGAACCATCAGCAGCACACCACTGGTAGGAAAACAACTTTATACAACAGTAAATTAACTAAATATAAAACTTTCTTTATTAGCATTTATGGCAAATGTTTGGGACAGGAGGCTTGTCAATGGGGGAATATTTGTTTCAAATGTCTGAAGGAACAAATTTATCATCCACAAATAAATGTAAAGAAATAGAGAATTTAAATTACAAAATAAATTAATTGAAATTTTTACATTAAAATAAGTTTATATAAATTAAAATGGATATAGTTTTAAGTTATATAGTTTGTTAAATACAAATTTGTTTGGATTTATTTGTGGATGTTTTCAGTATTTGTTTCTGTATTTTTTTTACAATAGATGCTAAGCAATATACAAATTGCTGCATGGTGAGATCAGTCACAACATGAATAAGCTAGTATATAAATAAAGAACAAATAAAAACAATTTATTCACTGCATATTTTTGTTCTATCATTGAAATCTTTTAAAGAGCATTTAAAGAGATGAGTTTTTAGCTTGTGACTGAAGTTTTAGATTGTCTATTCTCTTCTATTAATTGGTTCCAGCTGCAGGCAACATAGTAACTAAAAGCAGACTCTTTCTGTTGGAAACAAGCTTGTTGTAGTTTTAACTGATTTGAAACCAAAAATCTGAAAGCTCTGTTTGATGTGTCAGCAAATCAGTGATGTATTCTAGTGCTGAGATGTTTTGTTATAGATGGGCACTTTAAAATCTATTCTGTACGTCACTGGCTGCCAGTGTAGAGACTTGAGGACTGGCGTTATGTGCTCTCAATTTCTAGTTCTGGTCAGAATTTGTGCAGCTGGATTCAGAACAAGCTGTAGCTGTCTAATAATATTTTGGGGGAAAACCATCAGTAGAGCATTAGAGTAGTTCAGCCTGCTGGTGATAAAAGTATAGGCTAGTTGCTCTAGGTCCTGACTGGAGACAAAGTATCTAATCCTTATTACTCTTACAGGATTGATGAAGCTAAGATCAGGTTCCAAAATCGCAAATGATTACAGTACAGATTATAGTTCTCACTCCAAATAGCACTGCCAACTTTCCTGAATCTGTTAGTGGATATTGTTTATTATCTTTAACAGAACTTACTTAATAGGGATGCACCGATACCACTTTTTTGGTAAACGAGAACGAGTATTTGCATTTCAGTAATCGCAGATACTTAATAAAAACATGATTTAATTTTACAGGTAACAGTTTTAGTCATATAAAAATAATACAAAAAAAATAAGGGACTAGTTTGTAATTAAACA
This sequence comes from Danionella dracula, assembly GCA_900490495.1. Classification (NCBI taxonomy): domain Eukaryota; kingdom Metazoa; phylum Chordata; class Actinopteri; order Cypriniformes; family Danionidae; genus Danionella; species Danionella dracula. Next base: position 12,965,492 of record UELW01000522.1, read on the forward strand.
ATTTATTTACAACGAAAATCATGTTGTATGCAACATGTTACTGAATAAGTCATTATAAAAAATAAAGGCTTAAATCTTAATTTTTATAAATTAAGCGTGGCTGGTGTTTGAGCCGTGGAATTGCACTACCTTTTGAGTGTCCTCTGGACAATTTTGCTGACAAAAACAAATTTGTTTTGTCGTCTTCATTCACTTTGAAATATTTCCATGGCTGACATGTCTCGCCTCGAGTGTGGGAGGTCACTCAGTGCCTGTGATTAACACCTTACACGCCCCTCAAACATGGACATTTCTCATACGGTGGTATCGGTGCCCGGTATCAGGGACTTTTAACGAGTAGGAGTACTTTAGAAAATGTGGTATCGAGGGCGATAACCGATACCGGTATCGGTGCATCCCTAGTACTTAAAATACATTAATAAAAAACCTTTCAGATATGACTTACCAGTACCCCTGCGAATGAAAATTAACTTGAAGAAATAATTTCTAGTATGAAAAGTTTTATATTATCCCTGGGTCCTGTACCAACAAAATTAGATAAGGAAGTCCCCCACTGTTGCTTTGGCAAAGACACTGCAGCTCTGTCACATGTCAGGTCGTAAGAGTAAGATTCCTAAAAATACCCCTTCACCACTTGAATTAAATGGAACCACATGATCTTGAATGCAGACTGAATTAAAAAAAAATTAATAATTAGAATATTTTGAGATGAAAGAACAAAGTAACTTTTAGACAAAACTAAACTTTGTACTATTAGAGTGAACATAAATTGAGTCAAAGTCATTGATGAAAGGACCAGCATTCAGTTTATTTATTTATAAACAAATAACTTAAAAAGCACATCCCACTGACTGTTTTAAAATTTGGTGCCCTTTTTCTCCTACAAACAGGACAAAATCTTAGCTGAAATGGTGGAAAAGATTTCTGTTCCTGCAAGCTTCGTTTCAAACCCAACTGTGACCAAAGGCGGCCGGGCAGCCATGTGTTTACTTCGACCGGCTTCAGCTAAAGAACAGCAGAAGAAAAGTGGAGACTTGTCCAAAAAGACTGTAAAACTTGACTCTGCTAAAGTACAAACTAATTCTGGTGTTCCAGATGAAAGCAAAGATGTAAAACAGCAATAAACTGCGAAGTGACACCCAAAACACTAAGCTATTTCTTTCATCAACATCGAAAGCAAGATGTTTTGTAGCTTGCAGTATTTCACTTACAATAAGAAGGGCTCAAATAGTTGCATTAACGGATTGGCTGAAGCATTGACCTGAGAACATTTTGATAATTGGTTAACTCTCTTGGAATTGAGGCCAGTGTCTGCCAGTTCTGGTTGAGTATTATTATTATTGTTGACTGAAGATTTTAACAAATTGGATGAATGAGGATCTGAGCCCGATTCGTTGATCTGAGATGATGAAGAATCTGTAGAGTTCCTTCGTCTGTTGTTTTTGGTTTTGTAGCCACTCAGACGTGAAGCCATGGACCGCTTCAGACGAGGTTTCAGCTGAAAGAAAAAGATAATTATGTAGCATTTAATTTCAGCTGTATGGAAATGCTTCATAACTGAAGAGTCAAGTATTTAGAATAGATCCTGCTGTAACATTTTAGAATACATTATAGAAAATTCCTGGCAGAAGTTTTCAAATCTTGTAGAAATGATGAGAATAATCCCATACACTTCCTGAACATGCATATTAAATGTACTGCACAAGCTGCACTGAAAGAAGTGTTGAGTTAATTGACTAACACCACTGAGCTGCCATTTCTCAAACCTTTTAGGACATTTAAAGCGTTTAACTGCTGGGTATTGTCGTTAGTAAACCCACATCACACCATGACTCAACAGGGGAAACAATACTGACAAGTTCTAAAACTTGGATATTAGATGTAGATTTTCATGAGCCCAAAATCTCATCAAAAGAAAGTGACTGAGCTGCACCACAGGACTGTAAGGATAAAGTTGCTACTTATTTTTGTCAGTCTCCTTTCTTCTTAGATATCTTTATTGATAAAATCTGTGTAATATAAGAGCTATAAGACAAAGGTCTCATCTGAGAACAATTCTGGTGTTTACTTTAGACTATTTCAAAGAATATTTTAACGAAGTTCAAAATTACTATATTTGGAAAAAGTCACCATTTCAATGGAGCATCGAAGTCTGCGAGTTATCCATGTCATATGTGTTTTTTTTTTTTCATTTTTAACTTAATTCTACATATTAAAAGAAAATGACAAAGCATTTATTACAGTACAAAACAACTTTCTGATGCACATTGTGAAAACAGGAATAGGAACTCTATAGTGGTTGAATGACATCACGCTCGGCATGTACACCTTTTTCTGTGCAAACATGAGTATGTACAGGAACAATGTGTGTTGATTAGAAAGAAACAGCTTGACACTGTTCATTAATATGTTCTTGTTGTGAGACCACTAATCTCTGAACTGCTCATTTCAATTGCAGATTTCACTCAAGATAGTGTTGTTAGAAAGAGGAAGGGTACAGACTGCAGCAAGCTTAAAGAAGTTGAATAAAACCAGACTTTACCGGCTTCCGTTCAGGATTATGAACAACACCATGGCGCAGTAAACTTTCCTGCAAGAGAAAAAATTAAAAAATAGTTTATCAAATACTAAACTCTAAACCAATGATGGGCTTCTTTTTTCCTGGAGACCGATGGGGAAACTTTCACAATGGTTGTGTGGCACACACACACACACAAAGGTTTTAAATATTCTTTTTAAAAATTTAATTCGGATTATTCTAAAAGATGCATAACTTGCCAGAAAAACACATACATAGTCCCAGTCTATTAACTCATTCAGAGTATCATTACAAAACATGGGTACCCATTGTAGCAGTGACTTAAAATAGCATTTAAAACAGAAGGGGAGAGAGAAGCAAATGTTAAAGTTCTCTACAGCATCAAACAAAAACACTTTTTTGTTGCAATTTTAGTCATATTCAAACAAAACCTTACAAAGATCTGTTCAAAAATACAACAACAAATGTAATAAATGCAAAGGACAACCAATGCCTCATCATACATCATCTAACCTGAAGAAAGCACTGCCACTTAATCTCAAACTCTTCCTGCAGGACGAAACAGACGAATCCAATGTTTCAGAGTGGAATATCCTACAAAACTCCCTAACCCACAAGTCCTCATGTCAAATCGACTTAAAGTTAAAACAACCCTCTTTGCATTTTGATTAGAAAACAAGGCCTATATTCCTCCAATTAAAACAACAGGTGTGCAAATATATTTAATAAAATGATTGAGATGAGTGTTGTGGTTAAGTAATGGTAACACAACGGAGTTGTATTCCAGAAAGCTGAGTTAACTTACCATCTGTTTAAACCTAAACCTACTTTCTCCGGGAATGCAAACATGTAAGCAACCTCCGCTTGGAAAACCGAGAGTTAATGCTCACACAGCACATATACAAAAACATTGTCAATTGATTGTTTACTTAAAAATATTTCATTAAATCAGAGGAGTAAAGAAGATCCGGTGGCAATTTATAAACTATTAAGAAACACTTAATTAATCAAGTTATGTTTAATTCTTGTGGAGATACAAAAGCCATTGACAAACTTGAAATAATCATACTGGTGAGAACAGTATTTTAGAACAGTATTTTGTGAGTATCTACACACAAATTATTTTATATTTTGTTATATTATTGTTAATATCTTCTTTGATTTCCTTCACAGAATTAGACATAATTTGGTTAATTACGGCATTCGCTTACCTCAAGTGAGCCAATCAAATCGATTGTTTATTAAACATTTCCAGTGCAGAGCATGCATTTGAGCAGAGAGGAGACCAGGGTGAGAGATAGCATGAAAGGTCGATGTGAAAACTGTAGTTTTAATAATTAGTGGCAATGACTAGATTACGAACAATATTTATTTTGCTTACAGGGTAGTGACGTGCCCTTTTTGCTCACTGAAAATAAAAAAACTATACAAAGTGGTGGTTCTTTTTTCCACCCAAAATGACCATATTGCATTTTATTTTACTTGCAAAAGAAAGCTGTTTGTACTTGTTTTTTCTTCTATAATATAGCTACTTTATTTTTATTTATTTTTTATTTTATAACAGAGTTATTTGACAATGTTTTACACTTTTAATAGTGTTATGTAAGTTTCTGTTACAAAAATAAAGGCCTTACTGTACGTATATTTAACTGGAAATTATTTAAAGTAAAATTAAAGTAACAATTTAGTCAACAGGATCATCTTCAAAAGGGCAGCCATGCTCAGGGACACCGCTGAAACAAACTTACCCTCTAACATACTCTGCACCAGAGCAGCATTTGTTCAGCGAGTATGCTCTTTGGTTACTTAACAACCTTGAAAGATGCCTTTGTTTTTGGATCCAAAAATTGGGGTTATTTGCCCTCAAACATATCCGGTCATGCCACAATATTATTAGTATTTAATGAATACCCCCCAGCTACAAATCACATGAATCTTGTAAAATCACATGAAACTTTTTTTTTTCAGGCTTCAAATTACTGTCTGTTTTAAGCACGGGTTCTAATACTGCGGTAAATTCTGTGGCAGCAGGTTTCTGTTTCTGTACATAGTGTTTTGAGCATGAGCACTGAACAAATCAAAAATCTTCTTACCATTCCTCCCATCTAAGCCAAGCCTAATTCCGTTCATCCGAGAAATAAATAAATTACTTGAACAGCAGAATCTAAAATCTGGATTGAACATGGGTTAACTGTTTGTATTGTTATAAAAGTACAGGTGTGGCCTTATTGCATCCCTAAAACCCTTCCTTAACATTATGCTCAAAAAGTATCATTGGTCAGAGAAGAGATGATAACAATCGGCGCATTACCTTCATAGAGAAGCTTTTCCCGCAGCCGGTGTGTGTGCAGACGAAGCAGCGCTGCTCCTCGTGGAAGGACAGGATGTGACTCTTCAAGTTAAACACTGAGGTGTATGAGCGCGAGCATCCATCTCGTGGACAGCAGAAGACCGGTCGCTCATCAGAGTGCACATGCTGATGTTGCTTCAGGTTTGATTTGCTCCTGAATGTTTTACTGCACTTATCACATGACAGGCGCACTGAACACACAATATATTCCCAGGGGTAAACACACAGGAGCAAAAACTATTTTACAGTAAGCTAAAATGACAAGTAACAAATGAATTGCAGAAGAAAATAAACACTCATGACTGAATGTTCATTCATAATTTTATGAAGAAAAACCAAGTGCCTTCTGTTAAATATTAGTGATGGCGTTTTGCCAAAAAAAGCATGATTATTAAGCAAGACTTAATGTTCATAAAAAGTATGCTCATTATATAATAAAACTGATTACTTTGACATACTTTTTGGACATTTGCAAACTATTGTGAGAAAAAAAAAATAGAGCACAACCCCACCGTTATGGGTTTTTTGGTGCTTCGTCATCTCGGTCCAGTTTTTGCCCACAAATGAACAGCCCTCAGCTGAACAGGGATAGCCTGCAAAAAAAGTGTAAATGACAGTTGATTCATATAGTATGACCTAAAGCAGCTTGTGTTGACCAGTGTGCTGTACATTAAAATTGTCAAGAGTCATGAACAAAGTAACATATATGAACATGAACAAAGTTCTCCCCCTGTAATAGCTGATACAGGAATAAAAAAATAAAAAAACTGTCTTCAAAAAGATTTAACACTTTCTTTAAACCAGCATCACAATGACCTAATGTGTATTAGTGTGGATTCCTACTGCATAAATCTATGGGGTAGAAAAAGAACCATTATATACTGCTAACTCAGGGGTAGTAATGTCCTTTCGAAATCAGGAAGTATAATTATGCCAGTTCAGCCAATACAGTAAAGTTTAAAAGTATGCAGAAAGTGTCGATTGAAACTGAGCAATAACCACTAACTTAAGTGAATTTGTCACAAAATTGGTCTAAACCAGGCTTTTATATTAATTTAATAATATGGGGGAAAATAGAACAGAGTAAAACAAAACTTGCATGCAGAGAACAAAATCTAGGGAACCTTCAGGGAAAATCAGGGAACCTTTTACGTTACGATCTGAAAGATTTGAAACACCTTCATGCAGCACTAAACACTAAAGAGAGCTGACACAGAGCCAGGGAAAATAAGCTACTGCCTCTGGAGCCAGGGCTCGATTCTCTGAAGAGTTTGAAGCGTTTTGTTGAGAAAAATCAGTTCTATCAACTATTTCTGATTAATCTAAATTCTTATCTGATACTTTGGATGCCCTTTCATGCATTACAATGTGAATAGTTGTATAAACCCAGTTTGTAAAAAGTTTTAAATAAATGTGCTACCCTTTCTTCTGTGACTTACAGTGAAAAATATATAAGCAATATTTTTATTTTATGTTTATTGTATATTTTGGGTGCAGAACATGACATTTGTTTGTCACAATAACAAACGTTTATGGTCACTAAACTGAGTTTGTAATGACAGAGGAAAATATGTATATACTTTAAAAGGAATGTTTCATGTGTTAATTTAAAAACAAATGCAGCCAAAGATGTTTCACATGATAAATCAATGGCTACTGCGATGCAATTAGCATGGAGCAGTACAGAAAATTATTAAAAAAAAAATGTTTGTTGCCTTGCAAACCAATCAGGATCTTTCAAGAGTAGTCACATGAGGGAAACATCAAAACTAGAAATGACTGTGAGCAATGTTCAGCTACAAGAAGAGCGAGAATACAGACAATTTCTAGCATTCATTAAAGAATTTTCTGTGCATTTTACAGTTCTAAACTTTGGAATTGATCTTCACAGTCTGAAGGCAAAATCAAATTTGAAGTGAAAAGAGTGTTATTGACATTTTACCACCTGCAAATTGTAGCTAGACTGCAACCTATATTGCAATTCTCTACTGCTGAGAGACTGATCAATGCATTTGTAGCGTCTCGTCTGGATTGTTGTAATGCTCTCCTGCCAGGGTTTCCATGTCTACTCTGGACAGGTATTCTGTACGTTTAAAGCACTCATTCACAGTAAAAGATGCTTCTTATAACACTAAATGAAACATGGAAACACACAAAAAAAGAGAAAGGTCAGCTGTTTCTTTCGGAGATTAAGCTCTAGCCATGCATTTTTATCATTATATAACATCGCTGATATGAACGAGAGATATTATGTTGCTTCAGAGCTGCAGTACAAGCCAGCAGACAGAACTTCTGTGTTGGTTTTAAAGAACTCATTCAGATTTTTTATATTTTTTAAGGGGGGGTATGATATAAACAAAGATTTCGACTTGCTGTACCACTATCATTGGGGTAATTCATAAAGACATAGCATAGAAAGTACCTTGCATTGTGGCTGTAAGAGAAATTTTCTGGGACTAGTAGCGTATCGAAGTTTTGGTCTACAATAATGTAGAAGAAGATTTCAGGATAGTAATAAAGATGCTTTACAAGTATCTTTATCTAATAAAAGTTATTTTGTATCTAGCAGAAGAATATCAGGTTTGAAACTGATTTGCAGGGGAATTTTGAGAACATACCTCTATGTACTTTTTCATGGCGCTCCAAACTGCTTTGTTGTGAAAACTGCCTCTCGCATCCTTCATGTGTGCATCTGGTACACAGAATCATCATGGTAAGTTCAGTACAGTGTTCTAACTCCAGAATTATATCATAAAAGATCACTGACAAAACCAATAGTAAAAATCTAAACTACTGTATCAATTACAAACCAAAGAAGACCAACTTACAGAAAAGGCATGATTGGCATATGTGTGCACTGGTGTCTTTTCAGCTGGTTATTTTTCTTAAAAGCTTGGTCACATCCTTCATATGTGCACTACAAAAGAAGAATACATTAAATGCACAATAGAACAGTCATGTTCCCCTGATGTAACGGCTAAAGTTAATTTAATCTGCCAAAACACTGAATATGATTAGAAAAGTTAGTAGTGCAGTAGTAGTAGCTGACCCTCTTTAAAATCGCTCCATCAAGCCAACCAATGCTGAAATGCTACAAATTTGACACAATTGCTACGGCTGACCTGTTATTGATATTCACTAAACCCGAGAATTAGTTTCATGGTCAGAACTTGAATGTGTTGTATGGAACACCATCCAAAGTTTTTGGTGATAATGTTCTGAGAAATAGCATACTACAACTTTGGCTGTCATTTACTTACAGTGTACTGTTTTGTCTCATTTCTGTGAATACGAGTAACATGTTTCCTCATGTTTGAGCCGGTGGTGAATCGCACATTGCATCCATCCTCCGTACATCTGCAAACACAGCACATATTAATGGCTATGTAATGAACATATTTATTCAACGCTTGTGGTTTTAAGAAGTCCAAGGGCCTGAATCTCGAATTAGTTCACAAGGGCTTGCTCAAGAGAGACATTATAATATTTTGACAGTTTAATTAACAGTATAATATTTTGCATCCTTTAAATAAATGTGAATATAATGCAATACTAGTGTGTGTGCAATCATCATTTTGTAAATATATTTTATTAGTTATTTTAGTTAGAAAGTTGTACAGTATTTCCAAAGGACCAAATGTGTTTAAAAACACAGCTCTAAATAGTCAGCGCATGTGCACCACAACGTCTTATAAGTACAAGATCATCACCATCCTACAGGTCACAGTGAGGACAACTTAAACTGCACTGATTACTGTGACGTTAAATCAGCTAATAGATATGTGCAAAATTATTCAAGTGTGACTTAACTGCAGTTAAGAAATAAATTTGTGGCTGGGCATAAATCTTAGAGGGGGACAAGAAAATTGTTATTAATTTTATTTACGTTAAAAATAAGCTCTCTTTAATGCAGATTCATTCAGCTGGTGAGGCTTGAGGATCTGTGGAATTCAATGAAGGCATCAGCGTTTATTCTAATTTTTCTTTACGATCAAGGCTATGAGTCATTATTCTACTAAAACAGTGTTTAACTGATTACTTAAGTACCCGTTCAGCAACCAGTCAGTTTAATATGACAGGACTGTTTTTAATATGACGAAAAAGTTTCTGCACAGAGCTCCCGCCAGGGATGGACTGGGACCAAAAAAAGCCCCTGGCACTTTTGACCATGGCATCTTTCTGATTTGAAGTTAATTAGTCATCATTTCCAACTACAGTGTTCATTTACTAATGATCTAATATTAAAATAAAATACAGGATGGTAACAGTTTTAATTATATTAATTTTTTTTATCCCTGCAAGATTCATCTCAAAATGAGTGATTCAAAACACTGATCATTAGTTTTATTTTCTAATAATTCATTTTACATATAAATTAATTAATTTTAAAGATAAAGTTAGTTATCGGTCTCTGTTTAAATTATGGACATGTGAATGTTATATTTGTTTAGTGTTTTGGCAGTAGCTCTATTTTTACATGCTCTAAATAATCATCTTTCTAGAGTTTTAATATTAGCATGAAAAATGATAATGAAAAGCTGTGTTTATTAATTTAGATCTACTTTCAGATATTCATTTCGAATGTTTAATTGTTAAGAGTTTATCTGTTGAGTCAGCAGTCATTTTTGTATTAGCAAAGTGTAACATTAGCATAAACTCATGCTGTAAATTGCATCAATCTTATTTCAATTCTGAAAATCAGGTTTAAAAAAAAATGTACACGCTAAATTAACAATTAAAACTATTACCAAGCGTACCATAACATCTTTCTTCTTTCCAACTGCAGACTATTTAAACTTTTTATTAACTTCGGAGCATCTTCTTGTTATCACAACAGGCGCGAGTCTACTAGTCTAGCACTGAGAGGGGAGAATGCGCATGACCGTGACTGTCTTCACTATTCAATTACAAACTTTTAGCATTTGACTCATTGACTGTTAAAATAAAACTAGATGTGAGGTCAGTGCATTCTCAGAGTAGGTCATTACTCATTACTCCAAGAGGCCAATGCCGGGGATGAACAACAGATTATAATCTTGGTCAGAGGCTGGAGGGAGGGGCCTCTGATTTCATTGGACTAGCCCGGTGTCCGTTAAGTCAACCAATGGGTCGCGACTCATGTGTCAGATACCCAGTCGATATGTTTTTTATTTCTTTAAAATATGACAGCGCAAAAATGTTTGTCGGTCCAATGGGCATTGCCCGCTATGTCCGATGGCCAGTCGATGGCTGGCACCCGACGTCATCAAAATATGCACTTCCGGGTAAACTTCATATGGTTCAGATGCAAGGCTGATTTATTTTCCTAAATCATTCATGATGGAGATTGAAAACTATAAACTGTGACAATTATTATTGTGATATGAAAAGTTATTTTGATTCCTGTATTTTCTACTCTCTTCCTCCGCTGGGCTGATGATCACTCGACTGCTCTCTGAGAGACACTGATAAGTTAGTGTTCTTCGTTATCGTTCTCATGATGAGATTAAACCTGCTTAACTTCATTTAACACATTAGTGTTCACACCATGTTCATTTTAAATAATGTACAGGTAGCTAGTACGTTTTATTTTGATACTTCAAGAAACAATTAATTTTTGGTCAATTTTACACAGACTTGGCTGAAAGATCTCTTTGTGTGTTGTAGGCCTGTGCATGTTTATTTATTTTTAAGAACTGATAGGAACCGGTATGTTTTTAAAAGTGTTGATTTGGTACCAATATCAAATGAATACCAAAATAATTACTCAATCCATATATAATGTTCAACATAATAGTAATGTTTAAATTGTATTCTATGTTGATGTCTCGACTATAAACAAAATAAGAAGCTAATACATAGTTTTCAAGAAAATACTTTTTATTGAACTTGAGAAAGAATTTGAAAAACGCAATGGCATTCTCAATGCTACAGTAGTAATGATAGAAGCGCAGTTTTTCCACTGTTGTCATATCTTTATAAGAACAATTAGACTGTATTATTTGCGTTCTCCTTCAAAAATATTTCGTGAAAAATGTTGTATCGAAGGCCCTCCTACTGCTAAATGAGATTTTAGTCCATGAATACGTGAAACACTTACTTATACGGTTTTTCGCCTGAGTGTGTCAGGTTGTGCCGAGCAAGATGATATTTTTTGCAGAAAGACTTTCCGCATCCATTATAATCACATTTAAACGGTCTCTGAAACAAACAAAATCACTTGAGAAGGTTTAACTTAAATTACGCGATGGAAATTCATGACAGTGTACAGTACACGTGACACGTTAACGTTACCTCTCCGGTGTGTTTGCACAGATGTTCTTCAAGTTTCCAAGCTTTATTGTACGTCTTTGCACAATCAGGAAAAGAGCAAAAAAATCTATTTGCCTTATCCATAATTAATCGGACTCTGTTCTGATAGAGTCCATCACGCGTGGACCTTCATCTTGATCGCAGATGTTTTTCTTCTTCACAAGGTGTTTTTGGTCGTTTGAAAGACTTCTTAATGGAGCATTACCGCCACCAACTGGAAAGAAGTATGAACTTTTTATAAAGGAAGTAACATTAATCTTTGTTGCTCTTTATTACCATATTATTATTATTATTATTTTGTATTGTAAAATATTCCTTGTCTTTTTAAGAAATAACATGATTGTCTAAAAGGTTTTTGTTTCTTTTAATATTTTGATTATTGTTATAGGCTCTTTTATTATGTCCCTAATCTCCTTCACCATTTCTTTCTATTTCATATGTTTTACATGTTCTATTACTTGCTCTGCTTCACATTTCCCAGTTTGGTAGTTTCCTATTTTATATATCGATGCGAGTTCAATCTAGGATGTCCTATTTTTAGTCTTGTTATTATAACTTCATCTCTTTTCTTTTTGCCACTCTGTATTTTTAATTTTTTTGCCTTACATTGTTTGTAATCAAAATCATTGTTCATTGTTACCCTTTCTTTTTTTAACCGTTATCTTTGATCCTGCATCCACCTCCTCATTCCCTTTGATACAAACATGGTACCCAAAAAAATGCATTATCATGTTTTCTTTTTCCATTTACTGTGTCTTGTCTAGTCTTTACTTTAAATCTAAACTGACTATAGCTGCCTGAACAAATTATAGCATTTTTATTCAATTTATATTTGTCCAATTTATTGCTATATTAATAGCTACTAATGCAGTTGTGTAAACACTTTAATTATCAGTAGTCCTTTCCTTAATCACTGTATTGTTTCTAGGAATCATAATTGCTGCTCCTATTTTACCTTTTATCGGGTTTGTTGATCCATCTGTAAAAACTTCTCATTATTTTATAAGATATATCTATGTAATCCATTTTGTGTTCAACTTTATTCTCAAGTTGTTATTGTATTCAATATCTTCTATTAACTTTAAATCTACTCTAATGTTTTTACTCATGTGCCATGTTGGTTTCTCATCCTTAGCTTTGGTCAAACAAAATTAATATTTATCAAGTAAAATAAAATGTATCCATTTCCCTTGCTGTTGTATTCGCTGTTCATACAATATTCCCATCATCCTTCAATGATCTTTTTTGTAGGTTGATTTACTTCCTGTTGTTTTATATGAATCCAGAAACGCATGATTCATTTCATTCTTCTTAATCTTATTGGCATGTTGACATCATTCCCCTGCACTCTAACTTTAAAGCTTTAATCTGTTTTATTTATTTATTTATTTTTTTAAGGTTTGTTTCGGCAGCTGACATATGTAGTAAACTGTCATAATCTGATAATGGTCTCATTAAACTTCTATATATTTGTATTATTGCATTCTTATTCCTTGCCATTCATTACGTGCTAGATTTCTTAGTACATTATTTATTTGTATTTACATTTGATGTTCTTTGTATTTTTTTTCACGTTAATTTTTCATCGAATATTATTCCTAAAATTTGACCTTTGTCACTTGCTCTAAGGTTTTTCTATATAACTTAAGATGAAACATTTTATGTCTTTTTGCAAAACAAATAACCCATGTTTTGTATTGATAATGTAAATCTTATTGATAATCTAAACTCCCATTTTTTACTCATTTTTTACGTCTGAACTTTGTACAATGCTTAAAATGTAACAATATATTTAAAAGTTTAACGTATACATAAATATAGAAGTAAATAGAAAACAAACAAACAAAATAGTATTATTAGTCAGCTTTGTTAGAGCTCCTGAATACATACATATTAATTGATGTATACCTGGATATTCACTGCCTCTCTGAAAAGACTCAATGATCTCTGACTCACTGCTGATAACGTAGGTGCTCTTTAAATACAAGTCTCCTCCTCACTCTGCTTCTTGCTCATGATCCACAGTAACAGACAGTTTTTATTTTTTTACAAACATCACAGCTTGATGTGTTTTTGTCTACTGCTGCTCCAAACAGTGCTCATATTTCTGTCGTTCATCTTTAGTTTGGATTCGGAATCAGAGCATTTGTGCTTGGGCATGCTTGGTACTGTCACGTGATTAAAAGAGGCTGCTCGGAAAAAAAACACAAGAGGAGTGATGTGTGTAGATCAGACCAGACAAGTCAAAGGCAACTGAGGAAACAAGAGTTTGGAGACATATAAACTAGTGCTGTCAAGCGATTAAAATTTTTGATCTAATTAATTACATGGTATGGCGATTAATATATATAATATATATGTGTATATATATATATATATATATATATATGTAATATATGGGCAGCGCACAGCATGTGATGAACTGTGGTTCCCACTGTGGTCACCTTTTTCTGGATGCCCCATTCGCCAGCCACTGTTAGAAACTGTTAAGGCTGCGAAGGACATAAGTTTCCAGTTACAATCAATGACATGCGCAGTAACACCTAGATAGTTGTGATTATTGATAGACCTCCAGTGATCTCCGGTTAAGGCCACATGTTTAGCTTGAGCTAAGCTGTCCCGTTTTGATATTTTTTCGGTGTCATACAGCTGATTTATTCTTGAAACTACTGTGCCTCTTGACAGTAGTGTGTAGGTTGGGTCGGAGGCAGCAATTCGAAATGCATCCACAAGCTCCTTGTCTTCCACAACATTAACAGGCCTACAGTCCATTGCAATCCATTTAGATATTGCATTTGTTAATAATTGCGATGTAGACTTACTTAATTTGCGGTGACTTGTATCAGTCAGCGTGGTTTGGCGGAGCTTGCTGACTGTCGCAGCCAGGGGTTGACTATCGAGCTCGCTAAAACATGCTCCGAGTTCAGGTGGTATTTCAAACTAGAACTGCTTCGATGATAGGCAAATTCCTTGTCACAAAAAACACAAAAGACTTTTGTTTTATCAATGGCTCCACTAGCGTATCTTTTGTATTTAAAATTGCCCTTTAGCCGACCATGCAGTTCTTCGTCCTTTTCATTTGGCATCTTGTTAGTTTTGTTACTAGCTTGCTGCAGCGCTACAATGTGTAGTTACAGATCTGTAGGGGGGCAGGGCGCGTTAATTGCATTAAAAATATTAACACGTTATTTTTTTCTGTGATTAATTAATCTAATTAACACGTTAAATTCCCAGCCCTAATATAAACCTGTTAATTTACTTTTCTTTTTTTTTTTTTACAAAAAAGCCTGAATATTGATCTTGGTGGGCTAGTATTGATCTGATTCTGATACCAACATCAGTATTGATACAACTGATAGATCTGCTCACCTCTATGGAACTAAGGAGGGCCTAGAGCCTCTAACTCTTCTGGCCCCTCTGAGGAATCTGACTATTAACTCGTGTCTTCCCAATGTGTGTTGTCTTCAACCGGAACGTTATAGGCAGAAATCGTGTGGATGTAAACCTTCAGGGTGGATGGAGACAGTCCTCGATCCAACTTCTTAGAGGAAGGTTAGCACGAGTTTAACAGGGCAGCTGCTTGGGTCTACTTGGCGAGAGTGACACCAATCGACGTACTGACTCCACTTGCCTGCATAACAAGCTCTTACAAGAAAGTACTTGGTCAATGGAACGTGGTATAACCGGGGGTCCTCCATGCAATGAGGTCCCAGAGATAAAAATTTCTGAGCGCGGGTGCTTGTGCACACATCCCTGGGTCAGGAGGTCTGAATGCAGACGAATTGGTCAGGGAGGGACTGTCACGATGGAGCCGAGTTCTGTGAACCTAGGTTGGTTGGGGTAATAAGGTGACACCACTAGGACCTTTGCCTCGTCCTCCTTGATCCTGAACAGGAGGGGTAAAAAAGGCTCACTTGGGAAAACGCATATAGGTGCTTTCAAAGGTGTCAACAATGCGTTAGCGCATCTATCACGAGAGGAGCCTGGGATAGGGCATAGAACAACCAGCATTGAGCATTCTCTGGGGTGGTGAGCTGTTACAAGCGCTACAAGATCTGTTGGTCTACCAGTGGATGGAGTCGCCATTCTCCTGATCTGGATTTTGACCAACAGAGCATCTGTTGTGTGGTACAACCTGCTGGGAATATGGACTGCAACTAGGGAAAGACCCCAGAAATGGCTCCAGAGGTATTACTTGGTTCTTTATCTCTGAGATTTGTGCTTCCAGCGTACAGCACCCCGTACAGCTTTCCATGATGCTGGAGTCAACATGGTGAAGCATTCACCTTCAGTTGCTCTAACTGTAGCTCTAAATCATGACAGAACTCGGAACTTGAATCAAGCTGGAGTGGCCTCATATGGGTAACCAATATGATCAGCAAATAATCGCCGCTATGGAACCCATATGTCCCATAACCTCTGAAGTTTTCAGAGGGACCACCAGACTCTGCGTACTGCCTTTAGCAGGCTCAGGGCATACTCTCGCATGCTCTCGCATACTCTCAAATGTTTTTTTTTTGTTTTTTTGAGAAGCTATTGCCTAAAACAAAGCTCACTCTGTATTAATCCACTCTCATGTCATTTCTAAGCATTAAGATATTTTTAAAGTTGTGCAACAAGCCTACGCATTGCCTATTTTGATATGATAACAATGCCAATGGCTAGCAAACCACAACACAACACAGATGGTAAGAAAAGGCAGGTTTTATTTACCTTATCATAAATTATATAACTATAACTTCTTACATACAACTTCTGCTGCTGCTGTAAAAGCATTGTGTCTAAACTGATCCACAACATGTCGTGATGACAATGCTAACTCCTGGATGTCTAAAACTCAGCACAAATAACAAAGAAAGGTTATTTACTTAATTGTCAAAGTTTTACTTCATTATCCAGTGTTAATGGATAACCAACACAGTGTGTCGAGCTTCACATAGGGGGATGTGTAGAGTTGATGCGGAAGTATAGATCAGTCTTTACCGCACAAAGGATTGACTAAAGTGTTCTAACCTGTGCTGTTTTAAAGTTACATGTCCAAGAATTTCATGGATCACATACCAGCCAAGAGTCCCGTTTTGACCAGGAAAAGTACCGTATTTTGCCCCCCCCCTGTCCTGCCATTGTCCCATATTATTATTATTTTCACATATATACAACACTGGGAGAATTCTGAGGACACAATTTTTGGTGTGTAACAGCAGTGATCAGCATAAACTGTGCTTATTAATGAATCATTAATTTATCAATTAGCACAAGATAATAATTTATTAATGTATTAATTTGTATAAGCTTCTCATGCTCAAACATCCACAGACGTCTGCAGGGAGAATAGTTTACTTTAAATTCGACATTTTCCTGCAGAAAATTATGTACCATTACATGATTCAATTTTTATATTCAAAGGGAATGACAACATGAGGGGAAACAACTCGTTTTCCATTGTTTTGTTTGAAAGTGAAATTACGAATAGTTTTTCATGTGTGATTAAAAAAATATATTTTTGGCTTGAAAGTCAATTCCTTGTGTGGGTGGGGTTAAGATGAGAAAGTGTCTGAGTTTTGAGGTGCCATTGCAAAATAAGAGTCACTCAATCTACGAGTCCCCTTACTGTAAAAAAGGTGAGATTCTCAGGTAAAACAGTTATAATTGTAACGCATAAATATAATATAATGTCACTTTAATGTATTTTCATGGAAATTAATACATGACATGAGTACAGAAACACAGTCGCAGCATCAAAGTGGAATTTAAAGCTTACCAATGTTCTCATATATATCTATATGATAATGGCACTGACGCCGTTCCAACCAAGATTTTGCTTTCAGGGTAGTCATATGCCCAGAGTTATTTTGCTCTGAACTTTTACTAGTTTTATTTAGGTTTCTGTTACAACTATAAAGGTCTTACTGTACATATATTTGACTGGGAACTATTTTATTTACAGAAATATGGAAATAAAATAGGTGATAAAAAAGCTAGGTATTTTACCTGGAGGACATTTTAATAACTGGACCATGGTGACTTTTAGTTGAATTCCCTGTTTTAGGATGCCACTGACCCCTCCATGCAATCATGCTGGTTACCATGGCAACAGTTTTTAAAGTACTGTTGGCAACTGGTTTTAAAGCAGTTGTGTTCTGGAGCATAAGTAGACTTCAGAAGGTCACTGATTCGATCCCCGAAAATTGAAGGTGGTTTGAGTGATGAAACACTTGCTCTCCTATCTTCAACAACCACAGCTGTGATTCCCTTGATCAAGGCACCAGTTTCCCACAGCCATGGCTGCCATCTGCTCCGGGTAGGTGTTCACGGTATTTTTGTTCACTGCTGTATGTGCACACTGCGATGGGTTAAATGCAGAGCACAAATTCCAGGTATGGCTGATTTTCACTTTCAAGTACTATATCACAGCTTAGGAAAAGAGTTAAGAAATGGGGGTTGGTTTATATCACTTAAATTGACATAGGTAACAATATAGGATTTCACTGACCACTCCATACCGACCATGTTGTTTATCATAGAAACCATTTTAACAGATATGTATTTCTTGCTAATAATTAATTGCTAGGGGCGTCACGGTGGCGCAGTGGGTAGCACAGTTATCTCACAGCAAAAGGTCGCTGGTTCGAGCCTCGGCTGGATCAGTTGGCATTTCTGTGTAGAGTTTGCATGTTCTCCATGTGATCGCGTGGGTTTTCTCCGGGTGCTCCGGTTTCCAAAGACATGTGGTATAAGTCAATTGCGTAAAACGATTGTCCATAGTGTTTGAGTGTGTAAGAGTGGGTGTGTGTGTGATTGTTTCCCAGCAATGGGTTGTGGCTGGAAGGGCCGAACGTTTGCCAGAAGAGCTGGCGGTTCATTCCGCTGTGGAGACCCGAAAGGGAAAAAAGCCGACAAGATAATGGATAGATGGAACTAATTGCTAATAATATACTTTATCAAGTTTGTTATCTAAACTTTAAAATCTAGTTAGTTTTATTTTAAGGTGTAAATAAACATTTATAGATTTTGTTCTGAATACTTTCAATTCTGTTGCTGATGGTGAAAAATGTGATATCCACTTTTTAAAATAATCAGAAAAAGTAGCACATGGAATTTGTTGTTTATTTGTGTCCTTTCTGTATCAAAACATGTGGCAAGCAAGATGTATGTACCTAATTGTGGATTCTGTGTACTGTTGCACCCCTATTTAACATATGTGTTCTATTTTATCAGAGTAATGAAGTAGCCTAAATAGAAGCTTTGATTTTTTTGGATGCCCAGGATGTGACTCTGGACTGCATAAACACTGGCAAACATCCTGAAATCACTATCGGTTTCAGCTCTATGATGTGTTCCACAGCAAGAAAGGTTTGACAATTAGTGGCAAAAATACCACATATCCGATATGGTGACATGGTAATCTGCTACTTTATTTATTTCATCAATCAGTCATTCGATCAATCAATCAATCAATCAAGTTGCCTTCAATGTAGCTTCACAAAGTCCTAGTGTGGGTCAGATAGGGTAAATAGAAGTTCCCTCTGTGAGGTTCCTGGGAGCCTCGCTGACTGAGGCAGGTGCTAGTCACCTCTCCAGCATAAAGAATATACAAACTTAAGATCCATTAACGAAAAGTTCCCCGGACAGTACCTGAAAAAAATCTAACAATAACAAAACAAAAAACAAAGACAAAACAGACACTAACAAATGAAAAACAATGGTTAGAAAAATGTAACAGACAAATAAACAGGTGATCGATTAGATAGGCACATTGAAGCACATTGTTTTTTCACAGTTTGTATGTTTATAGTGCTTAGACACCATATTCATTTTGACAAATACCAGGAGCCAATTATTCGAATGCTAGATGAAATAGATATGTTTTTAATTTAGTTTTGAATTCTGAGTGTAGCAGAGCTCCGGACAACATCCGGAAGTCTGTTCCAGAGCTTCGGGCTCTATATTCACAATTTACTTAAATAAAAGTAAAGCTAGTCAGTTTGTCTATCCTAAGTAAGCATACTATCCTAAGCAAGAATTTATAACGGTGTTACACTTCATAAGGTTCAGGACTTACTCATGGCTTGTTGGAGGGTTTAGCAGTCAGTTTTCTTTCCTCGCAACAATGTTTTCTGGAGTGAGTGGCCTATGATGGACTGACACAAAAGGATCAGAGTTTGCTAGAGTAAGAGTAGAAATATCAGAGTAAAGCATACCCAAATTCCTTATTTGACAAGCAAGTTGTAATGAAATAACATTTTAACGAAACCATTTTTCTATGTACTATCCTTGGAACGTCACAGAACAGTAGAGGGAACATGTGAAGATGTTGTGATTTGCAAGAAACAAGGCAGCAGACTTTCCATGGCACCTGAATTGTACCTACGGGCCTCCATCATTAACAAACCACAAGATCTGTTTATAAATATTCGGGTGGTGGGGGGTACTTAATGCACTGTGAAGGAGCCACTAAAGACGAGTCCCTTCCAGAGACCACAGGAGCTGGGCTAATCTCATTAAGAGAAGATGGGAAGTAGACAGGGGTGTGAAAACCAGGCGAGCAATGGCACGACTAATCCCGTTATGTGTGAGAGAGAAAAGAGCGACGCTGGCTCTCCACAGTGGCTGAGAAAAAAGCCTTATTTCCAAGGAGAGGGAATTCACCTGTCTGGTAACAGACAAAAGTTGGTCTTTCAATGCCTATTAGTACAAGACAATTAGGACTTGGCACGTACCACAATTTTTTTCTTTTTGCAAAAGCAGATCACAACATCATACCAACTCAAACACTAGATAGACACCATCACTCACTGTCAATTTCAAACAAAACTAAATGAAATCGGCATTCTATGAGATCCTTTGCTTGACTCCCTGCTGGAGGAACTACTGCTGTGTGGATTGGATATGGAGGGGGAAAGACTGCCAAAAACAACAACCTAGCTTTATCTGCAAATTGTTCCTGCACCCGAGTTCAACCATAATGCAAAATTAATACACAAATAGAACAATAAGAAGTTCACTGTAAAACCTGGTATACCACACAATTCACTGGCAGATGGCCACAATTAACTTCAAAAGGGCTAAACAAATACACATCAGGGTTGCCAGTATTTAACAATATAACTACCACAATGGTGAAGTATGTCCTATAATACTGCAAATGAAAATAGACTGTTCACTTTTGCAGCATAACAAAAGCATGGTTTCTTTTGGTAGAAAACAAGTTTGCGCTTTTCAATGCAACCGTCGTAAAAATACAAGTTCAAGTATTCAAGAAAAGTTATTCTTGTTTTCTTGTCACTAGACTGCACCAAATCTAGGTCTTTGGTTCATAATCATATGGGATTATTTTTGGTGCAATGTTGCAGTCTCCAAGTGCTACCAACCACATTTAGAGCCAAAGAAAAAAATCTGACCAGTATATTTCTGTGTTTTTATATCGCATGTCACTTTGTCAATGTAAAGAATTAGTTCTTCTAAATCCGGTTGATTATAAATAGCACCTTTTAGAGACTGGTGCTATTACACCAAAAAGGTTTGTCTAAGATTACAAACACAAGAATCAGATTTGGTGCTATTTACAATAGCACTGTTTTTGAATGTAACCGTACCGATAGGATAATTGTTTGAAGCAGCATTTTAAAGATAATGCCCTGACTATGTTCTACATACACATATACTCTGCAAATCTGATAAGTTAAATGCGTACAAAATTAGGACTGCAATAGCATTTGCATTTTTTTTGTGTTATCAAAATATTAAATTATTCCGAAAAACCTGGCATGTTTTGGCCTATACTTAAACTCAATTCTGTGAGAAAACCAGCGAGTTGGCACCACTTCTGAGGAGGTCTAATGTCCTGCATGCCCGCGTGTTTTACTAAAAGTTGAATTCTTTACACACCCTGGGAAAACAAAATGTCAGATCTGATCTGTCAAGTTTAAGCCCTCTCTTTCTCCCTCTCTCTCTCTTTCTGTCTCTTGTCTTTCAGGATTGTATTATTGTATTGGTTCAGGGATTAAGCTGAGTGGTAAAACAGTGATTTAATGAACTGCATAGCAGAGTTCAGCCATTTTGGTAAATAAGCAGGGCCAGTGGGAGACCGCTATGGGAACTTTTCTTAGCCATATGGAAACAAGGGGGTTTTGATACGATGGGTTTTTAATTCTTCTTAAAACAATTTCAGATTCCTGAAGACAACAGCATCTTAAGTGTGAGAAAAAAAGTGTTAGTTGGGAAAAACAAAGAGAGTACCAGGTGCTTGTATGACAGACGGTAAACAAGACAATACAACAAAGACATGCTTTCTAAACTCTGATTACAAGTGTTTGCTTCTTTCATTTTTTAAAGCTGGTTTCATTGTTTCAAAGTTGTTTTACAAAATAAGATGTCAATTTAACAATGTTTGTATGTCTGATGCATCTCCAAAGTTCATTTTATATTAAACCTTTATAGGCGAACATAAGAATACTTATATGATACACAATGTCAATGTACTTTTGTCATGTATGGCCATTTTCAACATACTTACATCTAGAAACTAATATATTACTACTTTATAAAAACACCACACAGTTGAATTCTATGACTTTTACATTTGAAAAATCATTTTAAAACTGGCGGTGAAACTGTTTAGAACTAAGGAGTGGGTGTCTGCAGCTGAATGGCCAGTTAATGCCTCTATTGTAATTTGTTAACCATTCATGAGCTCTACAAAGCAGAGACAGTGGGTTTGAATTATTAAAAGGTTGTAATCCCCACCATTGAGTTCAGACAATGATTCTAAATCACCATGACAATAAAGAGAAAGATTATAGAGAACTTAAATTGGTTTATTTTATGTATTCATAATGCATATTTGAAAGAATATACATAAAAGCATTATATACAAATACTTAAATAAATTGTACACAAAAACCACTAACTGAATTATCAAATGTAACCAACGATGAGTTTTACTCCTACTCATAATGCACGATTAAATACAATGTTTGAAAATTAAATATTCCATTATAAATAAATACATTAATAATAAAATTAATTTTCAATTCATAAATAAATAAATAAATACTTACGCTGATATTCTTTGTTAATTAATGGGAAATATTCTTTAACATAGATTTCTACTTTAAAGGATAATCCAGTCATAAATAATGCATAAATAAAGTTCCACTTCAGTCTGTTATTTCAACGTATTTCGAATGATGTTGTTCGAACGTGATGAACTGGGCCAATCTTCACATACAATTAGCATCAACGTCCATAGTCACAAGATGGCATATAATCACTATAAAGGGGAACCGGATGCCTCTTGTCCCCTACTGTGACAAGCAAGGGTGTAGCAAAGCTGTGTGTGCTACTGGAAAAAAGCTGCAATAAGATGTATAGTTTATGGCGATTCAGCATGGTTCTACAGTTACCCATGTGTCTTTGTGAAAAGAATGAGTCTGACTCAATGGTAATAACTCTTTTTGGGTAGAGAATAGTTTTCTTTGGTGCATGTGGATTACACTGCACCAAATTTTGATTCATTATGATTTATTTAATCATAAGACACAGATGAGCAGGTTTATTTACCTAGATATGTGTATTTTGCTCTACTTTTGGGTTTTTGTCATAACAATTTCATGTAGATCCGATTTTTCCCCATATGAACGATATAAATGAATAGTTCAAATGTATGAGTAAAAAATGTATGAGTAAAAAAAAACACCAAAATGAACAAAACTTTCCATCACTACCCAGAGGACAACAGCAACACGCCTGGATGTTTTATAATATTTGTGGGATGATCGGACCACAACTGAACAAGCTTCTGTATGCTCATATTCTCCTCTTTCATGATTTCTTCCTTGGCTCTTCATTCACGAAACTTGGAACTAAATATTCAGACAGGTGTATAGAGAGCAATCGTGTCAGTCTGAAGATTCTTGACCCTCAATGCATCTGAAGGACTCAGCTCCTCTTCTGATCGGATGGGTCTAAGCTGTTCCTTCGGGTCTAATAGTGGAAGGCTGTAATGATGAGTAAATGGCTGAGCTGTTTACCAGGATGCCAGAGAAATTGTGTTAGAGGTGGCTCTGCCTCTCAGGCCTGAGCTCTCCGGACTGTATGCGTAACTCATCTGTTTGCAGAGGAAAGACATTAATCGGCCATCATTCTTGTTCTTCCTGGAAGTGCACCAGGAGCTGACTAGGATACGGAAGGTGCCCCAATCTCCATGACGTGATTCCCCCAGAATGAGCAGGCAATTTCGGTGCAACATCTCTTTCAGTGCCTTCAAGCCGAGGCACTGACAGAAAGCCGAAGGGGAGTAGCTGTCAAGGTCTGACTGAAGACCTGCTAACCATGGCCGACTTCGCGCTTAAGGTGGTGAAAGTTGCAGCAGGTGCGCATTAGTGGTCTAAAACTGCCATCTATGGTTGACCCAGACCAAAATGCTGTCTTTACATACATGCATTTTCTCAACACACATTTCCCCTGATGGCCTCTTCAGATGACCTGTCGCTGGGTTCTCGTGCTTTCCACTGACGAACAAAATAGTCTCGATATTGATCATTTTAAAGTTAGTCTTAAAACTTTCCTTTTTAGTCAGACCTACAGTATGTAGTTTTACATTCTTTGTTGTTGTACCTGCTTGATTTTATTACTGTTGTTTTATTATTACTTGTATAATTGTTGTTTTTTTACTGTTGTTTTATTATTATGTTTCCTTGTGGGTGACCTTGAGTACCAAGAAAGGGGCCTCCAAATAAAATGTATCTCGTCTCGTCTTCTCTCGGTTATCTGGGGCCGGGTCGCAGGGGCAGCAGTCTAAGCAGGGATGCCCAGACTTCCCTCTCCACAGACACTTCTTCCAGCTCCCCGGGAGGGATCCCGAGGCGTTCCCAGGCCAGCTGGGACACATAGTCCCTCCAGCGCATCCTGGGTCGTCCCCGGGGCCTCCTCCCAGTGGGACGTGCCCGGAACACCTCCCCTGGAAAGCGTCCAGGAGGCATCCGGAACAGATGCCCAAGCCACCTCTGCTGACTCCTCTCGATGTTGAGGAGCAGAGGCTCTACTCCGAGCTCCCCCCGGGTGACGGAGCTTCCCACCCTATCTCTAAGGGAGCGCTCAACCACCTGACGGAGGAAGCTCATTTCGGCCACTTGTATCTGGGATCTTGTCCTTTCGGTCATGACCCAGAGCTCATGACCATAGGTGAGAGTAGGGACGTAGATCGACCGGTAAATCGAGAGCTTCCACAACAGACCGATATAGCGACCGCATCACTGCAGATGTTGCACCGATCCGTCTGTCGATCTCGCGCTTCATCCTCCCCTCACTCGTGACCCCAACGCGCGCTGCAGGTCTAGGTCCGAAGAAGCCAACAGGACAACATCGTCCGCAAACAGCAGATATGAAATCCTGAGGTCCCCGAACTGGACCCCCTCCAGCCCCTGGCTGCACCTAGCGATTCTGTCCTTATAAACTATGAACAGAACCGGTGATAAGGGGCAGCCCTGCCGGAGGCCAACGTGCACTGGGAACAGGTCTGACTTTGTGCCGGCAATGCAGACCAAGCTCCTGCTCTGGTTGTACAGAGACCGGACAGCCCTTAGCAGAGGGCCCTGGACCCCATACTCCCAGAGAACCTCCCACAGAGGAGTCTTGCCACTGAGGAGCTTATTAACCACCTCAGTTACTTCGGCTTGGGTGATAGACGAGTCCACCTCCAGTACCCCAGCTGCCTCCTCAACAGAGGACGTGACAGTGGGATTGAGAAGACCCTCAAAGTACTCCTTCCACCGCCCGACCACATCCCTGGTCGAGGTCAACAGCTCTCCACCTCCACTGTAAACAGTGTTGGTGGGGCACTGCTTCCCCCTCCTGAGGCGCCAGACAGTTTGCCAGAATTTCTTTGAGGACGACCGATAGTCATCCTCCATGGCCTCCCCGAACTCCTCCCAGGTCCGAGTTTTTGCCTCTAACACAGCATTGGCTGCGGCACGCTTGGCCTGCCGGTACCGGTCAGCTGCGTCCAAAGTCCCATAAGCCAACCAGGCCTGATAGGACTCTTTTTTCATCTTGACGGCATCCCTTACTTCCGGTGTCCACCACCGGGTTCTGGGATTGCTGCCGCGACAGGCATCAGAAACCTTACGGCCACAGCTTCGTACCGCGGCAGTGACAATAGAGGTGGAAAACATGGTCAACTCGGACTCTATGTCTCCAGTCTCCCCCGCTATCTGGTTGAAGCTCTCCCAGAGGTGAGAGTTAAAGCTCACTCTGACAGAGGGCTCTGCCAGATGTTCCCAACAGACCCTCAACGTACATTTGGGTCTGCCAGGTCTTTCCGGCCTCCTCCCCAGCCAGCGGATCCAACTCACCACCAGGTAGTGATCGGTTGATAGCTCAGCCCCTCTCTTCACCCGAGTGTCCAAAACACATGGTCGAAGGTCAGATGATACGACAACGAAGTCGATCATTGACCTTCGGCCTAAGGTGTCCTGGTGCCACATCCACCGGTAGACACCCTTGTGCTTGAACATGGTGTTCGTTATGGACAAACCGTGACGGGCACAGAAGTCCAATTACAAAACACCACTCGGGTTCAGGTCGGGGAGGCCATATCTCCCAATCACGCCCCTCTAGGTAACGCTGTCATCCCCCACGTGTGCATTGAAGTCCCCCAGGAGAATGATGGGGTCCCCGGTTGGAGCACTTTCCAGCACCCCTCCCAGGGACTCCAAGAAGGTCGTGTACTCTGCACTGCTGTTCGGCCCGTAGACCGTAACAACAGTGAGAGACCTACCCCCAACCCGAAGGAAAGCGACCCTCTCGCTCACCGGGGAGAACTCCAATACATGGCGGCTGAGCTGGGGGCTATGAGCAGGCCCACACCAGCATGCCGCCTCTCACCGCGGGGGACGCCAGAGTAGTGAAGAGACCAGCCCCTCTCGAGGAGCTGGGTTCCAGAGCCCAGGCTGTGCGTGGAGGTGAGCCTGACAATCTCTAGCCGGTAACGCTCTACCTCCCGCACAAGCTCAGGCTCCTTCCCCCCTAGCGAGGTGACATTCCATGTCCCAAGAGCTAGCTTCTGTGTCCATGGATTGGGCCGCCGAGGTCCCCGCCTTCGGCTGCTGCCCAGATCACAGAGCACCGGCCCCTTACGGTCCCTCCTGCGTGTGGTGGCCCCACTGGAGGGCCATCCCACGTTGCCTTTTCGGGCTGGGCCCGGCCGGGTCCCATGGGAAAAGACCCTGCCACCAGACGCTCGTCTTCGAGCCCTAACCCCAGGCCTAGCTCCAGGGTGGGGCCCCGGTGACGCCAATCCGGGCGACGTCGCGGGATCTGTTGTGCTCATCATAAGGGGTCTTCTGAACCGCTCTTAGTCTGACCCATCACCTAGGACCTGTTTGCCTTGGGAGACCCTACCAGGGGCAGTAAGCCCCCGACAACATAGCTCCTATGATCCTTCGAGCACGCTAACCCCTCCACCATGTTAAAGTGACGGTTCAAGGAGGGGAATAAAATGTATTATTAGTATTATTAATGAGCATTGACAACCCAAAATCTAAACATCTAAAAGTCCTAGATTTGGGTCCATTTAATGCCTCTATTGTGGTTTATTAACCATTCGCAAGTTCCAAAAAGCAAAGACAATGGGTTTAATTTGTTAAAAGGTTTATTTCCTGTATTCATAATGCATATTTGAAAGAATATACACAGAAAGCATACCAAATAACAACAAGTTGTCCTCAGTGCAGCCATGTATCTGCAGATGTAATGCACGTTGATGTATGCATGTACAAAGATCGAGCATGCACCGTTTAGGCAGTTTGCCCAAATTCATCTTAACTTTGATCGTTTCAATGCTAATACCTCAATACTTGTTTCATTTTGTTTACAATTGTTGCTTTATTTTAACAGATTTTTTCTATGATGGTATTTTTTCAGTTACAAGCAATGTTCTCTCTTATTTTTCATGCACCTGAGCAAACACACAAACTTTCAGAGCGACCGCTTGGACCATTGTGAGCAACATCTTGACATTTTTTTCATTTAACATGGTTTGTTAACAAAACAGCAGGGATTACTTTAGATAACATTTAATAAAGTGATATTTTTATACTGATTTATAAAAATGTTGTTCTTGGTCAGTAGAAGGGTTAATGTGATTGCACAGTATATTTACTTAAACATAAAAATTTGAAAACACATGACTTGTAAGCCATTGTGTCCAGTTGAAAACCTTTCTGACTCATTAATTTTCACAGGCTTTTCTTTCATTGACTGGCCATCCTTTATTACTTTGGTTTGGTAAGTCAGTGTGCCACATCATTGTTAATTTAATCATTGATGCAGAATCTCTTAATATAGCTGTTCATGGCACAAAAAACTCATGTTGATGTTTTGGAAGTATAAGTAGAGCTATTAGTTTGTGTTGATAATCACAAGACTCTGTTACTGGGTCTTTTGTCATAACAGCTTGCAAATAGACTGTTTAAGCAATAATATATAAGTAAACTACAGCAATGATGAATACAGGGATAAACATGTCTTGTCTAGGAAGGGTCTAACAAGCTTTTGCTATTTTTGGCACACATTTTTCTCCACAGTTTTAATAAATGTGTGACAAAAACAACCAATCTGATCAAACAAAAGCAACACTCAACTTGTAGAACAAATGCTTTTTAAAAAGCTATTTCACAACAAATTAGTAAGTGTCCCAAAAACAGGGATAACAGCCTTCCTACACCAAAAGATGACTGGTAAGACATGGAGAGAACACACTGTTTATGTGAACTTGTATTTCTTTGTGGTTCCTTTGAATTTTGAAAGTTGAATGTTAGACCAATTCCACAACGAATAAAACTTAATTTTACTAAGTCACTGGTTGCTGACTTCAACAATTCCTCTTGTCAATGTCTTATTTGAAGCAAGAACTTGCATTGTCAAGCCTCATTACAAAGGTGATGCACACAACTTTTTTTTTGCATCTTTACAATCACATTTTACAGAACCTGAGCATGGTGAAATACACATTTATATGCGCATCCGTCATAGATGTTTATTTGAGAATAAGCAAGCGCATAAAGTCGACACACGTACTACATCTGTGTGTGCATGACAACAGCAAACAGTCTGCACGAGGACGGTCTCAGTATTTAAAGATAAATTGTACAATAAGCCAGATAAAATGCATCCGGTTCCCCTTTATTGTAAGAGTATGCAAATGTCGTTGCCATGGGCCCTGATGTTCATTTAAGCTTATATGGATTTTGATATAATATTCATAATGTACTTTTGACGTACCTCTTAATTCCTTAATCTGGGAATGTGGGTTATGCCAAAGACATAGACATCCCATATCCTTAACTTGTACCAAACCTGTGAAGCAACGTTTCTTATTTAGTTTTTGATGTCAGGCGGGAACCATGGATTTTCAATTTTTATGGAAAATAACTAATAAAACTTTGAAACACTTTGGGGTGCATGTTACTAAAAAAAGGGACTGCACTACCATTAAAAAATTTGGTTAAAACTGACAGGACTAAATATATAAATATGATAGAATTCAGGAATAAGGGAAAAAACACTAAACCACCTCTATCAGACCATGGTGATTTTAGCAGTTATTTCTCTAAATAATCTAATCAAATTCATTTAAGGACCACTTCTCCCAAAAAGTAACTTAATTGTACAACATTTGCTCAAGCGGTTTCCAAAACAAAGATATCCAGGGACCAATGCCCAAGTCTAAAATTTGATAGCTTCTGGTGGTTACTGGTGGACATGCATCATTGTTCACAAGCTTCTAAAGTCATTATCTAGGTGTACAATTAAATAGGCAAAAAGTTTTAAAGTGGTTTTGAATTTGACTGGTATTATGTAAGCATGCATTATGCGATAAACATAAGTAGTTTAGGATGTACAAGGGAGGAGTGTAAGTCTTATGACCCTTAGTCTGACCATTCATTACCGTCCAGCTCTGAGTCATCTTCAGAGTCACTGTACTCAACAGCAATGCGGCGAGAGAGAATGGTGGCCACATCATTCCCCACCGGCTCTCTTTTAGCCTGCTGTTCTTGCTGCTCTTGGACTTTCTTTAGCTGAATACCTGCAAACACACACACACATCTAGTAATCATGTGACCATGATGACAGTATTTTATACATAGACTGTAGAGTTGATTCCAAGCCGCCTCATGTGAAAACTTGCCCGATAACAATACAGCACCCAGGAGGGGCTGCTGAAGCTCCCATCGCCCAGCAGAGCTCAGTCAGTAAATGCACAGTTAACATTTGATCTAAATTTAGATTTTATTATCTGCTATTTAACATCATTTTATTTATAAGCTTCTTCTGTGTGTGGGTAGTATCTTAAGGCAGAGTCTCACTGTTTGTCATGTCGATATGTCAATAGCTGACTATGGGAACCCATTCAATTGGCTTAGATAGAGTGAAGCCACAGCACCACTGTTATGTTCCTCCCAAAAGAACAAGTCTTTTCTAATACTATGTCTTGTCCTTGCCTTTCCTCTGGAAAGGGTTGTATTCTTGAAGGACAGCCACAGTCGCTGTCATGAAAGCCTGAAGAGCGCTGTTCTATCCAGTGAAGTGTTGCAATCAAGGATTTCATTCTTTCAGTCAGCCACCGATGATCCCTCTGGAGAATTCGCCAATCAGGGAAGGTGAAAAGTAGCGAGGACCGCCCCTTGGAACTGATATCTCCCAGTTGGATATGTGGTTTGTGGTTTTGCGGAAGAAATTATGCTCCTCCATCACCCCATTACATTTTTTGGAGGTTCATAGAAAACTGACAGCTTCTTAGAATGCATTCCTTTCAGTGAGGGTCTCCAGCGACTCCTCCTCGGATGGGGCTGCAGCCACAGCTTTATCATATTTAAACTTCCCTGGGAGCCATGTGCAGCCAGAGAGTGTGTCTTGCAGAAACACAAGAACCTTTGGTGCAAAGGGTGCATTGGCTTTTCTAGCCTCTTCGGATGAGTCTAGCTGCTGCCCCTCAAAAAGGGGCTCAGTGCATTTTATAATCCAGTGCATCTTTTGTATAAATGCTGGTCACTGAAAATGCAAAATCAGAATGTTTTATAACGACTTTATTAAGCTACAAAGCAGTAAGGCTGAATGGATCATGGTAAAATCACTGTAGGTGCCTTGCGGAGGAATACAAAACCCACTTTAGCACGTGCGGAATAACACATACAATGCCTTGACCTGTGTGTAATACAACTTGTGCCTCAACACGCAGCTTAACAGTTAACTTTATTCTTAAATGGCACCTGCAAAGAGTCACACATTCGCGTTGCATATCAGTCAGGTGTTGTTAAAGCTTTCACGAATCTCACCAAGGCAGCAATCATCGCTGAACCGCAAAGTACCGGTGACCGCAACGAGACTCAGGAAGCAAGAGGGAATCAGGAGTGCTTGATGCTGTAATTGCTCAACTGTTTTATTCAGACAATGATGAAAGATTTATGGATGAGGAATTACCTGAAAAGAAAGTGTATCCCTTTGTAATTGTGTTACAGTGAAATTGAGGTATTATTTTAATTTAATGAATTTATTAAAGAGGAAATAATTCATAAAATAGGAATTATTTAAAAATGTGTTTATTGCTTTGTATTTTACACGTTTGAATCGAAACATGTTGATATTTTAAGTCCATGAGTTATTATTTTAATATATTATTTTAAATATCCATAAGGTATTATTTCTTCTTCTTCTTCTTTCGGCTGTTCCCAGTTTAGGGGTCGCCACAGCAAATCATCTGTTTCCATCTAACTCTGGCCTCAGTATCCTCTACTCTTGCACCAATTACCTTCATGTCCTCCTTTAGCACACCCATATAACTTGTCTTTGGCCTTCCTCTTGCCCTCTTGCCTGGCAGCTCCATCTCCAACATCCTTCTACCAACATAACTACTATCCCTTCTCTGCACATGCCCAAACCATCTCAATCTGGCTTCTCTGACTTTGTCTCCAAAACAACCAACCTGAGCTGTTCCTCTGATGTGCTCGTTCCTAATCTTGTCCATCCTTGTCACTCCTAAACTGAACCTCAACATCCTCATCTCTGCTACTTCCATCTCTGCCTTGTGTCTCTTCCTCACTGCTACAGTCTCTAACCCATACATCATAGCTGGTCTCACTACTGTTCTGTACACCTTTCCTTTGATTCTTGCTGACACTCTTCTGTCACACAACACCCCTGACACTTTTCTTCACCCACTCCAACCTGCCTGCACTCGCCTCTTCACCTCTTTTCCACACTCCCCGTCGCACTGGACTGTTGACCCCATATACCTAAACTCCTCCACCTTCTTGACCTCAGCCCCCTGTAACCTCACTGTTCTACTTCCCTCCCTCTCGTTCAAACACATGTATTCTGTCTTACTACGACTAACTTTCATTCCTCTTCTTTCTAGAGCAGACCTCCAACTTTCCAGGTGTCTCTTCACCTGCTCTCTACTCTCACTACAGATTACAATGTCATCTGCAAACATCATTGTCTGACCTCATCTGTCAACCTGTCCATCACCATAGCAAACAAGAAGGGACTCAAAGCCGATCCTTGATGTAGCCCAACCT
The DNA here is from genome assembly GCA_900490495.1 of Danionella dracula. NCBI lineage: Eukaryota > Metazoa > Chordata > Actinopteri > Cypriniformes > Danionidae > Danionella > Danionella dracula. Next base: position 12,997,251 of record UELW01000522.1, read on the forward strand.
CCACCTTGAACTCCTCCGTCTGACCTGTAGCACATCTCACTGTTGTCATACTCCTCTCATACATATCCTGAACTATCCATCCATCCATCCATCTTCATGTCGGCTTTATTCCCTTTCGGGGTCGCCACAGCGGAATGAACCGCCAACTCACTGGCATATGTTTTACGCAGCGGATGCCCTTCCCTGCCGCAACCCATCGCTGGGAAACATTCACACACACATTCACACTTTAACACTATGGGCAATTGTTCTTATTCAATTCACTTATTCTGCATGTCTTTGGACTTGTGGGGAAACCGGAGCACCCGGAGAAAACCCACGCGATCACGGGGAGAACATGCAAACTCCACACAGAAAAGCCACCTGCCCCAGCCGAGCCTAGAACCAGCGACCTTCTTGCTGTGAGACGACCGTGCTACCCACTGCGCCACCGTGACGCTTATCCTGAACTACTCTGACATAATTCTCTGCCACTCCTGACATCCTCATACAGGACCATAGCTCCTCTCTCGGCACCCTGTCATACGCTTTCTCTAAGTCCACAAAGACGCAATGCAGCTCCTTCTGACCATCTCTGTACTTCTCCATTAGCATTCTCAGAGCAAAAATTGCATCAGTAGTGCTCTTCCTGGGCATGAAGCCATACTGCTGCTCGCAAATATCCACTTCCCTTCTTAGCCTAGCTTCCACAACTCTTTCCCAGAGCTTCATTGTGTGGCTCATCAACTTTATACCTCTGTAGTTGTTACAACTCTGCACATCACCCTTGTTCTTAAAGATTGGCACTAGGACACTTCTCCTCCATTCCTCAGGCATCTTCTCACTCTCTAGAATCCTGTTGAATAACCTAGATAGGAACTCCACTGCTGTCTCTCCTAGACACTTCCACACCTCCACAGGGATGTCATCTGGACCAACAACCTTTCCACTCTTCATTCTCCTCAGAGCCTTCCTCACCTCATCCTTTCTAATCTTTTCAACTTCCTGCTCTACAATGTTCACCTCTTCCCCCCTTCTTTCCCTCTCATTCTCCTCATTCATCAACTCCTCAAAATACTCCTTCCATCTTCTCTGCACACTCTCCTCACTTGTTAGAACTCTATTACATCTCTAACTTTAATCACCCTTATCTGTTGCACATCCTTCCTATCTCTGTCTCTCTGTCTCGCTAATCTGTACAATTCCTTCTCACCTTCCCTCGTGTCTAACCTGGCATCCAACTCATCATATGCCTTCTGTTTGACCTTTGCCACCTCCCTCTTCACCCTGCGCTGTGATTCCTTGTAGTCCTGTCTACTTTCTTTCGTCCTTTCGATGTCCCACTTCTTTTTAGCTAGCCTCTTCCTCTGGATGATGTCCTGTACTTCCTCATTCCACCCCCATGTTTCCTTATCTTCTTTCCTTCTTCCTGCTGACACACCTAGCACCTTCCTACCTGTCTCCCTGATCACTTCGGCTGTAGTTTCCCAGTCCTCTGGAAGCTCTTTCTGACCACCCAAAGCCTGTCTCAGCTTCTGTCTGAATTCCTCACAACCGTCTTCCTTTTTCAACTTCCACCACTTGGTCTTCTTTTCCATCTTTCCTCCCCTTTTCTTCCTGACCACCAGAAACATCCTACACATCACCATCCGATGCTGTCTGGCTACACTCTCTCTTACCACTACTTTGCAGTCAGTGATCTCTCTCAGATTGGCCCGTCTACTTAGAATGTAGTCCACCTGCGTACTCCTACCACCACTCTTGTAGGTAACTCTATGTTCCTCCCTCTTCTGAAAATAAGTGTTAACTACAGCCATTTCCATCCTCTTGGCAAAGTCCACCACCATCTGTCCTTCTGGATTCCTTTCCTTAACACCAAACCTGCCCATCACTTCCTCATCACCTCTGTTGCCCTCGCCCACATGACCGTTGAAGTCTGCTCCCACCACTACTCTCTCCCCTCTGGGAATACTCTCCATCACCTCATCTAACTCACTCCAGAATCTCTCCTTTTCTTTCTGCTTACAGCCTACTTGTGGAGCATAACCACTCACTACATTCAACATCACCCCTTCTATCTCTAACTTCAAACTGATCACCCTGTCAGACACTCTTTTCACCTCTAAAACATTCCTCACAAACTCCTCCTTCAGGATCACTCCTACGCCATTTCTCTTCCTATCCTCACCATAGTAAAACAGTTTGTATCCCCCTCCAATACTACGGGCTTTGCTACCCTTCCACCTGGTCTCCTGCACACACAAAATATCTACCTTCCTTCTCTCCATCATGTCCGCCAGCTCTCTACTTTTCACGGTCATTGTACCAACGTTGAGAGTCCCTATTCTCAGACCTATACTCTTGCCTTTCCTCTTCTCTCTCTGCCTACGAATCCTTCTCCCTCCTCTCCTTCTTTGACCAACAGTAGTCCAATTTCCACCGGCACCCTGTAGGTCAACAGCACCGGTGGCGGTCGTTTTTAACCCGGGCCTCGACCGATCCGGTATGGAAATCGAATTGATGACTTGCATATTTGGTTTTGGCATGTTTTACGCCGGATGCCCTTCCTGACACAACCCTCTCTATTTATCCGGGCTTGGGACCGGCACAGAAGTCACTGGCTAGAAACCCCTGTGGCTAGATTCCATAAGTTATTATTTCAATATCTGTTTATCTGTTTTGTTTAACTTAATTCTTTATCTTTAGCGCTTTAGTAACTAGGTGTTGTTTAACTTTACAAAAATGATCCCACACTTCAGATTTTCTTTTCGATATGAGGACAGACGTATTTGCCTTGTCTGCTAGGTTAACAAGCTTCTTGTGACTGTAAGGAACTGAACTATTCCTGAGTGATCATGCTTGAGACGGCCTGGCCATTTGCTTTGAGCAACAGGAACCAACAGAGATGGCCACCCTTTTCAGATGTATATTATGCAGAGGGCACAGATTGAGCGGAGATGCCGCTCACATGATTATCTAAACTAAGAAGACGAGCTGTTCTTTAGTAACAAAACCGAGAGTGATCACAGAGCCTGACTCGAACATTAATGACAATATGTCTAGCCAAGAGACTGGGTCGGGGTGCCGAGGGATCAACGCCTCACTGTGTATTAAATCTACATATGAGTTGGTTTAATTGCTTTGCACCATTTAGTCTCTCACCATTCTCTCAGTGAACCAATCACACACACAAGCAACTTTTAAATTAAAGGGTTTTCACAGAAGGACAGCCTTCCAAAGTCAAAGAACCAATCAGTGTAAATTATGTAATTTCATATCGATATCTCGGGTATTTAAAGGGACTTGTCCCGAAGCTCGAGGAGTCTCTGCAATCAGAGCTCCCGCACCAGGTCATGTGGTGCGCAGCCTCTCTCTATGATCAGGTAAATAATGATTAAGTTTTCTCCTTGTTATTTGGTCTGTCAGAATGCATTTGGTTGGAACTTTAAACTGTACTGAACTGAATGTATTTGATGATTACATTTTAACTGGAGTTGGATTTGTTTATGATTTGCCTGGTTAATAAATTGACATAATCGTTTGTTTTGAAGTTTGTCCAGAAATCATTATTTATCATTACTTCTGATGTATCGTTTCTGTTACCTGGAGTGACATCGCACAGATAGTTGTATTGTTCATTGTTTGTATCCGGATGCAGCTAAGCGACTGCATATTTGTGAATCCCTTGAACGATTATAATACACTTCTGAGACGGCTCTTGATCGTCGAAGGCTTATGAAAAATTGAGACCTTTGGAAAGCGACAGAATTCAGAACCTTAAAATATGAACAAATAACGATAAGAGGCAAACTTTAAGAATCATTATGTCCTCCTAAAGTAATATAATTTACAGAAGAAACTAATATAACGAGAGAAGGAGAAAATAACATGACCATAATTTAATTATTTTAATGGAGTCAGATTTAAAGGTTTTATTGGTTTTATCCAAATTTTAAACATTATTACGCAGTTAGAGCGTTCGTTTTAATATTCGTTTTTTGTGTATTTCTTTGTTCTCGCCCTGTTCACCCAGCAGAGAGTAGCAGCACGCAAAACCACCTTCCTGCCACCTTTGATTCCGTCTTTGGGCAAAGGAATGGCGTCTTACAAGTGGTGACCGCGACGTGATGTCCTTCTAAACAGAGAAGAATACTCTCAGAAGCTGGCACCATTTTCAACTCTTCTACTCCAAGGAAATGAGGTTTGAAGATCTACATCTCCAATTGGTGAGTTTTTTCTTTTCTCAAACCTTCTCAGAAGAGTAAGGAAAAGATCAGTTCTTACACATTTGTAGAATGGGCCGGTATGCCCTTGGCTAGATCAGAGACTGTAAAATCTGATTGGTAAGTTATGGGGAAACATGAGTTTGCAGGGTGAGAGCAGAGATTGTGAATTGTTATAAAAGAAAAAAATGAACGTCTTTTTTGCGTACACTAGCATTACTTACGTTAATTGTGTAAACTAACGTGTTTTTGACAACTAAAAGCGAGCGGTCTAAACCATCCTTTGGAGCAATAATGAGATAAAATACTCGTTGCTCTGGTTTATCCGCATTAACACGTCCAAAAAGACATTAGAAGCTAAAATTGAACACACTAGCCAACATCTGTTAAGATGGGGCAAATTAATTCAACTAAATTGCGCAACCTCAGAGCGAAAACGAAAGCTCTCGAGTACGAGAAGCACGCCGAAGTTATTCGCAACAGCGCGTACCAGCGAGCTCCACAGAGCCCTGAAAACGCTTCGTCCGCTGAAACACAGCGAAAGTCTCATGTCTCCGTACTGAAAACAGTGGTCAATGAGAACAACGAACTGACCACAATCAACCGTGCATTAACAGACGACACTTATTCTGAGCATAAGGTCTTAAAAATAATGCCGGGAGATAAGTTGTCTCAGCCGTCCGGAGAAAAGCTAACGCTACAATTTAACGGTGTTGTTAGTAGGCTCTGTTGCGAAAACAAAAACGCTGCACACACGCTGCTTTTCTGGACAACAGTCACAATCGGTTGATGAAGTCCATAATTCAAAATGCTGGAAAGATATCTCTCTCACTGTGAGGCTGGGGATGCACACCAACTTTCGTGAGAGAGATGGAAATTTCTGCATATTTGAATAGAGGACAAAAATCTTCTTGAGTGCGACTTAGTCTGTGAAGAGAACAGCGATTATCTAACCCCAAACAGCTAAAGAAAGCAAAGACATTTCAAACAAGTTTGATATCGATAGCGGTAAAAAAAAAGAGGGCCAGATTTGTGTTCATTCACAGAAAAACACTCAATGTTTACCGCGATCGATCCCAAACTCAAACACTAAGAAATAACCAGCTCTGATTATTATAAAAGGCTATTTTTAATAACTATAATTGAATAAAAAAATTTAATAAGTCTAGAGCATGAATTTAGAACTCAAATTCTCAGAGCAAACCAAAAAACATTTTTGATTATTATTTTAAATAAATTGAAGCTCTAAATTCCTATAAATTAAAATACTTAGACCCAAACTGAGCAGACTGAAAAACTTGCTCAGAATTAAATTTTTAGCTCACTAAGAGTCCAACAGAGAATCTTGTTAACTGACAATGAATGCTCCTGAATAAAATGTCTTTATAAAATATCAGTAGTTAAAGTTTAACGAATGAGGGTCGCCCAACTTTAGTGCAACCTCTGAAATACATCAAAGAGTTATTAAGTTGTACGTAGCAAACTATGGGTGATCAAATTAACCTCTGATCTAAAAACGATTAAGTTGTTTGTAGGAAACTACGGGTGATCAAATTAATCTCTGATTACTTTGAAGATGATATTCAAGTTGCCCATAGTTGCTTTGACCAGTAATGCAAAATTCTAAATTAAATATGTTTCAGTTGTAAGTCAGGAAAGAGAATTTTGTTGGACAATAATGAGATAAAAAAAAAAACTCCCCAGAACCTACACGCATACTCACATGGAATTTAATCTAAATGGGCCTTTACATACTTCATGCACACTTCTAAAGTGGCCCTCTGTTTTAAAACAGTTTCTAAAATTACAACACAATTATAACATTTCTTCCTCGTTGAGTATGCTTAAAATGAACACATAGTCACAGTTAAATACGAACACATAGACTTTGAAACACTTTTCTGTTTAACACATAGATCAAAGTGAGAGTGTTTCTTCCATAATTGTTCAATTCTTGAAGAGATACTCTTTGAAAACTTTGAGATTTTTCATTCACAATTTTAAACTGAAAATCTGAAGATTAATCTGTGAGACTAAAAGCTCACAGTCTTTCATCTCTCTCTCTCTCTCTCTCTCTCTCTCTCTCTCTCTATCTATCTATCTCTCTCACCCAAAGGCAGCCACATTTTTCATTTTTAGTAAAAAAAAAACCTATCCTGCTTTAGAAAATAGCTCAATAAGTTTCTTGAATAACCTGTGGTTACCTTTTGGGAGCATTCTTAAGTTAAAACCCTTTATACAATCCTTGATTATAACCTACAGCGCTCTGGATGTGTAATTAATGTGATATGAATGTAAGGTGATTAAAACTTATTATAGGCCTATTGCACTATTGTTTCAGAGAGCTTTCATGGGAAATCCAAATCGTTCACTGATACTGGGTATAATTACGATGTTATGATTTATGAATGCAATGCGTGTTTACATACTTGCCTCATTTTTTCACTCATTCACCCAGATCAAGTGTGTGTAAAGTATACCAAATTACAGCTACAAGGTTCAATGGTGAGAGATCAGATAATCAAGTGGGACAACTTAGTGGTCTACATGTCTTTAAAGGTTCTAAAATGTATTCATTAACTGAACTGATTGATATTTCCTTTGCCTGTAACACGCTATCAGGCCGTATCTTCGAATGACAACAAATCAATCAATGTACAATCAATATATGGACATTCAAATGCTACCTAGGTTTCTTATACTCAATGATGTATTGGTGAGATAAATTCCTTTTTGTGTGAAGTTTGACATGTGCTTGTAACCCTTCATTCAATGAAGGAACACAGGATTCAGAGGACAATGAACTTAACCAAAGGATTACTTCAGTAGATCATCTTGTTTAGGACCAGGTGAAAAATATACCTGGCCAGTTTTTTCTACTTGCTCAGCTTTGAATGTTTGCATTTCCATATTTGCTTTGTACCAAAGGAATACTTCGGGACACTGTCAGATCACTGAGGACGTTGACCAACACTGTCCCTGGCATTAGTTCACTCCATGTGCCAGCTCTGCAATGCCTTTAACAATGAGAATGTAGCGCAGGTGCCACTCTCCAGGGCAGGTGTCTTCCCAGCATCATGAGACCACAGAGGGATACATCATCTTAGCTCCAGAGGTGGCCCCAAAGCAGCTCCAGCCAGTTCTCAGTCCAGCTCCAGAAGTGGACTCCAGATCCAGCGATGATCCATCCATGACACCAGAGGGCCCAACGAGAAACAGTTCCTGAGGCCGTTGGACACAGGGTTTCAGTGATGAGCTCCAGACACCTATAACGGCGCGTCTCCCTGTACCTGCTGGGTCCCTTGCTGATGTCATCGGCTCACCCATGGCTGCTGCTGACCTCCTCCATCCGAGCACGGGTTTCAGAGACAAAGTTCCAGACATCTACACCAGCGAGTCTCCCCGCACGTGCTGACGAAATCCATGGCAGCTGCAGATCTCCACAGGCCATTCTTCAGTGTGTACACAAAGGGCTTTCAACGTCTCCCTGTGCCTGCCGGATCGCTTGCTGACATCAACCGCTTCTCCATGGCTGCTGATAATCACCACAGGCCATTCCTTCATCATCCACTGAGCCACCTGTATCATCATATGTTGGCCATACCTCCAGAAGCTTCCGCTCCATCACCTATGGGGTGCCCTACATCGACGCCATGTACACCATCCTCAGACACCTGACCCTCTTCCCTGAGCAACAACTAACTCCATCTCCCCTTCTGCAACACTTCCCAACTGGCACCTGTGCACGCATTACTTCCAAACCAAGACACAATCCCCTGTGGCCTTATCGCGCGATCAAAAGGGGTCGTCTGTAAGGAACTGAACTATTCCTGAGTGATCATGCTTGAGACGGCCTGGCCATTTGCTTTGAGCACCAGGAACCAACAGAGATGGCCACCCTTTTCAGATGTATATTATGCAGAGGGCACAGATTGAGCGGAGATGCCGCTCACATGATTATGTAAACTAAGAAGACGAGCTGTTCTTTAGTAACAAAACCGAGAGTGATCACAGAGCCTGACTCGAACATTAATGACAATATGTCTAGCCAAGAGACTGGGTCGGGGTGTCGAGTGATCAACGCCTCACTGTGTATTAAATCTACATATGAGTTGGTTTAATTGCTTTGCACCATTTAGTCTCTCACCATTCTCTCAGTGAACCAATCACACACACAAGCAACTTTTAAATTAAAGGGTTTTCACAGAAGGACAGCCTTCCAAAGTCAAAGAACCAATCAGTGTAAATTATGTAATTTCATATCGATATCTCGGGTATTTAAAGGGACTTGTCCCGAAGCTCGAGGAGTCTCTGCAATCAGAGCTCCCGCACCAGGTCATGTGGTGCGCAGCCTCTCTCTATGATCAGGTAAATAATGATTAAGTTTTCTCCTTGTTATTTGGTCTGTCAGAATGCATTTGGTTGGAACTTTAAACTGTACTGAACTGAATGTATTTGATGATTACATTTTAACTGGAGTTGGATTTGTTTATGATTTGCCTGGTTAATAAATTGACATAATCGTTTGTTTTGAAGTTTGTCCAGAAATCATTATTTATCATTACTTCTGATGTATCGTTTCTGTTACCTGGAGTGACATCGCACAGATAGTTGTATTGTTCATTGTTTGTATCCGGATGCAGCTAAGCGACTGCATATTTGTGAATCCCTTGAACGATTATAATACACTTCTGAGACGGCTCTTGATCGTCGAAGGCTTATGAAAAATTGAGACCTTTGGAAAGCGACAGAATTCAGAACCTTAAAATATGAACAAATAACGATAAGAGGCAAACTTTAAGAATCATTATGTCCTCCTAAAGTAATATAATTTACAGAAGAGACTAATATAACGAGAGAAGGAGAAAATAACATGACCATAATTTAATTATTTTAATGGAGTCAGATTTAAAGGTTTTATTGGTTTTATCCAAATTTTAAACATTATTACGCAGTTAGAGCGTTCGTTTTTTGTGTATTTCTTTGTTCTCGCCCTGTTCACCCAGCAGAGAGTAGCAGCACGCAAAACCACCTTCCCGCCACCTTTGATTCCGTCTTTGGGCAAAGGAATGGCGTCTTACATGACTTTGTGTTTTCCTAGGAATTTTTTTTTCTCGACCAACCTGACTAATGAAAATGTCGGTCGAATATGCCTGTTCTAGTTGACCATCGATTAATCGACCCAATAGAGGGCAACTGCCCTCTGCTTCAAGTTAGACAGGGTTAGTCTTCAAATAAAATTAGGTTTTTTTTTTTCAATTGTAATGATTTCGACTATACAACAAAATGAATGCCTTGTTCTAAAAATAAACTTTGACTGATATGAAAAAAAGAATTGTGATTTTTTTTACAACAATGCCAAGCCCTAATTCCTAGGTTTTTTCTGCCCGATCCGAATAACACCAGAGCAAATACATTGTCTGTCCTAGTCTGACATTTTAACTCGCAGTCTACATGGGGCCGCAGCATGTTAAAGGGGAGGAGCCTCAATCCGTAGCATAGCTAAATCACCTATGTCAAAGAAAATTTTATTTTAATTTCAGCACACCCTTGATTTTGGGCACAATCAAAACAAATAACAAATAAAATTATAATTTTTACCCATGCGTATGGCAGACAACAGGTCACTGCGGGCCTCTGTGCCAGCCTGCAGGTTAAGTCTGCATCTATCTGGTACTGCCATGGGATTGGGTGGAACCGGAGGAGCTGGAGGAAGAGCTAAACCATCAGCAGGAGAAGATAAAGACCCAGCTGAACATGGAGAGGGTAAAGGAGGTAAAGGAAAACGCAAGACGGATGATATGGATCCTGCATGTGGGGTCGCTGGAGGAGAAGCAAATGCTGTCTGAGATGAAGGAATGAGAGGAGTTCCTGGAGGAAGGGGAGGAGGAGGAGGAGGGGGGCCTGAACTGGCATAGAATTCCATCATGCTGCAAGAAAAAAAGAGATAGATAAATAGATTTCCTAAAGATCTCAAAGGTTTTTTAAACACAAAAAACATTACATTAGCTGAACTGCAGTGAGGATAAGAAAAATGTTTACTTGAATTCACTAAATTAGTTTTTGTAGGACATGATCAACAAATTTCATTAGCATTAATTTCTTTATTTGCAATGTCAGATTAGTGCTTTTACCAATAGTCTATAGGTGTGTGTGAAATGTTTCCATTGTTTTCACTCCCATGATGCCTTGTTCTAGCAAGCGTGCTGGCTTGGTAGGGTACATCAAGCCCTGCAGGTGGTCCAATGCAGTGGTACTCATGTTCTAAAGCTCCATTTGTGCTGAGTGAGGCTGCCCCCATAGGCAGAAAGGCATCCGGATGTGTCTGTGATCGAACTGGAACAGGACATTCGGAGTTGTTTGAAAGAGCTCTACAGAAGAGATAATAAAAATAAGTGCAACTGACAGAAATTTATGCTGGGAATCTGATTACAACAACATGTAATATTTAAAATATCAGTGTAATAGACAAAATATTTAAAATATCAGTGAAATAAGTACATCCATAGCAACCAAAAGGAGAAAGGCTACTTGTACAGGGTTGGAAAAAATGTCATACTTTATAGTTAGGACTATTCTATATTCATATATCAGGGTAAGACCTTTGAAGGGGAGGAAACAATGCTGGAATACTAAAAAAAAAAACATTTAAAATAGCATGTGATAAGTTTTCCAATGGGAAAATATTCAGGTTGACGGTTAAAAAAATCAATCCTGAAGATGGATTGCTGTGGCTCTGTGCCCAAAAAAGAGCATTCTGAACGGAACCTCATTCGTCTGTTTGTTTGTAGACTAGAAAGTAGAGCCTGCAAAATTCACTTTCTGTGTGAGCAGGAGACATTGTATTGTACCAATCTCCATTTAAAGCACTGGAGCTTATGTACCAGGTACAGGAGTCTTAAGGACCCTGCTGAACCTTGGTGGCATGACTACAAACTGAATTGCGAAGATAGCCCATCTGAATATTTGCAATAGAAGTCTCCTAATAGAAAACAAATCTGACAAATCAGATTTGTTTCAATGATTGGGTAAACTGTCTGTAAAAAATTTAACTAGATACACAGAGAATTTTAGCATTTAAAACTCACAATATAGTCCCCAAACTATAAATAAAAAAGATAAGGTAATCTCAATAAGAAAAACTATAGTGAAAAACTGAGTTGTTTTTTTTGTCTCATCTCATCTCATTTCGTCTTCTCCCACTTTTCCGGGCCGGGTCGCGGGGGCAGCAGTCTAAGCAAGGATGCCTAGACTTCCCTCTCCAAAGACACTTCTTCCAGCCCCCCGGGAGGGATCCCGAGGCGTTCCCAGGCCAGCTGGGAGACATAGTCCCTCCAGCGTGTCCTGGGTCTTCCCCGGAGCCCGGAACACCTCCCCTGGGAGGCATCCAGGAGGCATCCGGAACAGATGCCCAAGCCACCTCTGCTGACTCCTCTCGATGTGGAGGAGCAGAGGCTCTACTCCGAGCTCCCCCCGGGTGATGGAGCTTCTCACCCTATCTCTAAGGGAGCGCCCAACCACCTGGTGGAGGAAACTCATTTCGGCCACTTGTATCCGGAATCTTGTCCTTTCAGTCATGACCCAGAGTTCATGGCCATAGGTGTGAGTAGGGACGTAGATTGACCGGTAAATCGAGAGCTTCGCCTTTTGGCTCAGCTCGCTTTTCACCACAACAGACCGATACAGCGACCGCATCACTTCAGATGCTGCACCGATCCGTATGTCGATCTCACGCTCCAGCCTCCCCTCACTCGTGAACAGGACCACGAGATACTTAAACTCCTCCACATGATGCAAGAGCACTCCACTGACCTGGAGATGGCAGGCCACCCTTTTCCGGTCGAGAACCATGGCCTCAGACTTGGAGGTGCTGATCCTCATCCCAGCACGCTGAAGCTCCAGGCCCGAAGAAGCCAACAGGACAACATCATCCGCAAACAGCAGAGATGAAATCCTGAGGCCCCCAAACGGGACCCCTTCCGGCCCCCGACTGCGCCTAGAGATTCTGTCCATAAAAACTATGAACAGAACCGGTGATAAAGGGCAGCCCTGCCGGAGGCCAACGCGCACTGGGAACAGGTCTGACTTTGTGCCGGCTATGCGAACAAAGCTCCTGCTCTGGTTGTACAGGAAACGGACAGCCCTTAGCAAAGGGCCCCGGACCCCATACTCCCAGAGCACCTCCCACAGCACACCACAAGGGACACGGTCGAACGCCTTCTCAAAATCCACAAAACACATGTGGACCGGTGGGGCGAACTCCCATATCCTCTCGAGGACCCTGCAGAGGGTATAGAGCTGGTCCAGTGTTCCACGACCAGGTCGAAACCCGCATTGTACCTCTTGCATCCGAGGTTCGACTATCGGCTGAACTCTCCTCTCCAGTACCCTGGAATAGACTTTCCCAGGGAGGCTCAGGAGTGTGATCCCCCGTAACACGTCCTCCGGTCCCCCTTCTTGAAAAGAGGGACCACCACCCCGGTCTGCCAATCCAGAGGTACTGTCCCTGACCGCCAGAGACGTGTCAGCCAGGACAGTCCCACAGCATCTACACACTTGACGTAATCAGGGCGGATCTCATCCACCCCCGGTGCCTTGCCACTGAGGAGCTTGCCAACCACCTCAGTAACTTTGGTGATAGACGAGTCCACCTCAAGTACCCCAGCCTCTGCCTCCTCAACGTAGGACGTGACAGTGAGATTGAGGAGACCCTCAAAGTATTCCTTCCACCGCCCGACCACATCCCTGGTCGAGGTCAACAGCTCTCCACCTCCACTATAAACAGTGTTAGTGGGGCACTGCTTCCCCCTCCTGTGGCGCCAGACAGTTTGCCAGAATTTCTTTGAGGACGACCGATAGTCTTCCTCCATGGCCTCCTCGATCTCCTCCCAGGTCCGAGTTTTTGCCTCCAACACAGCATTGGCTGCGGCACGCTTTGCCTGCCGGCACCCGTCAGCTACGTCTGTAGTCCCACAAGCCAAACAGGCCTGATAGGACTCCTTTTTCAGCTTGACGGCACCCCTTACTACCGGTGTCCACCACCGGGTTCTGGAATTTTCACCACGACAGGCACCAGAGACCTTAAGGCCTCAGCTTCGCACCGTGGCAATGACAATGGAACCTGAAAATATGGTCCACTCAGACTCCATGTCACCAGCCTCCCCCGGTATCTGGTCGAAGCTCTCCCGGAGGTGGGAGTTAAAGATCACTCTGACAGAGGGCTCAGCCAGACGTTCCCAACAGACCCTCAACATATGTTTGGGTCTGCCAGGTATTTCCGGCCTCCTCCCCCGGCCAGCGGATCCAACTCACCACCAGGTAGTGATCGGTTGATAGCTCAGCCCCTCTCTTCACCTGAGTGTCCAAAACACATGATGATGATACGGCAATGAAGTCGATCATTGACCTTCGGCCTAAGGTGTCCTGGTGCCACGTGCACTGGTGGACACCCTTGTGCTTGAACACGGTGTTCGTTATGGACAAACCTTGATGGGCACAGAAGTCCAATAACAGAACACCACTCGGGTTCAGGTCGGGGAGGCCATTCCTCCCAATCACACCCCCCCCAGGTGATGCTGTCATCCCCCACGTGCACATTGAAGTCCCCCAGGAGAACGATGGAGTCCACGGTTGGAGCACTTTCCAGCACCCCTCCCAGGGACTCCAAGAAGGCCGGGTACTCTGAACTGCTGTTCGGCCAATAGACCGTAACAACAGTGAGAGACTTCCCCCCAACCCGAAGGCGGAGGGAAGCTACCCTCTCACTCACTGGGGAGAACTCCAACACATGGCTGCTGAGCTGGGGGGTTATGAGCAGGCCCACACCAGCACGCCGCCTCTCATCGCGAGGGATGCCAGAGTAGTGAAGAGACCAGCCCCTCTCGAGGAGCTGGGTTCCATAGTCCAGGCTGTGGGTGGAGGTGAGCCCGACAATCTCTAGCCGGTAACGCTCCACCTCCCGCACAAGCTCAGGCTCCTTCCCCCCTAGCGAGGTGATATTCCATGTCCCCAGAGCTAGCTTCTGTGTCCATGGATTGGGCCGCTGAGGTCCCCGCCTTCGGCTGCTGCCCAGATCACATAGCACCGGCCCCTTACGGTCCCTCCTGCGGGTGGTGGGTCAACGGGAGGGTGATCCCACGTGGCCTTTTCGGGCTGGGCCCGGCCGGGTCCCATGGGAAAAGACCCGGCTACCAGGAAATTTATTTCTACCTGCTTATGACCCTGCTTTGTCTTCTGGAAAATAGGTTTGGTTTGTTTTGTGGACTCAAGCTTTTTTGGATTGGATTCCTTGTTTAATTATAGAAAATATAAATTTTGTTTGTCCCCCTGCCCCCAGCAGTTTACCAGTGTCCAAATTTTGATTTTGTGATCCTTCTTAAGACGATCATCTTTCTTTGTCTCCCCAAGTTCCAGACAACAATTTTTTTTATTTATTACATTTTTTTTTGTTTAATACTTGTTTTTGGTTCCAACTCTTGTTTTCAGATTCTTTTGAGTTTATTCAGCTAAATTGTAATCCCAACAGAGGAATGTGCCTAGAAACACAGACAGATGACAAACCTGCCATCAGGAGATATTGAGCCTTCAGAAGATGCTCCTCTGTTATGTGAGCGAGAATGATGGCAACGGTCTGGCCTCAGTTCTTTATCCAAAGACATCATATTCCATTCCTGTCTCCGATTATGAGCTTTACGAACTTTCTTCACCTCACGCGGCAATGTGCCATCAACCCCGCGCTTCTGATCCTGAACACCAAGGAGAGATAGAGGCATGCAACAATATAAAGTCTCTATATACTTAAATTATTCAAAGAGGAAACATTTTTCACAAATATAGAAAAATAATACCCCGTCTTAGTTTAAAACAAACAAATTGACTAAAATGATAACAAACAGCATTTTAGCTGTCTATTTCAACAATGTGAGGAAATTTTACCCCTGAAATACCAACGGCTAGATAAATTTGCCTGCAAACCTACATTTAATCCCTTTCCACAAAAGCTTGACGTTTTCAGAACCAGTGACTAGACTATATTTTCAGAGTCAGAGTAGCTAACCTAGCCTGGTTAAAAGCAGCTTCTCCCACTACTTTAAAGTTAGTACAGAACGTCTTGAACTGATCCATTGAGCATTCTTTCATTTACCAGGCCAATCACTGAGCAGTGGGAGGGCTGTGAACGAAGACGTCACCTTCGTGTGCTAGGTTGGATTTCTAGTCAGTGATGGCTAGGCAACAAGATAACAAGGCTAAGCCCAATTTGTGTTTTCCCATCTTCTTACACGAATGAAAGACCTAAGGCCGAGAAATCAGGAGTTTGTGCTGGTTAGCTTGTTGTGCACCATAACATTATGTGTTATGTGAAGCACAATTACACAGAACTAATCCAATCTCTGGACTCCCTAACAAACTGAGTCATTTATAACAGGATACTCAGAGACTGAATACAAATAAACTTGCAAGCCAAAGTGCCAAACTAACTTTATATTAACTTAAAAATGTTAAACTTACCAGAATCAAACCCTTGTGTATTTGAGCAGAAGACTGCAAACTTGGTAAAAAAAAATACAATCCAAACTCCTGTCCTTGAGATCCCCACCAGAAGAGTCTGTGTAGAGATCCCATCTCAAATTTTGAAAACCAGCCAACAGCTCACTGTTCTGAAAGGTGTTGAGGGGGTGAACAACTTGTCTGGCTAGTATTTGATCTTGACTCAGCGTTATCACAATCTTCCAAAGCAGCTTTGATTTCTTTTAGATTTCTCCCATGACCTGCTAAAGCATGTTGTTTTCAGCTTGAAGAGAACTCCTCTCCATGGACTGGGGGAATAAGTATCAATTTAAATATGATCCCATTGCCGGACATGATCAAAACACAGCTCTGTACCACTAACAACTTATTGTCCTGTTTTTGGTGATGGAGCAGCCCACATCAGTTCCAGTGCAGTGCACAGTGCTCACAGAGAAGGCAACAGTGGCTATGAAAATGATCAAGTTCATACACTACAATACCAAACTGATCCAAGCAAGCTCATCTAAGTTTATGTTGGTTATTTTTATGATTTTCATGTAAACAGCTCTGAAGAGTTCCAGAGAGCATCTATCGCTGTTCAAGGGCTTTCTGTTGATCCTCAGAAATACTCGTTCTAGTAACTAAAAAGTTTTGTTCTTGTTTTAAAATTAAAAAATCACATTATTCGCATAATTTCACTCCCATAAAATATATAAACCAAAAGAATAAAACCCTTTACTCCCCCTTTAAACGTTGGCAAAATGACCACCTCCAGGAAGTAAACAAATGATCAATGGAGCAGTCCTAAACCTTCTGTGTGAAATAAAACGTAGCAGGCAGGGGCTGCTTTTAACCAGGCTAGTTGTAACCAGAATTTAGCCTTAAAGACAAATAGATTTTACCCTATGTTTCCTCTTCTCTTTTCTCTTGTGTTCTGTGTCCTGGAGCATTTTTTCCTTCCACAAGTCAAAGAAATATGATGGATCTGTGTAGAACTTCATTCCATCCAAATGATCATCCCTAGAGTAGAAAAAGAAACATTGTCTGTTTCAGAAGGCTCCACGAACACCCATTTGTCATCAAATCATTCATAGTTGTGTGCTACGTCCTGCGCAGTCTATGCACTGATAGTGACAATATTGCTGTGATAAAAATGCCAACTGCTAGCAAACCAAAATACAAAATAGATGCTAACAAAAGACTGGTTTTATTTACCTAATCATAAATCGTATAACTATAACTTCTAGCTAGCTAAAACTGAGCACTGATAACAAAGAAATTTTATTTATTTTATAGCCAAAGTTGTTATTCATTATCGACAGTTTAACACGGAGTGCAGATCGAGAATGAGAATGGAAGAGCTTCCTCTGCTCCACTTCCACCAATCGTGGAGCTTGCGCTCTGGGAAGCCTTTACACAAGGTTGGAACATTTATAAAGGCGGGCGTCGAGCCCTTTCTGGCCCTTTTGTCTCTGAAATCGGCCCATGAAGGAAGAGCTCTAGAGCTCCCTTATCATGTAGTAAACTTGGAGTTAAAATGTAATACCTTTTTTAGAATGATCAATTCCATATTAAGTGTAGACAATAGCTCCTTATTCTTGGTTCATATTTCATAGGCTGTATAATGTAATACAGGGGGGTTCAACGTCGGTCCTGGAGGGCCACTGTCCTGCACATTTTAGTTGCAACCCTGCTGTAGTATGCATACTACTCTACTTCGGCCAATCAAAGGACCATAGTTAGTGCCACAGGTGTGTTTCATGATGGTTGAACCAAAAATGTGCAGGGCTCTGGCCCTCCAGGACTGATGTTGGATACCCCTGATGTAATGCATTGTTTATACACATCAATGATAATAAATGTTTGAACCTTTTTCGGTCATTCTTCTTTTACTGAACTCAATTGATTGCCGACTCCAAACATTATCCATAGACACAACCAGAACTAAGATAAATATGCAAATATACAAATAAACCATGAAAGGGAAACCGTATCAACTATACATTAATTATTTTCAAACTCTAAAATAACACTCCAAGACATAAATTATATGAAAGATATTATAGAAATATTAAATGAATCAGATCACTGGATAATAAAATACATGGTTCAAGAAGAGTAGATTTAAGCTCTGAAGAATAGAGTCATTTTGCATTTGTAAACAAGGCAGATTTTAAATGCTAGATATTTCTCAGAGACTTTTATTTAGTTTTTTTTTACTATTTCTGGCTGAGATTGCGCTCCTGTTGTAAGAGTTGGTTATATCGTAGGTGATGAAATCTGTGCTATTTAAAAGATAGTCAGGATAATTATTAGGCTGCAGCTGAGGACTTCTCTGTCTCTGTAGAATTTTCTAAAAGACATTTTTTCATGAGATGTAATTGTTCTTCGAGAGTCTGTCATTAATTGAGCTACAGATTCTGCAAAATAGATGGGATAGACGTATCTCCCCATACAACGAACTGTAGTTCGTCTTCTAACCACTAGAGGCTGACTCGAGAAGTGAGCAGTATCCCATTGACAACTATTTTAAAAATGTAAAAACTTTACTGTTAAAAAACATGCTTACACCCCTGGCCCAGGGAGGTTTTTGTATGCAGATAGCTTGCATTTATCTTCATGATAACTCTAAGTGGGACCTTGACCGTCTTTTTCCCATTTTTTTTCACATGACTCAACTGTCTTCACTAACAACTCACTAATGTGTCCTGGCTTCATACTGGTATTACTGTTGAAGTTAACAATGTCTCCTAAAGAAAAAAAAAGAAGTAGAAATATACTACTTGGCTGTCCTTACCTGTATTGAGATAATATGCTGAGAGGTGGGGGTGTTTCACTGCTGTTATACATGTCTGCAATAGGCTTTGGGATGCTGTTCTTGCTCACCACTTGCTGATCTTGACTTGTGGAACTCTTAAAGGCTTTACGCATGTTAATGTCCTGCAGGGAAACTGAGATGAAAAAGAAACAGAGTAATTAAAACATGACACAATTCAGCACATATTTCACATAAGCAAAACAACAATTTACAAATATTGACAAACAAAGATTGATAAAGAAAAAGAGGAAGTAAGTTAATTTACTTTTATTTAATAGAATTCTGGTTTGGGTCATAGGTAGAAAAACTCTCCTTGCATTTTCCTTAGGCTTGCATGACCTTCCTCTCAGCACTTTTATGCCCGTCCACAGTTCAAATACTTTCCTTAATTTTTTTGTCTTCACCTTTACTTTCAACTGATGTTAGGTTGGGCAAGGCCCCTAATTATGTTTTTTTACATGATAAAAAGGAATTCATTAACAACTTCTGATTTTGGACGAACCCTCTTCAATACTTGAGTCCAGCTGAGTCACTTTAAGGGCAAGGCGGTCAATTCGATCCTGAAGAGAGTTTGCACGTAGGTAGAAAGTATTGGCTTCATTAAAGAGCTCACCAAACACATCCTCTGCATGTTTACCTGTCAGAGAAAATGAGAAAACAGACACAGGATGATAATGGATTCTAAAACACTTATTTAGTGCAACATTGTGAGAATGATTGTTCTGCTTTCCTATCCTGACATTTGTAAAAGCAATTACAAGCACTACTGACTTTCTTTTACTAATCTTTGAAAAGTTTTGTTCTGTTAAGCAGACATTGTTTATCTACAGTTTTGAGTTTGATGTATATCAGAGCACATTTTATGACTAATTCATGCAAAATGTCTTGTGATTCTAAAGGATTCAAATACATTTTCTTGCAACTGTATATCCACAGTGCCTGGAAAGTTTTTTGCTCTTCAGATCTTCATCCTAAAGAGGACAGTCACACTTTCCCCAGAAAATGTTAACAAACTTTTTTGTCTCAGCAACTGGCTGAATCAAAGAAAAACGGAGCTGCTTTGATTCTGTGATTCTCACACAATTTAAATGGGTTTCTATATATTCTGTGATTCTCACACAATTTAAATGGGTTTGTATATATTCTGTGATTGTCACACAATTTAAATGGGGTTGTATATATATATACATCCACAAAAACACAGTTGTGTTTTCTTTTCTGTTCATCACTCACAAGCTGTGATGTTAAGGCTCCAATCAAAAACAGTACGTTACGTTGCATTCGCTCTCGCTCTATGGTGGCGTACACGATGATGTAACCATAAGCGTCATGCGCTGCTGGCCTTTTACTAAGCGCACCTAGTCATATCATACGACAAGTGATCGACTGAAGAGGAACTCAGAGAAGCATGGGTGTCAGACAAAAGTAGTAAGAAAAAGAACTGGCAAAATCATTCAAACTAAAATAGGTAATGAAAGAGAGCTGTGTCTTACTGAGGCTGCTGAGCTGACGAATGATGGTGGAAAGTGTGTTGTTGTTCACACACTCCAGTTCATTACTGATGCTGTCTGGGAAAGCTCCTCTGCTCAGGTGCTTTGGCTCAATAGTCCTCTTCACCAATGGCATGTCTTACACAAACTCACAAAACGGTGGGTTCTGCAGACACAGAGTGTAATGGGTGACTTTGAATCTTCAAATACTGAAACAGCCTACGTCTAGGTCTAAACATATTTCAAGTTTATTGAAGCTTTTTCCAATTGGGATAAGTGTAGAGCTTGAAGAAGAGATAGTAAAAATGCTTTTAAAAAATTTAATTGATGCGAAAAGTTCAATTTGATGCTTTAAAACAGCTATCACCAAATGGCGGACCGTGGTCCGCATCTGGAAAATTTGGTTATGTCCGGTCCTGTGACCATTTTCTGATAAACTTGCTATAATAGTTTATTCCATATGAGTCATTTTGTTTGGTCATGTGAACAGGCAGTGCCCTCTACTACTCCAGATAATAAGACATTAGCTTACCCAGCAAACATTTCAGCGTCAAAATAACCTTGAAAAGTCGTCCTCTCACAACTTCCAGTCTTGGTTTAAATTTAGTGCTTAAATGAAAGTTGAAAAGGCATCTTAGTCGTCTTTTAGTCTGTGAATCGCTGTTGTTTCCGGAAGCCCACGGACGTGCAAGTTCAACTACATTTGAATGTTGGACACACTTTTTCATTAGTTATATTATATGTGAAAGAGTGCAACTATGCATCTGCATGAGAATGTCACTGACAACCAGGATTTTAAGTGCTTGTATGGCAGACCCATTTTTCTCCTAAAAATATTATTTAAAAAAATTGAAAGGTGGTTTTGTTGCTTTTTTTCATATAAAATAGCGATATTTTTTTACATTTTATTAATATTTTGAAGTTAACTTGAGAAGTAAGCTTTTGTCACTTGTTTTTTTTTCCAGAAAATAGCTTCTTTACTTATTATTCATTTTTTTCATTGAAACACAGTTTATTTGCACTTTTAATATTTGTATGTAAGGTTCTGTTACAAAAATAAAGGCCTTACTGTACGTATATATTTAGCTTGGATTTTTTTTTTATTTATACAAATGTGGAAATAAAATAGACAACAAAACTGAAGCTAGATGGTCCTGAACCTTTACTTGGAGGACATTTTAATAATGTAAGTTATTTAACAATAACTGGACCTCTTTGCAGGGCGTCACGGTGGCGCAGTGGGTAGCACGGTCGTCTCACAGCAAGAAGGTCGCTGGTTCTAGGCTCGGCTGGGGCAGGTGGCATTTCTGTGTGGAGTTTGCATGTTCTCCCCGTGATCGCGCGGGTTTTCTCCGGGTGCTCCGGTTTCCCCACAAGTCCAAAGACATGCGGTATAAGTGAATTGAATAAGAACGATTGTCCATAGTGTTAAAGTGTGAATGTGTGTGTGAATGTTTCCCAGCAATGGGTTGCGGCAGGGAAGGGCATCCGCTGCGTAAAACATATGCCAGAGAGTTGGCGGTTCATTCCGCTGTGGCGACCCCGAAAGGGAATAAAGCCGACATGAAGATGAATGAATGGACCTCTTTGAGTTTTAATTGAATACCCCTGTTATAGGACACAAATCATCAGGTTATTAGCAAGAGATACATTTCTGTGAATATGCCACTACATAAACATGCAGTCTCTGTTTCCAGCTTGCTTCATGTTTACACTATAGTGGCACTATATTTTCATTTCATTTTCATCAATCAATGGTGATCTTTAACCATTGTTTTATGCATTTTATGCCCTGTTTTATGCATAAGGGACTAGGATTCTAATTCTTTTGTACAGGGCTCTGTGTGTATTTGCTCAGACTTATAAGTTCCTCAAGTGTTGTGAGCTTCAAGTACCTGTGAGATTCTCAGTTTGAGTCAAGGCCATTTCTAGTCTGGTGGGGGATTTATACAATATTGTGTTCTATATATTTTTGTTGTTACATATAATAATGTATTTTGACTTGTGGAGGAAACTGGAGTAAACTCACGCGATCAAGGGGAAAACATGCAAACTCCACACAGAAATGACCCAGCCGAGGCTCAAACCAGCAACCTTCTTTCTGTGAGACGACCGCGCTACCCACTGTGCCACCGTGACTCCCAGTTTTGATGTTGTCAAATTTAGTCACGGGAAGAAAGAAAAGGTCACAGGACTGACACCGAAACTAAGAGTATTCATTAAAGTTAGTCGCAGATTAAAAGATGATCTTTTCCCGGCTCAAGAAATGCTAACTTATAACAAATGAGACTCTTTGGAATCTGTGTAACATAGGCAAAAAAGGTACTAGGTATGGCTGCAGCAAAACTGACAATTCGAAGCATTGGACCAACGGTTTAGTCAAAACTGCCAAGTCACATGATTTTGACTAAATTCAGCTTCAAATTTTTAGATACACTTGTGTTACATGACCAATGCCTCTGTGCGTTTTACCTGGGTTTTCACCTGGCACATCTCCTGAAATGGTGTTTGATTGGCCAGAAACATAGGATCTGATTGCCCTGCTGTCCCAACCCAACTTACAAAGACTGTAAAAGTTTTTTCACAAGAGAAGATAAAGCATGATTACACAGTGGATTTATTTTTATTTTCCCGGAGAGTTTTTTGTGATTAAAGTTGTTATATAGAGAGAATAAAATATATTTACTTTTATTAACACTTTTAGATTTTTTTAATCAGTGAAATGTTGCTTATAGTTGCGGCTGGAAGGGCATCTGCCACGTAAAACATATGCCAGAGAGTTGGCGGTTAATTCCGCTGTGGCGACCCCGAAAGGGAAGAAAGCCGACATGAAGATGGATGGATGGATGGATGTTGCTTATAGTACTCAAGCATGCATAATAATACATTTGAAAACTACCATATTATGTTGCCCTGATTACACAAACACTAATGACTTGAACTCTGATTATACATTTCCATTATTGGCATCAAAACCACATACAGTTAATTAAACAAATTTTCATTCTACAAAAGAACTAACTAAAAAAAAGAATATAAAAGAAAAATAACATTGTTAAGCTTAAAAAAATGCATAAACCATAAAAATAATGTAAATGTTTTTTTTAACACAGTGCATCCACAATACTCACTTATATCACCCTTGCAAGATAATAACCAACAGAAGCAAAGACTACTTTACCCCTTAGTAAACAAAATATACTGAACACATTTTAAACTCAAAATCTAACGTCAAACCTATTCCAGATGTTCAAATAAATATACAATCGAGAAAAAAGAAAGGTAACTCAGTGTCACCAGAAGATTATACAGGGGGGTGGTGTACCAGGCTGGATTAAGTTATTTGATGAACACATGCACACAAGCATGCCAATACAGGATTAAACCAGCTCACTCAGCCACATCAATTCCTTGACACATTTGAGAGAAAAAACTGCTGGTGCATCAATGAATCTGATACACTTTCATTAGCATTAAAGTTCCTTTTTTATGCAAAACGTCAACAAGATTTGAGAAAACCTTGAAGTAAGATAAACATTTGGTAAATTAACATCATATTTAATCGTTCTCATTTAGTAGATATATTGGAAAATACAGAAGATTGTGATTCCAATTAAGCCCTAAATTCCATTAAACGTTAAATTGGACTGATTTTGACACACCTTCCATGTCTTCCATGACACACCAGACAGTTAATTTACAAGTTAGTACTCTATTCTTATATATTTGAGACAAAGCATGTGTTGCAAGCGGTTAAGACAAGGAACTGTGCCTCCTGACACCCCTTCTGAACACTTCTAATGTAACTGGGGCATTGCTGCCCTCTGGAGTATAAAATGTAAAGTATTTGTGATTTAAAAGTTGAAAACAATGCAACGTTATAAAAACTTTTGGAGGGGCATAAACTGAAAGTTAAATATTATACAAGAACATGTTTCTCAAAATGAGTAATGTAGTAGAACCTGCATTCAAGCTCAGTAAGATTTCTTTTGTAAAGTGCTGCTAGTGCAGGGGTCGGCGACCCAAAATGTTGAAAGAGCCATATTGGACCAAAAACAACTAAAAACAAATATGTCTCAAGCCACAAAAAATGAAAAGCCTTGTATAAGCCTTATAATGAAGGTAACACATGCTGTATGTATCAATATTAGCCTACTATAAAAATGACTAAGTTGGCTACAAATAATGAGCCTTCATGATTAAATGTTTATTTTCCCTGCAGTGCATCCTGTAGAGAATGGAGCACCATGTGACTACTCTGTTGTACGACCCCGCCTCAAGTTTATCTTCATTACATTCATTCATTCATTCATCTTCATGTCGGCTTTATTCCCTTTCGGGGTCGCCACAGCGGAATGAACCGCCAACTCTCTGGCATACGTTTTACGCAGCGGATGCCCTTCCCTGCCGCAACCCATTGCTGGGAAAATCTTCATTACAATATTAATGAATTATGTTTCATTGCTTTGATGAAATTAAAGAAATGCAATAAAGAAACCAGATTTTTGATGTCATTTTTATTTTGAGGATTCCAAAAAACATCAAAATGGAATGTGCATAACGCGCCCCTTATCTGGGCAACAAACAGTGTCATAAAACGCAGCCTGCATTTATAAAATTAATACAGTTTAAGTTTGATTGGATAATATCTCTAAGTGTATATACTGACAAAAACAAGAAATAAATTTATAAAAATAGCCACTTTGTTGCTAAATACGTGCATGCCTTCCAACTTGACAACTTCTCACTACAGAGCAAACATTCAGGCAATCCTTCCGCATTAGCAATGGATGCAAATGATTCGGCCCAAGAAACGTTGAATCCTCTGTTCTCCTCAGTTATTTTTCTCTTTTACCCTTTAGGATCCATGTCGCCTGTGTTTCGTCAGTTTGCTCTACCCGTAATTTTTAACTGCCCTGTCAGAGTGCGCATGCGCATAACATGAACCGCGTCATTTTCCATCTTATTGAGTGCTTAATCAGTCTCAACGTCTATTTTTTATTGAAATCACACAAACAGCATTTTAAACATGACTGTGAAATCGCGCTGTTTTGTCCGTCTGCTAAATCAAAACATCCCAGTTTAACCAAAATGACTAAAAGACCTTCTTTCTTCTTCTTCTTTCGGCTGTTCCCAGTTTAGGGGTCGCCACAGCAAATCATCTGTTTCCACCTAACTCTGGCCTCAGTATCCTCTACTCTTGCACCAATTAACTTCATGTCCTCCTTCAGCACACCCATATAACTTGTCTTTGGCCTTCCTCTTGCCCTCTTGCCTGGCAGCTCCATCTCCAACATCCTTCTACCAATATAACTACTATCCCTTCTCTGCACATGCCCAAACCATCTCAATCTGGCTTCTCTGACTTTGTCTCCAAAACAACCAACCTGAGCTGTTATACCTAATACCTAAACTCCTCCACCTTCTTGACCTCAGCCCCCTGTAACCTCACTGTTCTACTTCCCTCCCTCTCGTTCAAACACATGTATTCTGTCTTACTATGACTGACTTTCATTCCTCTTCTTTCTAGAGCAGACCTCCAACTTTCCAGGTGTCCCTCCACCTGCTCTCTACTCTCACTACAGATTACAATGTCATCTGCAAACATCATTGTCCATTGAGATTCCTGTCTGACCTCATCTGTCAACATGTCCATCACCATAGCAAACAAGAAGGGACTCAAAGCCGATCCTTGATGTAGCCACACCTCCACCTTGAACTCCTCTGTCTGACCTGCAGCACATCTCACTGTTGTCATACTCTTCTCATACATATCCTGAACTACTCTGACGTACTTCTTTGCCACTCCTGACATCCTCATACAGGACCATAGCTCCTCTCTCGGCACCCTGTCATACGCTTTCTCTAAGTCCACAAAGACGCAATGCAGCTCCTTCTGACCATCTCTGTACTTCTCCATTAGCATTCTCAGAGCAAAAATTGCATCAGTAGTGCTCTTCCTGGGCATAAAGCCATACTGTTGCTCGCAAATATCCACTTCCCTTCTTAGCCTAGCTTCCACTACTCTTTCCCAGAGTTTTATTGTGTGGCTCATCAACTTTATACCTCTGTAGTTGTTACAACTCTGCACATCACCCTTGTTCTTAAAAATTGGCACTAGGACACTTCTCCTCCATTCCTCAGGCATCTTCTCACTCTCTAGAATCCTGTTGAATAACCTAGATAGGAACTCCACTGCTGTCTCTCCTAGACACTTCCACACCTCCACAGGGATGTCATCTGGACCAACAACCTTTCCACTCTTCATTCTCCTCAGAGCCTTCCTCACCTCATCCTTTCTAATCTTTTCAACTTCCTGCTCTACAATGTTCACCTCTTCCCCCCTTCTTTCCCTCTCATTCTCCTCATTCATCAACTCCTCAAAATACTCCTTCCATCTTCTCTGCACACTCTCCTCACTCGTTAGAACCCTTCCATCTCTATCTTTAATCACCCTTATCTGTTGCACATCCTTCCCATCTCTGTCTCGCTAACCTGTACAATTCCTTCTCACCTTCCCTCGTGTCTAACCTAGCATACAACTCATCATATACATTCCTTATAGTCCTGTCTACTTTCTTCAGTCCTTTCGATGTCCCACTTCTTTTTAACTAGCCTCTTCCTCTGGATGATGTCCTGTACTTCCTCATTCCACCACCATGTTTCCTTATCTTCTTTCCTTCTTCCTGCTGACACACCTAGCACCTTCCTACCTGTCTCCCTGATCACTTCGGCTGTAGTTTCCCAGTCCTCTGGAAGCTCTTCCTGGCCACACAAAGCCTGTCTCAGCTTCTGTCTGAATTCCTCACAACCGTCTTCCTTTTTCAACTTCCACCACTTGGTCTTCTTTTCCATCTTTCCTCCCCTCGTCTTCTTGACCACCAGAAACATCCTACACATCACCATCTGATGCTGTCTGGCTACACTCTCTCCTACCACTACTTTGCAGTCAGTGATCTCTCTCAGATTGGCTCGTCTACTTAGGATGTAGTCCACCTGCGTACTCCTACCACCACTCTTGTAGGTAACTCTATGTTCCTCCCTCTTCTGGAAATAAGTGTTAAATACAGCCATTTCCATCCTCTTGGCAAAGTCCACCACCATCTGTCCTTCTGGGTTCCTTTCCTTAACACCAAACCTGCCCATCACTTCCTCATCACCTCTGTTGCCCTCGCCCACATGACCGTTGAAGTCTGCTCCCACCACTACTCTCTTCCCTCTGGGAATACTCTCCATCATCTCATTTAACTCACTCCAGAATCTCTCCTTTTCTTCCAGCTTACAGCCTACTTGTGGAGCATAACCACTCACTACATTCAACATCACCCCTTCTATCTCTAACTTCAAACTGATCACCCTGTCAGACACTCTTTTCACCTCTAAAACATTCCTCACAAACTCCTCCTTCAGGATCACTCCTACCCCATTTCTCTTCCTATCCTCACCATAGTAAAAGAGTTTGTTTCCCCCTCCAATACTACGCGCTTTGCTACTCTTCCACCTGGTCTCCTGCACACACAGAATATCTACCTTCCTTCTCTCCATCATGTCCGCCAGCTCTCTACCTTTCCCGGTCATTGTACCAACGTTGAGAGTCCCTATTCTCAGACCTATACTCTTTCCTTTCCTCTTCTCTCTCTGGCTACGAATCCTTCTCTCTCCTCTCCTTCTTTGACCAACAGTAGTCCAATTTTCACCGGCACCCTGTAGGTCAACAGCACCGGTGGCGGTCGTTGTTAACCCGGGCCTCGACCGATCCGGTATGGAAATCGAATTGATGACTTGCACATTTGGTTTTGGCATGTTTTATGCCGGATGCCCTTCCTGACGCAACCCTCTCTATTTATCCGGGCTTGGGACCGGCACAGAAGTCACTGGCTTGAAACCCCTGTGGCTAGATTTAAAATGACTAAAAGACCAAAATTGTTTATCGTCATAAATCGATATATGCAGCAGAATGCGGAAGGAAATTTCGATGGGGTAGGGAAAACCAACAGACTAGTCCATCATTTTTTACTGTGTCAGGGAAAATTACAAGGCAGGAAAATCTGATAGAAAACCAGTTTGTTTGCAACAGCCCTGCTGACAGAAACGTGTCGCAGGCTATGACGCAAATCTTCCCTGACAGAAATGTTGAGGTTAAATACTTATTCTACAAACAGCATTGGAAAACGTTAGGAATGTTAGTCTTCCTATAGAAACCATATTAAAACAAAAAATATATTTACCTGCCTCACTTTTTACATTTTCAAACATTTTTGAAAAAGTTCCAGGGAGCCACTAGGGCAGTGCTAGAGAGCCGCATGCGGCTCCAGAGCCGCAGGTTGCTGACCCCTGCCCTAGGGGTTGCGCAAGTATCCAGACATTCCCCATTAGTCGATGTATGTCGATGACTACTATGGGAACAATCTCTTAAAAAACAATCTCCACAACCTAGGTCCCTGGGTATCGGCCAAAAGCCAGGCAAGCTAGGCACTAATACTTTGGCATTGAACGGGTCCTCCTCTGCCCTGGCCTCAGACTTAATTTTTAAAGAGCAGTCGGTCATTATATAAACCTCCCTTAACATGATCACTGACCACTGAGTGCATTGATCACTGACCTCGAAGGGAGGTCGTATTTATCACCTCAAATGCTAGGGTTAGAACCTCCTGTAATTTAATACACATATGGTTTCCAAGAATATACGCCTTGAGCCAAACGGGACAAGGTTGTTAGAGGCACACGCATTAGAGCATTGATAGAACTAGCCAGGGCAATATTTTATGAGAGTTAGCCTTTTTGGTAACTGCTTGGCCCTCCTGTGCCCAGCGCCAAGAGATAGACTTGTAGTCCCTCTTAGAGGGCACACATGTGGACAGTACATAGGACTACTCCGCTTAATCTACTATGCCTGTTGAGGTGAGAAGAGCTACAAAGCTTGAGAAAGACTTTTGTATCTCCAGGGTCAAAAAGCCGCATGATCACTGGGGAAGCTGGACACCCCTCCATACAGTGCTCCAAGCACAGCTGAAAACAGGTTCAATGCGCAGATTATAGTATCTGGCAAAGGTGTTTGGTGTCAACTAGGGCCGGGTACCGGATACGGAACCGGTACCTCTAGAAGCGGTTTGGACCAGACCAAAACAGAATGTTCCTTGCTACTTCAGTGCCTGTGTTGTCAGAACCGGGAAAAACATTCAGTTTGTCAGTCTAGAACAGGGGTGTCCAAATCCGGTCCTGGAGGGCCAGATCGCTGTAAATTTTTGGTTCAACCATCATGAAACACACCTGTGGCACTAATTCTGGCCCTCTGATTGGCTGAAGTAGAGTAGTATGCATACTACAGCAGGGTTGTAACTAACATGTGCAGGACAGTGGCCCTCCAGGACTGACTTTGGACACCCCTGGTCTAGTATAAAGAACATGGAGACAGTCCAATGAATAATTAAGTTCCACTCTCTATCTATCCTCGTTTCTCCCTTTTAACAAAAGTGCAGATAAGAGCCTCTGAGAAGCATGTAACACACATGAGATGTATATTTAGAATTTTTATTTTTTAGAATTTGTATCAGTATTGTTATGGGTGATACTGAGCTTGTTGGTATCGGATTAATCCCAATTTCTGCAGTATCGCAGTATTTCATACATTCATACATTATCTCAAATATTCATACATACTTTAAACTTTTAACACATTGTTACATTTTAAGCAGTTAAATTTTTGTTGAATAAAAATCTATTCTTGAGTCATGCACCATAATTTTACAGCTTTTGAAAAGTATTGGTTCAGGCACCATTTGGCAATGGTATCGTTTAAAAATTTTGGGTTTGGCAACAGAATCGGAACAACCCCTAATGATACCCAACCTTAGTGTCAACTAACCTGTAGCCCTGCAGATCATTGCCAGTGGAGTTCCTCTTGTCAAAGCCCAGGAGGCTGCACCTCCGTTGATGGAGTGAGCTCAACTGCTGGGGGAAAGGGACAACAAACGCTAAGTATCGTTGTAGAGATGCCTTTCACTCACTAGTGGGTCAACCTCTGTTTGGAGACAGCCTTCCCTATTGTTAGCTATCCTCCAACCATACAAAGAGCTGATCAGAAATTCTAAAGTTACAAAGCTTCTCATCTAGCTCTTCGGTGCTTAGACTGGGCAATAGGTTGGTGCTGCTAGGGCAAAGCCTGGAGATTCACTACCTTAGTTTTGAAGGGGATGGTAGGAACCTTGGGATAGGGAATATAAGTGTCACCAGGCACTTGTGTGAAAGGAATATGAGTGTCAAGCACTCATGTCGACTGAGAGGGCCTGCAGGTCCCCTACGTTCTTGATCAAGGCTAAACCGAACAGGAGCACTGTCCTAATTGACAGGGACTTAAGCTCAGAGTCAAGAGTCAAGCTGCTCGAAAGAAGGACCAGGGAGTCCTCTCAGGACAATGGAAAGGTCCCAGGAAGGAACGAAGGACACCTAGAGGGTTTAACTTTTCTGGCTCCTCTGAAGAATCTGATCTTTATCTCTTAGGAAGCTGTCTGGGGAAAACACATAGAGACATTCTTTCTGGTCCAGCAATGCACAAGTGTATCTGTCCTGAGAGGAGCCTGAGACAGAGCGTAACTGCCAGCACTCAGCATCCTCTACTTCCAAAGTGATCCCAGCTCTGCTGGACAACCAGGGGATGGAGTAACCATTCCTGATTGGGGTTTCAATCAAGACAGTGCATCAGCTGCTCAATTCAACCTGTGACTAGTGACACAACAGTGCTGACTCGAAAGGAGCAGTCTGCAAGCAAAAGCCAACAACAGGGGTGAGTGTATCCTTCCTTGTCGATTGACATACGCCACCACCGACGTAATGCCCATCCTGACCAATATGTGATGTCTACCGGTAGGAACACTGTACACAGCTCTAGGCAATTAATGCTCAACAAGCATGATTCTCAGTTCAAAATTTAAACTTTTGGGTTTCTGGAATACTGCACCCCGCCCAGTCTTGGGTGCATTGGTAGTCACTACTATGTGCTTAGCTAGTCCTCCAAGCGGACAACGTCAGGGAGGCACCTGATATCTCTCCAATGACAAAGGTGGGGGTGGCAAGAAGATGTCACTTTCACTCTTGATTGCGCTACTACCATGCTCACGATGGAATTTGGAGATTGAACCAACGCTGGAGTAGACTCATATGGAGTTAGCGAGAGGTCTAGCTAATAAAATGTCCTCAAAGAAAAAGGCACCTGCAAACCGCGATCAATGATATGTAAGCATCATCTCCTGCCCTCCGCAGAAACTGTGGAATGGGGTCAGGGCTGTTCAGCTGATGTGTCTAGGGAATTTGATTGTGATGTGAGTGCTTGTGCATCTTCTGAATGCTCTTGTCCTGAGACTCCCTTTTGGATGAAATTTCTCAGACGCACATACAGGGGATTGGTTTAATACTTTTTACTTTGCAGTCTTTTATATTCCCTTGGCAGAGACCCCTTTGTTGGTTGGCCTGCTTCCTTTCTAGTATGGCTAGAAGTGGGCTTTAGTACCATTAAGTAGGACAGGGGGGTTGAATCCTGGCATACCTGACAACTGGCTTATTTTATTATTTATTCTCAAGAACGTTTTTGAATGCAAACAGGTCAATCTTGGGGATTAGCCATCTCTTCGGAGTTTGACTCTTTTATCATTGCTGTGGATTTTAATATTCACATGGACAAGCCCGATAATAATGCTGCCAAAGAACTAAACAATATTTTAAACACCTTCGACGTGACTCGACCCGTTCAGGGTGTCACGGTCACACACTGGACTTAGTAATTACAAAGGGCTTAAATATTTTATCCAACTTTGTGCAAGATGTGTTTTTGTTGATGCGACAATCTCCTACGTCAAAATTGCAAAATCAATTTCTGTTAGAAAGAGACATATAAACGATAACACTAGTGAGATGTTTATGCGTGCCATATCTCAAACACCAAGCATCTTTAAAAATCAAGTCTGTTATAGATGACATTGCACCTATAACTGTCAAGAAGAAACCTGGGAGACAAAAAACACCCTGGAGAAATTCAACAAAAGTTCAAAGTATGAAAAGACTTTGCAGGAAGGCTGAAAGAAGGTGGAGAAAATCCAAACTTGTCATCCACTACGACCTTTATAAAAAGAGTCTTCGTGCTTTTAATTCAGAATTAATCACAGCTAGGCAAGAGTATTTCTCAAACTTAATTAATAACAACCTAAACAATATGCAAACTCTCTTTGCAACAGTAGAGAGGTTAACCAACCCACCAAACCAGACTCCAAATGAGCTTCTGTCTGAGGATAAATGCAATGAGTTTGCTTAATTTTTCATCAATTAAATCGTTAACATCAGAAAAAGCATTAGTGCTTCCCCCTGCAGGACTGGGGATAGACATCCTCAGCCTCCACTCTCAATGTGCACCTTTAATCTAATCGATAGCAAAACATTAATAGAAACAGTTGAGAACCTCAGAACATCAACATGCAGTCTTGATGTCTACAGTCTTTTTTAGAATGGTTCTTAAGAGTCTAGAAAAGGACCTCTTAGAAATTATAAACACTTCCTTGTGCTCCGGCTTTTTCCCCAAATCCCTTAAAACCGCAGTGGTGAAGCCACTACTGAAAAAGACAAACTTAGACAATACTGTACTGAGCAACTACAGGCCCATCTCAAATCTCCTTTTTATTAGTAAAATTATGGAAAAGATTGTGGCAAAACAACTGATTGAATTCCTGACCCAAAATGAACACATGGATTGTTATCAGTCGGTTTCAGAGCTCAACACAGCACAGAGACAGCAATACTGAAGATAGTCAATGACATCCGGTTAAACACCGATTCAGGAAAAGTGATTGTCCTGGTTCTACTCGATCTGAGCGCTGCCTTTGACACAGTTGACCACAAAATGCTTCTCGATAGACTAGAAAACTATGTTGGTCTTTCAGGAACTGTGATAAAATGGTTCAGATCATACTTAGAAGGAAGAGGCTTCTATGCAAACATAGGTGATTACATGTCGAAGTGGACTGCAGTGTCATGTGGAGTCCCTCAAGGTTCAATCCTTACTCCTTTACTATTTAACCTGTACATGCTTCGACTGGGCCAAATTATGAGAAGGAACCAGATATCATACCATAGTTATGCTGATGATACACAAATTTATCTAGCTATCTCCCCAAATGACTACAACCCCATAAACTCTCTCTGCCAATGTCTTGATGAGATTAAAAACTGGATGGAAACTTTCTTCAATTAAACAAGGACAAAATGAAGTCATTGCATTCGGAAGCAAAAGCGAGGTTGTTAAGGTTAACACGTATCTCAATGCCAAGGGCCTAACAACTACAAATCAGGTCAGGAATCTTGGAGTGATTCTGGAGTCTGATCTTAGTCTAAATAGCCACGTAAAAGCAATGACAAAATCCGCTTATTACCATCTTAGAAACATTGCAAAAATCAGATGCTTTCTGTCCAGACAAGATTTAGAGAAACTGATTCATGCTTTCATCTCCAGCAGGCTGGACTACTGTAACGCTCTTATCACAGGTCTTCCCAAAAAGACCATTAAACAGCTCCAGCTCGTTCAGAATGCAGCGGCTCGAATTCTAACCAGAACCAAAAAGTCAGAACACATTTCAACAGTTCTTACATCTCTACACTGGCTGCCGGTCTCCTTCAGAATAGATTTTAAAGTTCTGCTGCTCGTATATAAGTCCAAACATAAATTAGCACCTAAATACCTAACAGACATGATCAGTGAATACACAACAAACAGGGAACTGAGATCCCTCAGTTCAAATAAATTATATCTCTGCCGGGTAAATTCCAAACAGGGAAAAATACTCCTTCAGTTACCATGCAGCCCACAGATGGAACCAGCTTCCAGAGGAGATCAAGGGTGCCAACAGTTTAGTCATGTTTAAATCCAGGCTAAAGACTCACCTGTTTAGTTGCGCTTTTGTCAACTGAGCACAAACGTCCAAACAACTATTTTTCAAATCCTAATCTTCGTTTTAATCGATGTTTTAAATTTCAGTTTTTTAATCCATTTGATTTTATATGACTTTTTTATGCTTGATTTTATTAAATGTACTTTCTTTTTTTCTTTATTTCCAATGTAAAGCACTTTGAATTACCCTGTGTACGAAATATGGTATACAAATAAACTTGCCTTGCCTTGACTCATGCCACTCTCGCTAAATTGACCTTAGCAGCTGCCATGTTGAACTTAATGCTAACCTTCCTCCAAGAGGGATGGATCGAAGGTTGTCTTGGTCCAGCCTGAAGGTTTACATCACCGCAAATTCTTCCTATTACCATCTGGTTGAAGGCAACATTCTGGGATGATACAAGTTAACTAGTACAGCCTGTACCGATCTTCTTTTCAGAGTCAGGGATCTATGCATCAGGTTTATCCTAGCAATCATTTTCAAATATCTATATTTCAGCTTAGGAAAGTGCTAAGACATATGGGTTGGTTTATATGAATCAAACTGACCAGAGAACATTAAGAATTTTACTAACCTCTCCATAGCATTCAAACTGGTTACCATAAAAAACATTTTCAAAGTTCTATATCTAAGTTGAGCAAAAGAGTTTAGGTATTATAGGATGTCACGTGTCCCCTTCATAGTAACCATAATGTTTATCTTAGCAACCAATTTCAAAGATCTATATCTTATCTTAGGAAAAGTGTTACCTTTAATTGGACACTGTTGTATTGTACTTAGTTGATGATACTCAGTTTTAATTGGTGATATATTGGATGTTTTGTTTTTTTTCCATCATAATAAACACAATCAAATGAAAGCTCTTTTTTTCCCCCTCATAATCAACACAATTACGTCAAATCAGATAAAGTGTTAAAACAACAGCTCCGTGAGCATCTATGGTTGTGTGATGCTAAAGTGGGGTTTAGAACAAACAAGTCAAGAAATTAATCAAATGGGAGACACTGGACAATTCTGTAAAATTAAATGCATATTAAAATATCTGGAAAAGTGATACATAAATTGAAGGCATTATTATTATTATGATAATTATTACAAATTATTTGCAAGTACACAGATAGAGTTTACATCAGATGAAAGGAAATTGTTGGCTGCTCACTTATAAAACAATCTGTTGATCTGCGATTTTCTACAATCACAAGCTCTTACAATCTTACTTTCCCTGCAAAAACTCCCATTTAAAAAAGAAAAATCTCAGAAAGACAGATTGTCCCGTAATAGAATGCTCTTGCTCTTTGAAAAACGCAACACAACCCAGAAGATCACTAGCTGCTGCCTCATCCAGAATGGATCAAACTTCAGCTGCCACTACCTCAGAAGGGCCGCAAAGATCGTGAGGGGCTCAGGAACAGCTTTTTTCTTTACCTACTTGCATTTTAACTGTAATACACACTTTGTTTTAGAATGTATTTTCCTGTGATCAGCTGAGACAACCTCAATGTAAACAACTTGAGATAAATTCTGCCTTTGTTACGAATTGTCTATTATGAGGCAGTTTTGATGTTCCAGATGTACAAATCTCCTCAAATGTACTTTTATGATAATTCTAAAATAATAGCCTATTGTTATATATTAAGTTGGTTTACTTGTTAGTTTAAAGCAATGCAGGTCATATGGAATTTAAACTGAAAAATAGGAGAGACACTTTTAGGTATATATTTTTATCTTGTCAGCTATATAATTTTTCTGGAGGTGCAGCCTCGAGTTCATAGTGACCAAGAATTTACTCACACTATCATTTTTTAAAAAGCACCAATAATCTTGCGACAGTAAAAAAAATGTCCTCAGTGTGATAAAAAAGTATATCTGAAAGCTTAAAGTAGTTGTTAGATGTTGCTTACCCGAATTTAGATGATTTTCAAGCTGATAAAATGGATCGTCTTATCTCCCTGCCATCAATCCAGTGAATTAGGGTGGGATTAAAATCAAGAGATGAATGACAGCTCTTTATTCCAACAGGATTTCAGAGAGGAGAAAAAAACTCTAGAGATTACAGCTAGAAGAGCCAATGAGATTTAAGGATTAGAGTAGACATGAGCTGAGTGTGGAGGAGGGGTAAACGCTGGTTTAGGATGGAACAGTTTCAGGAGATGGATATCAACTTGAATAATTATAATATAATGTAATGATGTGTTGCTATAGGAATCTTTACTTTTGGGATGTCATTGCATTACATTGTATATGCAATATTGATTTAATGATCACATTTAACACAGTTGATTATTTGCCATATCAATTATTCATGGTAATATTTTAAAGGAAAATGTTTAGCTAACGCTAACATTTTCTACTGATTCAGCACCCTAATGAGGCTTTAGTTTAATTCATTTGGCATTTATAAATTTTTTTAACTATTCTGTTTCTTTACAACTTAAAAACATGCAATAAACATGTTTTGGATTAAGACACACAAACCTAAACAAAAAAATTGTCACATTTTCTCATAATAGAAAAATATAAATTAAACTTGACTGAACATTTCTGATGAAAAGATGATGAACGCTTTGCCATGGTAAAATTTGTAATGTTAAATATCACAAGTTTAACAAACACCCAAGAAC
The DNA here is from genome assembly GCA_900490495.1 of Danionella dracula. NCBI lineage: Eukaryota > Metazoa > Chordata > Actinopteri > Cypriniformes > Danionidae > Danionella > Danionella dracula. The sequence goes on from UELW01000522.1 coordinate 13,033,821, forward strand.
GGAGATACTTGTCCCATATACAGTTGCTTGGGCAAACTGTCTGAGTTCAAAGATTAATTTTAATTTCTACTAGTCATTATGGCTTAATAAAGTAAACTTTACTCTATTGTTTATTCATCTTCATGTCGGCTTTATTCCCTTTCGGGGTCGCCACAGCGGAATGAACCGCCAACTCTCTGGCATATGTTTTACGCAGCGGATGCCCTTCCAGCCACAACCCATCGCTGGGAAACATTCACACACACATTCACACTTTAACACTATGGGCAATCGTTCTTATTCAGTTCACTTATTCTGCATGTCTTTGGACTTGTGGGGAAACCGGAGCACCCGGAGAAAAGCCACGCGATCACGGGGAGAACATGCAAACTCCACACAGAAATGCCACCTGCCCCAGCCGAGCCTATAACCAGCGACCTTCTTGCTGTGAGACGACCGTGCTACCCACTGCGCCACCGTGTCGCATACTCTATTGTTTAATCAAATCAAAATATATATATAATTTTTTGCAGTTGCCTTACAAATAACAGGTCTAATGTGGATTAACTTGGCACAGATCTGTTTCTAACTTTAAATGCATAAAAAAAATCACATGCTTTTTTATTTCATCAAGGCTTCTTGATATTGTCAGAAACTTCTTTTTCAACAAAATAAAACTAAATTATAATTTCACTAAAACATAAAATGCTATGGTTGACATTACGATGGATAGGGTCGTTTTAGACCCAGTTGAAAACTAAAAATAGCAAAAAAAGACAGGAGACACACAGACATGTTAGATGAATTTTCTTATTTGGGTTGCCATTTGACAAGAAGTATACTGACCCAGGGATCCATGCCAAAACTATTAAAACCCAACACTTTCGTGGAGAAGGTAGCCCAACAAAATAACCAAGATAAGAGAAACAAATGGGATGATGCCATGAATGTGCTAGTTGTTAAAAATTATTTAACTCAAACCTTGCAGTTAATCATTTTATTTTGTTTAACAATTATATATTTTAAAATAGCTGAAATAAGCATTTCACATTAAAATGCAAAAAATCTCCAGTATGTCATGCACCAAGATTTGTTATTTTATGCTTATTATACTGCAAATTAATGCAAAAAAGCATGCTATTTAAAAAATATTCTTAAAATGTTTTCAGGGCCCAGTACTTTATTCACAGCAGGCTCAAGGCATAATGGTAAATAACAGACTGAAATAGTTTACGCTTAAGCAAATTTCATAAAAGCATATTCAAAGCTATATTTTATATAATTTTGAGATAACTAGATGCTTTTCTAGGAGTGTGACAATCAGTTTTTGCTTTGTATTGTTCAAATCAGAAGTAACTAGTAACTACTTGAGAATTTGTTTTCTTATTTTTGTTCTAAGTGAATACATTTTTGGAAACTCCACCCACCTCTGTAACAAAAACAAAAAAACAATTGACAGTAAAAAACAGTATTGCCACCCTAGAAAAATTGATGTCGTCCCATGGTCTCATCATACAATCACCACTGGCTCTGGTCCTGAATGGAGGTTGACAATGGTGATAAAGAGGAGCCAATTATACCACTTTTGTCTTTTTTGTTTGTAAAAGCATCATAACATCACATGATCGAATATCAATGTATTACATTTAGAGCAAATATTGACCTCCATTCAATACCATGAGGCAACCCACAACCCCCACAATCTTTATTTTTATGGGGAAAAAACAATTGTGACAAATCTGTTCAAATACAAGAGACAAACAGAGAGCAGGAAACTATGATTAATTTCAGCATGGGTCAGTGTGCTATTCGCCTTCAGTGAGAACTGGAGTGCCCAGATCAATATGTCAATGTCAATCACAAGCTAGCTAGGGCAGAACAAATCAGTCACAGTTGAGACTATATTTTAACCTTTAAGCCTTCTAAACATTTGTGTTCATTCTCTCTACGCTAAAATTATGAGTCATTTGATCATTTAATACATCACGCTGTACACAATTAAAGCGCAAGTTACAGTCAAAGGTAGAGCCTCTGCATTGACTGAGTGGGATGAAATGTGAACTGAAGAAAACCATTTAAGTGAACAGATTCTATATTCAGAATGCAAAATCCTGTACATGGTTGATTAGAGTGTAAATGATACATGATGTAATTCTAGATTTTAGAATAAGTAAATAGCTGTAATGAATGAATGAAAAAATTAAACATAGTTCTATTGTTTGTCACCCCATGTAATTTTTGTCTCTAAGTGATCAATGTTCTCATTGTGACTTCAGATACTCACACATTTATAACAAGTTTTTTAATAAACCTTAATGAATGCAAAAATTCCTTAAAGCTTCTTTCTCTCTTGAGATGATGTCCTTATCAGTTTGCCCCCATTGGTCAGTGATTAGTTGCCTAGCACATGATCGTTCGACTTCTAGGTGCAGATCCGGTCCACAGGAGTTCAAATGAACAACAAAAACGCTTCAGAAAATGTATTTAAAATGCTTTCATTGATATGCTTGTCTGGGGCTGCATAAATAGCCGTTGTTTTACAGTTTAGGTGAATTTAAACTGCACCCATCTAATAAATGTTAATCTTATTAAAACATGTACTTTCGATTTGGCATGAAGGATTTGTATGAACTTTCACCCTAGTAAGAATGTAAAAAGCCAAGCTCTACTCTTTATCTGTTCATTTCATCTTGACTAGAACTAAATTAATCAGATTAGAAGAGTTTCCCCAATGTGTTTGCTTATCTTTGCCACCAGAGCCAGGGAGAGAGACACAAGGTCAACCATTATGGCGAGCCCTTAAAAATATAGATAATTGTATTTTGATGAGCCATAAGCACATTTTGCCTGGTCATGAAGACAATTAGAGATATCTTCAATTCTGATTAAACTAGGAAGAAATCCATCTAGAGATATCGCTAAGCATCATTTGACTCATCACAACACATTTGACGATATCTACAATTACGTCAATGCTCTCATTAAAAGATGTGCCATATATCCGCAATTGCAATTGGAAATATCTTAATTGGTTATGACTAGTCAAAATTATATTTAAAGAATCTGTAAATGAATTCCTAGTCACGTCTGCATACTTATGTCTAAGTATTAGGTCGGCCCTTGGAATTGAGCTCCACGCTTCTTATTGTATTCACAGAATATTAAACTATGGCGGTGGCAGCTTTTCTCCACAATATAGCGAGAAAATGTCAACAGATTGAAAGGGCGGGAAAGGAAAGTTGTGAACGTCATGCGATACACACATATATAAGAAATGTACAAAAATTTCACATTTGCAACCTTCTGAGGCATATGAAGAAGTTTATGGAAGCCTTGAGAAACTGAAAAATGTTGTCAGGAAACTTTAGAGTGATTTTAGCGCAGTTCCCTGAAGAGAATTGTCCTTTTAAAAGGCAGGGGTTAGCATAAGGGGAGGTTCAATACTGTGGCGAGTAGTCGCAATTCATTTTGAGTTATTTCTAAATAAAGTATGACTAGTAAAAATATACTGATAGATATCTCTAATTATATTTGCACCTAGTGCACCGATTTTTAGAGATATTCATTCATTCATCTTCATGTCGGCTTTTATTCCCTTTCGGGGTCGCCACAGCGGAATGAACCGCCAACTCACTGGCATATGTTTTACACAGCGGATGCCCTTCCCTGCCGCAACCCATCACTGGGAAACATTCACACACACATTCACACTTTAACACTATGGGCAATCGTTCTTATTCAATTCACTTATTCCGCATGTCTTTGGACTTGTGGGGAAACCGGAGCACCTGGAGAAAACCCACGCGATCACGGGGAGAACATGCAAACTCCACACAGAAATGTCACCTGCCCCAGCCGAGCCTAGAACCAGTGACCTTCTTGCTGTGAGACGACCGTGCTACCCACTGCGCCACCGTGACGCTCTTTTTAGAGATATCTCTTAAATATATTTATGACTAATTAATTAAATATATTTTGTCAATGGAGGATTACGACTAGTCATAAAAAATAATTTGAGATAACTCTAACGTTCATTAAGACTAGACAAATAAACATTTTAAGATATCTTTGATATTATGATTACTAAAAATCACATTGTAGATATCTCAAATGCAATTGTGACTAGTCAAAATGAAATAAAATATAACTAGGACAGAAAGAGTATTAATTGTTTAAACGGCTCGCCATACAGCCATGGCATTCGACTGGCTGGATAATGGATTTTTTTATCAAACTGATTTGATTTGACTTCTAAAAGCTTTAAGGCGTTTTTTTAATAAGTCAAATAATTCTAACTCAACAAAAAGATGTAAAAATTAAAAAAATTAAGAAGCACTCTGGCTGAGAACCGGCTTTGGAAGTGTGTTAGTGCACATGAGCAGACAAAAAGTAAGTAATACAGACAATATCTTTTTTCTTGATTATGCTATTTTATTATTGTTAAGGCCCAAAATGTATACCATTTTTGAAATTTGATTAATTGCACAGTCCAAGTGTACATTGTACTTTTTCCCTCTAAACATGTCACCACTCAAGAGGAATTTAAACAAAGCAAAGCACAGATGGCCTCCAAAAAAAAGGATGGAATGAATAGAACGATGGCATTGGAATGCATTATCTGCAGTCTGCACTGGAGAAATCACACACCAACCCTTTTTATGTAAAGTTTAACGAGCTGCATTAAAATGCACGCGTCAGTTGTCTTGCACCCCATCCACCAGTTGAATTGTTTATAGGTTGGTTGTTTTTAAAGACTACGAGACTGTCACCAAAAACTGTAAGTAGGAAAACAGTTGGTTTGATATCAGACCATTTTTGCTAGAATTATTTGTAGCTGTGGAGTTAAACCATTGTTAGTTGTTTTGAGCTGGAAGTGTAATTCACATATAAAAATAAAACGAATGATTTTGACTTCACTATTCGCATCTGTGCAAGCCCCTGATTCAATGTCAGTCACAAGAGTGTACAAGGTGTGCCATCAATGTGTCACTACCCAATAGGCGATCAGCAAAATGAATGTGACACAAAGCATTTTGTCTTGTACGTTTCAATGATAAATGAATAAAAATCTGTAACTAAAGTAATGAAAACATGTTATTCCCATTCTATGTTTTAGATATCTGGGAAAATTTTAAATCAAAAGCTCAACATTTTGGGGGGTATTCAGTTCTTACCACATTCAAAGGTCCGTGTCATACCTTCATATTGTATAAACATTTTATTGTCATCCAAACCCATTAAATATGTAATTGTTTTTTTCATTTACATAAACATAACGACTTGACTCAAGAATGATATAAAAACTTTAATGGCATAAAATAAAGCAAGTGTACAGTCCTAAATGAATCTTCAGTGACAGTTCGTTCAAAAGCAGCACTCAATAATGAAAGAGCTTTCCTAACACTTAATCCTATAAAGTATTATTGTTACAGAGAACAAAAATCACAGAGATGTTAAAGTGTTGGATTAATAATCTATATTTCATTAATGTGATCGAAAACTTTGATATTATTTGATAATATTGAGGTTATTCAGTAAATGATCAGAATGAATATGCACCAGAGTTATGAGCATGTCTGATTGAATGAATTAATCTTTATAATTTATAATAAAGAATTGTATAAAACTTCAAGATATACTCTCAAAGCAAACATTGACCAAATCAGAACTTATATAGTCTGCTTTTTACTCACAACCATTTGATTGTCTTTTCTATCTAAAGCTATCTAGAAAACTTTAGAATTGTAATTTTATTTAGATGAGGGAAAATTACATTAATTAGGTTTTAAATCATTCTGTTTATGTTTAGAAGATAGACAACATTTGGAGCGTATATCTCAATTTATCTGGGTAAAAATGTTGTGTTCTAACAAAAAAAACCTTTCTATTTAGATCAGATTTTCTTATGGCTACCATTGGCTTGATTTTGTCAAATACTCCACCTTCGCTCTAATCTTAAACTGAACATGGCATGTTTCCAGTTGATTTAAAGATTGACTGTATGGTTTCTAGAACTACACGCAGATAAATGTTGAAGTAAGCTCAGGTTTACTCCATTCTTACAAGTGTTTGATATTTAATTGTGCAATCATAGTTGACAGAATGATTCTGTACAACTTCAACGCTGATAAAATTAGCTGAAAACTCAAATAGCTAGTGTTTCCTTTGTGAAACATCCTAATTAAATACAAATTGGCAGTTTAGGTTTAGAGACTTAAATTACAAAAGTCTTTACAAAACAGTCAACAGCAAAGTCCTGAACTTAAGGCCCTGTCTACACATACACGGTTATTTTATAACTGCACTTTTATATATAGTTACAGGGTGCATCCACATGTAACCGGAGCAGCGTTTTTCCTCTAACTGGGTAAATTTGAAAACGCCAGCCAAAGTGATTTTTTTGGAAACGCTACTGATTAATTTCCATGTGGACACAATAACTGTGCCAATTCTGGTTCAGGCGAAGTTATATGAACTGTATAACGTATGCAGCCGCGTTTGGTCAGAGCTCCATATGGTTAATGAGAAGGAGCGATAGTTTGTACTCCAGCTGTCTGTTACATCAGATTATCTAAGATGTACAGGACTACACAAGCACACAGCATATTTAAATATTTTACACAACAATGTGTGTGTTATTGAAATAGATGCGCTCATCTCGTGCAACGCAAAAAGCAACAGATTTGAAAATGAAACTTTTAAGCTTCGGATAAATGAGGAAGACTGGCAAGAGAATTTTCCTTTAAGTAAGACGTTATTCTTATCTTTGTTTGAAATGTATTTTCAAGCTTTTAAAAGGAAGCACTGCATTCTGAAGTCTCTGCTCGGAGCTGAAAGAAGCTTCTGATTGGTCGATTTAACCTCAATGGGGAAGAGTCTGCTGCCCTCTACTGGGTAGACAAACTCTCTGCAACGTTTCAGATCGTTTTACCCAGTTTTGTGTGAATTCATTTCTTTTTCTAGCCATGCTCGTGTGGGAGCGATTTCTCTGTGTAAATGGGGTAAGATTTTTTTTTTTTATTAACCGAGTACATGTGGACAGAGCCAAGTCCTTTACATACCTACACAGCTCCTGCGTACTATTTAAGAACAAGAGTGTAAACAGTTTTTTGTTTATGCAGTGCATCAAACTACTGTAATGGGGTTTTTTTTTTGTTTGATTGACGTTGCGTAACTCAACATTTGGCGCCACTAACTGCACAACTTCAGGAAAATCTGTGTCTTTGTCAGGAAAAACAGTGCTGCGACCCAATCCTCACACTATTCATACTTTTATGAGCGCGAAATGAGAATTACTTACTTAAATACTTTTTCGTTTAAATTCTGAAGTGCCGATTGATGAACGCTCAACCGGCTAAAATTACCTATAATCCAGGGTGCTTGGACAGAACGAGTTTTCTCTTGAACCCAAATAAACGAGCTCGCTCTGTGATACAACTTTTTTTTAAAAAAAAAGCACATAAATAAATAATATCAATATAGACTGTTTTTAGTGAAGTAATAGAAAACAAAGGAGTTCAGTTCTCACACACGTCGCACATAATGACGTGGCACAATAATTTCCATCACATGATGTTTTAGTGCGTCCCAGATCGCGCACATTCTTGTCTCATACACTAAAAAGTATCTGCATTTTCTTCTGAAAATGAGTAAGGGTGCAGTATTTGTTTTCAGATTGGGACGCAGCAATGATTTTGTTACATCTAGGAATTCATTTCTCTGAGAGAAGCAGAAGAAATATTATATTGTATCAGGAAGTATATAAGACAGAGTACAAATGTTTAAACATGGATTTCTTTAAAGTAACAGCTTCATGAGATCAATGTTAACATTCAAAATTCAATTGTTGAGCATCAAAAAACTTAAATATTAATTGGTTTATACTTTTCTCTTGATCAACAAAAAACATATGTTCAAATTTACAAGGCTCCAAGCTCTATCTAAAATGATCTAAATCTTCCCAGGTGTTTCCGTTTAAAAATATAATTTTATAGTCATGTAAAAAAAACTATTATCAGTAAAGTGACCAACAGGGAACCTTTACTCACTTTAGGAGAACATTTTTAAAAACACTTTGAATAATTCGAAATAAAGTTTATGATACTTAATCACTTTTCAAAGCATCTTTTTTTGTTTACCAAAATACAAAAAGTTCTAGGTTAAATGTACTTTGCTGAATTACTGTGCTAGAATAAAAGGAAAAGACACCAAGCCCAAGTTTAAAATGATTTTGTTCCAAAAAAGTACAGTAGCACATTTTTTTAGTGTTGCTCACGGTAGTTAAAAAAGGGCATGCATTTCAGCAAGACTATAATAACAACTCTCAGACGCCAAGAGAGCCTCGTCCTATCAGCTCAGTGGTATCTGAATGTCGACTGATGTCTTCCTCATCATCCTCAGTATCTTCATCAGAGTCCTCTATGGGTGAATAATACTCTTCATTACCCGTCGGTGTGTGCGCCAGACACTGTGCAGAGGTTGTCACTGTAGCAAGAGCTGGGGCTGATGCCATCATTGAGTCGTACATTGAAAGAGGGCTGGAGGACGCTGGGGACGTGGGATTGGATGAGCGCAAGAGAGGCGTACGCTCTTCTTCTTCCTCATCAGCCTCTTGTGTTCCTACCTCTTCATCCGAATCAGAGGAGTCTGAGTGCTCCGGTTTGGGACTGGTCACACGCTGCTTGCAGACCGGGCAGGTTTTCTTGATTTGCGTGAGCCACGGGTCCACACACGTGCAGTGGTATGCTGAAGACAGGGAGGTTATTTATTTATTTATTTTTTTACAGTGGAACAAAAATCCTGCATGCTTCCATATAAAACAAATAAACCCCTCACTACTCTTTTTTACACAATTCTGTCAGATAGACATTACACTTTCACAGCTCAGCAATTGACCATCAACAGTCAGAATGATCGTTTCCGATCAGAATGATGTAATGTGTAGGCTCGATTTGAAAACACCGTTAAAAAAAATATGGTTAACAGAAACAGGATGCGGTGGAAAAGTCACAAAGTCAATCAAAGCCATGTCATTCAGTTATAAAACAACTCGGTGAAAAAGTAAAAAAGGTTTCAAGTCAAACAAAGATGAACAAAGCAAAGTAAAACAAATTGTTTTACTCACCATGTGAACATGGCAGCACTCTCAGCTTATCTCCCTCCTCGTACTCTTCCAAGCAAATTGCACACAGATCATACTCATCACCTGAAGGAAACACAGATAGGATAGTTCCTGTTACAAAGATATCATAATGATACAAATAAAGGAGATTTGAATGTTGCTCTTGTGCTGGATCGAAGCCAGAACTAGCCAACATCTTAGTTCCAGCTCATACCTTTAACAAACTTGTGAGTGGGAATTTTCTTCAGCTGTTCTTTTGAGAGTCTGTTTTTTCGAAGTCGTTTCCTCTGTTGCACACATCGCACAATCTAGAATTCGAAGAGTGAACATGCATCATCATTTCCAAGTAAATCACTCACATGGAATAAGGGATGATTAGGAGGGCAGGAGAATAAGAAATCCAAATCAGAGCAGCCAACACTTAAGATTACACAGTTACTAATGACAAAACCCTCTTAATCGCCACACTGCATATGTTTTAGCAAATCCTAATATTACATTGTCAGTACAGAAGATCTTAACAACAGTGTTTCCAGATTTGGAAGTTTTCAGCCCAATTGGGTTACTTTTAGTTATTATGGGCTGGAAAAGTTGGCATTGGGTGGATCTATAAAATTTGACCTGCCTTTTTAAATATTTAGCAGGTTTTATTGTCATCGTTATTTTAAATATAATAAAAATATACTAAGTATATATTATTGTATATAAAAATCATGGTGACTGCATGAAGAAACACTTTGCCCATGACCAGTTGGCCAGATATGGAGTGACCCATACCTGGAATTTTTGCAAATTTGAACAAGTCGATCTCCTTATCCACCAGACCACAACTGCCCTGTAAACCTTTTCAGTAATCGTTGGACCATAATTACTATATATATAAATATATATATATATATATATATATATATATATATATATATATATATGTAATTGTTTAGGTAAGCTTGAAAAGCTTCAAGCCAATGATTTCCAGACCATGTTAAAAACTTCCAAGAGGTAAATCCGTCCAGTGATTGGTAAGTGTTTTAAAAGTGTGTTTGATCCCAAAGCTGCTTCACGCAAATTTAGGGTTAGTTGTAGGGTTCTTTATTATGTGAATCTTTTTTGTTCTGCCTTCATTCAAATGTTTTGGAATTTGCAACATCACTTTTGCACTGATGTGTTCTTCTGAAAGATTTTCTTTGATATTTCAGGTTTGGTATATGATGCTGGATTAGAGAACCTCCCTTGAAATCAGCCTCCATATTCCAAAGATTCAACTTTCAACTAAGATTCTTCAGAAACCCTGAGTTGACTCTTTCTTATTAAAGGCGGTATTTTGACACACAAAGAGCTTTCAAACTACAACAGGGTGTTCCTTGAACTTAAGCTATGTTTCATGTCATATGAGGTAATTTTCAAAACCCAATAATAGCGGTTCTTTAAAATTGTGCGATATTTACCCATACAGTGGAAAATGTTACAATTCATAAAAACTTCCACTACTTGTAAATGGCTATAGACAAACTTTGAATTACATAAGTTCTTATTAGGATAGTCGCTCCTCCAAAAGGACAATGAATATTTGGATCATGTGCATTATAGAAAGTATAATTCTTTAGATATAAAATGTATTTTGGTGATAAATATGTCTCCTGTAAGCAGAAGGCAACGTGGTTAAACAGTTCTTCAAGCTGCTGCATTTGGAGAAGTTGGCTTTCATTCATCTACAGTTCCTGTCATTTTTAAATGTCAATAACATAGTACTGGTCCAGGACCCCTTGGTCTCATTTTAAGGGAGGGACTTTTATTGCGGGAAGTTCGCAACCTTAAGTTTGTCTAATCAGCGGTTATAAAAGGAACTTTTAAGTGACGTAAAACCAGCGTCAGTAACATTAACTCCACATTTTTTTTTCCAATTCTGCACATATTTGTGTGCAAATTGCTAAACGCGGAGTTAATTCGAGACGAGTATTTAAGTATGGACAAAATCTCTAAGCATTTCCTGACATCTATTTGCAGGAAAGATACAGATTATCTGCTGAAGGAATATTTTACATTTGCAAGCTTCTTCGCACATACAAAACAGAAGTAACACCCTCACTGTACCTCAGAGATAGTGTGTTATGCGACTAACCTGCTCCAGAACCTAATTTTTACCTGCTGCTTTGATCGTTTTGCATTGTTAAGTCTTCAATTATACAATTATTCAATAAATTAACAATTATATAGATCTTTTAAATTTAAAAATACATTTGTAGAAAAGTAAGCATTTGATTTATATTGTAATACAACCATAAACAAGTTAACATGACAAAACATTTTAACGTATTGGAATTAACACTGCAAAAAATATGCTATCGTTATCAAACGCATATCATGCACGATGCTCAATTTTACATTAAACAGAATGTGCTTTTTTTACGAAATTAGTTATTTTCTGCCATCAATCTTGTCTGGGTTTGGCAGCAGCCACTGCATTACTACGACACAAAAATATATGTAACATATAAAATACTCGAATTTTCTAACTTAAATCTATTGCTCCTCCTCCGCAGTAAAATAAACGCTTTGGCTCTATCATGTTCATCGTGATTGGTTATTTAAGGCCAAAGTCAGTCTTTTATGCTTACGCGGCGTGAACTAATCAGAGCTTCAGGATCAAAGTCTGACTCGACAAAGAGAGTTGATGAGCTGCTTCATGGCGCAGATTAAGCCTGATTGAAAAAGTTTGTCATGTCAAAACCTCTCCGGTAATTCTGAGTTTGTTAAACCACGTTCAAGGTACAATCCCCTGGTCATCATACCCCTGTTTAGAAGATCTTGGAGCAGATGAACATTGAGAAGTCCTGGTTCTGAAGATAGTATACAACACTCGACTGGATAGAAACCAAAAAAAAATCATATATCTAATGATACAGATTTCATTTTTCATATTATACAAGTGTTTACAGTTTTGATGATACATTTCTTTATTGGTCTTTAATTATTTCATTATCTAATATAAAGTTATAATGTCATCTAACTCTGCAGAGTGCTTGAAAGCATATCTTTTTTTCCCTCTTCACTTTTTTGTCCTAAATATTGCATCAGTGGTTTTTAGACATAGCTTTGGCTTTTTTCAAACTCTGTGTAGCCCAGAAACCAACATGAAAAAGAATGCTGATAAAAGTGGTTGTGTTAAAAGTAGTTGGTATACTTTCTTTCTAACGCCTAGTACAATTTTGTCCTAATCCACAGACAGTTGCATACAGGGGTACTGACCAGTATGACGGCCATGACAATGATGATCATGCTAACCACTCCAGTGAAGGGAATCAGGTAATACGACAGAGGGAAGGAGAATTCAGGCTTCAGGATCACATAAGCGCTGTGAACATCAACAAAATGCATGAACTAGGATTCACAAGTTTAAAACTTTCCATTCAACCATGCTCAACTGCTCTAGTAGAATTCAGCCAAAAAATATTTATATATATTAATATATATAATATAAAAAATGTATATATATATATTAATATATTATATATATATATTTTTTATACATAGATAATTGCGACAAAGATTCAATAGGATTTTTTCAACACAGAGTTCTGTATGTTCTCACCCTTTCTCTGGTATGACGACACTGTTCAGCATCTGAGAGGCATGGTAAGATGTAAACACGGAAGGAATCTCAATCTCACTTGCGATGGTGTCTAAACAAAAGGGTTAAAAAAAGGAGCATTTTTTTCAAACATTTAATCATAGTGCTCAAGATAGCCAAACCTTCAGATAGAGTGAAAGAGTCATACCATTGCTGTATCCCATGCTAAGTAGGGAGTTTGAATACATATTGTGCACTATGGCTGCACTGTAACCAGCCTGCTGCGCATGAAGCACCTACAAAGCATCAAAACACACTTGACTTATTGTGATTAGACACAAAAAAAGACTTCCCTCATCTTCACAACAACATACCACTTGAAATTGCAATTAATAGGACATTTCATTGGTAGGACAATCATAAACTATTCCTCAACTTTGAGTTTCTTAACAAAGGAAACGCAATAGGTAAAAGTCATTAACTACACAAGTCATTTTCCTTTCACCTTGATGTCGAAGTTACAGTCATATCGCCGGATAAGAACAATGTATTTGGTGGTGCTGTTGGGGTCGGAGGGGGTGGGGGGAACAGGCGCAGGATTGATGGGGGTGCAGGCGTTTTGAGGGCGAGCTTCAACCAGAACGCCCTGAGAAACAAAGTGGACAAAATCAGTTAGGTTTCAATGAACACAGGTTTCACCCTGTGACATTGACCATAGGAAATAAATAAAGCAAAACTTTGAAGAAAAAAGTTTCTTTCTATGAAGTGTATATGACTTACCATCAGTCCATCTTTAGGCAGAGCAGAGCCAAAGAGAGCTGGCAGATCTTCAAACAGCATGGAGGTCATGTTACCATAATGCTGCACCAGAAAACAGACTATTATCAACTAAAACAAGCCTTTAGAAAGCAACCCGACTTATTTGATGATATTAATATTGATGATGGAAAAGTGAAGTGAACCAAGCAATCAACTGCTCTGCAAATGTCCAATAAACCAACAAAAACGAAATAACTCAAAGCAGAAGCCCATCTATTTGTACAAACTTTAGGATACTTTACAAAAAAGATAACTTTCTAAATTATTTATTTACATCTTACACCAATATATCTTTGCTACAAAAATATATATATTTTTTAGAAAACAGTTCCTACCTGGAGACGGACTGGATGATTAACCCAGATACTATCGTTACAAATCTATATAGAGACTTTAAATAGAGCTGTGCAAGGATAACAAGGGTTGCCAGATTGAGAATTAGGAATCTCCTTTAAATCCCCTAATCAACTCTTTGTAGTTTTTATATGTTAGACATTACCTTAAATCCAAAGTAAATAACACTATAAACATTTTAGTTAGGAAATAAGCAAATGTCCAACATATAAACCTGCAATTAAAAACAAGTTTGCCGTTAAATGCAAAAGTTTAAATGTTTAAAGATGCTAGACATGTAGTGAGGTAAAAGTGGTTAAAGTGATTCTGAGCTGGCTGGCAAGAGAGAGGCAGCTTCTTAACGACCAGGTTAACTTCCCTGTATGGCAAATTATAAATATTTACAATAAAATTTTGTAAATAACAGTCCTGCACATGTAAGTTTAATATTTGTTTTATGGATACAACTCTAGCTTCAGAAAAGCCAAGATGATAGAAAAAAAAACCCATTGAGCGTGGTCATGTGGGAAAGTGATGCCAATGCATATAGCCCTTTTGTATTTTGTGCGATGTATTTTTGAACTCCTTAGCATTTACCCTTTAAATCCAGTGCTCACATTTGATTGTCACTCTTTCAGTCACGACAAACCCGAAAAGAAAATGGTAGCATAATAATTATTTTTGCATAATAAAATAGAGATGCTAAACTTTCAGTCACACAACATGTTCCTGTTGCTGCTTCTACTGGATTTGCAAAAGCAGACCGCAAGCGACTGAGTAATTTCACAGAAGCTCTTCACACCAGAGGTCGGTTTTTATGCCTTTTTTGACTCAATGTAATGATGTTTTGGGCACTTTGGGAAGACTTGTTACAATGATGTATATTCTTTATGCTGGGGAGGTGAGTAGCACCTGCCTCAGTCAGCGAGATTGCTCTGTCAGAGGGAACTCCTATTTACTCTAACTGATCCTCACGAGAACTTTGTGAAACTGCTTTGAAAGCAACTGCTAAAGAAGTGCTATATAAAAACTTGATTGATTGATTGATGACATTACACTACACAATATATCCTGTTTACATTATTTGATAGCACTCCTCTTAATTAGTGGCTTCATTTATTTTCTTTCACATATACACACACAACTGCATTGCATGCAAGTGTTTTGTGTACATTTTCTCCACAGTCTTGCCTGTATACTCGATTCTGATTGGCTGGCAGGATTTGTATATTTTTCAATAACTGCACAAGTAGTGCAGGTCTGTTTGTTCACTCCTTACAACCTTGTACTGCATTGGAAACCATGGTAACAAATCTTTAACCAATCACCCAATACAGGGGTAGCAGTTCACATTTTTGATAAACTTAAATTGTTTTAGCGACCCTAATATTCAAGTTATACGGTCAATTTTTTTACACAAAAGATCAAGCAAAATACCTTACATTGAAGAGATTGTTGTAGAGTTGTAATTTGTTGGTGGTCAGTTTAAAAGCATTAACATTATTCTAGTGACAACAAGAAAACAAACAATAAAAGGCATTGAGTGCCAGAAAGGCACAGTACAGACATTGTAGCAACATTCCTCTGCCCAAAGAGCCCGTCAGCCTGAATAAAAAATGTTGCTAAAAATCCCCTGGAACAATTAAAAAAAAAGTTGCTAGACGGTCTGAAAAGTCGCTAAATCTAACAACAATGTCGTTAAGTTGACAACACTGCCTCCAGCTGCCGCCACTGATTCACAGATGAGGTGAATGCGGTCCGTCTACGTTATGCTTGACCGGCATCCGGCTAATGATTCAGGCCGAATGATATTTATTTTATTAAAACTACGATTTTTATTTTCTTGTGCTGATATACAGCTTTTAAACAGCACATCATTAAAAAATTCTAAAGTGTGCTCTGGCAGAGCTGTTTAAGGCAGGTTTTAAACACTTAGAAAGACACTTTTAGATCATAAAATTACTCTCATTTTTTTTTTTTAGATTAAATTACATTTTGACATTGTTAGTTAGGAACTTAAAGTAGAAACTGCAGGAAGGGTATTGGTACCAAAGCAAAGCAAATAAATAAATCAATTAGAAAGGAGTTAATCCACCAAAACAAATTTTTGAAAAGCTGCAAAATGTAAACTAACAATGAGTTTTGTGTAAAAATGAAATTTTTGAGCATTATGTGTATACTCCTACAATAAATAGATGTAAAACATACAATAACCTCGTAGCCATCTCAATCACCATTGGTGCTTTAAGTCCCTATTGTTATCTTGACAACCTCCACTCTGAAACAGCAAAAATGAGCACCCTTTTGTAAATATTGCAGCTATATGGAGAATTTTCTGCTAAACGCATTACATGTAAAATGGCCTTTCGTCATGTATTTAACCCAGACACTTACAGCATATATATATGCTTGACCAGGAGATGGCACCAGAGAGCAGAAGCACACGTACAAAATCAGCACTCCAAACTGGGCCACACCTGCCATGCTGCACAAGACTGTGCCCTGATGAGGCCGATGAACACCTGCATACAAACAGACGACAAAACTTTTCACTGTGTGTGAACAAATGTGAACAATTTCATGGATACTTAATTTAAATAGCAATTAACTTTACCAACAACACAATTTTGAAAGTGAAAGTGACCATCCCAGTGTACACACACAACAGTAAACAAACACAACGTGAGCTAAGGCACCCAGGGAGCAGTCAGGAAACTGCCTTGCTCAAGGCCACCACAGCTGAGGTTGTTGAAGATGGGAAAGCAAGTGTTTAATCACTCACACCACCTTCAATTGGATCTGGGAATTGAACCGCAACCTTCGGTTCCTTATCCACCAGAACACAGCTGCCACCTAACTGTGTAACTAATTTTAACTTTTTCCTTTTCAATTCTTCTGGGAAAAACAAATTCACATCTGGCATCCCATCGGGGAGTTTGTTTAAGGGCATCATGAACACTTCCGTTAAAGAAACTAAATCTTAAATTTAAAGTATCATAACACACTCCAGACCTAGGATTTGAAACAGCCTGGGAAAAGGGGCATCATCGTCTGTGAAATAATGAGACTCCAGCTAAGAGAAGGAGTATTTATATGTGTCAAAATTCAGGGATAGAAGTGAAGGGGTTTTCACCAGCCAATACTGCTAGTCTACTTAAAAAATAACTTTGAAAATACTTTGTTGCAAATTGAACACTTACGTAGTAAACACATTCTGTTACCTAACTTATTTTTATTAAATGCGCATTCTGTTTACTTTTTGTATAAGTTATGTCTGTTGCACTGAAGACCCCATGAACACTTATCAAAAAATATGTTAAAATTCTTAAACATATAGAATGTCTTAATAAACCCATGACAAATGCAAATCTGTGGCTAAAATGTAGCACTGAAACAAGTCTGCAAATAAAAATTCCAAAAATTTGCAAGTTTGTTCTTTAATGCACAATATGGGAAAGGCAGCATTTTACAAAGCATTTGGTTCACACGGTCACTTTTTACTATCACTTTACATTTCAGGGTTTCCAAATGTTATTGGCTGCATAGATGGTTCCACATCCACAAGTTTCTGTCAATGAGGAGATTTTGTTAACAGGAAATCTTTTTTTTTTTGCATTAATGTGCAGGTTACACAATTATTGTTCTAATAACTCTAATAACTAAATAAATTTATATTTTAAAGGTAAATTACTTGGTATTTGAAATTATTTAGATAATGAACTCCCTCCAATAACTTAGGAAATATGTGATGCAAGCAAGCTCATCAAAAATGTTGAGGCAAAATGGCCAGGGTCTTTACATGATGCCAGAGTTTTAATGAGGACATGGAGATAATGGTAGGAATATTGAAGGCAATTTTTCTGTGACATATTTCATATTAGTATGTGTCACACAACACTGACCTAAAGAGGAGAGCTACCCCATATAAGTGAATGCAGATGAAACAGAGAAGCTAGTCATAGAAGAACAAAGAGATGATAGAATGCTCAGAAATGCTGTTTGTCAGTTATTTAAAATGAATGTTTGTGTGTGTTTGTAGATGTGTGAAGTGAAACTCGTTTTCTGTAACTATGGGAGAAATTGTAGATAGATACACAACAAAATACTGCTAAAATATATTTTTTTACCTTAATGCAATACTCCATCCTTTTTTTGACCACGCTTTTTAGTTTATGTTTCCACAAGAACATTATTATTAATGTTACAAACTTACATATTTACTCAGTTGGTAATTTATTGGATGTAAAGATTAAATATTAATGATTAAAGCCATGTCGGAATATAAAAAAAAACAACATTTGTTGAAAACATGGTTTGTCGAATACATAACATCTAGCATAAAATAAATTAAACATCTATTACACCTACTCCCATATATTTAGTCTACATATATTCTCTTAGCAATGTAAACCAAGGAACAAACGATTCACTTTTTTCAATTCAGACTATTAACACTTCGTTAATGTCTATAAGAATGGGCTTTTGTCCATAACCTCCCTCCATCTATGTAGAGAATGTCGCAAGCACTCTTTAATCTACTGCATATTAATGCATTGTTAAAATGTTCACGAAACCGCTCACCGGTTGCTGTCTATTGGCATATTAATGGAAACTCGTAAGCAATCATGTTTGGAATTCTTTTGTTTAGAACTCTGTTATTTCATCAAAGTTGGCACTTCCTTTTGAAACAGGAAATTTAAAAATGGCCTAAAATACTTAAAATAAATAATACAAATGCATTATGTCAGCTTAAACTGTTATAATATCTCTACTTTTGCAT
The DNA here is from genome assembly GCA_900490495.1 of Danionella dracula. Lineage (NCBI taxonomy): Eukaryota > Metazoa > Chordata > Actinopteri > Cypriniformes > Danionidae > Danionella > Danionella dracula. Next base: position 13,052,421 of record UELW01000522.1, read on the forward strand.
TGTAAAGTTTTGAGAAAGACTAAATAAAAATGCATAAAGAAGTTTTGATAGATAAAAGACAATCACAAGAACTGTAAGAATCGGTAGCTCAAAATTTTATCACCTTCAAATTTGAGACTTACTTTTCTTTTTGTACGTTTTAAGTTTTGTCCAAATTTGCCACGGTGGAAGGGACTAAGGGAATATTCTGCCCACGACATCATCAGCCAGTGACGAGCCAGCACTGCACTGTGTTTTTGCATATTCAACATACCAGCTGAAGAATAAATGCTGTTAACACATGATTAGCAACATAAGGTTTTGTTTAACTTCATTGTGATGTTTATGTGAACTTTATAGTATCTCCCTACTCTAAACTGACTTTGATTATGTTATAAAATTGCTAAAGTCCCAAGAAAACTGAAGTACAGTGGTACTTCAAGAAATGAAAGGCCACTCGAAAAATGTTATGTTCCATAAGAAAAAAAATGCCAAGATATGAAAAACGTGCAACACAAACGGTTACATATTCAACATTTGAAATTCACGAGGCTGACAACAACACTGGGCATCATGTGACTGCATTAAACAGGTATTTTGCATGTAAAACTTGCTACAACATACAAAGAATCCAAGATACGAAGGCCTTCCCCGGAACGGATTAACTTTGTATCTTGAGGCATCACTGTATATTCAAATGTTTATTCATTAACGTTGATCCCCGCTTTACTCCAGAGATATCATAGCAAACACACAAATGTTCTCTTAATATTAGTTGTTTCAAACACATTCTGATTGCATTCCTTTTAAAGTCAGAAAAAAGAAGCAGCTCTTGATTTTGTCAACAGTTACTGAAACTGAAAAGATTGGTACACGATTATACTCCACTATCAGAGAACTTATCTCATTGTACAAACATACTGACAAACACAGTTTTACAAACCGTGTAGAAGATAGGGTTAAAATATTTCTGAAAAACAGAAGGTAGCAGTTGACATTAATGTATTGAACAATGGAGGTCTCACAAAAACATTCAACACTATGTAGATTATTGAGGCATTCCTTGCAACCACACAAAAATGGATTCACATCGAACATCAAAGTGACTTATAACATTTTTGAAGATTACGGTGCGTTTTCAAGATTGTTACTGAATTTACATTGTTTATCCAGTCACAAAAGTAGAACAAACATAACTTACTGATATTTTGGGGCAGTAATCTTCTAATCTGTCTATGGTGAATCAGAAACACTAAAATTCAGGCAATATTGAGCAAACCGAATGTATTTCTTATAAGAGGAGATCTATTTTTTCGAGACTACAACCAGACTTTGATAAAGCTCTAATCCAGACTGAAAAAAAGATGGGCAAAGTCAGCCTCACCACATGCTTCACACAAAGCTAGGAGAAACTTAAATCCACTGTTGTGTAAAGGTTGTGTAAACTATAATGGCCTGAAAAACATTTGTCTGCGTCTTAGGGGTGGAAGGCAAGCTTGGCTTTAGGAAGTTCAGTTAAATCCCAAAACTGAGTGTGGAAGTGGTTGAATACAAAAGAACAGATACAAAAAAACATGTTAGATAAAGATAATGGGACAAACACTATAAGAGCTGTTCAACTCCATGTGACTGCAACGCTTTAGGGATTTTTTTGGATGTTTATATTCATTATTAGTGTGATCACATACTTTATAATTAGGTTTACAAGTTTTTAGATTTAGATTCTTTAAATGTAAGGTCAATTAAAAGGTCTATATAGTTATATTTCTTTTTTTGAAAGATGTAACCCCAAAGCAAAATGGATAAAAATGAAGGTCATGGCACCAGCTGCAGTACAATAAAGGCGTGAATTCTACGCATTATATTTTGTATGTGCGAAGACGCTTGTGAATGTAAGCTGTTCCTTCCGCGGAGAACCTGTATCTCTCATTCAAATACGTGTTAGGAAATGCTTAGGTATGTTGTCTGTCCCTAAATTCTCGCCTCAAATTAAGAGCTCGTGTAACAATTTGCGCACAAATATACTTAGAAGTGAGAAGAAAAGGTGAAGTCCATGTAACTGACGCTGGTGTTAGGTCACTTAAAAGTTCCTTTTATAACCGCTGATTGGACAAATGTAAGCTTGCAATCTCTAATTCTGAACATAGCCTGCTCTGGAGCAGGATAGCCGTGTGGCGTAAGTAACCATGTTGACAAAGATTGATTAAATCCTTCATTCTTCATAGTACCCAAAACATAGGTGCAAACTAATCCTAAACTTAGCTGACTAACCAGTTAATCTGACTTCATCGTACAGGCTCCAGTGCTCGTCAGTGGTTATAATTTTGTAATTTAAAAAAAAATTATAATAAATATCCTGTAATTACTTTGAAAAACAACTGATGACATTTGGTGTTGTTTTAGTGGAGCTTTGAGAGTGAAAGTGCCATGTATGAAAAGGCATGTGATCAGCCGAGGAAACAGGAAAGAGGTGCAAAAACACTGCTCATTTGCTTACATGGATTATTCAGTGCTGAATGGCGCAATCACAAATGAATGACATTTGAAAACCAACTGTGCAAGGCTCATATCATATGGGAATGAAAAAACTATTAATAAAGCCACGTACACATCTGCAAATGGGAACAACAAAATTGTGTTAAAACATTATCTTTGCGTTTATTAAACTAACATTTTATATATTTATCTTTGTGTTACAAGCTATATAGTGTGTGTGTGTGTGTGTTTGTATATATATATATATATATATATATATATATATATATATATATATATATATACACTAGGTTTTTAGTTATAATCTGTATTACAAATTTAATACCTTTTATAATAGCTTTTGAAACAACAGCATTTAATGGAAACTTCACCTACTTACTCAAGCTACTGTTCCACCAGAAAACAACGTGATCATTACGATAAACACGGCTTTCGATCGATCCCAGCAAATAAGTTATTGCCTCACGACTAACGTACTTCCGTATATTTTGAATCCAGGGAATTGGTTTAACCAACGAAACACACACCTAAAACAAAAGTATACGTCGTAACCGAGGACTTATTTGACAATAATTCTAAGTTAAAATGCGCATGAAAATGTGTTAAGTTAACGTTACTTACTGGACAAGCGACGGCTATCTAGCTTATCACTCGTAGACAGAAAATGTTTCCCAGCCGCTCCTTCACTTTTCTTCAACTATAAAAATCCGGTGTGATTAACTTCTCTATGTCTTTCTCGAAGCTCACAAATCATTATTTCTATTCAGTTCCTTGATGAACTGAATCGGTATCTGACATCGCGCATTTGTTTACCATTTTGCAAATACAAGACAACGGGAAGTGTTGAGACTTGAGAGATCAGTGAAGTATCGCGAGATCATTTCAAACGAGTGACTATTCCAAATCCCAATCCGAAAACGTAACCCTTTACTCACATTTAGAGTAATATGTGTATACTTTTTAATGTGTAAGACGAAAGTATATACAGTTTAGGTAAATGGACTGTATGTTTTTAATTGAACAAATGTAAACATAAAGTCCACAATATGACATCTAAAAACATACTAATTGAAGGACAAAGATGCAGCAGAATACTAATTAACTTTTTTCATAAGCACATTTTTTTCACCAGCATATTTTTTTTTTTTCACCTCCGACAACTGCAAGGAATCCATATATTTTCGAAAATAAATCAAAACGACCTTAAAACAAGTAAAACCAAGAAAGGGATACTCTACATTTACAAATAGAAACGTTTCTATGTAGTACAAGTACATTTACAGACTTTAAATTGTGTACTATTGGAAACAAACCATAAAAAACGTCTTAAGCTGTCAAAAGATAAATATTAGAAGATTTTTCTTGAATATAAGATTCCCAAAAATGTCTAAACATAGACAAAGTCTTTAAATAAATACACACGTTTTTCTGACTGATTTAAACAAAAAGTTCTGTTTTCCTTAATATCTGTAAACTAATAATACAGCATGTTGTTACTTACATAAATGTTATAAAGGATTTTTAAGGTGAAGTTCTCAGTTTATTGGGAATGCAAAATTGATTCGAAAGAATATTTGTAAAGTACACAATGCCAATGCGGAAGAATTTTCATCTAGCCTGAAACTTTGCTTTTATAAAATAAAAATGTATTTGAGCACTTTTTACAAGTGAAGTTTACTAGTTTAAATAAAGAACAAGATCTGTCTCATGGAAACTGTATGCCATTATGCAATCCTTCGACAGCAAGAGTAAGAAGTCTTCAGAAATAGGTTTTGTAAATTCTTACCTGCCTCACCCCTGTTCCCGAATAGGGAATAGAGACATATGTCAACAATTGACTGTGGGAGCCTCATCTCTCCACATACTTCGAAAAGCTCAGCAGCGTAAGGATGCTAACTGTTTAAGAAATTGCATATGACACTACAAAGCAGAAGCAAATACACTGCAGAAACAATGTTCTCTGATGCTTGGAGTCAAACTCCATGTTGTGACTAGGGGACATAGGTCTCCATTGCCTCTTTGGAAAATGGGGGCTACAAGAGTAACTATAGACGTTCCCCTTCAGTCGGTTAGTCAACATATGTTAATTAATTAATTTTTAATGCCATTTGGTCATTATATAAATCCCTGACCTTGAAAGGAAATGCGTGGATGATGTACTTACATCCTTGCAGGCTGGGTTTAGAACTTGTGATAATTTAGTACATTTACCATTTCAGTGAGGGACCAGCGGAATAATTAGCCATCAGCCAAACAGTGCAAGGCTGGTAGACGGAAGATTGCCAGAGCAACAGAGAGTTTAGTCTTTCTGGGGACCATTCAGCCCTCCCATGTCAAGGGTTTTAAGAGATGCAACCGGTAGTCCCTCATAGAGTGCACACAAATAGACAGTACATTGGACCACTCCACTCAATCTATTGGGGTGGGAGGAGCCAAATAGGTGGAGAAAAACTTCTGTTTGCACACGGATCACTAGGAAATGGAACAACCCAAGATGGAAACCCCTCCATACAGCTCAGCCAAAGACAGGGACAAATGCGCAGGTTATAATACCTGGCAAAGGTGCAGATCTCTGCCAGCGGAGTACCATTTGCCAAAGCCAAGGGGGCTGCAACTACCATGATGGAGTGTGCTCTCAACTGCAGTGGGCAAGATGCTGCGTATGCAATAGAGAGGCGCTCCACTAGCCAGTGGGCCAACCTCTGCTCGCAAACAGCCTTCCCTATCATCTGTTGTCCTCCAAGCATACCAAGAGCTTTTCAGAACTTCTATGGTTCCGGGTCCTCTCAAATATATCCTCGGTCCTAATACTCAGCAAATAGGACCAGGAGTTGGTGCTGGCTCCTCTCAGGGCGGTTCCTTGGAACCTTGGAAGTTCTCTACCTCAGCTTTTAAGGGGATGGTAGGAACCTTGGAGACATATACAAGCCTAACCTTAAGGATAACATGAGTGTCACCAGGCCAGAACTGTAAGCAGGTCTTGTCGACGAAGAGGGCCTGCAGATGCCCCACCCTCTTGATCAATGCTAAAGTGAACAGAAGCGCTGTCCTAATTGACAGGAACTTTAACACTCCTGAGTCAAGCCGCTCGAACGAAGGACCTTGAATTCATTGAATCAACGTGGTAAAATCTCAGTAAAAAAATGTCTCAATAACCCATTCTTTCTGTTAGAGCTTGGCGGTTAGAGCAAAAATGTATACCACAGTATTTTCAAAATTTGTAACGGCATCACAGTATTTGATGGGATTTTTTAAATGCAAGACCAGGTGGTAACTCCATTGCTTGATAATTTAGAGGATAATAACTGCAGTAATATGGTTTAGAATGAGCGGACTAGTGCTAACCCGGGTTTATAATAATAATAGTAGTCTTTATTTTATAAAGTGCCTTTAAAGCTGGCTTCCCAAAGTGCTGTATAGAGAACAACAGTATAACAGTACAAAAAAGGACATTAGCAACAGAGATAAAAATGAAGGATAACAAGATAAAAACTAAATATATAGTCAGACAAGGGAATTAAAATCCAGGGCTAGTTAAAAGCAATATAAAGCATGTCAACAATAAATAAAGTAAATGTCAACAATCAAAAGCCAATTTTAAAAAGTGAGTTTTAAGATAAGATTTAAAAATGGTGTAGGTTTGTGCATCCCTGAGCTCACCCGGGAGAGAGTTCCACAGTGTTTGTGCATAGATAGAAAAGGCCTGTTTCCCATAGTTTTAGTGTGCACATGTGGAACAGACAGAAGATTAGTCTACGTTGTAAGTGATTAAAAGAGATGATAAGTACTCAGGGGCCAGACCATGTAGTGTTTTATATGTGAGGGTTAAAGTTTTTTAATCTACACAAAAGCAGACTGGCAGCCAGTGCAGTGACTGAAGAACAGGTGAGATGTGTTTGTGTTCGTGGACATGAGCAGCTGAATTCAGAACCAACTGCAACCTGTCCAGAGTAGACATGGAAACCCCAGCCAGGAAAGTATTACAGTAATCCAGACGAGGCGCTACAAATGAATTGATCAGTCTTTCAGTAGAAGAGAATTGCAGCAAAGGATGCAGTCTAGCTACATTTCTCAGGTGGTAAAAACTTGATGGTGGTTTGGACAAACTGCTTGAAAGTCAGACATGGATCAAATGTCACACCAAGAATCCTCATTCTGCTCTTCGTCTCTTACAGGGAACCCATCCTGTTCACCAGACTTTAGGCCCCAGTTTTAATCCGCCCTATGATGTCGGGAACCAATCAGCATGAATTCAGGTTTGCCAGTATTCAAACGTTCTCAGTCATCCGTGTCTGAATGACAGAATCACAATCTGGGATATAGGTAAAATCAAGGCCTTTTCCAGGTTTTGAGTGAACACAAACCGGGTTTGAATGGCGTCACAGAATGGTGCTGTTCATAAAGAGCTCACAGTAACCCTCTTGATTATATGAGCTCCAGAAATCAGAATGCATGACTGTTGAAGTTAGAATATACTTTTTGTGCCAGTTTTGCAACGTGAGAATACATTTAAGGTGGCTACAGTGTGTCCCTTGTAACTGCAAAGTGAAATTTCTTTATCCTCTGTTTTTTTTTGTTAAGTAAACAATCAACAGTTTTGAAACAACTAAATACAGAATGTGTGAAACGTGTGAAGCTTTGTGAAGTATTTATAATATTGTTTCAAGCTGTCCCAGGGTAGCCTTTGTATGCTGAATTTTTCTTCTGGCGAATCAAGTTTTACATGTAAATGCCTAATTCGTTCCAAGCCACATAGAAACAACACAAAAAAAAAACATGGAAAATCAGAGAAAAATTGTTGGATTCTTCAATCCTTAAAAGTACACATTATAAATGTAATATAAAATAACAAAACAAGGAAAACAGAATCAAATAAACGAAAAATAATAACTCTTACCATCACCATCACCTGCTTTCATTTTTATAAAAGTAAGCACTAGATAATATTTCTAATTCACACACTAATTTAAATGTAATTGAAGACTGGGTGTGTGTGTGTGTGTGTGTGTGTGTGAAAGTTTCCCAGTGATGGGTTGCGGCTGGAAGGGCATCCGCCTCGTAAAACATATACCAGAGAGTTGGCAGTTCATTCCGCTCTGGCGACCTCGAAAGAGAAGAAAGCCAACATGAAGATGAATGAATTAATGATGACTGGGTCAAACACATTCGGTAATATTTGTATGCACATCCATCCATCCATTTACTACATTTGCTTAGAAGTTCCCTGCGGCTTGCTGATACTTATCTGTAATTAACATTGGTTGAAAGTTATATTACACCCTGAACAGTTTGCCAGTTTTTAATTTGCCAAGTGAGAAAAGAAGCATTAAGGGACAGCTAAAGGTGTCACCCAGCAGGCCTCCAATTTGTTACCTGGGTGACAGAATGATTATGTGAAATAACAGTTCCAGGATAAGTGTGTAATGGTTTCAGAATGTAGTTGACAGAAAGAGCAGTTAGTAGAGATATCTTTTTTTATACACTTAATGGTACACTTAGCCGGGCAACAGTTGTGTAGCAATTTTAACAATTTCTCCAATTTTATTTTTAATTAGAAATTTGTGGGTGATGATCAAATCCCTTTCCAAGGATTATTATTGGTTATAATCCCATTCCAATAAGAGTTGACATAAAGGGCAGTGGTGGTATCTAACTGAAAGTATGCTCTAATTGATTTATTACTTTTGATTTAGATGAAGAAAAATACTTTTTCCAACATATGTTTTACATAGGTCTGTTGAGAGAGAAGAGATAGGAAAAGATACACCTCTAAAAAGCATGAAGACTTATCCATCAGCACCTATCGTAAACTCTTTTGGAGTAATAGGAATCCCATGCTAAAGGTGTCACCCTGCAGGCCTCTAATTGGCTACCTGAGTGACAAATTTCTCATTAGCATTAATTGTATTAATGTTTGTGTATTATGAAACCCAAAATTACCTGTAGAATATGACCTCACAGTACTCTACAATCTGAATATGAGGTTGTGTATAGGGTCAGTTTTTATATAGTTTGAAAAATAGGTTGTATAATTCTGTGAATAGTCTAACTGAATATTTACTGTTGATTAAGCATAATTGTGTGGAGGGTACAAAGCATGATATACAATCACATAAGGAAAATGGTTTTCTTTACTGTATGTTTAATTTTATTATACTATAAAGATCAAATAATGTACATTCATTTAATAAAATTACATTCAATCATTTAATAAATATTGAGAAATAGGTTTGTTCTTAGGTAAATATTAAAATACTGTGTTAGCCTACTTGCGCTTCCTAGAAGCGGAAGCAAACGTCTTCTTCAAGCATCAACACCAACTAATCAGCTAAAAAAGGCTAACATTTCTTTAATATTTCTAATGCATTGAACCACTTGTTTTTTTTTCTGTACAGACATTTCTGATCTTCACGGCTCTAGACGCCGCAGATTAGCCTGCGGGGCTAAAGCTAATTTCCGCCATCGCAGTACCCGCCCGGTGTTGACGTTAAACCCCGATAACGTAAGTTAGTCGACATCTTTGCTCTGCTAACGTACTGTAAATCGCTATGTAACAACAGAAAGCTAACGTAAACGTATATAAAGAACAGAAAGACTATCTCAACCCAAGCAGTTTCTTCCTCTGGCATGTTAAAGCTAACAAACACGGGCAGCTCTTGTGCTTTTTGCACTCTCTGCTCTTTATGCAGGTTTATAAACAAATTGACTCTGTTACAAATTAACACACTAGCCGTTTGGATAATTCCGTTGGATCTCTTTTGCTCCTAGCCTTTTTAATCTACTTTAACTATTGTTAAACTTACAATAATCACACACAACTAACACCTCGGATTTAGCTCTCTTAAGATTACAATTGCACAACTAGTGTAATCAAAGCAACTCTTTGATTTTATTTTGTCTAACAGTTAGAACTTTCAAATAGTAACACAAATAATAATAGTGCAGTAGTGTAGTGCAGTAGTGTAGTGCAACCCATCGTTTTCCAATTATTAATTAGACAAAATACTTTACTCATTACTACAACCTGTAAACAAATTTGGCTCTTTCAGTTCAGCTTTCCTTGTGACTGATGGGCCTTTTTCAAAGCTGATCTATCCATAGAAGGCTAAACTGAAAAATAAGTTTAGCTTTGGTTCAGCTTTCCTTGTGACTGACAGTCCTGTTTCAAGGCTGATCTATCCAGAGAAGGCTAAGCTGAAAAAAAGGTTTAGCTTAGGGTCAGCTTTCTACACTCATTCACACTCAAACACTATGGACAAAGATTTTTACCCAATTGACTTATACCGCATGTCTTTGGACTTTTGGGGGAAACAGGAGCACCCAGGATAAACCCACATTTTTTGGCATGCAAACTCCACACAGAAGACCTTCTTGCTGTGAGACGACCGTGCTACTCACTACGCCACCGTCACCCTGTGTTTTAACATATTGTGGGGACTCTGCGAGGCCCTGTGCCCCTATGCATTATGGGTAGCACTATTGTTGCATAAAAAGGGGCATTTCTCGGCCGTTGTGTGTTTGTGCCACTTTTGAGTGTTATATGTGTTTGTGTGCTGACTCACCGACAACTATGCACTAGGTGCAAATGGTCTGGTTAGTGTTGGGTGTGTATGTGATTGAATCCTGCCTCAGATGTGTAACTGCTTTGTTGTGTCTGATTGGGTTGTTGAGAAGCGACTTGCTGGAGGCGTGACTATTTGAATGTGGCTGTTAGTATGGTTGTTGCTATAGCAAACAGCTACATTGGCATACTGATTCAGAGTTGTTTCTTAACAGTTCTTCTAGGAGCCACGAGCAGAAATAGCTCCTAGGTGTTCCCTGGGGTTGAGCGGTGTATGGAACACAGGGATCTACATCGCTTAGGTATAGTTAGACCTAAGCGATGGAGATCCCTGTGTCCCATACACCGCTATATTAATCAAATACAATGATCACGTCCTCAATGTATAAAGAGTGCAAAGTAAAGAGCTGCTAATTACTATATTATGTTGACTTTGGTGGCTTGTATAGTCAGAGAGGGAGAATCACTCCTCATTGCTGCAATAATGTTGTGACATTACAAGTAGACAGCTAATCAAATTGACGAGCAGAATCTGGTTAGTGGCAGAGGTGGTCAAACACAACATTTAAAGTATGGGCAAATAACGCATGAGAAGACAAGTGATAATGTCACTAACGGCTCTCCATATCACTGCGTGGACTTTTGACCCTAACAGCTCTACAGATCTACAGACGCCGCAGCGAGACCTTTCTCCCTTGTTCCGGTTCCGGAGCAAAGCGTACAATCGAAAATGGCGGACCTTTTAGGTTCAATCTTGAGCTCGATGGAAAAGCCTCCAACAATTCACGATCAAGAAAGTCGACGGAAAGCTAGAGGTATCGCGTTTTAATCCCACTGATGCTTTTCTTTATTGGTTAAAATGATAGACTTTGTCTGTTTGTAGGATTACTTGCTATATTTGCGAAGTGTCCGAGCGCCCTCAGCGACGCTTATTGTATTTTATTTATTATTAATCCAATATAAAGCTAAAGCTGTAAAGAGTACATGAAAAAGCGATTTATATTTATAAGTTACTATACAATAACGTTAAGTTACCTGAAGCGCAAACGTCCACAAACGTAAAAACTATACAAATTCTAAGTAAAATTGTTAAATATACGGATCAAATCCATTGTTCTATTAACTTTTAAATTCACAGACGTTTGAATACTTTTTTCTATTTTTTTTGTCTCCATCTTACTTTATTTGAAGATAACAAGTAAGTATAACATGAGTTAGCGAATTGAAATCTAATACATACGGCCAGGGAGAGTAGCATACACAAACGTAGAAAAGAAGAAACATGAAAAAATAAATGTAGGTCATAGCTTTAGAAATAATGTTAAAAGCATTAAACAAATTTATAGTCATAAAGCTTTTCACATTACCATCGCTGTGCAGAAAAGCAATGGAACATTTTAGCCCACAGAATTAACAGGTTGATGGCAAATGCTTCTTTTTTTTAACCCACAGCAGCAGAGAAGTAACCAAAAATGACATTCACATAAAGAAGTATGAATTCAGCAATTTCTACTAAGAGACACAGATATTTCGTTCCAAAAATGCGAGGGACCGTATTCACAAGTGTGTTGCAAAATTGACAGTTCTCATCAATATATATATATATATATATATATATATATATATATATATTGCAAAAAAATGTTTTACTAGATAAACTTTGTGTAAAATTCTGAAACCAATTTCTCGTGTTATTTGTGATAAAAACTTATGTGGCAGAAACCCATCTTCTTTGCATTTAACGTTAATGTTGAAGCTGGTACAATATGAAACAGAGCTGTGGATAGAAATAACATCTTTTAAGAATAGAAATGGAATAGACTTGTTGTTTTTTGTTGTGACAAACAGATTTTACCACAAAATCTGTCAAAGCAGTAGGAAGACTATCAAAACTTGCATCTCTAAATAAACAAACAAACAATACTTGGGTGAATTGCAGGAAAGATGAGTTGAGTATTCGTTGGGAGTCACAGTGTTGTTAAGGTGTTTAATGAATAAAGATAAGAGCATCTGCTATTCTATGTGAAATAGCATTGTGGAGAGAAGTTGTGCTTGTAAATAATCTTCCATGCCAGCAGAGCTTGAATACGAACGCTGGAGAGTTTCTCTGGTAGTTAATCATTTTGAGGTCACATAGTAATAGGAAGGAAAGACCCCCAAGCTTGTTAAAAGTAAAGTTGGGTATGAATAGAACATAGACGGTTTCAATCAAAACGTATTTTAGCCAATTAATTTTGAGTGTATGGTTTAAAGTTGAAAATTTCTAAGATATCAAGGCCACCACAGATTCACACAGATTTACAGATATAATGCATGCGATATTTCCATAGGAAATTAAACAATTTCTAGTTAATAACTTTAAACAGTCTATTATCTAAATCTCTCGATACCCAAACATTAAGTTAGTTTTTTCAAAAGCAGGGAGAAAGTTCTCATTGTGTTCTGAGAAATTCTGTCTTTTTCATTTTTGAGATTACCACGCCAAAGTAGCTACCAGATTGTTTCAATGGAATACCACAGGCAGCGTAAAGAGAGGAATTTACAGGGCAACATTTTCACATTTATTAACGTTAAGAAATAAACTTGAAGTTTTGGAGAAGCTGAATTCCTGCTAAATCTTGAGGAACTTAGTTTGGCTTCCTTAAAAATAAGGACGTGCCATCTGCTAGTTGACTGATCAGAATGGCCCCGTTCGCAATTCGAATTCCTTCATGAAAGGGAAACTGGTCACTTTCACTTCACTTTCAAGGTTAAGTGAAAGTGGCCAGATATGGAGTGACCCATACCCGGAATTTGGAAATCAGTGTACACACACATCAGCGAACAAACACACTGTGAACACGTGCCCGGAGCAGTGGGCAGCCATGACTGCGCCGACCGGGGAGCAGTCGGGAAACTGGTGCCTTGCTCAAGGGCACCACAGCTGTGATTAGTGAAGATGAGAATGCACGTTTTTTTTTTTATCATTCACACCACCTTCAACTCGGTGGATCTTGGGATCGAACTGGCGACCTTCAGATCTCCAGTCGATCTTCTTGTCCACCAGACCACAACCTGACTGACTGACTGACAGACCTGACTGTTAATATATTTAATCAAATGACAAAGGACCAGTGCTACTATAACAAAAAGATATACAGATGCAGGACAGCCTTGACGAATACCTGTTTCCAAAAGAATGACGCAATAAGATTGAACACTAAGACAGTTTATATATGTAAATTGCTTAGTTAAAAGAAAATAGAATATAGTAATATTTTTAAATTAACCTTTTAGAAAACACATTTATAAGTTACAAAACACTTTTACATTTTAGAAAACACAATTACACATTTCTAAACACTTTTACAAGTTCAGAAAACACATTTGCATTTCAGATTCCTGGAAATGGAGGATACCATTGAGAACCGATAACTTGACGCTGATTGGATGAAACTTCTGTCAATTAAAGTACTGAGGAAAGCTTGGAGCTGGAGATTGTAAACTAATGTTAGATTTCGATAAATGGTTGATTGTTTTTGGCTGTGTAGAATGTATGGTCCATTTGTGGAATACAATATGACGTTACTCCAGAGGTCTGCAGCTCAAGAAAGAAAAGTATCGAGAGTTTGAAAGAGATGCATCAGACATCGTAACGTTAAACTGCAGAGGAACGTTCCAAGAACACCGTTATCTGACGATTCTCAAAATTTAATCTCATCAATGCTGTAGTCTGTTGCTAACATAAACATGTTAGTTGTGCAACTTTTATTTATGTAAAAGCAATAACCACGTTGTCTGCTAGTTAAACAACAACTGCAAAGACACAGCTTCCTTCAAGCGTGTTTTTTTAACCAAACAAAGACTGACAATTACTCCGTAGACTGCTGACATGTTCACAATCACCAAATATTCATGTCTTTCTTGATAATAGTATTTACATAATCCCATTAAAGTCATTATAACCTTTTTTTTTTGCAAAAACTACAGAAATAGCCTGCTTGTATGAGCACTTGTAATGGTTGACAGCAGTCTCATTCAGTCAGAGCCAAGTTGTTGGTTCTCAATCGTATCCTCCCTTTGCAGGAATCTGAAATTTAAATGTGTTTTGGGAACTTGTAAAAGTACTTCGGAATTTGTAATTGTGTTTACTAAAATTTGTTTTATAAAATGTAAATTTGATTTATAAAATGTAAACTTGTTTTCTTTCTCACTGATCTGAATTGCTAGGGTGGGGGGCTTCAGTTGTTGATGTCTGCTCTGGTGGATCAGAGTCGTCAGAGCGGGTGGAGGATGTCAAACTGTGGGTTTCAAATCTGCTGTAGAACTCGTTGAACTCGTACACCAAAGTTTGTTTTCCCAAAGAGGAGGGGGGGAGATGTCTTGTAGTTGGTGACGGTCTTCAGGCTCTCCACATTAGCATCCGTTAGTCGAGAACTGGTTTTACAGCTTACTGAGTAGCTCCTTTTAGTTGCTCTCATCTCCTTATTTAGTGTGTTCTTGGCCTGATTACACAGAACACGATCTCCACTCCTGACGGCATCTCCTTTGGCCTGGCGAAGCTGTCTGAGTTTTCCATATTTTATAATTATTGAATGATTTTTAGTTAAATGACAGTCTTTCATAAAACCAGACTGATTCTCATTAGTAATTGAGTCCAAAATTCTAAAACTAATAATAACTGCTCATTTTGTGTTTTGGAATTATACCCATAAAAAATTTATTCAATAAGTTCAATATAGTGAGAATTAATAAAATAAAACAGCAAAAATAATCATGGCATGTGTGTAAAACTTTACCAGCAAACTGCTGCTGAGTGACTAGAACAGTGAGGGAACCACATCTCACTGCCCCATTGTGATTTCCAACAACCCAAATCCATGTCCTTAGAATGAGTCTCTTGAGGAAAAATGAAATTAGAATTATGTTGCTTCGAAAACAGAAATGAGGTCTTATGCTTCATTGAGTATCTTAACCACCTCACATTGAAAGACATAAAATAAAATAAGCACAAGATTGAACAACCTAAATCTAACAAGTGTGTAAAAACATATCTCCTTCTATTCTTTTAGATTAGGTCAAATTAACAGTGCATAACAAGAGCAGCATCATGTAAAAGAGGGCAAAAATAGCACTAAGATATATGTTTAAACTTAAGCAGTAGAAGCTGAAAAAAGCTCAATACTCAGGATTACTCGGTACTCACCACTAAGCAAACATAAATCGAAGTATGTCATTAAGAAAGAGTTATTTCACCCTGTCCTTGTATGAATGGTCTTCCTACAATAAAGCATGCAATTTTCCCCTTGGAACATGCTAATTGAACCTTTGGCCACAACAGCTTTCTTCTTTAACGTCTCTAGTTGAAAAGTCTTCCATAAAGAGTTGATTGTTCTCTTTCAGGTAAGAACAGTTTTTCGCTGCCTTCCACACCTCGTTTCTCTAGGTACATGCAGAAAACTGCATGATGGTCACCCTTGGGTGCTCATTACCCACCATATGTAGCTTCCCAAGCTGATGCACCACATCAATCACATCAACAAGCTAATTTTTAGTGCTTGTTAAAACCTTTGGCACTCAAGCAAGTTTTCACGTCTTCTGTTAGGTCCAATTTTTTTAAGCGTTGTTGATTGTTGATGAGTTGGCTAGTGGCTTACAGCTGAGATGAGACATATTCAGGACGAGTTGCATTCGTAACCTTTTTTTTTCATTGCCGGTGAGTCATTGTATGTAAAAAAAATATATATAGTCATTTTGCTGCTATTTAAATACAGGATTTCTTGTGATTGTTCATTTGGCCTTATCTTGTAAAAAAATCTGTTTATTTTAATCTGTAGACAAGGGTTAAT
The DNA here is from genome assembly GCA_900490495.1 of Danionella dracula. NCBI lineage: Eukaryota > Metazoa > Chordata > Actinopteri > Cypriniformes > Danionidae > Danionella > Danionella dracula. The sequence continues at coordinate 13,068,285 of UELW01000522.1, forward strand.
GTAGTCTCACTACTATGTCTTACATAATTTGGAGCTATTACTGATTGTCATTTGATTTGCGGCATATTAAGCTCTACTACAATTAAAAGATGCCACAAGACTCAAGAAGGGTGGGGTTCTCTATAATGACTACAAGACACTATAATGGCTCTTTTCCATTGTACAGAGCAGTTCATTTTGGCTCAGGATAGGATAGTACAGCTTGTGTTGGTTTGCACGTTTATGTGGCGTTCGTTCATCTGTGGGTGTGTTCACGCACGTGTGGCTGCCTCTCCTCCGTTACGTCATTGAGAACGTGACACAAACAAGTAATGAAAAATGACAATCTCATGTGATTGTGAATATTTTGAAAACATAATATCTAATAATTTGAAGCGTCACGGTGGCGCAGTGGGTAGCACGGCCGTCTCACAGCAAGAAGGTTGCTGGTTCGAGCCTCGGCTGGGGCAGGTTGGCATTTCTGTGTGGAGTTTGCATGTTCTCCCCGTGATCGCGTGGGTTTTCTCCGGGTGCTCCGGTTTCCCCACAAGTCCAAAGACATTCGGTATAAGTGAATTGAGTAAGAACGATTGTCCATAGTGTTAAAGTGTGAATTAGCGTGTGTGAATGTTTCCCAGCGATGGGGTTCATTCCGCTGTGGCGACCCCGAAAGGGAAAAAGCTGACATGAATGAATGAATATAATAATTTGTTCAGATGTTTTATTCAGATCAGCTGGCCTCACTTCAAAAAGCTCAACGGTGAGCATCTTTAATGCTTTCAAACCAATATCTCTCTCATTTTAAAGTTTACCTGTCCTTATTACACTGTAAACAGTGTGATATTTGTGTTTCTATAGATGAAACCGATTCTCTGCATTCAAAGATGAAGACCAAACACATGGATTTGCTCCTTGAATAAATCATGAATTACTTTTTGTCAACTGGAGTTTTATTTATCTTTGTCTTTATATTTATTTTATTTACTTTTGGCCCTCAAATACCTAAAATCTCTTAATATTTCTGTAAGTTAGACGGTGCATAATATTTTACAAACTGCAAAAATGTAATTACTGGATTATATGGAAAAACGCCATAAACCCTGTTTGACCTCTGAGTGAAGCATAACAGCCTTTAAACACAACCGTTGTTAAATCTATCATTTAAAGCTGTTTCGTTGGTATTATGTTAGATTTTTTTTTGTTTAAACAAGTGCCAGGTCTACAGCCAGCACACAATGGAAAACTGCAAAATAGTGTGCAGAACCGTACAGAACTGTATGGTGTAATGAAAAAGCTCCATAAGGGTCTGGGCTCTGCTCCCAATGTTCTCTGTTCAGGGGAGTCCCTGGGTGGAGTCAATCCAGACAATGATGGAGGAACAAAGAACAGACCCAATGACCTCTTGGTATGTCATGCAAAGCATTAAAGCAGACATCAAGGCCAAGTTGATTTAATTTCATTTGGTAATTTGTTTTTTATTTGAAGTCTGTAACAGACAAAAGTTGCACCCACACAAAGATGATTTATGGTGTCAGGCTAAAGGCTATGAGGGGAATGAACTTATGCCATTAAAGATTTCCTGTGATTATTTAGGAAAAAATATATTTTTAGCATTTTTGTTCACCGTATGACACACCTCTGTTCAAACACCTGTGTTTCATCTTTCACCCCCCTAACATATATTACAATTAAACATCCATGGTTTGTATTCTGTCTTGCAGAACAAGCAGCCAGACTAAAGAAGCTTGAGGAAGATGAAAAAAGAAAAAAAGTAGAATTCAGAAAGAAAGTATGGTTTCATTTTTCCTTACTTCCTTTTGACTTTCTTTTTTTAAGTATGTTTTTGTGCAGTTTTTTTTTTTTTGCATGCCAAAGTCAGCTATGTTTCTAAAAATAAATTGTGAACTTTATCTTTCTAGATGGAAAAGGAAGTGTCAGACTTCATTCAGGACAGCAAACTGCAGAAGAAAAAATATGATCCCATGGGAAAGATCGAGAGGAGTATACTGTGAGCTTCTTTAGGCCTTATTTATTATGCTTGTTTGAGTTTGATTTTGTTTTTCTGGAATATCTTTTTGATTGCTTGAGCATGTGTTTTCCATATTCACCCAAGTGAAAAATTTGTTGTATTTAGTTATCTATTTACATTTGACTTTTGTTGTTTTAATTTGTTCTTTAGTAATTTGTTGAATTTTGCTATTATAAAAGATGAACAAATACCAATTTTAGGTGCTATATGTGATATTTGGGATTGTTTGCAATCACTAAAGCAAACATGCCCCAAGACCAGCTTTTTTTATGTTTAGCTCAAAGTTGGTCTTCTCAAAGTCGAGCTCTCTTTTCATGGCTTTGAATACTTGCAGTTTGGGCCTTTCATTTGTGTATAATCAAATGTTTTTTTTAAATGATCTCCTTTCTTAATTATTTTTTCAAGACACTGACTACAGCTTATTTTTGTTTGCTTTCGTTCGACTGTAAACCTGAATGTACATTTTGTTTGATTGGCTACATCATGAAAATGATGAACAGAAGCTTGTCTCTTTGTAGAAGAAAATTGTAGGAGGCCCTTTATAGTTGTTCTGTCTCCACAAACTCCAAAAAACATCTGGCTGCATGAATTCTCTCAATGAGTTCAAAATTGAGTGCACAGACCTTCTCCTGAACACTAGATGGCACTTCAGTAAATTGCAAGTGGACTCAGGCAACACAGGGGTGCAGTTGCACCAAACTTTCTGTTGTGGCTTGTTTAATATTGAAGATTGAACACATCTATAAATATAGCATCATAGCAGCAGCTCCAGCTTCCCAAGCTCCATTTCTAGTTATATTCTTTGTTTTCTGAGATGTGTGAAGAGGACAGAAGAGAGAGCTTTTCTCTCTGATGCTAGATAATCCACGAGTGGACAGAGATATCAAAACAAACTCGACTGCACATTTATTTTTTTTAATTTTCATTTATTCATTCTTTAACAAACACAACATCATTTTACCTGTAGAAAACAATTCAGTTCTCACGCTGGGCAAAAAGCTCTAGCTTTTCTGATATATAGAGCGAGACTCCTGTCAGAGTTCGGATGACAGCAGTTTCACGTTCAAAGCACTCGTTTACTGAAAATGATGTCCCCTTGTTTTTTTAATGATACACCAAAACACACAAAGAAAGAAAGATGGGCTGAGTGTGTCAGTTGGAAAGTACGTGAAATGCTTTGCTTAGAAGACATGCAGACTCGTGTTGCTCGTTCAAATGTAGTTGTGAAAATTACTTAAATGCTGTATCTGTGTATGTTTGAAAAGGTTTGTCATCTGGTACCTGGGGTCCAGTAAAATGAGACGGTTTAATCAGAGCTTCAGTGTGATTACCATCTCTATTTTGTATCATTATATATCACATCTCTGATATGAATAATCCGAGCAATTACAACAGGGTTCTCGCTCCGCTGGTGCTTGAGCTCTAACGAGAGATCTTGTGTCCCTTCCGCTCTATAAGCCAGCACACATTACTTCCACATTACTTTTAAGCACTCCTTCACTGAAAATGTTACCATTTAATGGGAAAAAAACCCTACTCGCATTGGTTCTTGGAAACCGACCGATTGACACACTGCACTTTTTTTGGACTTGTTTGTAAAGTCATGGTAGCGCTCAAGTATGAAAAATCCACTACAGCGCAGGTCTGCTTGCAGGAGATGCATAGGTGTGTAGAAACCTTTATATTCTGCTGTAGTATGCCATGAGGATTTAAAATCTCTGTACTGTTCTAGGCATGATGTTGCAGAGGTGGCTGGACTGGCTTCCTTTTCCTTTGGGGAAGATGATGAGAGCAGATATGTCATGTTGTTCAAGAAGGTATGAATCCAAAAGTTAGTTTTTCGTGAGGTTAGAAACATAGTATTTTATGCTTGATTTGTTACAAAATGTCTTAATGAGGAAACTGTTGAAAAAATGAATAATAAGGCATCAATGAATAATACAAATACATTGTCTTTTTAAAATTTATTTAGGAGTTTGCTCCGTCAGATGACGAACTGGAAGCTTATCGTAAGGGTGAAGAGTGGGACCCACAGAAAGCGGAGGAGAAACGAAGGCTAAAGGTAAGAAATGGTGCTGTCAATCGATTAAAAACATTGATTAATTAATCGCATGGTATCCAACATTTGCAATTGCAAGATTAAATGTGAAATACATATAAATGGAGGAAAATTAAACATAAAATCAACGTTTGGTACTTTTAACCACTGTTAAAATGTTTTAAAACAAAAGTACTCATTTCACAGGACTTATATGACTTATTTGGTTTCAAATGAACAAAAATTTGCATGCTGAGCACATGGTTATCTTCACTTTAGTTCTCATTTAGAGGTAGTTAAAGGGCCAATGTTATTGAAACAGAACTTTTGGAAGGTGTTGGGACAATTGTGTACACTAATGTCTTGTATACAACTATATTCGAGTGGTTTCATTTCATTGAGCCTTACAATGTCTCAAGTCTTACTCTTACAATATTATAAATGATAATGATAAGTTAGGTAAAAAAAAAAGAAGTTATATGTAAATTAACTTTGATAAATTGAATTATCAATTGTAAAAATACAAAAGTAAAAAAGAAATTCTGTTATTAATTAACTTCAATGTTACATATCACTACCTTAAGGTATTGATTGGGTTTTGGTGTCTTTTTTTTTTAAACAATATTTATCATAAGGAATTCTTGCTACTGTTTGTTTCCTGTTGGTGTTTTTTTTTTTTTTTTTTCAAAGTTGATGTTTTAAAACCAGTACTGTTAAAGGATTGAAAATATCTCACTACAATCTGTCCAGGAACAGGCCGCACTGGAGATGGAAGCAGCCTGCCATTCTCAGAAGAGACCTGTGTCACCCAATTCAAACTACAGAGACAAATACAGCCATTTGATTGGCACGTCCGCTGCTAAAGACGCCGCCCACATGCTTGAAGCCAATCAGACTTACGGCTGTGGTGAGAAATTTACAGTGACTTAGTTTTTTGTACCATTATTAGTATATATATATATATATACACATATATATCTCATGGTTCAGTACGTACCTCAGTTTTTAACCATGGTTTTTTGTTCATCTCAGTTCTGTTGGCTTAGTCACTTTTTTAAATCATCTATTGTATAAACTACATGAACATATAAAAAAAAAGTTGTTTGTTAGAATTTACTTTATTTTACTAAGAAAAACATCAATACGCACCTTAAAAAATGCAAAAGGTTCATTTAAAATTAAAATGTAAAGAAAACTTGCTTAGGCCAAAACTACTGAGAAAAAACATGAACCAGAACATTTGAAATTAAAATATCTGCAGCAAAACAATCTCCATGTTTTTCTATCCCTGTTATAATTCTGCAACAAATAGTAGACAAACAGCAACATTGTTGTCTATTATTGGGTTTTTAGTTTCTTATTGAAAACTGAGCGTATCGGGAAAGGTCTCCGCACTAGAATGTATAGCGTGGGTTCAGCTCTACAAGGTATCAAAACCACTTATCACCAAAAATGTATGCATATTTGGAGTGAACATCCAAAAACGCGCATGAAGACAGGGAGAGCTCTTCCTTGAAGACGTCATGGGGTGTCAGGCAACCAATAGGAGAGAAGGCATCAGGGCTAGAACTGACCGACATGAGAGCAGAACATTTGGTGGCGCATTGAATGCAGTCACGTGACGTCTTGCGCCCCAATTTCAATTGTGAAATATTTATTTCTTGTCTGCATTTTTTTTTAATTCTTGAATTTTTTTCTTATCATAAAACAAAATTTTCACCACATGGCCTTTCGTATCATGAATTTTCCGTAACATGAAACATTTGTATCTTGAGGCACCACTGTATGTGCATATTGATGAATATATTGTTCATTTAAGTGTGTTCAATTGCGCAAACATATTTTATGTCCCATCAGGCTTTTGCATCAACAGTGCACATGCTATCCTATAATTAGTAATGATTGGAAAATATGAGTTTAAATGATAATGTGATAATGGCCCAACCTTAATAAGCTTAAATAGTACAAAAAAATCCCAACACTTTGATCAATTTGCAACTGGTGTAAAATGAGGCAACGTTTTACAAATTAGGTGGAAGTGTTCCTTTAAAATAGACACAATGAAAAGGCATTAAAAATGAAACATGAGCATGATGTACCCTGTCTAGTGGCTATCCTTCATTTGTTGTATGCGTAACATCTCTCATTTAACAAATGTTTGGGTACCCTGCATTAAACACTGTGCATATGTCAAGTTCCTCCCATAGTTCCCTAAACTCCAACTGGGCCTAGGAAATCAGTGGAAAACTTGCTGATGACTTGCAAAAAAGATCATAACCTGCAAAGTAAAAGTTTTTCATGTCACATTTGCCTATTTTCACTGTTCCAGTTCCTGTGGCCAACAAGAGAGACACTCGCTCCATTGAGGAAGCCATGAATGAGATCAGAGCCAAAAAACGAAAGAAGAGGGGTGACGAGGATAGCGCTGGCACCAGTGCGTGAGAGGAATGTGTGTGTGTTTGTTTGGCTGAAAAGAAATGTGAGACAACAGTATTTAAAGAGGCGGTTCCCTATAAAATTGATTTCCCTCTAGTGCTTCCAAACTTTGATGAGTTTCTGCTTAACTGGAAATTATCTTTCTTCTCGTCAAAATCGAATAGTGGACAAAAAAATTTGAACTCCTTTCAAATCATATGAATTGGAAACTTGTTTGAGCTCTGTTCAAAATGTGTGATTCGGTGTTGCTTAGAAACAGAAAATCTTTACCTTTGGTTGAGCTTTTCCTTTTACTTGGTTTATTAATCTTAGAAAGGCGGTGTGGAAGTGTCGCTAAGCAAAACTCCTCTGATTCCCAGTGCTGTCTGAAAAGTGTTTTTAGATGGAGCAATTGTAAATCTTGTAGATTCCACTGCTTATATTTATTGGTTTTATCTTGGTTTGTTTTTAACTCCTTGTCGTCAACAAGACAAAATTAAGCCTATATTTGCTAAACCTCAAATTATATTTGTTCACATTTTTCTGTGATGTCAATTTTAAATTTTAAGTGTTGTTTCTTGCAACATTTTTATGTGTTTTGTTCTGAATAAAGTTGTTTGAGTCTTTTCTGTTCTGGTGCATTTTATTTTTTTCCGGTTGAATGAACTCTGTAGTAAAAAAAATTGTAAAAATGCAGTGGAAATGCCCTGTTCATTTTAAGCTATTTGCCAATTTTCATTATATCATTTCTATTTTTTCAAACTCATTGCATTCTAGAATAACCATGTCATGAACACCTGCCAACTATTATTACTTTTTGTTTGTTTGTTGAGTTGCTCAGTGGAGAAGGTAATGCTTTTACTAAAATAAATTAAATGACATTTTCCTGTTTAAATAGCACCTGTGTTGAGTTTGTACTTCCTCTTTGTATAGTGGGTAGTGCTCAGTCCAGGCACTCATTTAGCTCAAAATCCCCTGCAAACATAACACTGACGTCATAATCATTGCTGCAATGTCGAGATAACATTGTTACAAAGTAAAGTTAATTGTTTTACAATTTCAGCTAGTCAATACTTTGCCATGAGAACTAAATTATAGAAAGACAAATGAATGTAATATACAAAAATAATTACACCAAATAGTTGCATGAAAAAATTATACAATGACGCACATACAATATTTTGTTTTGATTGTTAATTGCAAACATTAATTCTAAACATAAACAATCACAAACAAGTCAACCAAGTAAAAAACATTTCAAATACTTGCATAACATTTTAAATAATTAAACAGATTAGACTTACTTCAGTGGCTGCTTTAAACAAACAAACAAACAAAAAAGTTCTTAAGTTTGATGGCCAGCTTCCTTCCCCCCCTCCCCATTCTTTGTAAACTTCCTCTTTCTGGTTGATCTAATTAATACAATCAAATGCTGCGTTCCAATCCGTGCACTATTGAATTTTTTATGGGTAAGAAATGAGAATTAAGGTGTCCCAAACTGTAGTGTACATAAAGTGTCTGAGCGGTTCCCAGATGTGTGCTTTTTCCGGTTAGATTCTGAAGTGCAGATTGATGAACGATCAACCGAATGATATTACCCACAAACCACTGCGCTCAGACAGAAGGACTTTTCTCTTGGACTAATTTTTAAAGAAGAAACACATAAAAAAATGGTATCAATATAGAAAGTGGTATATTTATTATTTGAATATCTTTAATGGAGGAATGGAAAAGAAGGAGTTAAGTTCTCGCACATTGTGCGTAATGACATGGCACAACTACTTCCATTATGTGACGTTTTAGTGTGTCCCAGATCATGCACACTCGTATTACACACTAAAAAATTATTCTGAAAATGAATATCTACTTTAAGGGTGCAGTGTAAGTGTTCAGATTGGGACGTAGACCAGGTCTTATAATTAATTTTAGATTTCAGAATAAAAGTTCCACTAACAATGGAATCAGGAAAGAAAATATAAAATCAAAACAAAAACTATAACTGACTACATTGTTAGTTACACTCCCATCAAAGCACTATCTTGTGTATTTTTTTTTTCTTTTTTTTTTTTACAAACTACTATAATACTAACTGGATTTCGTAAATAAATGTACTCACTTTCAATCAAAGCAACACTCTTTTGAATATGTCTTTGAACGCAAGTTGGCTTGATCAAAAATTTGTCCTTTTGGAATCACTAATTAATAATTTCACTGCTCTAACGCATCGAAACTTTAGCTAACTTTCAGCAATTGCACAGAACAGTGTCCTCTTTGAGGATGGCAATGTCATTGATCTTTGAATTTATTTGAATGTCAGTGATGTAGGCCATTTTTTTCTCTGACTGAGATGTAGAAGATATTCCTTCCTCTAACGTGACCAGAACACACTTGCTAAAAGCTGTACTTTGCACCGTCTGTTGCGAAGTTAAACATCTGCCTCTACACACTCTCCAGGAGGTGGTAAGAGAACTGAGGACTTCATGGTCGATATGTGGTTTGGCATCAGGTGCTCTGGACCAGATGGATAATTAAAATGCTCTGTGGTTAATTGTCGACTGTTTATAATGACCATTACTTGAAAAGGGAAAGTTTTAAAAGAGCTGCAATCAAGTCTTCAAGCTGATCCAGAAATTATTTCTTATTGTTCTAATTTGCCTTTCCCAAGTGCAAAGACAACTTCTTGAAAAAAATCCACTCACTTTGAGCCCAAATAAGCTGCTGTTATGTCAAGTACATGAGATCTCTCTTCTGGAATGATGTCAATTTGACTGTTAAGGAGTGCGTATTCAAAACATCGTTGATGGTTGAGACCAGGGCTGGACTGGGACCAAAAAAAAGGCCCTGGCATTTTTGACCATGGCGGCCCACCATGAATTTTTACCAAATTTGCGATGGCAGTATGACGATTACTGAGACACAGGATTACAGTCATGCATTTTCTTTCCTTTTTAGGGTATTGGGAGAAAACACACAGTAGTTAATTGTTTTAAATTATGGACGAGTAAATGTTCTATTTGTTCAGTATTTTGCCATTTTTCACAGACTCTAAATAATCATGATATTTTTCAAGAGTTTTAATATTAGCGTGAGAGATCATAATGATAGGCTGTGTTTGTGAATTCAGATCTACTTTCAGATATTCATCTCGAATATTTAATTGTTAAGAGTTTATCTGTTGAGTCAGCTTTCAGATAATATAAGCAAAGAGTAACGTTAACATAAACTCGTGCTGTAAATTGCATCAATCGTATTTCAATCCTGAATATCTGGTTAAAAACAGTTGATTTGGGATTAAAACTATTAACTAACGTACCAAAACATCTTTCTTCTTTCCAGACATTAGCAATAGATTGACTTTTTATTAACTTTGGAGCATCTTCTTGTCATCACAACAGGCGCAAGCCTACTAGTCTAGCACTGAGAGGAGAGAATGCGCATGCGCTTTACTGTCTTCACTTTTAAGTAACCTCAACAAAAGTTTATTTACCTGTCCAGGAATAGTCCAGATATACTTAGACACTTTTAGCATGTTGAATGTAGCATTTTGATTTATTGACTGCAAACCCTGCTATTTTGCCTGTTTAAAGAATCTAGATGTGCGAAGCATCCATTTCAGGGAAAACAGAAGATGTATAAGCTTGATCAGAGGCTGGAGGGAGGGCCTTGTGATTTTATTTGACTAAACCGGGGACTTATATGTCAGATATATTTTTTTAAATATATGCATGCCCGGCCCAAAATTGTGTGTTGGCCCACCGGCCATTGTCCAGTACGCCCGATGGCCATCCCATGGCTGGTTGAGACCCATAAAAATATGATTGTAGAGGTACGAGTAATGGTCAAATCCTGGGCAAATCTGTTGCTTATTGAGTCAAGTAAAGTGTCTTCACTCTTTCTTAATTCTTGTCTTTATTTTCTTCATTCTTTCTTTACAAGAGTCAGATTTTGTACACTTCATAGTTTTTTGAGATGCTCTTCATGCAGACATGATGCATACTTTATCTGACTTTTCTCACAAGTGCTTCTCTCCTGACCTTTGATTGATGGCCTGGATTCAAACAAACAAAACATAACTTGTTTGCTTGAACAAAACGTATCCTTTCAGCAAGACCTTTTTCCCGAAACTTTTGACATGTGGGAATTAGATGTCCAAATTCCTTACTTAAAAAACTCATTTTACTATGTAGGTCTTCTCACAAGAATGAACTAAACACTTTGTACACCTGTACAGCTGCCAGAGGAGATGTTATTATTGCTCCAAAGCTTTGCCTGAGTGCCTTCATTTATTCTCTCTTCAATTGTTTGAGATGCTTTTCTGCTGCTGGCATGTACGCTAAACAACCACAATCTAGTTGTGGTCTCAGTATACTAATGTATATTTTAATTAATGCATTTTTGCCACTCTCTTCCTACAAGGTTCCTTTATAGGTTGTTTATTTTTTTACATTTATCTTTAACATATTCTATATATTTTGCCAGGTTATTTTTTCATCAAATATTATTCCAAGGGATTCAATTTCTGTTACTTGCTTCAGGGTTTCTCCGTATATTTTGAAAGTAATATTTTTGTGTCTTTTAGCAAAGCATACAATTTGTTCCCCGTTTTCGGCTGTCTTTTTTTTTTTTTTTAGTTTTTGTTCTACTTTTACTTGAATAGTTCTGTTCCTTCTTCCGTTATTGCCCATGCTGCTTAATAAGATGACTCAGTGTTCAAGAGGAAGTAACTTTCTATTCCATGCAGAATCCACAATCATTTTACTGAGAGCAGCACACATGTCCACTTTATGGTGTGTATCACTACTAGGACTTTCATTGTGTCTCGGCTCTTTATAAGCAACATTAGCATCTTTTGCAGCAGAGCTTGTTAAATCAATAAGATTGCACAGTTCCTCATTGGCCAGGTGCCCCATTAGGCTTAGTTTAGCTTCTCTTGCTACATCTTTACACTCATAAATGCTTTTAAAGTGCTTTTGAAGTTTAACGCCCTTTTCTTGATGCAATATTTTACATGTCCTTTGACTTCTCTTTTTTCTGGTTTTGCGTTTTCTTCAGTTGATTGAACCTTCACTTGGGAATCTGTTGATTGATCGATCGATCTCTACTAAATTCTCTTTGCCTCCATTTAAAAACTGACCACTTTCTGCCATTTTAACCCTGTTTAAAGGCCTAATTTATTCTCAAACATGAAATGTTCTATTTACTTTGAAACTTAACAACCACTAACTCACAGTAGATTCTACCAGTACTTATAGATTGGACAAACACTTAAGAGACTCTATCAAGCAATCAAGATAAGTCCAGTTGGGAGCAGTTGTGGTCCGGTCGTTAAGGAGATCAACTTGTGACATGAAGGTCCCGGGTTTGACCCCCGGATCCACCGAGTTGAAGGTGGTGTGAGCAATGAAATACTTGCTCTCCCATCTCCAACAACCACAGCCCTTGAGCAAGGCACCAGTTCCCCGACTGCCACAGCCATGGCTGGCCACTGCTACGGTTGTGTGTTTGTTCACTGCTGTGTGTGTACACTGGGATGGGTTAAATGCAGAGCACAAATTCCAGGTATGGGTCACTCCATATCTGGCCAACTTAAAGCACCAAACTTTTGATCATGTGCTTTGTCCATGTGCATAATGAAAATGCTGCATTTGTGGCATGTATGCTCTTGCTGTTTGCAGTTCCAAAGATTGTCCTCTTCATTCCTCAACTCGTAATAAGCAGATAAATTCTCATTGTAGCTCCCTTCTGTTTAATCGGAAGCCAAGGATTTATTTTACAGACAACTTATTGACAATTAGTCAATACTTTGCAGTGAGAATCTAAGTTCAAATAAATGTAATATACAAAAATAATTACACCAAATAGTTGCACAAAAACTATTTTACAATGATGGACACACAATGCTTTGTTTGTTAATCGCAAACATTCATCATAAACATTAAATCCATCACAAAAAGTCAAACGAGTAAACAACATTTCAAAGACCTACATAACATTTCAAAACATTTAACAGATTGAACTTACTTCGGTGGCTGCTTAAACAAAAGGGAGTTCTTAAAAGTTTGATGGCCTGCTTCCTTTCCCCCTAGCCATCCAGTGTAAACTTTTTCTTCCTGGTTGATCCAATTTATATAATCCATATCTAATTTATTCATAACGTCAAAATAAATCCCTAGTAACAACGGAATCAAGAAATAAAAATCTAAATAAAAAATAAAACTGACTTCTTTGTCAGTTACACTATGTATTAATAAATGATGTAACGCTAATACATTATTAAAGGAGTCCAATTGTGAATCCTAACTTTTCTGCAATGTCTACCATGCTCCTCGAACATATACCTTGGACATTTGTTTGATATATTTGTGTTATCATATATTTCTTTTCTGGAAGCTGAAAAAAGTCAGAGGAAGCTATCTTTAAATGGGAAATTAAGTGCATGCTTTAGATTCTCCAATCCGGTGGTTATATTGGAGTCATGCTATGCAATGTCACAGGTCAAAGTTGAATTACCTCAACTTATCAGAATTAATTTTTTATAATCTGCCCAGTAGTGGACAAAACCAAGCATATCATGTGTTAAGGGGTCATGGACGTGGAGGCAGAAGAGATAGGAATTTAATTCAAACCAGCAGTTGTTTGTGTTAAAATGTGTAATTTAGCTACCTTTGTTTTAAATAATAGTAAATTAGAGCTCAAAGGTTTTTGTCTTACTTTATATGTGCTATAGTGACGTAATTATGTGAATGATGCTGTTGTTCCTTTAAAATTAGAGTAAAACGTAATAAAAAAACATGCTCTGAACGGTTCAGAGAACAAAAATGGATTGAATGAAATTTTCACAGGAAAGAAAATGAAGAATTTTAACCAGTCCAAATAGTCATTTGAAAATTAATTAACTGGGAACTAGGCATGTGATAAGCAAGCATTCTAAAATGCCCGCATGATGTGTTTCCCCAGGAGTAGGTGTTCTGTTCGATTTTGATTTCCTGTGTTTTGCCTACCACAGGTGTTTTTTTTTTTATATATCATATTATTTTCACACCACCATATTGTTCTGATCTTTATGGAGGATACACCCAGCTTTAATGACAGGGATCATGTTTTGTCTGGAACAGTGTGAACTGAAGCTTTCTCCACGTGCACCAGAAGCCGAAGTCTCTTGAAGTTCTTCTTGGTGTATGATCAGGATTTTGTTCTTCATTGCCAACTTTCCTTTATTTGTTGTTACTCAGCCTGTTGTTTGCAGTCAACACATTAAAAGCTAGGTGAGGATGTCTTATAAGAAGCTCAACCATGTACATATACATAATGTTTCATTTCTACAAAGCAAGTGAAATGAAAACACCCCTTTTTCTTGATAAAAGTAAGAACTACTGTAATTTTGGAAGTAAGGAAAGCTTTGTTTAATACTGCTCTTAACAAAACTCATAATAAAACACATGGGTTTGCATTGTGCATAAGTGTCTTCTAGAAACAAACAATACTGTATAACAACTGTTAAAGTTACCCTTCAGGTTCAACCACCAGAAACATTTTTCCTAAAGCCTTCCAATTAGCTAGAATTAAATGTAATTCGTAAAAGAAACTTCAACCTTAAGAGTTTTCCCAAACTATACATTCTCCATTTGCTCTGTCAATTCCTCTCAACCCAAGTCTTTTATTAAAATTTACTGATATTTGGAAGAATTTATAAAATATATTGCCAATGAGTTTTTGGTCAAGTTAATGTGACACCAAACATCCATGTTATTTTCAACAGACATCAAACATATTTTGAAAGTTCAAGGAGAGTTGCTTTAGGGCAAACGGTTCTTTGAGTAAACTCTAATTTATAACCTACAACCCACATCTTCTGCTCACATTGCTTGTGCCATCAGAGAATTTGGAGCTTTGCTGGTAGGAATCAAAACTATAAAGTCAAAAGAAAGTTTTTTTTTCTCATTCATTCATTTCAATAAATATGATAAGGTCTTTAAAAGAGACAGTATGCCCACAAGTGAATTTCTTTCTGAAGAGTGAAATCTGTGCATTTTAATTATTTGATAGACTGTCCCTTTTAGAGTCCTCACAGTTTACAGCTTATATTCAACTATCATACTGCTTGAATAAACATGATCTAATCTAACCAGAGGAAGCAGAATTTGGAGAGAGACCTACAGTAAAATCTATGAAGGTCTGTTTTTTTTAAGAGTCAAGGAAATAGATCTTGTAAAACTTGTTCATCTGCTCAAGGAAGATGAAGGTAAGAACTGTGTGCGGTCCAAGACGAGCATAATATGGAGTGAAGCCCTTCCACAAACTGAAGAATCCTTCATTTCTAATCACCTTCACCAACACATCCTGTAGAGAGAGAAAGGCTAAAATGTGAACTCAAGGACACATAGTTATTTTGTACACGTTTTTTGGCTGCCCAAGGTGGAGATTTTTGAAAACACTTACAGTAACTGTGATGATGTGTGTGCAGTGTAACTGGGTTTTTGGGTTAGAGGAGGTTTAGTTTACTTTTTTCATTGACCGTGATACAAATCTGCAAGACTAACGGTAGAGAGAGAGTTCGCTGTTCTCTGCTAAAGGATGGCTTTTGACATGCACCAAGACAATACACACAATTATTATTTAATCACAAAACAGATTTTGGCGTTTGCTTACTCAACGCAAACAGCATCAGTTTTGGACAAGGCCGATTAAGCCTCAGATACATGGGAGAGTTTTGAGAGAGAAACGGTTGTTGGTAAAGACAAGACAAGACTATCAGAAATGTCATTTTTATCTTTGTGTGAGCTGCTTTGTCCAGGCCTTAAAGGGATGAACTTGATTCACATGCAGAGTAGTTGGGAAGCATCTGATTGGCTGATATAACTGCAGGTTTAACAGTTGATAGCCACCTAATGGATTAGCATTTTAGGATAATTTAATGTTCATAAAGTAGAGATTTTTTAATGGCGTAAGAAGTAATATCCACATAAGCGTGGACATGGCCTCAGAATGAGTGACTATTTTTTTTTCAGAGAACACAAGATTGTACCTAGAGATCTAAATTTGAATGTTAAACATGAAGTGCTGTTTTTCCTTCACACTTCCAAAAAAGAAATTCAAAGCATTTAACCTCCTCAATTTCCAAGATTACATTTGATAAAATTATCTGAGAAAAAGATGCAAAGCAACAGGAGACCCAGACGATGACAGAGATAAGTACTTACCAAACCATTCTTATACTCTGGTTTCCCATCGATCATCCTCATGTTCTGGATTCTTAAGAAAAGAATAAGAAGCATATGAACATCGGGGCAATGATTTCCCACAAAATATTGTGTAACTACATGATGGATAGGGTTACTGGAATTTGATCCAGACTTTCAAATTGTTGAAAGCTAAATATTATATATATATATATATATATATATACATATATATATATATATATATATAGATATATATCTATTATATATATATATATGTGTATAAAATAATATAAAAAAATTTACTTTTAAACAAAAAATCCAGTCACGTGACATCATATATCTATATATATATTGACATTCATGAACACAAATAAATATATATATATATATATATCTATATATATATATATATCTATATATATATATATATATATATATATATAATATATATATATACTATATATATATATATATATAATGGTGTCGGAAGTGACTTCACACACAGGACCCCAAACACGATATTACTAACACTGGGAATGGACGACTCTCCTTATCCTAAAAATTCAGAAATAGAAATTAAATTTGATCCCAGAACACTTTTTGTTAAGGCTTGTTACCCGAGGACAGAGCTTGTGATCGAGTTGTTGAGTCTGTTGGCCAGTGGTGCTGTTCGTGTTTTTATCTGTTAATGAGAGCTTGAGGAAACTCCAAATTCACTTTACATAAAATTAGAGCTTTTTAAATATGTGAATATTGATGAATTTACAGTTCATTTAAGTGTTTTTAATTATATTCATACTCTGTTGGAAACATTGCATATCAAATTTAAAGGGATCTACATTTTTATTAGCTTGTTTGTTTTCTTAAGAAAAGAATAAGAATCATATGAACATCGGGGCAATGATTTCCCACAAAATATTGTGTAACTACATGATGGATAGGGTTACTGGAATTTGATCCAGACTTTCAAATTGTTGAAAGCTAAATATATATATATATATATATATATATATATATATATATATATATATATATATATATATATATATATGTATATATATTAAAAAGGTGCAGTTCAGTTTGCAACATTTGGGAGTCAATGTTTATGTTTGAAAACCACAAAATAAACATGCCTGTAAATCAACAGTGGCTTTTTTGTATTTTAATAGCTCTTGTGGACTGACTACAAGATTGTTTTTGTATCTACTAGGTCAGTCCAACAAAGCTTTCCTTAAGTGTAAAGTTTTTTTTATGTATTTGCATAGATCACCTTTAACATAAAAATAAAAAAATCTTTCTCTTAAAAAGCTCTAGCACTTGGTGAGCAAGTAGAGCATGACCCCTCTAGAGGCTCTTCCATGAATCAAGGGCTGAAAGCATCGTAACCCATTTTATTACGTCTCAGAAACCAAAACAATACCTGGTCTTCACGATGTCCACAGGCATTGACGCAGCGGTTGTGACCAGTCCACTGATCATACTGGCGCAAAAGTGACACAGGATATCATCTCGGAAATACCCTGCACAAGAGGTTTAGAGAGAATAGATGAAAGAAATCCCAAAGGATATTTTGTTTACTTTTGAGCTACAAGTCTGATTCTTCCATTATCTATAAAAAAAGAATACTTGTAAGTAATGTAAAAAAACTGCAATAATCAGGTTTCAACAATCAGCTATTGCAACACTTTCCAAAAGATTTTTGATCCTACAAATAGTATGCATATACATTTATGATGTGCTTATTTATAATCAGACTGGTAACTGCACTAAATATATAAAAAAAGACATATAAAACAACAACGTTTAATTAACTCGGCAAGCAGTAGTAGCAAGACTAAGCACACATTTCACTGTATGTGACAGCCATAAAATCATTGTAAGAAACTGAATTATGCCTTTGTGTGATCTGCTTAAGAAGACCTAACTAAGCACAGGTACCAACAAGGACTATTTTTTTTAAATATATGCTATCTTTTCACGTGCATATAGGGTAAACCGAGCAGATTGGAATGACAAAGCATAGAGCCAAAACCGGTTCTGGCTGTCAGAGTAATATGAGCCCCACTGTGTTTACTGAATCTGTACATGAGTGTATTTGAGTATCAAAAGCCCATGGGACTATCCCTAAACTTACACCTAAATCTTGCCAGCTTTGTCTCTCGATGAGCAACACCTTTTCTCTGAGAGAGCCAATCATGTATGCCTTAAATCTCTAAACTACAAACTGCTTGGTCTATAACTCTCTGATATTCCTCTCTCTCTTGTATTCCTGGTTAAGTCACTCCTCTATTGGAGAAAACTGGTAAAGTTGTCACTGACTTTCCCATTAGTTACCAGAATGTTTACCTTAGCAACCGTATTCACAGAGCTCCATCACTTGCTAAAAACATGATGATTTGTTTTTCTAAAGTGAAAACTTTTCCAACTGCTCAACCTTTAAAAATTGCTTTTATCTACACTTCTTCAAACACTGCTTTATCTGGCTTCAAGCCAAAGTTTGATTTTCAAACTTTGAAATCTAGTTTGATGTTCTTCTGATCCAGATAAAGCACTAGCTTTCATTAAAGCAGCCCCTCAAAGTCCTCCTGAACTCAGTATCTGTTGCTGATTAGATATTCAAGAGGATCGGCGTACTTTGAGTCTGATAATAGGATAAAAGAGGGGTTGTACCAGAGTCCAAAAGAGCTTGTTTGGATTGAGAATATGAAGCGAGTTGAGCTGCGTTCACAACAACTGCCCTGGCCATGGTGGGGATGCATCCCTGTAGAAAAATAGATGAACACATTATCTCACTAAATAAATGAAGCACCAATATGATTATTTAATTCTCACTCTCATGCACTAGGTCTTTATTTTTAGTTTAATGTCGATGCTATTTGTTTCATGAAAGTGAAGGAGTAAATAACTGAAGCACTTAAAACCTAAAGATTCAATACAAGTCAAGCGCTTTCTGAATATATATAAAAAATATATCTTAAAAAAAAAAAAAAAAAAATAAATATATATATATATATATATATATATATATATATATATATATGTGTATAAAATATATTAAAAAATTTACTTTTAAACAAAAATCCAGTCACGTGACATCATATATCTATATATATTGACATTCATGAACACAAATAAATAAATAAATAAATATATATATATATATATATATATATATATATATATATATATATATATATATATATATATATATATATAATGGTGTCGGAAGTGACTTCACACACAGGACCCCAAAACAGATATTACTAACAACTGGGAATGGACGACTCTCCTTATCCTAAAAATTCAGAAATAGAAATTAAATTTGATCCCAGAACACTTTTTGTTAAGGCTTGTTACCCGAGGACAGAGCTTGTGATCGAGTTGTTGAGTCTGTTGGCCAGTGGTGCTGTTCGTGTTTTTATCTGTTAATGAGAGCTTGAGGAAACTCCAAATTCACTTTACATAAAATTAGAGCTTTTTAAATATGTGAATATTGATGAATTTACAGTTCATTTAAGTGTTTTTAATTATATTCATACTCTGTTGGAAACATTGCATATCAAATGTAAAGGGATCTACATTTTTATTAGCTTGTTTGTTTTAACAATGTAACATTAGAAATTGCATTTTCATTTTTTATGTGCAAAAATATATTATTTTTTGAGTCCAATCAGGCTTTTACAACAATGTCCACGATATGATGTAAGTAATGAATGAAAAATATGAGATGAAATTGATCATAAAAAACTATTAAGTACGTTAAAGTTTTTAACAAAGCAAAAACTTACATGTTTAATCAAGAAATGTATTAAGTTATTTGTGGAGCCTGCTTGATAAGAAATTCGGTTTGTTCAGCTCAATAGAGCTGTTTTGTTCGTGACAGACACTTCACTAAAACTCACTTACAAAAAAAAGATTAACTTTAATGTTTTATAGCGCATTAATAAACTTATGCGTTAACGGCCCACCACTATTAACAACACAAATTAATTTAGTTCCAGACAGAAACCCTTTTCACCAGTTTACTTCAAATCACATCACTAGCTGCTATTTAACCAACCAAGTCCGGTACTTATACAATCTAACAATAAAAGGATTAAATACTACTGTGTGATTTCTCTACACATTTAAACACAATACAAAAACTGTGGTGTGGTGGATTTGGTCATCCTGTAACCAGACGGTTGGAGGTTTGATCCCCGCTGTTCACCCATTCTGCCATCGTGTACTTGGGCAAGCCACTTTACCCGCATTGTCCTGTACAACTGGTGGGGTGTGCTTGGTGGTGGGCAGGAAGCCGTAGGCACAAAATGGCAGCCAGGCCCAGTCAGACTGCCCCAAGGCTGATGGCTACCACCACAGTGACTGATTGTGGAGTGAATTAATAATGCTCTGTTAAATCTGAGTATCTATAAAAAAACTATATAAAGGGAAGGTAATATTATTATTAAAACAAGGAAGTAAAAGAAGTAAAAGTCACTGCTTTTCACCCAAACACAGACATTTCACAAGACTGTGATTTGTTGCTACATTCTATGGAAGCATAAAATTAAATTAGTTTATTTTATACAAGGTAGATGATTGCTTTCAGGTGCTTGATTAGTGGTAGATCCCAGTGATGATTGGGTAGATCTGATGGGTGATTAATTAGTAAAGTTGGCCAATCTGACTGGGAGTTTCAACACTCTCAATCTTCCTATTTGATAATATACTCTATATAGCCTAAAGCCCGTCCCCATCTCATATTGGCCAACCGAGGTAACTGCTTGAGGTGCACGTAAGCCAGGGTAGTCAAACTCAATTCCTGGAGGGCCGTAGACCCTGCAGGTTTTTGTTCCAACCCTGTTTCAGGAGACACAAGTACCTTCAAACAAACCTAGAGGAGCTTAATCAGTGGAATCAGGTGTGTTCAGTTAAGGATGGAGCAAAACTGTGCAGGACTGTGGCCCTCTAGGAATTGAGTTTGACACCCCTGACGTAAGCTACATCATTGTTTCCTTGGCAAACAACCAATGCCAGTAAAAAATATGCATGACATGATGGCTCCTTTTGACTTTGAGCGGTTTGAAGCAGTGGCGAGCAGGACTTGATTGCGCATGACGAACTCCCTGATCCAGTCAGAAAAAGCAGCAACACGAAAATCAAAAAGCAATAATAATAATAATAATTTCTCCTATCACTTCTATTTTTGCTTGATCTGCTGAGACAACCTCTATTGTGATCTACCAGTGTATTATCTCTCCCCTACTGTAAGTCGCTTTGCATAATAAAAGTAAATGTAACTCAATCTTAAATATACTGTCCTACAATTTTGCGATAATTTCTCTTTAAAGCCATTCAAGTTGTGACTCCTTGAAAATTACATGCTTGTCGTCACGTCAAAGTCATTACTAACTTCAGGCGCAAGTTCTAAACCAAAGCCTAAATCCTATAAAGAGTTAAGTTCTTTAGGTGTGATTACAAAACACTCAGTTTTCAGCTGAAAGGAGATCTTACCCTCCAGAGTGTGGTGATTCCTTCCTCTCTCGTGATTCTAATTAGCGCATTGAAGACATTAGCGTAACCCCTTCTCTGGTCTGGAGGTAACCTAAATGTGAATGACAGAAAGGTACAGATGATGTTATATAGACAGTTCACTAATTTTTAAATATTGTTTTAGTACAAGCATAATACTTTTGGTTTCAAAAAGATTTAAAACAACTAAGGAACTTGATAAAGAAAAACACACTGTCTGATCAAAAACTTAAAACAATTCTGTTTCACAAAAAAAGAACCATTGTTTTATCATTTGTAGAACAATCATAATCTGCGGAGGAGCCCAGAAGAGCCAAACCAAACTACAATGTTGATTTTCATAAAAAAAAATTAAAAAATTATCCATCTTAAAAAAAATTATCCTATTCTGATCTTTCTTTAAAAAAAATACAAACTAAACAATACCACATATCGGAAAACAATCACACAACATCCACATTAAACCGTATAATTAATTTCATTTTAAATTTGACGGGACTAATATTTACCACCAAAAGGTTGTGAAAACCTTATGAATCTTTATATTATTGTCAAAACATTATACATTTTTATATTTGTGCTGAAGTGTAGGTGACAACACAATTCTCTCAATTTAATGCCAGAAGTACTGCTTAGATTACAGAGAATAGTTTCCAGCCAGTTTAGTCCTTGTTTAGATAAAGCTGTTTAACAAATATCTGAAGACTGCTCCAATTTATTTTCTAGGGATTAACACAAATTAATTTACCTAATGGCTAAAGTTTGATTTTTTGAAGTCAAGACACTGTCTAGAATGTAAACAATTCCTGTTACTATTATTCATTAACAATTAAATGTAATTGTCTAATTGATTTAATTTCTGTATAGATATCTATAATAACTATAAGGACGTCAATCATAATAATTGTTCTTTGTTAAACATATCAAATACTGTAATTTCAGTCCCATAATCACTTCCATTAAACACACATCACAACCATCACACAAAGTTACATTTCTTCAATGGGCTGCACTGCAGTTCATGTCTCCAAGGATCAGAACATAGACTCTTTTACCTTCCATCTGCTGTCATTCGGATAAGAGCTACTTCAGCTGGTGTGCCGACAAATGCCCCTGTAGCCCCAGCAGTCATACCGATTAGAGCCTTTGTGAGGAAGTTCGGCGGTGTGCCATCTGCTTTGGACAAGCGCTCAAACAGGATTGTGTAGATGCCTAGTCGAGTTGTGGTGTAGGTAGCCTGTCTCAACAAACCCGCTGACAGTCTAGATAAAAAAAACAAAAAAACATCAAAAGTAGATCAGAACCATTTTAAAGGGGTCTCAAACTGAAATCCCCAAGGCTGTGGATCTTTTGACATGTGCAAACTGATGGGGTAGTAAAAAGACTTAATCCTACTCTGAAAAGGGCATAAAGCAATTAATAAAGGTGTGACCGCACTTCTGTTAAAAGTTGTTAAATCTCATTAAAATCTTTTTTTGTATCAGAAAAAGCTAAGTTACATCAAAATTCCAAGCTGTAATGATGTTAAGCAGTTTGTGACCTAAAATCCACATCAAGCAATGATGTGCATGTAACTGTGCCCCTCTTCACCAGTTCTTTAGATAATCTATGTAATGGCCACCTTTGATTACAGAGTAGAAGTGATCACCCTGAAGAAGCATCACTGCTGCTTCATTTCCCAACACAAGACCCTTCATCAGTGAAAGAACAGCTGCTTGTTTTTAGCAGCAATCTAAGATTTAGTCTTAGTCTTTGACTTTTGGAAAAAAATGAAAATGTGTTTTAGTCACATTTTAGTAATTTCAAAATGTACTAGTTTGTCACATTTTAGTTGACTTGGTTTTAGTCACTTAAATAAACATCCACGTTCGGTGAGTAATTATATGTGGAGCCTAAAATAGACTCATAGGTATTCCAGACACTTGAAGCAGTTTATTCATTATAAAATTCTGGGGGATAAATACAGGCATAATTGCGCTTCAGATTGTGGGGGAGGGTCTTACAAACTAAAACATGCTTGATTTATGTGTTTTGGAACAATCATTTGGGAGAAAAGAACAAAAACACCAACTTCTCAGTTTTTGCTCACAGTTCTCCCGACATGAGGAAGTTGTAACTCGCAGCATTCTGGGTAAAATGGTTTAGAATGTTTAATCTTGGTTAATAAAACTGTATTTGACAAGTAAAAAAATTATCTTTAACAAATAATGTCTAACTGTTACATTTGATTGAAGTAGCATTTTGATGAAATAATTATTAAAAATAGACATTTTGCATGTCTTCCGCACCCATGACCCTCCTGTGATAAAAGTCTTCCCCACCCCAAAAACCAACCTTCAGACAGGCACTCGGCGTAAACTTACTTGGATATCTCACAAATGACTAAATAAAATGCCTCTCTGATGGTTGTGAATGAAAGACAACAAAGAAAGGAACACTGCCAAATACTTTTGAGCTTTTTTGTCAGGAATACCTTGATCTATATAATTGCTGACTTAAAACAATTAGAATAATCATTTGTTGCAGTAGGGCTTGGTGGCAATGGGTGGGATCTCGACGTGGTGTGGAATGGTGCAGCTGCGTTATTTCCTCATCTTGGTATAGATCCATCATCGCGAAAAAAAGAACAGTCTGTTAAGAGCTGATCTGAACAGATCTCAGCAAAATGTATGCTGACAGAATTAGACAAGAATGTGCAAGCCACTGTAGCCTTGCACTGTCACAACAACGCACGCGGTGCTTTGATGATAAAACGTGAGTTGAGAGGGCTTAGTCCATTTTATTTCTTAGGATTTTACATTCAAGTAAAAACCTATTTTCAGTCCAGCAAATCAATTTGAACAACAAACTTGAGTTAAACCAATAAAATCAGTTTATTGCCCAGCCCAACGTAGCCATAATCAAAATCTGATTAAGTACCTTGAAGTACTAACACCAGTATCAAAGGATCATCATAAACAAGAGTTTAGTCAAACCAAGAGGGCGATTCCCAAACCAAACTATGGCATATCAGCAACATCTATGAAAATATTAGCAATATCAAAAACTCAAGATTAAATTTTTGTTTTTACACCTTTTTCTTACCCAGTGTAGATTCCTCCAAGGCCCTCGTTGCGGAGGATGCTTGTAAGAGCATGGAAGCTAGTCTTGTACTCACGAGCCTTAGAGCCCTGGCCACTCAACTGCATGCGGTTCTTAACCAGATCCAGCGGCTGCACAAACACTGTAGCACCCATCCTGCAACACAGACAAGCAACATGCATAAGCTGGATTCTCCATTAGCTTTATACAGTGGGTTCACAACCATTGCCTGATATCACCATGGTTGCTTCAAATCTCCACACTCCTGAACACTGACCTTAGACAGTTCTGAATACACTAAACGTATAGTCAAATAGAGATCACTGGTGAGATTTTCTGAAGTTCAAGTTACACATCTACTCAAACTAGTCCTTGGTAAATATGTCCAGATAAAATGATATATTCTTTTTCTGTAAATTGAAATAGCTATATAATTGCACAAGTTAACGTTACAGACACCTGTGCCTCCGAGATAGAAATCTCAGAATTAGGACGCGTTAACTGACAGATTTTATAAACATTTCTGGTGCAATATTAAAAAGCTTGAACAAAATGTTAAGAACAACTATGAAATAAGGATTGAAGACCCTTTTTCCCGAAACCTGGTAAAAGATAAGAAACTCTTGGAAAATTTCAGACTCATACCTTGACTTTATGTTGATTATAAATTATTTGCCCACATTATCGAAAATAGACTACAGCAAGCTATCATGCATTAATCATTAGTGAATATCAGTCTGGCATTCTAAAAGGCCACCCTATAGATCACAACAACAGGCTGGTAACTTGAATGGATTTATTAGATTATTCTGACAGAACTGAATATGATGGGTTTAATTTGTTTTAGTACTTATGCTTTTGGGGAATTTTTTTGTAATATTATTAAATATTTTACACTGACATTAATATCTTACATTAATAATGTAATTAATGTCTTACATTAATAATATCAGACATTAGGGTCTTACTACCCTGTGGTACATGTAGAACTTTAAAGTTAAAAGAGGTATTCTACAAGGATGTCCTGCTTCTCGTCTGCTTTTCACTTTGGCAGCAGAATTATTAGCTATATTTATATCAAATATTCTAATGACATTCGTCCTTGAATCGTGTGCCCCTGTAGTAATCAGTGAATTGGCAGAAGGCACATCCTTATTCTTAAAATATTTAGAACAAATTCCTGCTATGCTAAAAGCGGTCTCCTTTTCCAAACCATCTGGCCTTCACTTAAATTTAAACAAATGTGAGTTAATGGCAGTACATGAGCATTCTGTATCTTCTATGCATTCTATACCTGTTAGATATCTTGGGATTAGCATGTCAAAAGACCTAAAATATAGAAAGAAGACCAATTTGGATACTATTTTAACTAAAAGTATCCTAAATATATGCCTACAAAAAGACCTGTCCATATTGACAGGATTTCTTTATGATCAAAAATAGAGTCTGTTGACAATAATGTTGTAGGCTGTATGGCCTAGTGCAAATAATATCTGAACTATTATGTTGTGAAGGTAACATCATCATAAGTCTATTAAAAACAGAATAATCTGTAAAAATCTGTTTTAAAAAATTGCAATTTAGCAGCTAAAGTAATTGATAAGAAAAACATGGTGTTTGTAACATGAAAATAAATGTCAAGGGTCACATAGAAGCACACATGCAAACACACAACGCAGCTTTTAAAGCTTGAACAAGAGATTGGGTTAGCAGGCTTTCCACAGGCCTGCACATTCTTTCACACGAGAATTACCGACAGAAACCCTAAATCCCTCACACTATACCCATTATTAATATCTGCAGCAGCGAACAGTCCACCCATGACCCAGAAGACCAATCACCCTCTTTCAATTTAAACCGCTCCAGTCAACGTACAGATTAAGACTTCATGGTCAATACGTACCCTGCCAACCCGCCGAAGAGAAACTTTATAGATTTGGGGGATGTTTTGGGTTTGTTCGTGTCCGCTGACATGATTGCAGAGCTTTCACGCTTTTCTCTGTGGACAGCAAGGTGACTCGCTTGGATTTTTCTTCTTCAGTGTTGGTTTAATGACAGTTTGTAAACCTGACATTTGGCGCATTGCCGCCACCTACTGGAAGTCTTTCTTACATTGAATTATATGTGTCTTCGTATGGCTTCACGATGCAACACTTTTCATAATTTCTTACAACAATGAAGGTAAAGTGACCAGTTGAAACGTCCATTGAAAACAGACAGACTATGCATTCCAATCCACACATTGACACCCCCTTGAGTACAGACATAAAGATAATATTTAGAAAATTCAGGGAGCCTGGGAACACAGGCCTACTTCAAATCATGACTAGCATTCAATCAGGAAAACATGTAAAATAGAGGATGCTACAAGATCATTTATTTAAAATTGAAGAACAACATTTTACAGACTAGCAGTGAAAGGCCTAAGAATCATAAAGGAGTTACAAATAATCAAGATAATTTTCAATACAGGGCTAATATAAACAAAACATTAACAACATTAATTGTTAATGTTGTAAAACATTAACATTAAAGTAAACATATGAATGGAAATAGTTACCAACAAAAACTGATCATCTATAGTGTTTTAAAATTATCAACCAATACCAATCTGTTCAAAAATACTTCAAATAATTAATTATTTAAAGTTAATTTAAATAATTAACTTATTTTAAATTATTTAAGAGGATAAAAAAGTAAAAGATAGGAACATTTGTATGGTTTACCTCCTGTGTGAATCCTCCCGTGAGACTTGAGATAGGATGAACTAATGAAACTCTTTTCGCAGTGTGAGCATTTGTATGGTTTCTCTCTAGTGTGAGTCATCTCATGATATTTAAGAGAGTGTAATGTAGTAAAACAAATTTTACACTGTGAACATTGTAAGGTTTCTCTCCAGTGTGAATCCTATCATGAGCTTTAAGATAGGATACTTTAAGATAGGAACTCTTTTTGCAGTGTGTGCATTTGTATGGTTTCCCCCCTGTGTGAAGTCTCTGGTGGTTTCTTATAGTGATGGGAAGTTCGGATCATTTCACATACTCGGATCGGTTCAGCAATATGAATGAATCTTTTTTCAGGTCATTTTGTTCATTTCAGTAAAATACCAATACAATTTTGTGTGTTTCTTCCCTAACACATTTAGTATATACACAAATCCGAATCACACTTCAAATAAGACAAAACTATAATGCTAGAAGACAAAAAACATATTTTAACTAAGCCCACCTGGGTCTTTTAGTCTGATTCAGCTCATCTCTGATCTGTCTTTAGGTTAAAGGCTAATTCGTTCATCACATTTCTTCTCTCTGATGGTAACGAGTGCAGTCCGGCCCCGGGGCCTTCTGTCACGTGGCGCTCCCTAATATTAACCAACACAATATGAGCCGGAAACCTACAAGATTCGTTCTTTCCACGAGTCCTCCGGGTCCTTTCAGTGAGCCATTCAGTGATCACTGTATCTCGATCTTACCAGAAATAACATTCTTCATCACCTACCTGATCTCTTTGACTAGTTTGTGTTAGTTTTCTTACTTATTCAATGTTAAGAAAAAGTTATATCCACTGTCGAGGTATGCAGCATAAAATAAAAATAAGTTCAGAGTAGTGTAAAACCATTTTTAAAAGTTGAAGAAGAAATAATTATGGTGTTGAATAATGTAATGTAAGTACAATAAAGTTTCTCCCGTCAGTGGTATTGCCAGAAATTATGGGGTCAACAGAGGATGATCAGACTATCTAAAAGGAAAGACAGAACTAATCTCACTGATCAGAACTAATCTTAAAGGCCTAAAGTGTCTTCCCAAAAGATGAAAGGAACGAGGCTTCACTAAGCGAGCTGTTATTAGCAGTGTTACAAGTAAAACAAAAAATTCAATAAACTAATTTATCTTTTTAATTAATCTGATACAAATAATAATAGAACCTTTTTAAGGTTTTTTTTGTCAGTGAGTCCAAATCAGTTGATCTGATTTAATACATTTATCGGTGCATGCTGCACCCCAGTGGGTTCAACACCGAGTGTCTATAAAACACATAAAATGTTTTATTATTATTATTACATTAGGAACAATGGGGCTACACACCTGCCTCCTTGAGGATTGGAGCTTCACCTTCCACCTCCACTCCAGTGCAGAGTAGGTGGAGATGAGCAAGTGAATCTCATTTCAAACTTTGCACATTTGTAGAACTCATTTTTGTTGTTGTTTCTCTCCAATGTGAAGTCTCAGCTGCAATGATAATACAATAATTAAAAAACCTGAGTTCTCAAACGTGTAGTCTTGTTTTATTGCGTGCTATAAGGATATGAACAGTTTCTCTCCAGAGTGAATCCTCTCATGACGTTTAAGATGGGATGGACGAGTGAAAGTCTTCCTACATGTTGAACATTTGTAGGGTTTCTCTCCGGTGTGATTCATCTGGTGCAATTTTAAGTAGCCTAGCTGTGTAAAACTCCTCCCACAGTCCTCACATGAATATGGTCGCTCTACAGTGTGACTCCTCTCATGATATTTAAGAGCAGGTAAATTAGTGAAACTCATCACACATTGTGAACATTTGTATGGTGTCTCTCCGGTGTGCCGTCTGTGGTGAACTTTTAAGGTACTTGGCTGTTTAAAAGTCTTTCCACAATCATCACATGAATATGGTTTCTCTCCATCGTGCGTACGCCGATGTCGTTTCAGATCCAGCAGGTGAAAAAAACTCTTTCCACAAGAGCAGCAGTGAGGCTTTACTTCAGAATGAATTCTTAGATAATGCTTTTTTAAATGTTCTGCCTGAGTAAATGTTTTATCACACTGATCACAGCTGAATGGTCTCAATCCCGAGTGAATGAGCTGATGTTTTTTTAAATTCACGTTAGACTCAAAATCTTTTCCACACTCTGAGCAAGCAAACAGTTTCTCTTCCGTGTGAAAACGCATGTGTCTTTTAAGATAATCTTTTCCACTGAAACTCTTTCCACATTCAGAGCAAGAGAAATATTCTTCATTTTCCCTTTTTACAGCTGGTTCCTCGGTGAAGCCTTCTACATATTGGGGAATTTCTTCTTCTGTTTTGAATGGCGTTGCTTGGGACAGATTCTCGCATTCTTTGTTCATGATTTCAGTCGAACCTGTGATTAAAGGACATTTAAGAAACTTCCTTGTGAGCTGCTGTCTAAATTGAACAACAAACAATCTCATCAGGGGCCTCATCAGCTAATGTTTGTGTTGATTTGTTTTTACTGAAACATTGCATACAAACACGGTTGGGAATATGCACAATTTCTCTAGTAAAATTTTAGGCTACAATTCCATATATGGTGGTATTTCAGAATTGACACGCACATCTTTATGGAATTGTGGAAAACATTTGTAATGTAGCACTAAGATATCTCTATTAAGAGCTAAAATACATAGTTATTGGGAAACCCCGTCTAGGTTTGTACAACTTTCCCTCCAGAATAAAAACCTGCTTTAATTGGTAACAAAAATAAAAATTGTATAATATGGTGTTACTTTTCTCTCTCCCCTCCCCTCTATAGCTCCTCCTCTTTCTCTCTCCTATATCCACTATAAATTTCTCTCTGCTATCTCTTCTACTTTTCTCTCTCTCCGATCTCCACTAAATCTCTCTCTCCTTTATCTCACACTGTCTTTTTCCTCTCTCCTCTATTCCCCCTCCTCCCCCTCTCTCTATATATATATATATTTCTCTCCTCTGCCTTTTATCTTTCTCCTATTTCTCTTTCTTTCTCTCTCTCTCTGTCCCCTTTATTTTAAATTTCCTTGATTGAGGGGGTTATTTGCAAGTAGTCCTTGCTATGGCTTGTAGGACGGTGATGACCTTATATGTACAAGATGTTGTGGTGCACATGTTTAATACGTCATTAAACATTGATTTATGAGTACCCAAGACCCTCTTTCATCCTAAGCATGCACAGTATCTCATCGTCTACATATAAGATCATCAGCGTCCTATAGGCCACAGCGAGGACAGTCTAGTTATTTTGAATTCGGCGGAGGACAGGTGGATGGTAGTTCACCTTTCTAGTTTGTCTTGTACAATTTGGCCCTAATTGGGTAAAATGAATTGGGAGCCCCTGTTATAGACTCTCGATGGTTTGCACCCATCGTTTGGCCAGATGTGTGATCTGTCGTTGACGCTTCATTGTTTTTGATTGCGTTCATGCATGAGATTGGTGTGGGATGATCTTTAACATCAAATCGAACTGCTGCTGCAGTTTGTATAAAATAAGTTCTAAATAATGTGCTTGGAAGGATAAAACGTAATGGTTTTCCATAGGAACAAAATACAGCTTTAGATTTAGATCTTTACTACACTTATGAGTAAAAAAAAATAGAGATAAGCACAAAAATGCTAAATTTAGCTCTGTTTAGAATACACTTATAGTAATTTCCAATTCAATTTCCAATTTAGTTCCGCAGAGTACTACATAAAACTGGTTTATTAAGTCAAATTTAGATGTTCAATTTTCGTTCACGACCCCCCCCCCCCCATCACGTGAATGTCTATGTAAATAAATAACTTTACACGAGGCCCCAAATCATTATTTACACGTACTCGTTAGATTCTCTATATATTTAAGGACAGACAATTTTTTAAGGAGAGAAAATGCTGACCTATTGGTTCTTCTTTTTCTTCTTCTTTTATTCCACATGGGTCTTCTTTCATCTCCATCTTTACTCTAGTGTTACAGTATTCTGTGATTAAGTTCTCCTGTTGAAATATCGGTTGGTTATTTCTTCAGCTGAAGCTTTGACTGTTTATGAGGAATGAGACGTCGTCTCGTCTTTTTGTTCTTTGAATGGGTTTAATGTCAGGTGCAAACATGAGTGTTGGCGCATTACCGCCATCTACTGGAGTTGTAGTTTGGAGTCGTAATCGATGAAAGAAAATTCTGTTGTTTTGTTTTATTTTTATGTTTTGAATGTATATTTTTTGTCTTGGTAAAAAAATATTAGTATATGTTCATACATCCCTCAATGTCTTAATACGTTTATTACTGTGTCCTGTTCTTAATCTTGTTATTATGGTTTCTCTTTTCTGTGTCTTAGATTTAGTTGTTGTTTCCAGGCTTTTTCTACATTAATCGTCTTCCTTGATCATATTTCATAGTGATTACCTCCCCAGTCTCTTCCTTTCATGTTTCTTAATATGTTATGTATTAGTTAGCATTTTATTCAAAGTCTCGATATTTTTTCAAGGTAAAAAATAATTCATCAAATATTTTTCCTAAAAATTCAATCTCTATTGCTTGTTTTAATTTATCTCTAAATCAGTTGTTTCTTACTTCTTATTGATAATTTAAATGTCAACTGTTTAGTCATTTTTTCAATCAACTGCTTGTTGCATTTCCTTCCCAATTAATTTAATATTTTTGCCCCTTATACAAATAGCTCATCATCTGCAGATAATGATTTCCCAATTACAGTTAATTTTGCAGAATTGTCCAGTTCTTGTCTTGTAAATAATAAGTTTGTTTCCTTATTTTATAACTAACATGCATTTATAAAGCAGTTTATATAATTAAAGATTCACACACTGATATGTTATTTACTATTTACACAATGACATGTTATTTATTCTCTTGCAGCACATTTGTAAATAACAGTATAAAGACATAGTTTCAAAAACACATATGCCCTGGTTTTCTTCCCGTCTGGGAAAACCCGAAGCAACTCGGAATCGTCACCATCCTAAGCGGCTTATTAAACAACTTGAACATGTTTAGAAAACACATACAGTAATAAACTCTACAAAAGAATATTTTGTTCAAGTTGTTTTCTTTTTGCTACTTATTTTAAAAATGATAATGGCACTTATGAACCGATCTGATTATGATTTTAAATTGTTTCTAACTTCCCTGTGTTAAAAGGCTTGCATCCAGAATAATGAGAAATGTTGACAATGACTGGTGTGGACTAGAGGAAAACAGAAATAAGGTAAGTTAGGAAGCATTGTAGCAATAATAAATATTAACATATAAAAACAAACAGCTGCTTCATCAATCCGTGCAAATAAATGCAAGTGTAGATTCACCGCGGTTCATTAAAGGTGAGTTGTTTCATGTTGTTCAATACTTTAAACCTTCAACGTTTTTATTTACTATTATTTATTTGCTTACAGAAGATTCCATTGTAGACTTGCAGTTGTGGTCTGGTGGATAAGGAGATTGATAAGGAAGGTCGCCGATTCCATTCCCAGATCCACGGAGTTGAAGGTCTAGTGGGTGATGGTGCCATTGAGTGAGGCACCAGTTTCCCCACTGCTCCCTGGGTCCCACAGCCATGGTTGCCCACTGCTCCGGGTGAGTTCACGATGTTCACTGCTGTGTGTGTACACACATTCCGGGTATTGGTAACCACATATCTGGCCAACTGGTCACTTTCACATTTTCAGCTTGTTAAATTCATTCAACCCATCTAACAATGTGCTCTTTTAACCCTTTATTCTGACATCATTAATAAGTAAGTGTATCATTCAAACCATTGTTTCTTTGTTAGGCATATTTGCAACATTCACCCCTTAAACCGTCAACCATTGTAACCAGTTTTAACAAAGTATTACTTTCTTTATTGTTTTCATAAGTTACCAGGGTATAAGTTAGAGGGTTGCTCCTCAATTATCTATTAAATCCACAGACATTATTTCACTGTTCATATAATACATTTACATTCTTACTTAGGCAAAATATTTCTTGACATTAGTTTATTTTACATTAGTATCATACCATCCATCCATCTTCTTGTTGGCTTTGTCTTGTCGGGGTTGCCACAGTGGAATGAACCTCCAATTCTTCTGTTATATGTTTTACGCAGCGGATGTCCTTCCAGCCAAAACCCACCAGGTACCACCCAAACACATTCATACACTATGGACAATTGTGTTTACCCAATTCATTTGTACCTTTGGACTTGTGGGGGAAACCGGAGCATCTGGAGTAAATGCTATCACAGGCCAACTGACCCAACCGAGGCTCGAATCATTGACCTCCTTGCTGTGAGACGACCGTGCTACCCACTGCGCCACCATGATGCCTTGGTATATATAGTGTCTTACAATTTTCTGACTATTTTGTATAAAACTGCTAATTGTATAAATAACTAATAACATATGATTAAGTAGTTTTTCCATTTCTCATATTAGAAGGACTTTCAACCTTTAGTGTTTGACATAGGTGGGTATAGTCTCCAAAAGTGTACTTGAGTAAAAGTAAAATTATGTGATTTTATGTGAAATATTTACTCAATTAAGAGTAAAATTAACTATAAAAGATTTTCTTGAGTAAGAGTATAAAAGAATTTAATAAAAATTGAGTAGTTAGTTACTTGGCAAGGCAAGTTTATTTGTATAGCACATTTCATACACAGAGTAATTCAAAGTGCTTTACATTTGAAACAAAGAATAAAAAGAAAGTACATTTAATACAATCAAGCATAAAAAGACATATAAAATCATAGTGATTAAAAACTGAAAATTTAAAAACATCAATTAAAACAGATTAAGATGGTGAAGTGCAGAGGTAAAATAATTGTTTGGAAGTTGGTGCTCAATTGACAAAAGCGCAACTAAACAGGTGTACTAGTGACTTCTGATCTAAATGATACAAAACGTCTATGGTTACTTCCATAACCACCATTCCCCAAATAGGGAACCGTTGCAGGTGGCAAACTCTCTCCATTAACGTTAACTCTGATGGCTTACACTAGGCCATAAGGTTGGTGCCAGGGGAAATACAACTCCCTTTCCAGGGAACGGGGTTACGCAAGTAACCATAGACATTCCCCTTCAGTCGGTCACTCTACGTATGTCACTGACGACTATGGGAATACTCTTCCAAAATACCATAACCTCGGTCCTTCCGCATCGGCCAGGCTAGCCAGGTGTGTCAATAGTCCGTCACTGAGCAGGTTCTCCTGTGTCCTGGCCTCAAGTCAAAGACTTACATTTTAATGGGCAGTTAGTCATTATATAAACTTCCCTTACTAACTCATACCAGAGGAGAGATTGCCTCAAACCCTGATCTTGAATGGAGATGTGCGGGGGCTGTACTTACCACCTCGAACTTCCGGCAATTTAATAAGGTAAGATGGCATAGATGAAACTAACCATAGCAAGTTTACGAGGGTTAGCCTTTTGGGGAATTCTTGGCCCTCCCATGCCCAGAGTCATTTAGAGACGCAATCGTAGTCCCTCATAGAGAGCACACATGTGGAGAGTGGGTAGGACTATTCCGCTTAATCTACTATGCCTGTTGGGGAGAGAGTAGCCAAGAAACTGGAGACTTTGTCTCCAGGGGCAAAATTGGCACACATTTCACTGAGGAAAGGCTCAAGCCAAGCTAGCCACGTACAGTTTAGTACGGCTGAAGAACAGTTTAGTACGGCTGAAGAGACGAATTCAATGTTCAGGTGATAGTACCTGGTGAAGGTGTTGGGTGTCGACCAACGACCCAGGTGATGGAGAGGGTACATGATTGTATACCGCATAGGGCATCAAGGTATCAAAAAGACAATGCAACTGTTGAAACCTCTATGTTATTGGGTGGGAATTCATCTTAGAGCAGATCTAGAGGCATCTTAGTGGTAAATCAAGCTGTAACCCCACCATGAGTAATGCGCAAACCAGCCTTGCTTGACCCAAGATACAGACAGGATCACATTAAACCGTTAAACTGGTTGCTGAAATGGCAGCACCAGCTACACGCGCGAGCACATCAGACGGCTGTGCAGGAGTGAGGCGCTAATAGAACCTGTATCTTTCACCTCTTCTCTAAGACGATTCCTCTTGTGTCCATGTGCTAATATGAGCGGGTAAGGCTGTTACGCCACTTCGCAATTATTAAACACAAGAAAGGTTTCACATAAATACGACTCTATCCAGAAGCCTTTTTTATTCCAAGCTCGTTCATTATGTTAAAACCAAAAAGGCATTTTCTGTCCGCCATCAGAGATGGATGATGTCATCATCTAGCAACCCAACCCTATTCTGAGTGGAGGTGAGGTTTCTCAGATGACTGTAAATTTGGGAACAATGTTCTTTAGAGAAGCTGTAAAAGAGATTAGGAGATACTATGTCGTCACCGAGGACGTTGACAACTATGCAAGGGAGAAAGCAGCCAGGGTGGTAACATGGGCCCCAGCAAACAAAGTGTATTTTCACGTGTGACGGGCAAATTTATTTCATTTGTGATGCTTGGTTTATTTAGGAGTATCACTACCGTGATTATTTACAGTGGAAGTGTATTAGTTAACCTGGAAAATTTCTTTGTAGAGAGTTACTCAAGGCAGAAGATTTTGTTTAGTTTAATGTTTCTGGAGAAATTATGGAGATTTAAACCTTGTTTAATATTTTTTACTTTCTGTTTCCCAAACTGCTGTGAGCAATAATTTATGTTAATGTTAAATAAATACCCGCAATAACTGGGAGTTGGCGTGAACTTGATTTTTATTTGTCTGCTGCCAACATATAGATAGGAAAATAACATTTCACTCAGCCAATATGGGCAAAAGGTGACCTTTCAGCCCATAAGCTTCATCTTCAAAGTTGTATAACTGTACAGTTGTGACGCTCTGTCAAGTTTAACTTTCGAATGTCTCTGTTGGACTTGGAGCTTGATCCTGTTTGGTTTTGTTAATTGGTTCAGAATTTTTATAAGGTTTATGGATATTACCGTATTTTGCTTTTTTTCTTATTTTGTTACTGTCAGAGAGCAACATATGGCATGATTTGATTGGTTTGAGTGGAGTTTGGTGGTTTGAGGAAACTAGGACTGGCGTTTATCACAGTTTCAAAAGAAATTGCCAAAGCAGGACTGCACTATATTGTGTATTTAAAAACAATTATTATGAACCTATCAATGGTCACAAAATAGCCTTCAAATGAGATATTTTTCTTTCACAAAAATGGCATGTATCCAGTTCTGGAACAACATTCTTCATTTTTCCAAACAATTGCAGAGCAGCATTTTTCTCTACTAGTAAAAGTGACAGATCAATGCCAGGAACCACACAGCTGTTCTCTTTATGTTTGTATTTCCAAGAAAATGTTTTTGTTCTTCGATCTTTCCTCTTCCTCCACTGCTGCATGTACTTCATGTAATTCTTGGAGAACTCTGAAGAGTTTTGAAAGTTCTGCTTTCTTCAAATCTGAAAAAAAAACATCATAAGCCGATTGAGGAGAACTGTAAATATTATAGAGCAGTTAATAGTGCTTATAAGATGTAGAGCATCCCAAAATTGCATTATTAAAAATATATCATTTGTAAGCAAACAGTTTTGTGGTATTTCACAAAGTTTTTTCAGTGTAAAATTGAACACACAATGTCATAGTTACTAAGTTAGTTTCTAAACAACATTTAAAATGAAGCATGAGGAATGTGTGCCTGCTATTAACTAGTTTAGTAACCTATAAAGAGTGTACCAATAGAGGCACCTGGAGTCACTCCTAAACTCTATTGATTGCAGATAAGCACACGAAAAAGAGAGAAATACCTTTTTGTGAATCTTCTTCCTGAAGCCCTTGCTGCTCTCTTAATGCCAAACACTTGTCTCTGTAACAAATAAACAAACAGGTGGAAAAATATTTTAACAAATGCTTTTAATAAGCAAATAAAAAAATCCATGTAACAAAAGTTAATTTCGAAAATTGAAAGCTAGGCACTCAAAATACCTCCTAATGAGCTTTCGAGAAAAAAAAACCCACATCCACAGAAGCAAATCTTCACTTCATTGTGCTGTAATGCAACCTACCACTACCAATACCACTACCACTACCAACCTTCCTACCATCTTCTTGTCATTCCACTGGGCTCAATCATACATGACACTATATTCACCTGTTGATGTCCATTTGATATACTTTGTGATACACTGATGTTACACGAGAAGGCCTGGCTCTCTGTCTCTGCTCTAATTCATCCCAAAGCTGTTCTTAAGGTTGAGCTTAGGGTTCAGTCAGACCAGTCAAGTTAATCTACACAGACTCTCTTATTCATGTCTTTATCTTGCTTTGTGCACTGGTGTACAAACTGTTTCCACAAAGCTGAGAGCATGGAATTGTATGCATGCATTGAGTGGAATATGTATTGGTAGCCTCCAGGGCAATGTACAAACCTTCAATTTTTGTTATTAATGTAATCTCTGATTTATATAAATATAGTTTTTATGTTTGTTAGATTTATAAAGATAGTTTTTTTTGTGCGGTAAATTAGAGTTTAAAGATGTTAGCCATTAACTGGATTTAAATTCCTGCTTGCGTATACACAACATTCGAAGTGCACTGCACTGCACAACATTCGAAAGATCAGGCCCTTCTTAACTGAGCATGCAACTCAACTCCTGGTTCAGGCTCTGGTCCTCTCACGTCTGGACTACTGCAACGCTCTCCTAGCAGGACTTCCATTAAATACGCTCAAACCTCTGCAGATGATCCAGAACTCTGCAGCTCATCTTATCTTCAAGGAACCGAAACGAGCTCATGTTACTCCCCTCTTCATCACTCTTCATTGGCTCCCCATTGCAGCTCGGGTTAAATTCAAATCGCTAACGCTGGCATACAAAACTATCTCCAGATCAGCCCCTGGCTACCTCCATGAGCTCATAAACTCCTACATGCCTTCCAGAAGCCTGCGCTCAGAGAAGGAACAGCGACTTGTGGTTCCTTCCCACAAGGGCAGAAGATCTCTCAGCAGAACCTTCTCTTTCACTGTCCCTGGATGGTGGAACAAACTCCCTGATCCAGTCAGGAAAGCAACAACACTAACAGCTTTCAAAAAGCAACTGAAAACTCTTCTCTTCAGAGAACACCTACTATAAAAAGAAAACAAAAAAAAAAAACTACTACCTTCTTTTTTCCCTCCTCTGTCTTTATTTTCTTCCTCTACTTCCTCACTGCTTAGGTTTATTGATCAGTTGATACAATTCTATTATGAGAAGCTGAGATAGACTTTGACGGTGTAACAAATTGCATATTGTCTCTCCCCTAATGTAAGTCGCTTTGGACAAAAGCGTCTGCCAAATGCATAAATGTAAATGTAAATGTAAATATCAGCACAGTTGGGGGTGAGGGTTGGATGGGAACATGTGGATCTTTTATTATGTTAATTACTCGTAGTTTTGCTTATGGCTGTTACGATGCCGGAGGTCACACTTTCAGGATGCATTTCTTCTGTTGTTATTGTTTTTTAATTGTCGATACACATATAGAGAGATTAGGAAGCATATTATGAATATTTATGAATATGAATATATTGTGGGAATAAA
This sequence comes from Danionella dracula, assembly GCA_900490495.1. NCBI lineage: Eukaryota > Metazoa > Chordata > Actinopteri > Cypriniformes > Danionidae > Danionella > Danionella dracula. The sequence continues at coordinate 13,106,793 of UELW01000522.1, forward strand.
TATTCTTGGGGGGGGCCTCATACACTTTTGATCAAATTTGCTGCTTTTCTCAGCACTTTTTCAGGTCAGTGCAGGAATTCAACATTTCAAACTGAGATTTGCAGGTTTTTCTTGTATGGTTGGTTTTCAAAAAATAAAAAAAGGGTCTGAATCAAATCCCAGAGTAAAACACCCAGTGTATCAAAAAGCACCACCCAGTGTATCAAAAACATTGAATGCACAGAATCAACGGCTCAGCAACAGTCCATTCTCTTGAGTCGATTTGCTTCACCATGGCAGGAAGAGTAAATAATCAGGTGACGTTATTTAATTTAATAACGAAATAATGAAAAAAAGAAAATGTATATTTAATTAATGAATTACCCATTTAACAGCGCACCTTTATTTAAAAGTTTATTTGAATAAATAATTTCTTATTTAACTACATGGTTGCTTATTTAATTTTACAATTTTAATTAATTACTGACATTTATTCATTTGAATCCACTTTTAATTAATTAATGTCACATTTAATTAAATAATGAAAGGTATCTATATTTAATTCCATCCTGCATATATATCAACATTACACTGGTGTGATGATGCTTTACACCAACCTTTTGTTTATTTCAAAGTCAAAGACAAAGTTGCACTTATTCAAACAACAAAATAATTTACAGTTACACGAAGATGTTCACCTGCTTCTCTACTGACTGACTGATGAAACGTTCGAGGCATTCGGGGGGCAGAGTTGTGAAGTTTGACTGACAGTTTGAGCGGTTATTAGAGATGCACTTTTTAATGCTTTTAAATTGTTAAATATTTGGCAAAGACGAACAGACATAAGGGGTTCCAAAAAGAATTGATTAATAAAAAAACAACAACTCTCCATAAAAAAGGGCATTTCCAAGCTTAATTACTAAAAAGGCATGTGCTCTGCAGTTTGAGCCCTACCTGTGCATGTCCCTGATATTCTCAAGCATTCAGTTACTTAAACTGGAACTAAGAACTTTAAGATCATTATCACTAGCCACATTCATATCGTTCTTTTCTAGGCATTTCTATTCTGGATGGAGCTGAATCCCACAACTATGAAAACTGGATATTGGAAATCTATTCCCTCTTTGTGGTATAATGTGCACTGGTAATTCAAGAATTCCATCAAGTATTTGGCTTGTATAATAAATAATAATAATAATAAAAAAATATATAGATATATATTTTATTATTATTATTTATTTATTTATTTTTATTATTATTGCTTGGTAAATTATACAAGCCTATATATATATATATATATATATATATATATATATATATATATATATATATATATATATATATATATATATATATATATATATATATAGACAAAACCTACAACTACAAAATGCTACAAATTAGTATAAAAACAACGATCACATTTTTCCATTTCTCCATCTCATACCGCATGGCCTGCTGGACAACACTGAGATGCTGGTAAATGAGCTGGGCCTCCAGGTCTGGATCCAGTGGGTCATACCACTCCTGCAAGGTTACTCCATGCCGTGTTTTATCACACCCTTGTGCTGTTGATAAATAGTTTAGTTTATAACTGCATAAAAATCATTGCATTTCTATGCTACATATTGCATGAAAAGCAATGGGCAAACTAGAAAGTAGCCACATCAAAATTAATACTAGAGTATAGGATTCTACAGAAGTTTATAAGCTACTCAATGGGGATGCCCTCTTGGAGAAGGTCTCTCTCTGGAGTACACTTTTTAGATATACACTTTCCTGAAAGGCCTATTGTATTATTTCTGTTACCAACTTTTATCACGGGTTGATAATTTGTGTTTTATGGATTTGGAACCTATTCAGCATGTAGTTTTGCCACTTTTAGCACGGCTGAGCATAAACCAATAAATTGGAGGAGACAAACATTTCGCTTTTAAAACTTTACTGCAGTAACGTAGCATTCTTTATAGCATTCTTCAGCACTTTCACAAAACCAAGTGAGTCAAGGAGGCCTTCCAATAGTTTCCTATGGGCTTAAGCCAGGCCTCATTAATTTAGACCAGAATTTAGCCCTGAAAAATCTTGATCCTCTTGAGGCCGGTTAAGGCTACTTAAGAGTAACTTATTAATTATGAAATTATTACTAATAACTATTATTTAATACTTGATAATAATTTCAGTGGCTAAAAAATTTGTCTAAAAGTTGCTCTTTCAAGCAAATCTCAGATTAAACTACACCAGAGATCTGATGTAGATTCCAGTTGTTAAAAAACATCATGTAACATGCTAAGCGTAAATATGACAATAACTCTAATTTCAATTCAACTCTTAATCGTATCACAATACAACTTATTAAATCTGGGAAAATTGGGAAATGTAATTGAAATTACACCTGAAATGTGAATAGTATGAAGATGACACAAATTATGGTAAAAGCATATTTAAAAAAATATATTTACTTGCAGTTAAAAACCCACAAATGACTGCAAAATAAAAAGTTAGCCCACACTACACAGTACAAAAATGCCAGCAAAATACTTCATACTATGTTTAAAATAAAAATAAATTGTCATGTTGTATACTTGTTTGGTTCAAATCTAAGTTTCTTATGTTACTATAGCTGGTTATAAGCTATATTATACATTGCAAGATGACCAGGAATTGTAGTACCAGATTTCTCCTTTTGGTGGCAGCAGCTCCAGCGGTCACCTTTGTAGATGCCGGGGTGGAAACAGCTCATCATGTTAGTGTTGTGACTGCAGGCTTTCCTCAGAGCAGACAGCCAGTGATTCAGCTCATTTACACTCTGTTCAGAAACACAAAGAAAGCGAGGAAGATAAACAATGAGACTTTTGAAATAAACCCTATCAGTTTAATTTAAATTTAAACAAAAGCCAGTTTCTGAGTTTGTAGCTGGATTGATCGGGGATGAACAAATTAAGTGAAAAAAAAAATATCTCAAGACAGAAGATTTGTTTAACCCTTGTTGAATATTGGGGTATGTTTGACACACTATCAATATGTTAGAAAGAAAGAGAATTCTACCACTAAATTGTATTATTAATTTACATTTTGTTTTAAATGTACTAAATTTCAGTCAGCTAACATCTGGGTATCAGTCTGTACTGTGGGAGAAAGGGAAAAGTGAACTTTGAACTTTAAACTCATGCGATACACACATACAGTTTACACTGTTGTGAATGGAACACTAACTTTGCAATCAATGTAGAGTGTTTCCTGCTGACCCGTATCTTCACTCGAAATAATCTGCATCACGTTGGCACTGCCAAAACACTTTTCCTCCACCTTCTCCACCGCTCTGATTTTGGCCAATGAAATAGATGAGCTCTTCTATAGAAACAGAAACAAACCTTTTGTTAATGCTCAATATACATGAGGTTCTGCAGTATTAAAGAAGCAGGGAGTGGTTTGATAAGACCAATTTGAATGCTACATGTAGATGATCAATGTCTGGCAATAACCTTTGAATGCTGAGTACGTGAGTAGGAGAGGATGTCTTTCCCAAGGGTCACATAATACTTCTTGAAAGGAGATGTCATAGGCATACATTTATCCTTCATCCTGTGCAGGAAGAGAAAGCCTTCTTTTTCCATCGTGCCACACTGGAGGCTCATTCGGGTCTCAAGCTCAAGAGCTGAATTAAAATTGAGGAGAAAATGAGCATCAGTAGTGCTTTGTTATTATTTCTCTGCTGCCAGAAAGTGACTATTTATTCTATTGCAAAAAAAAAAAGACAAATGAACTTAGACATCCAAAATTATGTACTACTTAAAGAAGCAAATTTAAATGTGTAGAACTCTTGAAATTACACATATTAATTCATTATGGAATTAATATTGGACATATATTTAAGTATTGTCTAATATGCCAACAAATGTTGATATCATGTCAGCAAAAATCAGTTTCCTGTTTTAAAAAATGAGCTTGCTAGTGGCCTATGAGTCAAAATAACCAACCCCCATGTTTCAAGAAAATTCTGATGCAATTTTTCATAATGGTTGCTAGGGTAAACAGACTGGTTGCTAGGTCATGGTCAGTCATGTCATCTAAAAACTCCCCTCGTTTATAATTTACATAAACCTACTTCCTTGATTTTAAAATATATTTTAAGACTAATTTCCAGTCACTTTCACTGCCATTATACTTCCACCAAATCTTTTCCCTGGTCTAGTGCCCGAAATTCTGAATTTTTTCACAGTGCTTGATATGTTTTATACAAGCTAACACAAGTGTTGGGAATTTTATGTCTGTGTGAAAATTCTCCATTGGTTGTCTTGTGCTGTTAAATATTTAGTTTTTGGTTTATAGGCTGCTCAACATTTCTGCTTTCTGGTAGCTAATGAACACTCACCCATTCATAAATATGCTTAACAATTTTAAGTAAAATAGATGACCCTACGACAAAGTGTTGTATACAAGTTGTGCACAGAAAATATTACATCTTCATGTGGAAAGTAGTAATATAAAGTTTTTCAATAGTGCATCAGCAAGCTCTAGTATTTAAAAAAATATGGTTTACCAGAGCGACCAGAAGTGTAATTCCTTGCTCTATCCATAATTAGCCTTGTGGCAATGATATACAATGATATACTCTTCATATAATCTAAAAATTTGGTTATATCACCTACACCACAACAATGTAGCTGGCTTTTTCAAAAAACTTCACTTTTATTTTAAAATACCGGGTACATGTGGACAAAGCTCACCTTCTATCTGATTGCAGCTGACCAGCTTGCTGATGAAGTCTTTGAGCTGGCTGATGCCCTGCTGGATGGAAGGCTGCAAACACACCATCCATGCCTCCTTAGAGCAGCATGCCAGGGTGTCCATGTTGCCGATGGTCTGCACAACCTTAGCAAACCACAGCAAAAAAAGAAGAAGGGAATGCTGGCTATTGGCTGAAATGAACTAATGGAAGTCATATTTCATACAAGTAATGGATCTGATGCTGTTATAATGCATCCAGATATTTCATTAACTTTGGTAAGTTTCATCAATACTTATATGGTTTCGTCTAGATGCACAAAATCACTGTGTTTTCCTTATTTCCTGAATATCTACAATATGGATGCATATTCTATGAATGCTAATTGTTACTTTAGTTATTCTATGAATGCTAATTGTTATGTTCTAGGAAACTTACTTTGGCAAGCAGCAGGAGTGTACGGCTAGTTCTTGCATCAGCATGTTTCTCTCTGAGGTGAAACAGCTTTGGAGACATAATGGCAGGAGAGATGAACCGCAGGCACAGGAAGCTGGTCACAGCTATAAACTTCACCTTCTGAGGAAGAATATGTTGTGAAAAATCATAATCTAAACAGGTATTAATTTACTTGTAATTTTTACTTCTTTAATTTAATTTTCTAAACAACAGAGACCATTAAAAAAGAAGAATATTGGTGGTCATAGATGAAACCAAAGAAGATGAAAGCCAACGTAAATGTATTTTTGACTTAAAAAACACAACAGATGCAATGAGAACCCTGCAGCCTAGTTGTTTCAAAACACTGCACCAAAGCGTGAGTTTGAAACGTGAGGCTTTTTTGTGAGTTCTTTTCATAGTAGGGGCAGATCTATTGAGCCAAAATGGAGGTTGTGCTTTGGCATTAAAAAACAAACAAAACAAAACAAATATGTGACGAATAAAGTAAGGCCAATTACACTTCATATAATCATGGTTTTCCCCAAGAGGTAGAGATGTATAAGCAAAGGATTTTGTATCGGTTTGATACATTATCTGAAACATTTTAAGTACCTTTGAGTTGAAACCACAATACATATTGGAGGTAAATAGACTACAAACACCATTGCACCCTTAAAAAACCTTATACTAACCCGGTACTCAGGGCCAGGGAATCGCTCCTGTACTCGGAGGAAGAGCTGCTGAAAAACCTGGCAGACCAGTAGCGGGCAGTAAGAAGCTGATTGCAGGATGGAAGCGAGCAGCTCAGACAGGTACGACTGCAGGAGATTGGAGCTCTGCTGGAGAACATCCCACTCTGTCTGCTGACGATGCAGACCTGTACACCTGCAGCACCAGACCAGCTGTCTGAGTACTTGAGGCTTTTTCAGTTCAATTAGATCATGTTTGTGTTGCTTACCCTGCTTCTTTTAGTTCTATTTTACTGGGATCCAGTTCTACATATTTCTTCTCCTCAAATATTCGGTTAATAATGGGGCCCAAAAGCCGGTGAAGATACTGCATTCCAGCTACCTGTCATAAAAGAGGGGCGACAAAGTTGTATACAGATATTTGATGAAATATTTGTTCTTTTCCAAAAAAATGTCTACTTTAATTTTGTTTACTAGAAGAACCAAAACAAACTGTAAAAGGTACTTTAGATAAAAGTGTCAAAAGTTTAAATAAGAATGCAAACCACAACCCTTTATACAGTATTCTACTCACTGGAAAACCTCTGCTTTGAAAATATGACTGATGGTGGCCATCTTTGATTTGTTTTATCTATGTCTGAAGCACATGGTCTTTTGTTTTCCTACCCTTCCCCACCCTTCTGGTTTTCTAGTTAGAGCTTTCAGTAAGTACACCTGGAGTTTCCCTCGTTCTGTTTGACTGTTTTCCCTTTCCCTTTTGAGATTGGGCAGATGATGTGGGCAGCCTTCAGCAGGCTCAGGGCGCATTTCACAGAGAGGTGCGCTCAGATGCTCAATGAGTTCAGCTCAATACTCAGAAAAGGTATGTTCTGGCCAGGGTTAGACGGCTCTTTTCTGGGTTGATCCAAAGCCCCAATGCAAGAGAGACTGAGCTAATATCACCCAGTCATCCTTTTACGCCATGATTTAGCCAGCTTTCACTGCAGCTTTTGGAAAAAGATGGATGGAGCGGCCGCGCCATCGTCTTCCAAGTCTATGGAGTGATGGGTCGCACCAGGGTAGAGCTCCCATGGTCATTACCAACATACGTCGAGTGAACGCCTGAAAGGCAACCCATTCTCTGCTCTGGTTTGTCCCTATAAATTCATTATCTCATCCCATTACATTAACATGGAAATTACTCACACTTATGTGCAATTTATTTTTGGGGTGCGCATACATTAACAGCTTGTCATCCTTGTAAATCTGTTCACTGTATTTTCAAATAAAACACCTGGAATTCGATCTCCAAGTTTGTTCCTTCCATAGATTACAGGTTGCCTAGTATGTCTCCAGCTATACCAGCTAAACCGACTAAATACGACTAATCTAATTCCACATACATGCAATCTGGTGAACTTTTTTAACTGCAAATTAATAAGTTCTTGATTACAGGTTGTTGGCGAACAGACATTATACATTTACACTGTAGTTAATGTTACCTTCAAAAATGATTCCATTGATTTTGAAGCCAAAGAATTGCTGCGGAATAATGTGTTGGGCTCAGCTGAAAGGAAAACAGAAATATGTTCACTTTTATATATTTTTTAATTGCAAGCAGTAAAAATGTATAGTGTATAGGAAATCGTTAAACAGACTGAACAAGCAGTAAACATATATACAGGTGTACAATGATTATCAGCAAAGGAAGGATAAAGAAAGATTGGACTAATGAAGATAAGGAAGACCAGGTGTAAAACCTAAGAGTGTTAAAACGAGACAGGTGTGAACAGCAGTCTGAATAACAAATGTTTAAACATGATATAAGTAAAAGCACAAAAACAAATAGATGACACATTTGTTTGCACTATGCTTACCTGTCTTTTCCAGCTCCAGTTTGAACAGAACATCCAAGAACTCCTTGACAAGCTCTTGACCCAGGAACAGTTTGACCAGATTATTAGCCACTTCTTGTCTGCTCTCGGCTGTAGTGGTCTCATCAATCAGCATGATCAAATCAGGCCAGTTGCCCTGCACATTCTGACATGTTAAATCACAGTTGAGGTTACGCATGCAAGTGCAATAGACATTTGTGTAACAGTCTGAAGTGGAAATACAGACAATACATTTTCACAGAAATATGTTTTGTTAGTAATTTGCATAATTTCTGTGTTTATGCTGGTTTCCTCCAGATCAGGCCAACTCCTGAGAGTGGTCAGTTTAAGGTTCATTGGTGACTTTCCACCCATACCAGAGAGACATTTGTATATTGACTCTGACAAGCAGATGTATGTTTCTTTAGGAATACAACATAACATTTTAAGCTGTTAAGTGTTTTTTTTATAGAAAAACTGATCCTCCTCCCCCTCCTCCCTCCTTTCTTAAAACTTCCTACCTACCTTACCATTGATCAATTTCTTTTTTATTTTATAAAAATGATTTTAGGTTGATGCAAACAAAGACATCTACAATAAACATATTGAATCAATTTATCTCTTGTTCGTTGTGGTCCATTAACTTTCCTGTTCATCGGTTATGGATGCCCTTAATCAATAAGGGTTTAAAGGTGAAGGTGAGAATGATTTCAGAGTACCTGACAGAGTAGCGAGTGCAACAGAAAGTTAAAAATAATAGAGAACAAACTAAGAGAACACAGCAAGAAGGTCGCTGGTTCTAGGCTCGGCTGGGGCAGGTGGCATTTCTGTGTGGAGTTTGCATGTTCTCCCCGTGATCGCGTGGGTTTTCACCGGGAGCTCCGGTTTCCCCACAAGTCCAAAGACATGCGGTATAAGTGAATTGAGTAAGAACGATTGCCCATAGTGTTAAAAGAGTGAATGTGTGTGTGAATGTTTCCCAGCAATGGGTTGCGGCTGGAAGGGCATCCGCCGCATAAAACACATGCCAGAGAGTTGGTGGTTCATTCCGCTGTGGCGACCCCGAAAGGGAAGAAAGCCGACATGAAGATGAATGAATGAAACAAAGAGAAAACTGTATGGACTCTATGGGGGAGGGGATTATATTTGTAGTACTTGAAGCATCAAGTGAGTGTTCAATCTAACATGCTCCCCCAGGCCCCAGAGACACAAATTATGAAAGGAAAATTGATTAAAACAACTGAAAGTAGACATGGACAGAATAAAGTCTCCACACCATGCATACAAATGAGATCTGATTACAATGAATGGTGTATTTCACAATCCAGAGAGCTGATTGCTTGTTATCATATTAGTAAGAACATGCCATTTGAATGTTGGAGATTACACACAGGCATATTTCCCAGACAAATTCAGACTGAATGGGACTCACCTTGATCTGAGAGCTGAGAGGCCGGCTGAGCAGCTCTGTAAGTGGCTTGTAATAGCTGGATGGCAAAACAACCTCATCTCGAAGCCGTAGTTCCAGTCGCAGAGATCCCAATGTTCCTCTGGGGAGAAGAGAAACAAAATTTGGTTAGATTACATGTTCATTTTGATGGAAGTTTATGATTTTATTTAAGTCATCATTAGTTTACTTTCCCATCAAACAAACTTCTTTTGTTGAAATCCAAATAAAAATAATCAGTATAATAAATACATTTTATAAAGCTTCAGTGAAGAGGCATGGTTAAGTGTGTCATTAGCGTTAAAATGTCATTAATCTGATGCTAATATAAATTACATTGCATTTGGCAAGAAACTAATAAGAATTAGCATGCTGTTAACAAGAATTAGCATGTCATTAATATAACATGTGTATTAGCATTATTTTATGATAACGCTAGAAGAAATTATTATGTCTTTGGCATACTTTAGTAATTATAATGATGGTAGAATGACAGGGCAGTGGCTAGATGCTAACAGGAATTGAGCAAGAATTAGTATATTAAGAGCACAAACTTTCTCCCATTTATTATGAATGAGCTTTATAAATATTTGCTCAAATTTGAGTCCCAGTGTAATAATTAGATGTAATTACTGGACATGGCACATGGCACAGAAATGCATCCGTAAATTACAACGATTCAGAGCACATGAGTGAAAAGTAAGATTCTGTTAAAAAAAAAAAAGTTTTTGAGGAATAATCAGCTCAATCTTTGTTGGTAATAAGCAAAACAAAACAGCCAGTGTTCGTTTGTTTTTGTGCAGTGCTTTGTATGTTTCTACAAAAGTTAGGGCCAAGTGTGGTCAGTGTGAAGGTTGAGATTCTGGAAAATTCTCCATTTGAGATGCTTCTTTTTATATTCTTTTGTATGGCAATTTAAGTTAAACCAGTTTAAAGTTTTGACTAAAGATTGAAGCGAATACTATCAGAGTACACGTGTTCAGAAGATGATTGTAGAACATTTAGAAACTAGGGTAGATTAATTACGTTGTAATGTATTTCACACACTGCTAGCTCATATAGCCTTTTTTTAGAATACCACTACCTCATCTTGTTCCAAACATGGTCTTACCGCAATAATTTAAAGGAAGTGCAAATTGAAATAGAAAGATTGCTTTTATTTGCCAGGCACTGATCAGTAGGCAACAGATGGTGGGCTGTCAACAAATCCAATCAGAAAGAAGAGGGCGAGGGAGTGAAACGAGAATAAAGAAAAAATAAACAAAAACAACAGCTTGATCTGTTCTCCGAGATGAAACTGGGATCCACCATAAAGAAAGGGATTATAGAAGCTTTTTGCAAACCGTTTCTCACAGGAAGAAACTATGCAAAAATATTTTCTAAAATAGCCAAATCCCAGTCTTCACAAAGAGATTACATTAAAATCCCAAAATTGTCCATTTTTATAGTGGCTTAATAACATTGGGAAGATTAATAAACAATTCTTTATTGCATGTAATCTGCAATCAAATAATCATCTGTGGAGAATAGGCTCTGACATTTTAATTCATGTACGAAGTGTGTAAAAAAATGTAAAAATGGTTTAGCTGGAACAGATGGATTTGTGGGTGTTTTTGGCAATTAGGTGACCTGATTTAACATTTATTTAATTCATAAATTGGACCTGACTCCATGAAAAAGACAGTCTGACCTTAAAAGCTAGAGTCCATGAAAAAGACAGTCTAACTTAAAAGGAGTGACGCTTTTCTGATAGGGATACGCAGCTAGAGACAAAATATCTGCCACGTGAAACTTATCTGCAAGGATAGCTTTCTGCATATATACCGCGCCTATGAAACACCAAGGGAGGTGCAGTTTTCGAGCCAGGTTCTGTAACCCATCACATTGCTGTTTCCTGATCTTGTGCTGAAAAGTAAAGAGAAATCGGACTGAAAGTCGTAGTCTGTCTTTATTGAATTTATTTTCAAAAGTGTATTTTATATTGCGGGAAAACAACCACATTAAATGGCGTTGTCGGCAGGATTCAAGAGTCTGAGATCACAGCCGTTGACCCTGAAGAGGTGCCAGGAGCCGCTGTCAGAGCTTCACTGAAGCTAGCAACAACACTTCGAGAGCAAAGAGCAACCTCACCCTGTAACTGGGAGCTAACGCACATCATTTGGATTGGTAAGCATAACTCTTTGTTATTTATGCTTACTGTGTTAGTTAATGTTAAGAAAAGTGATGTGTCTCTCCAGTTTTTTGATTAGAATTAAATGAGGTTTTTGGCTCTGGGAAAAAGCTCTTAACTCTGAAAGAAGTGTGTAAAAATAAGACTCTGAATTAAAAAGAACAGGTTGTTTTTAAAACCCCTTAAAAGAATTAAAAATAAGTTAAAACTAAAAATACAATTCGGTTAGTATTGTTTATTATCTGAGTAGAATAAGTCTGATTCAGAAGGAGGAAAGGCTGAGAGGATGGTACTGATGAAAAAGTGAGCACTTTAAAAATAATCATTGAACCAAATTGAACTTATAACCTGCTAACACAAATGTTGAGAGTGGATGAGTATTGAACTTGAGAAAGTCTAGTCGTCGGGGGTGTCGATTAGCTACTAAACAAATTGAAACTTATAATAATGGAGTGTGGTAATAGATAAGATTAGAAGAGACTCAGATCACGGTGACTGCGCAGCGCTGCTGAATCGGGTGATAATATAATAAACTAGGATTTGTTTAGTATACCTTCGGGATAGTTAGCTTACCGAGGAGGCGAAGTTATTCCGGAAAACTTGCGCTTGTTTTTGATGCCAGACATTTGGTCTGAAGTACGCTCAAGGGTTGCCAGATATTTTGATCTGGAGCACGTTCAAGTAGCGTAAGGTTGCCAGATATTTTGATCTGAAGCGCGCTCAAGGGTAGCGTGATGTGATATACTCATGGAGGTCCTTGAATGACGGAGGTGATAGTGTTTAGTTGAAAACTTTATTAGAAAGGGATACAAAAATAGTGGTTAGACAATAATATTATTACTTTAAAACTAAAAGCATCTAATCTTGGGAAAACTGTTAACGACCGGAAAAGAAATAAAGACCATTTAAAAGTAACTAGCTTTGAAGAAAAAGAAAAAAACCTTGAATTAAATAATTCCCATTAACGAGAGCGAAGACTTAGTCTTCAGAGCAGGTTCTTATCAACAATGGCAACTGCGGCTGTAAACAGGTTTGAGGTTAATGTTTCACTAACCCTAATACAGTGGATTGAAATGAAAGACTCAACTGCAGGAGTAAAACTTAGACGCTGGTCTGAAAAAATCAAAAACAAATTGAGAAAAGACAAATCTGTAGATCTTTCGTGGCCAAAAGAAGGTAGTTGGGACACAGAGAAAATCAAAAATGTGAAAAAATGGCTAATAATTAGGAGAAATGCAGGCAAAACTCTAAAAAGAATTGAGACAAGACATAAATTGATAGAGCAAATCTCAAAAAGAAAGCAAGAGAAAGTTGTTGTGTTGGAGATGTACAATGTTGATGGACATGTGTGCTGTGTTTGTGCAGATATAAGAAACAGAGGCTAAATTGATAGAATGAGGAAAAGCAACTAGAATGTTTGAGAAAAAATGATGAAGATGGCAAATTGTGTGTGTGTAAGCAAGGAACTTGTGATGTGAGATAAGTAACTAGAATGTTTGAATGTGTGAGAAAGCCTAGACAAAATAACGCAGAGACTGATAAGTTCACCCCGCCTTTACGTGCTCTCTTGGAAGAGAAACTCAAACACATAAAGTAAAGCACAGATAGATAATAGAACTTAGATGAGAAATGAAGCACTGCAAAGTGAAATAGATTATTGAGATACTTTTTCAAAATGTAGAATCTTAAAAATAAATTTTAATGATGAAAATTAAAGTTCAATTACTTAAAAGTTAAACCTGAAAATTACAATCCAAATTATAACTGAATAAACTATTGTAGTGTGTGGTTCTGGAAACTGTAGAATGAGTTTTGTTAAATTGATAGAAATTTTTAGATGTGTTTAATCAGCAGATGGTAAACATAAAGAAAAAATGATCAGAACTGTTAAAAATAACGAGATTAATAATAGATTTAAAAAATGCAGACTGTAAAATAATTAACACATTTCTAAATGATAAAATTAAATAGACAAATGTTAGGATTTTTAGGAAAAACAGACTACTGTAGTAAATACATTAGAGTATGCAGACAAATGCAAACTAATGAGACAACTAATGAGAGATGCAGGAATTAAACAACTAAATGCAACTTTAAAATGGACTGAAGAAGCTTCAAAAGAATTTGACCAACTTAAAAAAGAAGTGATAATTGCAACAAAACTGTCAAATCCAAATTACAACAAACCTTTTTTTATTAGATGTTGCATTAGGAAAGGGAGGATTAGCAACAGCTATTTTACATCAACAAGAAGGTACAAAACAAAGACCGCTAGGATGGTATTCAACTTTCCTTAGTGGAATGGACAATTTCACAGACTGTGAGAAAAATCTTGAAGCAGTATTTTGGGCTTATTCAAAATGTTCAAAAATAGTTTTAAGTGCCCCAGTAGAAATAAGATCAACCCATGAAGTTTTAGGAATTTTGGAACAAAACAGGTTTAATCTGTCAGTAGGAAGAAGAATGAAATATTTGGAACTACTTGAAAAAGTAAACGACTGTAAAGGTACTCAAAACAAAAAAATGAAGCAGAACAACTATTATTTTGCCACCAGGGAGAGCCACACTGCTGTGAAATTTCAGGGAGTGTGGACATGAAGATAAGACCAGACTTATCAGCTGAACCCTTAGAGGAAGGAAGAATTCTTTTTGTAGATGGTTCGTGTTTTAAGAACGATGCAGGCAAGAGCCAAATGGATTTTTCTGTGGTAGAACTTGAGAACAAAGATCCATTAAAATTTAACACCATCAGAGAAATAAAAGTCACTCAAGGTATAATGTCAGCACAAAGAGCAGAAATTATGGCATTAACAGAAGCTTGTAACATCTTAGATAACCAAGAAGGAACGATCTTTACAGACTCTGCCTATGGTTATTCGGTAGCTCATTACTATGAAAAAATTTGGCACAATAATGGGTATAAGAAAACAAATGGTAAACCTATTATTCATGAAACAGAAATTAAAGCATTGATTGAAGCCTGTCAAACACCAAAAAAAGCTAAGTATAGTGAAATGTGATGCACACAAAAGAGATCAAAGTGTAGAAACAATTGGAAATAATTTTGCAGACTCAGCAGCAAAACAAGCAGCGATGCAAGAGATTATTACTGAAATGCCAGTTGTAACTCGACAGCAAAAGAAAAACGAAGCAGTTGAACTAAAAGGTGAATGGGATTTTGAAAAACTTTGTGAAATGCAATCAAGTGCTAGTGTACAAGAAACATTAGACTGGAACCTCAAAGGAGGGATTAAATCAAAAGAAGGAATTTGGACAACACTTCAAGGTCAATTGATAATACCAGAGAGTGCAGAACAAATGGTACTATTACATGCTCATGGTACAGCGCACCACAATCGAAGAGAAATTATAGATGTTATCATTAGACAACTAAATCTTTGGTTTCCGCATCTTCAAACTAAGGTAAACAACTTTCTAGAGAAATGTGAAACGTGTATGGTCAGAAACATCAAAAGTGCTCCACATATAATCAGAACTTTTCCGACACCAAGGGGACGCTTTGTAAGCATAGTCATTGACTTTATAGATATGATTAAGGTTATTAGTGGAAAGAGATATATTTTAACAATTGTTTGCCGATTTAGCGGCTGGGTAGAAGCTTTCGCGGTAAAGTGTCAGAGTGGAGACTCTGTAGATACAGTGTGATAATGGACCGGGTTCCATAGCGGTTGTTATGAAATTGATGTGTAAGAGGTTGCAAATTGATTTGAAGTATGGTTCTGTGTACCACCCTGCCAGCCAAGGAAAGTGTGAAAGAATGAATCAGACTTTAAAGGGAAAGCTTTCTAAAATTTGTGCAAAAACCGGGCTCAATTGGACAAAAGCTTTACCCATTGCATTATTCAGCATCAGGAACAGCACAAATCGTGAAACCAAATTAACCCCCCATGAAATGGTGACAGGAAGAGTGATGCCTCGACCTGATAGAGAATTTATTAGCTGTGACAATTTGAATGATCTGAGAAATGATATTGACAAATATATCTGTTTGTTGGTAAAGAATCATCAGCATGTTTTACAGGCTGAGAGTCGACCAAGGTGTTCTCCTGAGGAGTCTGGACGACCAGGTCCTATATCAGTTGGAGATCACGTGTTCATAAACATTTTTAAGAGAAAGTGGGATCAACCGAGAAGAGAGGGTCCGTATGAGGTCACCCAAGCCACACCTACTGCTGTAAGGGTGAAGGGATCCAACCTGTGGTATCATATATCTCACTGCTTGAAAGTAAGAAACCTTAATGAGACCTTTCCAACAAGTGATCAAATTGCAGATGACCCTGTGAAGGAGTAGATTATTTGAAATAAATCCAGACATCCCGATAGACAAATAACCATAAAACGTACCATTTTTGTGTTGAATTTTTGCGTTACAGATTACTTTCGACTGGAGATTCTGAGAACCTGGGATAAAAGTATTCCTGTGTTCCACTTAGACTTGAGGCAGATCGAGACTGCTCCAGCCCTCTACCACTCCAGAGCTGATTAAAACCGTTCTAAGGTACAAATCGGAATTAAAACAGAAAGATGTCTGTGTTAAGATGGGTCTGTGTGCTTCTCATTTTAATTATGAATGCTTGGAAAGGAGAAGCTCAAACTTCCAAACTGTTTATTGCACCAAAAGGAGCTACCACAACCTGGAGAATTGATTTTTGTAGATTAGCCAAATGTGTAGGACACCATAATATGTACCAACGTGCTAAGATGTATATTTGTACAGCCCCAATCAAGGAAGATAGTGGAGCTAGAGACACGACCTGTTCATCTTGGAGTCTAGTAGGATGGTCTACTGATCCAAGCTGGGCTATTGAACCTCCACCAAAGACAACCAATCCGGAAACTGTGAGCAAGGGAAAAACTCTATTTCAGCGACTGAGTATCATTAAAATGCCCAACCAAGGAAGCCAATGCGAACAGTTTAAGTGTAATGGATTAATGATAACTTTAAAAGATGCCCTTGAAAGTGATGAAAACTACTATGTAGTGGGTGCGTCAATTGATGGATGGGACCCTGTGGGATCATTTTACGTTAAAGTTAAAGAGCATAACGGCACAACCACTAAGACAATTGGACCAACTTCCCCGTACGCTGAAACTGAAGAAATTAGAGCAGATGTTATCCAAGCCAGTTCAATTGAAGAATTATTTGCTATTGAAACAGGATTTACAGGTAGAAATGAATGGCTAGAATGGATCTCCTTTACGGCTAAATCCTTAAACATAAGTGACTGTATTATTTGTGCAACAGCAAAACCCCTATTAACAACTACACCTGTCAGAGTAACAGACTTTCAAGAATTAAGATGTCTAGCACTGCTTTTTAGAGCACAAGATCCTTTACCATTTATTTGCCAAGAAATAGCACAAAAGTACCCGATAACTCAACCAATGGTTCCACCTAACGTTAGAGCATATAAAAGCGACAATTAACAAAAATGTAGCATGGATTAACTATTTGTACTACAACCAGCAGAGATTTGTTAACCTCTCCATCCAAGCTATTGGAGGAATAAAAGACAATTAGACAAAAATACTATCATGACAAGACAAAATCGAATAGCTCTAGATATGCTACTTGCAAAAGAAGGAGGAGTTTGTATTCTGTTTGGAATCGAATGCTGTACTGCCATACCCTCAAATACCGAAATCGATGGGTCAATTACTAACGCACTAAACGGACTGAAAAGGTTATCCCTGGAACTGAAGAGAAACACTGACAGAGAAGATCCATTTGGTAAAATGATGGAAAGATGGTTTGGAAAATGGGGAAAGATTATTTCCTCAATAGCAATTACTATAGTTGTTGCACTTGCCATTATCGCAATCATGGGATGCTGCGTGATACCCTGCGTTCGAGGACTCATTCAAAAAGCTATCGAAAATAGTATGACTAGGATGATGTACCAAAATACAAGCGACAGATTTATTGATATTACCCTAAACTTAGGAAAGGATCTTGCTGCGACTGAGGAAGAGCTTGGTTCACTACTTTGCGACGAAGTGGACACATGCATGTAACATATTCCTCAGCTAGGATGTCTGTCTTATATGTGCATGAAAGCGAGTGAAAGGAGAATGGAGGAATGAGTGATTCTCACTCCACTGTTGGATATTAATTTTATTTGTCTTGATTATAGAAAGAATGATTGTTTGAACAAAACTGAGTGAACTTCATGACAACGTGAATGCTCGGAGAGAGAAGAGCATCCCCTCTAGGTCCTGTGAATGAAGGATTCCTTTCAACCGACCTTCAGTTGACCAGAATAATATCCTTTGAGATCAGTAGAAACATTAAAGAGAAAGTTCACTTTTGTTTGATCCACATATTTAGCACTGTCTGATTCCTTATTTAGATAAGAAGTAAAAGTGTATTTTTTGAAACCTTGTGTCTTTGCCAATCATAAGGAGAACTTGTGTGATGAGAAGCTGCTTCTCCTAGTATCTAAGATTTATTTTTCACTACTAATGAGCGTATTTTTAAGTGCTAAAGAATAAAAACAAGATGATATTTTGAACTGTTATTGAATTAAAAATGAGTATGTGAGCATTATAAAAAGAAAAAAAAGTATAAAATAATGATGGAGTACAATTAAGGTTTTTAAATAAAGTATTTCTGAGAGTGTAAATCAAAAATAAAGTTGTTTATTTAGAATCAAAGATAGAACCTAAAAAATCATGAAACTCTTTTTCCGGCTCACTGCCAACTTTTAAGATTGGTATGAAGGCAGCATGGTAACCCAAATTTGTTGTTTTCAATCTTTTATTTCAATAGTTTTTGCGATAGCGTTTGATGTTTTCTAGCCCTTAGTTTTATTACTTTTTTTAATAAGTCGATTGTTTTATTTTGATTGATATTTCTTAGTACTTTTTGATTTTTGTAGATATCTAATACTTTGCGTTTTTTATGACACTCACGAGAGAATTTTGGCTGAAAACCAGAGAAAGTCTCCCACTTTGAATGGACAATTTTTTAGTGGAGACAATGGACAATGTGTTATGAACTCTAAAGACTCTTAGGAGCGCAGAACCACTATCTGTGCTATTCTGAAAATGAGTGCAAAGAAACCTAGCATTCATTCTATTAGCTTGATCCTGAGGGACTTGAGCAAAAGGCTGAAAGGCTTTCCTGAGAAACATGGATGCAGTCGCGGTAGCAGTCAACAAGAGATCGTCTGATGAGACACCTGGAGGTTCCTGAGGGTTCCCGAAAGATTTCCTGACTCCCGTATTCCCATGTCACTGCTAAAAGGTCACCCATGGCGATGGTTCCTGAAAGTCACCCGGAGTGATGCTGAAAGCATGGTGCCAAACAACTCTACAACCGCCACGACCTTTTGACCTTGCCTATCCTGCCTAAAGCCTACCCAAATGCTCAAAGGTACCCTATTTCCTAAAAAGGTGATCACATGGACAATGCTGAGAGAAAAAGTGATCCACCTAAAAGAACTGTCAGATACCCCAGTACACCTGTTTCTGTGTGTGCGTGGGATGAGAGGATTACAAATGAGAGGATTACGAATGAAGAGGATCCGAAGCGAGTGTCTTTCTTTTTATTACTTTATTTCTACTTAGAGTATATACGGAGATTTTTGAGTTAATCTAGTTTTACTTTTTGATTTTTGCTGAATAAATTTTTTAGTTTTGGGTGAAAAGCTGTTTAATGCTGATTTTTCTGGTTGTTGGAGAGTTAGAGAACAGAGTTTGGCTAAACATTGGATTTTATGCTAAATTATTGTAAATATGGAGATTATTCCAAAAATATTATGCTCATTATCAAGTGTACAAGTTATAATAATCATCCTAATCACCAACATAGATGCCAAAAAAAAAAAAAAAACTTTTCCATGAGGCATCTCTTAAATTTACCTTTTAGAGAATGATGACTGAGTGAATGACATTTGAAGGACATTTTGAACATCATTATATTTGGAGCATCTGTAACCACTGAACAGAAAGTTTTAATGAGAAGTGAAGAAGTAATGCTAATGTGTGAATGATGTCTTGAAAGCATGATCGGACAGACCGGTATCGAACGGCCCTCCGATGACTCTCATCGAAATCGCGTTTCCTTACGAAGAAGATCATCATCTGCGGATCTTATTCTACTTTTGATTAATTATTATTTTGTTTGTTTACTGTTTTTTGTAGAAAATTGGCAAAAGACAGGGAAAGTGCTACTCCTTAACTTAGCCAATTGAAGTAATGGAGAAAAACGATTTTACAAAATTAACTCACTTAATTGCCTTAACGAATGGAAACTTGGAAAGTTCCCAAGGAGGGAATGTGGGTGTTTTTGGCAATTAGGTGACCTGATTTAACATTTATTTAATTCATAAATTGGACCTGACTCCATGAAAAAGACAGTCTGACCTTAAAAGCTAGAGTCCATGAAAAAGACAGTCTAACTTAAAAGGAGTGACGCTTTTCTGATAGGGATACGCAGCTAGAGACAAAATATCTGCCACGTGAAACTTATCTGCAAGGATAGCTTTCTGCATATATACCGCGCCTATGAAACACCAAGGGAGGTGCAGTTTTCGAGCCAGGTTCTGTAACCCATCACATTGCTGTTTCCTGATCTTGTGCTGAAAAGTAAAGAGAAATCGGACTGAAAGTCGTAGTCTGTCTTTATTGAATTTATTTTCAAAAGTGTATTTTATATTGCGGGAAAACAACCACAGATTCTCATAAGAGAATGGTAGTAGCAGAACCCAAACGCATGACAGCCAGAGGTTCAGTCAGTCTCTTTATTTTTAAAACAGAAAATAACAACATAAAATAGTCCACGAGGGGGAAAACTTCCAATAACTAAAGTTAGCAGAAAAGTATAAGATTAAAGACTGAAACTGAACAAAGACTACAACAGGACTAACCACATTCAACAGGACGAAAGGTGTGGCATTAACAATGCAGCAACACTGAACATGGGAAGAAGGAAGACAATTATAAATATATATCGTATAAAGGAAGACAATTAACCTTAACGAAAACAGACACAGGTGACTTTAACTCAACTGAACCGGAACAATTAGACACAGGTGGAAAACAATCAAGACAATGAATGAGACAGGAGTGAATCTACAAACTGCAAATAAATAAACAGAAGCTAATCTCTATAATGATCAAAAACAAGAAGACTTAACAAGAATAAAAACGTTAAGGAGCAAACCAAAACAGAACCCTGACAGTCCTCTGCAGACCAAACCTGTCAATTTCAAAATCATTCAGATTGTTATATTAAATATAACTGAGTAGGAGACAGGAAGCACTTTTACTCACCACATCCATGAAAAGAAAACTAGTACCACTAACACTATTTTATTTATTTTATTTCAACAAACATTTTAAGAAGTTAAAGTTTACATTTATCAAAGCTATTTTCTGGTTTTGTGGGGGATGTTTAGAATCCCTTGCCATCTTAGAAAATTCACCCGTGGTAAAAGTATTTGGAACAGCTATTGTTTTATAAAACTCTGCAAATCCCTGTCCACAAATCAGATTACTTCATAAAACCAATGAAAATCATTTACATTCATGCCATGGTCTGAACACTCGATTCCGATTGGCTGGTAGGTCCCGTATATTTATCGATAATGGCGCATATACCCCCATAGTTAGTCCTGTTAGTTTGATCCCTCTATGTATCCTTGCACAAATTTAGTAACCATTGCAATAAAACATTAGTCATTCAGTCCACTCAAGCGCACTAGACTACAATTCACAGATTTGCTCGACTTGTAATGCTTTAATGACCGCATTATTTACATTGTACGGTCAATTTCTTTTACACCAACTGTCATTTGAGGAGCTCTGCTGGACTAAAACCAAGAGACATTTGACTTATTTTACGCAAGGATTGATCATAGAGCATAAAAGCTAGCAGAGAGCATGGAGTGACATCCACTTTTCCTGTATAATTCCACATTAAAAGGAAACAAGAACTTCACATTTGACTTTGCCTGTTTTCATTCATGCAAATATCTTGCATTGGAGAAATTGTGGTGAAGTTTTAAAAGTGTTACCAACGTTAGCTTCATACATCATCTTTCTCGTACTCCCTCTCACGTCAGCTCATCCAGATCGCTGGAAGGTTGAAATTGTTTGAGTTAGGGTAAGTCATTGAAGCTAATTGTTTCTAGTAACTAATTTCACTCAGATAAGCATGGAAAGGGAAAAGCGCATCAGAGTAAAGTTCCATTTGTTAAAGTGTCACACTTTCACAGTGGATTTAGAAATCATGAATTAACTAAAATTATTTAAAAATGTGAACTATCCTATATTTTTGTGTATGAAGCTAGCAAGCACTGAAGACGGCGATGTAACACCAACATTAACTAAAGCTAAATAAAATTCCTCTCTGTTAAAAACAAAACAATCAGAACAGCGTTCAGTTATTGCCTAATGGTTATCTCGGATTATCATTTAAATGTCACAGATACACAGTTTAATCATATCAAATGTTAAGACATCACCACATCACACTTCAGCACTACTTGTATATGCATTATCAAAACAAGATTGATGAGAAAAATCTTCAGTTTCTGCTCATTTATTGCAGCTAAGAAATTACAAATAACTTAGATATGTTAGTGTTGGCAAAGACCGCGGCATAAACAGGATATACAACTGCTGAGCTAGCGTTATTCATTTCTCAACGTAGCCAACCTCTGGAGGTTCTTCACCTTCACGTTGTGCGTTTAAAACCAAATAATGCACGCTCAGCCGTTGTTACACATAAACTAATTCTCAAAAGTATTCTCTCACTTTGCTTGACTAATTCAAGGTTATTTCAGTTCACCCTTTGCAGTTGTATGTCTACGGGATATTTCGACATCCTTATGTTGGACGAAAAGGCTTGGCCCATCCCGAAAGTGTTCTACTTGGTTATGGTCAGGACTCAGGACTGTGCAGTTCAGTAATTTCATCCACACCAGACTAATCATTCATGTCTTCATGTATCTTTCTTTGTGACATGGAAGAGGAAGGGGCTAGCTTAAACTGTTTCCACAAAGCTGGGAGTGTGAAATTGTCTAAAATGATTGATATTTTAAAGCATTCAGAGTTCTTTTAACTGGAACTAAGGGGTCCACAGCATAGTCCCCCATCTAAGTAACTTTGCACTTGAAACAATGCAGTCAAACATGCACTGTTCTCTTGGTAATCCCCAATTTCAGAATCTTCCATTAGATTTCCACATGGAGTATCTTGATTCATCACTCCAGAGAACAAGTCTTGCTCTAGACTCTGGTGGTGGTGTGCTTTACAGCACTACATTTAATGCTTTGCAGTGCACTTGTTGTTGTACTGCTCAGATGCAGCTGCTCTGTCATGGAAACCATGTTCCATGAAGTTCATTGCACACTGTTCTTGAGCTAATCTGAAAGTCACATGAAGTTTGGAGTTCTGAAGCAGATGACTGCAGAAAGTTAAGCCTACCTGATTGATTTTATATACCTGTGGCCATGGAAGTGATTGAAAAACATGATTCTGATTATTTGGATAGGTGAGCAAATACTTTTGTTAATATATTACGTACATGTGTTCTCTACTGAACATACTGAAGAGGCTATGCCATGTTGTTAAGGTGAGGTTGACCACTTTCCTAATAAAAATGTTCTTCTGTAAAAAAAAATGTAAGTTGCAGATAGGTTAAGATGTGTAATAGCTTCATGGCCCCTCTGTTTTTGCATAAATGCAGTCTACCTGCAGCTCTAATGGAGTGAGTACATTAATTAGTGGACACATTGGAACTGAAATCGTGGAAATTCAAGTCTTTAATTAAATAATGTTCAAATTTTTTTATAAAGATACTGAAATGTTTTTTTCTACTACACTTTGTCTATAAAACACACCATGTGCATCAAACTAAAGTCTGAACCGTTTACCTCTCACTTTATCTTCCACTCTCAATGAAGGATTTGAACGGAGAGCACACAGTTAGTTCAAGTGAATGAAGAAATAAACAAGGGAATTAAGTCACACTGATGCATAGTCCCCAAAAACACTCAGACATAATCTACCTACAAACTCACCCTAGCTCTAGGATCACGCAGAGCTTTGGTCCTCGACTGGCCAAATCACCCTTACTAGAGTTTTTACATAAGCCTTTCTATCCCTCGTCTCCTGTGCCAGCTTCATATATAATCCGGGCTGTCAATCCATGTGGGCACATCATCGCTTCTTACTTCTGGAAAGGAGTGTGTGTGCATCCATGTGTATGCGGGGGTGGGGAACGAACTTATGAAGTGAACGAATGGAACAAAAATCAAAGGATTTAGAAATGGAAAGGATTAGTACTTCCTGTCAACATATGGAGTACAGAACAAGAGAGCTTGATGGTAGAGAGCAAAATAGTCTCAAATCACAAATGTTTTCGATTACTTATTTCCAGGAACTGACTGTTGAGTTTTATTTCAACATGAGTTTAATCTTCTTGAGAACTAGTACCATAAATCATTCCAGCAGCTCTGTTGAAACCTTAGTTGACTTTTTAGGATTACATATTTTTTATTGTTGTCTGTTCAGCTCTAAAACGTGCAGCCAAAACAGTAAGATTGGGAGACTTAAAACCTGCTCAGATATCAGTTTATACATATGCTACTATCCAAATTATTTTCTTTAGATCAATCTTGGCTTGAAATGAGTGACACAATATAAAATTTTAGCTTGATGAGTCTTCCGAGGCATTGTCTGCTGCGTGATCAATGCTAACGGCTCTAGTACATGCTTCTGTTGCAGCTGTAGTAAAAGCTAGGAGTGACAAACTCAAAACAACAAAGAAGAAAACCGGCCTCCACAAAGCAGAGTAGTGAAAGACTCTTTCAGAGTAACACTGAAATCATCATCAGAAAATGGAGGAGGAGGGGGAGGCGTGCCAGAAAAATTCTGACACTTCTCCACCACAGATTCTGAACATTGCTGCCTAGCATATATCTGTCGAAAATGTGCTCTTTACAAAAACAATGGATGAGATTCATCTGCTTACCTGGAGCAACAAAGACTTTTATACCTCTGCTGTGCTGTGTTTCACAGATTCACAGACTCTGTTATATCTTACATCAGTTTCTGTGAAGAGAGGTGCCTAAGCAACCGAACTTATGAGACATCGACAAACCTTGGTACTCGGGAAACTCAAACAGCTTTGTCAAGCTAAGCGTGATGCCTACAGAAAAAGTGCTTTGCATAAACAGGCCAGAAATACATTACACAAGGAGATCAGAGCTGTCAAGAGAACGTATCCTAAAAAGCTGCAAAAGTAGTTTGCTACTCTTGATGCTGCTTCAGTGTGGTCAGGCCTAAAGACCCCCTAGGGGTGTGTTTTCTCTCCACTTCCTTTCTCCCTCTAGATCAGGGCTTCTCAATTATTTTCTGTCATGCCCCCTAAGAAAAAGAAAACAGCTCATGCCCCCTCCCCCCCGCCAGAATACCAATAGTATCGTTTGTCTATAAAATTGTTATAAGTACACCTCTGCATAACTCTGTGTCCTTATTAACGTATAAATAATTTAATTATGTTAAATATTTTTCATGTTGTCACGTGACGGTTTGCTACACTTCGTGTCTACACTTCATACTCATACTCTGTACTGTGTGCAAAGCCCACATGCTCAGTGCAAACAAAACCCCTACACCACAGAGCAAATGTACCCTGCGCACACTCTGCCAATGAGAGCGCTGCCACTGCACCCTAATGTAGTGGAGTGGTATTGCATTTTATTTTAGAACAAAAAAAATCTAAATAAAACAATAAAAAAGCATGTTCCCCGGTCAAACGCGCCCCCCTTGACGGCGCCCCACTATTTGAGAAGCACTGCTCTAAACCAATGTCTGCACCTCGCACGACTACTTTGTAAAGCTCCTGAAGTTTGGTGATGACACCACCATCTCATCCAGGAATGCGAGGAGCCTGCTTACAGACAGAAAGTGGAGCAGCTGGCTCTCTAGTGCAGTCTGAACAACATGAAGCTCAATACCCTCATACCTTCAAAAGAAGAACACCCCCCCCACACACACACCCTCTCCTTAACATCATGAACAGCACTGTGGCACCAGTGAAGTCATTCAGGCTCCTGGGCACCATCATCTCTCTCGACATGAAGTGGAGCACACAGATCGACTCCACTGTGAAGAAGACTCAGTAAAGGCTGAAGAAGTTCAACCTTTCACAGACACTGCTAATCCAATTTCATTCAGCGCTCATCGAGTCTGTTCTCTGCTCCTCCATCATTGTCTGGTTTAGCTCCACTTCTAAAGCTGACTTCAGTAGTCTTCAGAGGACTGTCTGTAACAGCTGATAAAAATCATCTGTGCTCAACTACCCTCCCTACAGGACCTTTACACCGCCGAGAAAAGGTCTAACAAAATCACTCTTGCCCTCTGGCCGCTGCTTCAGAGCCACTAACATCAGGACTGCATGGCACAAACAGAGCTTTTTCCCCCAAGCATTCAATCGGCTGAACTCATAGTATGTTATTTTTTAGTTATGCCTTTTACTTATTAGATCTTACTTATGTTGTTTGCACTGTACTTGTATCGTTTGTACATTCCTTACAATGTTTACACTGATTGCTCCATTGTACCACATCCAATTCCTAGTGTGTGTAAACTCACACACTTGGCAATAAAGCTGATTCTGATTCATTTCTTGACTGAAGAGCAAAACCTCTTGAAGTTGCAAAGCCAAAATCTGGGGATGAACCATATCACACAAGAACAGCCTAAAGTGTGCAAAGAACTTAATAATTTTTGTGAAAATTAAACTAAAATGAAGACATGTTAGTGTCATGTTAGTATTGTAAAAGTAAAAGAGGTCAAATGTACCACAATTCACTTGCACATATTCTGAACTCAACATTCCCATCCACCACACCCCCTCTACAAACTACAAGGACTCTCCATTCTATTCATTCCTTCTGCTAAAATACATGAAATCTGACATTTTAAAACAAACTGTACATTGTTAACATCTGTATTTTTTCACTATGAGATACTACTGGGTTTTACTGTTTTAAAAAGGTTTGTATTTATGAAGCCATTTCAATACAATACATTTCAATACAATAAACGAATATGGTAAAACTCTAAATTAGCAGCAAATGTTTGGAAAGTTGCTAAAGCCTTTTCACCTCTTTTACATAATTGTATTTGTACTGATGTGTTTTGTGTTGAGGATTTTGTCATTGATGAACTGTGAATTCTTGCTGTATGCTTTTGACTATTACATGTTTGCTTTGATGCGAGTGTTGTCTGCCCTTACGTACGTCTCAATAGAGAATATTTAAGTGGATTATCTATTTTGGCCTGTCTCTCTCTCTCTGACCAACCCCTGCTTATTAAAAACAAATTCCAGCATGAAAAGACACCCTTGTTACTAACCAGTTGTTACTAACATTTTAATGGACATTTTGGAAAAAATCCTGATATGGTCCTCTACATGTTATATGATAACATCCACCAACCTAACTCAACTTTGTGACTCCCCCAGAACACCCTGAGAACTTTCTAGACTACATTCTTAACACAAATAGGGATGTTCTAAAAATGAACAATTTTAGCAGGAACGTCACTATCATAAATTAGGTTTTTGATAAAAAGTGAAAACGATGATGCATTATAAACATTTCAGTTTGCCAACTGCTTTACAAAATCTTTTGACAGCTATTAAATGCAATAACCGCTATAACACACTGGAGAAAACAGCATGAAAAACGTCATATTGTACTTTACACAAAAGTTTACACTACAAGACTTCAGTCTGCAACAAACTACACAGAAATATTTGAAAAACAAACTTGAAGCTTATGAATAATTTTGCACAATTGGACTCACTCGTATTGGCTGTGTTTGGATTTGTCAGGCCCGAGGCGAAACCAGCCCTCCTCTTGTTGTGCAGACTGAAGCTTGTTGATGTTGAAAAGGACCTGAATGGAAAGAAAAGTCACATGTTGATAAGACAATAAAATTACGATGCAACTGAAGATAAAACCAAAATTGTATAATACAAGAGGAGACATCACATTGAAAACTGCTATCACAGAGGTATAAATAGAGGCTTTTAAATAACCCCTAATTTACAAAATTCATCATGATGGCTGCAAACATCAACATAAATATAATGCTACACCTACAAACTGTTAGATTAAGTTGTGCATATATCATATACACAAGAGACATTTGTTGGAAGCCAACAGCCAGCAATGGCTCATCAGGAGTACAGGATTAAAGCAGCAGTGCAACCTTCATGTGCACCAGGGTTAACCGAAGTTCTCTACTCTCTAACAGACAGCAGCTGAAGATGCAACATGCAGGACGGAAGCAGCACAACCACACAGAGCATGGAATGTTGCACTTAAAAGGACTGTTCGTTCAACTACTCAATAAATCCACCATATATATATCCACAATAATAATAAATATTATTAAAACGTTCTTATTTTTTAAATAAAAAAGAAATAAGCAATAAAGTTGTTTCTATTGCTGCTCAGTAAACAAATAATGGCTCACAAAATAATAATAAATCATTTGTTACCTTTTTTGGAAAAAGTTAAGTGACAAAACTCTAACTGGGTTTTGGATCAAGCTTCTTTTTGAAAATAAAAAGCAACCACATCTCTGGTACTGAATATTAGCAAGCTATCTTGGAACAAAACACTGACTTAAAGCTCAAAAAATGCAGACCAGGTTTTTCCGCAATCTGAAATCGCATCATATCTTTGGAAATAAAATAGGCTCCAGCTTTATTCAAATCCTGGGCTTGTTTTGACCCAGAAGCATACGTCACAAAATTTGCAAATGATTCTGCTACAGTTTTTTAAACAAACTAATCAATAACGAGATGAGCTTTGGGGAGGCTGTGTGCGTGTCTCACCACAGCGCACATGTGTGTTCCTGCACAGCCCCAATCGATGATAAACCCCTGCACTACAGCAGATTTATGTGGACAATTTTTTTATTTCACATCAACAAAACACAATGCAGAAGAATAACCGCTGCATCAGCAATACTTTAAAACGTACAGGGAGATGGATATGTTAGTACCTGAACTGGTAGTTATTTGAGGATCCTTTATTTCTGCTCTTAAAAATGTGCTTGCATTAATAACATTCTCCTTTTAGCTAATGCTAATGATAATAGCAGACTGGAGTGTATTAGTGTATTAGTATTAGTCTGAAACGATTGCCTCGTTCAATAGGAATATGCATAACATTACACCTGGAGCTTTCATCCATTTATAATTATTTGTAATATTTTGTCTAACACATCCTTTGTTTACGTTGGACTGAAAGTTGTGCACGAATCACACTGTTACAGTTTGCATTCATTAATATTTGCATACAAATAACCAACCAATGCATTTCATTCATGTATTACCAGGTGCTGCACTTCAAGCACTTATTTGTGTGAAACAGAGTGCTGCGGTTAGATGCCTCAGCCAGAGACTGTGTGCGATTGTGTGTGCATATTAGCCTCTGTCATTTTAGTTACAATATTTTCATTCCATCAAACAGAAACACAGTGTTGAGAAGTTTTCACTATTAATTAACCATGACAAATTAAATTTAAAAAGTGTAAAAGTGTATTCTGTTAATCATTGTATCCCTAAGCATTGATTAACCATTTTCAGGTTTGAACTTCTTTATTAAAACAAATCAAAGCTTAACTTCTGAAAAAGGTGAATAGCTGAATAAAGGATCCAGGCACCTTTCCCAAGAAATCATTTCTGCTGACCAGATCCCAGTCCCACACTTCCACACTTAGAAGACTGTCATTCAGTGTCTCGTCCAACTCAAACTCGAAGCTCTCATTCCAGCGAGGATAACAAGACTTCTTGACCACCTGAAGGAAACATTCACACAGACATTTCTCAGTGTGAGGTATATGGTATGAAATTAGGGCTTCTTAGAAGAATGAACCTACCGCACTCTCGTATGTTTTTCCATTATACCTCACTCGGACAAAAGGATCCGATGCCCCATTTCGATCCTTTTTCGCCAAATCTCTAAAAATAAGCCAGAAATTTGGTAAACTTGAAAAGGAATGTTATGTCTTAAAGGTTGTTGGCAAATTCATGTATGTGTCATTACGCCTTTTTTGAAATTGCTGAGTGGTAAAGATAGCTCAGACGATAAAGGGTTAAAAGAAGCCACCTGTAAGAGAAGTCCCGGTGCTTGGCCCAAAAACGGATACCAGTCAGGACTAAAGGCTCACGTGTTCTGTCTTGAAACAGTGCTAAAGGATTTTTAATAATTCACATAAATTTGTATATCTGACTCCATAATTGATTTAAAAGGTTTATCTTTACCATTATTCTTGGTCACAGCCAAATAAATTAGCATGTTAATTATTAATGATAATATTAAGTTTTAACCCACTCAGTGACCTTTAAATTTACTCACACTTGATGTTAATATTCTTATTAACCCTTAAAAGTGTTTCATTAAAAGAGGAATGACCAAAACAGGTTCAAACATTTATTATCATGTTTATTATTATGATGTGTATAAACAATGCATTACATTATACAGCCTATGAAATATGAACCAAGAATAAGGAGTTATTGTCTACACTTAATTTGGAATTGATCATTCTAAAAAAGCCATTACATTTTAATTTCAAGTTTACTACATAATAATGGAGCTCTAGAGCTCTTCCTTCATGGGCCGATTTCAGAGACAAAAGGGCCAAGTTTTCAGTCTGCTATCTACTTTTAAAAGCTTCTTCAGACCAATCTCCTCCCAGAGAGGTGTGACTTAATTAGGAATGCGAATCAGGAGAGCATTAGTCAAAGCTGTTGAGAGTGTTAAAGTTTCTAGTTTTGTCATCTAGAATCATTGCACTAAACCCTGTAATATATTTCAAACAATATTATAGATAAACTGGTTAACCAAACATTCTTGTATAAACATGTTTAAACCAGCAAGAGATGTGGGGGGCGGTAGGCTCCTTGATGCTGGAGAATAAGGGGTTAGGAGAAAGCACCCCATTGTTTTATTATGTGAATGCTAAAATCAACACCCCAGACCCAGGAGAACCCAGCCTTACACACCCTATTGTCTTATGTGAAGGCAAAAATTAACACCCCAGACCCAGGAGATGGCCTATAATGTCCAACTTTACAAAATAAATAATAACAAGCTTGCAAAGTGTATAAATATGCCTCATTATTCTGGCCAATGGAATATTCTCACCTTGCCTCCAGGACTTGGCAGCAGAGCTTTCGCGGAATATCTTGCTCTCCTAACACAGAGATCTGGAGGTGAATCTCTCCTTGGACCTCCTCATCTGGGTCAATCTCTGTTAGGTTCATCCATCCATCAACACCTAAATACAAACGAACAAGAAGCTGAAAATAGAAAGCTCATATATCTGCTACTGTTGTTGATATGAATCATTCAGCACACAATCAAGTTATGCTGGTGGCTTAAGTTCAAGGGCAAGAAGTCAAAAGTGCTTTAGTTCATGGTGCAGGATTCAGAACTGTGTTATTATTGCTTCCACTGATCTAGAGCGCTCATGTGTATCTGCAAACACATGCAGACACAAGCTGATAAAAGAAGGTCACAAACACAGTGGGTAGGCCTAGAGCTAGGATGAATGTAATATCAGTCACTCCACTAGAAACATGGCTTTAAGAGGATTATGGTAATAGAATTAATGGCCTTGCTTTATTTCTGCAAAATAAGCTTACGGTAAACCAATATCATTAACCTGATGTTCAATAAACATGTAGCAATCTGCTAAACAAACTGAATTCATTGTCATACATGTATCCATGAATTTTTTTTTAATGGTTTTAAATTGCCTTTTATAATAGTATTTAATTTATTTTCTTTTTTTAGATCTACCGTCAGTCTTATGAAATACTGGCAAAAAAACCCAAACCAAAACAAAACAAAACAAAGTCCACTGAAGCAAAAACCATGGCCAAAGTCAAAAGTCGGATCTTTAATCTTGATATTAAAGTTTGAGAACTGATCGCTTGAGTAAAGAATATTAAACTCAGACAAACTGTGGGTGAGGCAACTAATCAGGGGCTTGCTCTTGTATTGACATGATTTTTATCAAGCGGGAACATTTACAACAATGGAGGAGTGAAATATAGCAGTTTGTAACTACCCATATAACTGTATCAATAAATCAACCATTCAATCAATCAATCAATCAATCAATCAAGCTTTTATGTAGCGCTTTTTTAGTAGTTGCTTTCAACTGCAGCTTGACTTGCATTATTATTTATGTACTTGGAATAAAGTGGGTGAAGAGGTCATTGAATCTGGTAAGTTATCATTTTTATATTAATCCACTTGCTATGTATTTATATTGTGCTGATGTTAACTAAAGCTAAACATGCAAGTTAATTAATTTATCAGAGGAAGTGTAGCGGTTGAAATGGAAAATTTTGAATGACACATTTTCAAAGGAAAGGAAAAAGGAAAAGAACAGAAATAGTGGGGGAGCAGCAGGCTTGGAGAAAAGGTGGAGGTATGCTCCAATCCTGTCATTCCCATGGCTACACTGATGAGCTCGCACCTAGATTAACGTCGTTCTTGCAAACCATTTTGGTTTGGATTGGATTGAGTAGGTTGATTGTTGAATATACATAAAATTAATCTGAGCTATTAAAATTTGGGTGCGGTACTATTGGTTTTAAAGTGTACTGTTTTTTTGTTATTTCAAATGTCACAAGCAACTGGGCAAACTGAGCAAAAAAACACAACTAACCTTCGTTCAGAGAATAAACAACAGTTTAATATCATGATAGATTTTTCCTCTTAAAATTCCAAAATGTTTTCCTAAAATTCACGTAATTTCCAAACTCATACTTTATATTAGGTTTCTTTCCAGACAAGCTATTAACAGAATATCCAGCCCTTTTAATCTTACAAATTACATTTGCATTAACAAATCACCTGCCAGTTACAGCCATTTGCAGAATATTACGACTACAAACTTTTCCACAGAAACAACAGAAAAAGTAATCATTTCTTTTATGCATCATGTTGCTTTTCTTAGTTATCTTTGTTGTATTAAAAAAAATAATTAAAACTCAAACCTATTCAGGTATAACCCATTGTCCACTTTGGCTTTAAATTTTGCAAATGGTGGCAGGCTGTTTTATACCACTTTCCTGAAAACTGATGGGAGTACACAGTTGGACTACCAAACCAAATTATTTTCCAGAAAAACTTGCTCTTTTAAAGGTAAAAATGGCAAACCTGTTTACCTGATTTCTCCTCTTGATTAGTATGCTAGCGTACCTCTCGTCAAGCTCCATTTTCCATTATTGCTCTGGTGACTAGCACCTAAAATAAATTAGCCTGCCAAGGAAAATCTTTTACTTTAGATGAATGCCTTCCGTTTGTTTTGTGGGTCTGAATGTGATTATAGCATCTGATTACTCACATATTTCATATTTTACTTTGAAAGTTTCATCTTAAATCAACTGAGTGATTTAACAGTTTGTTCCAAAGTGATGTTGCTCAAAAGAAGGAAAGCATGTCACGAATAATAATGAATGGAACACAACTTTCTCTTCAGTCTTCTAACCAGTGAAATTAAAGTGAGATTCATGTGTCCTCAAACACCCAAAAATAAACTCTTGAAAAACTGACGTGAAGTGTATCCAATATAACGAAAGAGTAAAACCATCTCTAGACGTTGACTTTCCACTATAACAGTATTCATATGATTTAAAGTCTATTCTATGGTAAACTTAGAGGCAACAGTTGGGCGACAACAAGTGAATGATTATTCACATCTGTATGTAAAATAAATAAATAAATAGTTAAATTATTTATAGCAAAAGTCAACATGTCAAGAGACTAAAACAACAGTGATGAAAGATGAGAAGTAGATGGTCTAAGAGACAAAGACCTTATGCCTATGGTTTAGTTAAGGTAACTATTTCTAAACAGCTAAGTAAACACAGTTAAGTGTTCTGAACAAGGTTCAGCAGAAACTTAGATACTTGGGAAAATCAAAAAGTCAGAAAATGTAGATGAGTGACCAGACATGGAAGAGATGGGAAAGTTAGGTATAAGCAATGATTTATAAGAAACTGTGGATGACCAGTGCATTGTGTTGCTTAACGCGTTTAAAGGTTCTGGGTCATGTAAATTTGACTTTGCAGACATTTCTAGCATGTTTTAGTATTGTTCCCTCATTAAAAATATGCATCAAGTAATTTTTATGCAGATCAGAATCAGGAAGATGTTTATTGCCAAGTGTGCATGTGCACACACACAAGGAATTTGTTGTGGTACATGGGTTCTCTCCAGTGTTGGTACAAAAATGACACACTAACGTTGTGTAGTAACACAGGTTATATACGTAAATTGCTAAAGTTAAAAGTAAATAGAATACAGAAATATTCTAGAGATAGAGGTAGTGAAAATATATGTAATAGAACTATAACTATATCAGAAGTGCAAGGTGTTTAAGAGATGTGCTTCGGAGATAATGTGCAGACCAAAGCATAAAGTGCAGCAACAAAACAACAGAACATCAGAATATGGAGCGATTCTTGTGTTCATGCATAATTCATGCATGTTTGTGCAATCCTATATTCTTTTGCTCAAAACTGCTTGATGTCTGTAGCGACACCCACTAACCAATCAAATGAAGCGCTAATCTAGCTAATCTCAATAGAGAACGTACGTGATGACTGACCTGGAATTGTAATCATAGAAGAACTGCATCAGATAAACAATACATAGAAAGTGTGTTTTGGGCCACCAAAAGATGAATGTATTTGTCGTAAATAGGTGAATTTTCTGTGTGCCAACACAATAAACCCAACAGGGGGAGTAGTGGAAGAAATGAGAGGAAGTGGGAGGAACATAGGTTACAAGGTTCGTTTTTGAGGAGCACAACCATTTGAGGTGATTCAAAGACATTGTTTCCTGGTAATTAAGGGTAGAGTGGTAGTCTGGAGGGGTCAAATATTTATTAAAAATTATTTAACAGTGCCATTATAAGGAACTGTTAACCATTAAGCAAATTCTGTGGTCATTTTATGCATTCCGGGCTTCCTTACACCTTCACGACTATTGGTTTTTAAGGAACACAAATGAAAGGACTATTAATTTATTTAGCCGACTTCACAAATTCAAACATTAATAGTGTAGCTGTGTTGTTTCACTTAGTCAAAGTATACTGTACAGCCTCAAGACTGTTTTAAAAGTTGAACAGTGATATGTAACAAAAGTATGTTGCATGATTTACATACTCCGGGCAACACGCAGGGAACAAGGAAGTTTAACAAATACTGATAAACAGACACCATAAAGATCTTTTAATGCAAGCTTAATGCCAATCAAAGTACCAATCGGTAAGCACAAACACTTGACCCAAATATACTCTTTAAACACCTCACTGTTGAGATTAAATAATTGCATAAATATAAGATTTAACATAAAGAGTTTGAGAAAAGAGAGAAAGAGTCACATGAAATTTGAGTTGACGTCATGAAGACTATTCGTTCGCCAAAAAAACGAAAGTGATTGGTGAACTGATGCCTTCAATACTGCTATGACATCAAAGTAATCAAGCCTCAAACAGAAACATCCATACTCTACCTATTTTGTTTTCATTTAGCTTTGTTTTAATATTGTGATCCTGGTAATTTTGATCCTAATAATAAAGAAATATGAACATATATGGGGACTACATAAATTTTTGGAAAAGGTAAAGATTACTGTGCCTTGCTGCTAAAATCCATTCATTCATTCATCTTCATGTCGGCTTTCTTCCCTTTCGGGGTCGCCACAGCGGAATGAACCAACAACTCTCTGGCATATGTTTTACGCAGCGGATGCCCTTCCAGCCACAACTCATCGCTGGGAAACAATCACTCACACTTTAACACTATGGACAATCGTTCTTACTCAATTCACGTATACCGCATGTCTTTGGACTTGTGGGGAAACCGGAACACCAGGAGAAAACCCACTCGATCCCGGGGAGAACATGCAAACTCCACACAGAAATGCCAACAAACCCAGCCGAGGCTAGAACCAGCGACCTTCTTGCTGTGAGACGACCATGCTACCCACTGCGCCACCGTAACGCGATGGTCCAAATAATCCAAATAATGCCAATACTATATATAAGGCTTGCATTGGACAGCTGGAAGCTCTGAGAACCACAGGGCTTACTTAAAAGTATAACTTGTTTTTAATTTGAGCTTTACAGAAGGTGGGAATTTGATTATACAGTTACTCTGGTTAATGTGAACTAATAATCAATTTGTTGATTGCCTACACAGCCAAATAATCCCCCCAAAAATGTTGAGCTTTCATTTATTTCCAGGTCACAGGCTGAATACGTTTTCAAAACATTGATTTGAAGATTTACAAAGCATGATACATTTTTGTTTATTTAATCCAGAAATGTGTATTCCTCTGAAAATGTATTTTAATATAAATTGACATTTCATCTGTAACACTTTTCCTGCTCCAGGAGTTAGTTTTTTCCTAACCCCTTTTACAGCTCTTTATTCTAAAATATTCACCTTTATCCAAACAGGATGAAAAGCCAGGTTGAAGGCATGTTAGTCAATAAATGTTTATCATAATCAAAGTTTTAAATAATTGCATATTCTCTGAATTCATGGTAACTTAAATGTTCACAAATTGTCAGGGGAAATGCAACAAGCACAAACCTATTTCAGTGCTTTTACTGGACATTTCCTTTCACTAAAATCTACTGCAAAGCCTTGGAGAGAAAGGTTATGCAAGGATGTTTGTTGATGGCTGCAGAGAGTAAATGTGTGGGAAGAGGATAGAGGAAGAAAAGAGATCTTTGTTCAAAACTCAATGAAAGCTGACTTACATTAAAGTTACTGTCATGTCTACTTCATTAAGGTCTAATTGTGTCATTTTTATTGCATTATTGCTTGTTATATTATTATGATATTTTGCACAAGGCTAGGTCAGCAGAGGATGTGAGTGAATCTAATCATAGGAATCACAAGCAAACTGTATTTCACTTCCAAGATTTTAAATTGAATTCTACTTTAACTTGAACTGGTCATAGCAATCCAAAAACACGGTTTTGGATAAATTATTATTTATTTAATTTTTGTCAGGCAGTTGTGGTCCAGTGAATAAGGAGATCGACTTGTGATCTGAAGGTCGCAGGTTCGATCCCCAGATCCACCGAGTTGAAGGTGGTGTGAGCGATGAAATACTTGCTCTCCCATCTTCAACAACCACAACTGTGGTGCCCTCGAGCAAGGCACCAGTTTCCCAACTGCTCCCCGGGTGCCACAGCCATGGCTGCCCACTGCTCCTAGTGTGTGTTCATGGTGTGTTTGTTCACTACTGTGTGTGTACATTGGGTAAAGTTAAGTTCAGAGCACAAATTCCAGGTATGGGTCACTCCATATCTGGCCAACTTTTCACTTTCATACATCAATTTAGAAGCATAGGTTGGAATAACCAAGATGACTCAATCTTTTGAATCATTACTAATAATCAGATATCTACACAACCATCTCTATTCATTTGTCAGAAGACGTTTGGATATTTCTTGAACATAGAGCACAAGAAATAAAACTTCAAAGACAAAAATGGGCTGAGAGTGAAATATAACCATACAGTTGTTTTCTCTTTTTTTCTGACTGAGCTCAACGATTGATAAAAAAGAAATATAGCAAAAATTATCGACCTGCTGTTTTTTTTTATTCATTTACAGTAGCTGGCAAGCTGTTATATCTTACCGTATGTGTACGGTAAGAATACCGCACCTTTGATGGCATTTTTGTCATAGACTTGCTATTCAGCAAGTGGAAACCAGTGTGCTGTTGCTGATAGCTTGAGTGAGGTGTCTAAACAGGGCCACTCAGAACTAATTCTGAAAGTAGGTGGAAAAAGGCATTTGTTCCCCTGTAATAGCTGTAAAACAGTAATAGGCTGTAATAATTGTAAAAGTGGTTGACAAATGGTGGATGACTTGACCAGAAATCGGGTAAGTAAAAAACTGGCATCAACAAAAAATGATTTATTTACTAAAGAAGCGAATTAAGTAAACATTACCCAGGTAGGGACTTGAACCTGCAATTTCTAGGCCTTCTCATTGAGCTCTATTTCTTGAAGAAAAAAAATCCATTAGCTCGTATTATTAATTTATATGTGACTACAACAGATCAGATTGACATCAACGAGCAAATTTACATGTAATTCAACCAATTTACAACCATGCAATTTAATCAGTAATTAAATGTTCTAAATCTTTCCTAGAGTCCAGCTAAAACCAAATTTAGCACCTTTAGCTTCAATAATCACCATTAATCAATTATAACTCCGATTACAAATTAACTTGTCTCTGACTTTTGGTTTTGGACAATCTGCAGCCGATCGCAAACCTCCCTTTTCTATCAAAAGTTCTAGAAAGAATTGTGGTCTCCCAACTACAACACTTTCTAGCAACAAATAACCTATTTGAAATTTTTCAATTAGGCATCCATCCTTTCCACACTGTGGAAACAGCACTCTGTCCATTTCTAGTACTTCTTGACCTCTCTGAAGCTTTTGATGCTGTCAAACTGCAAATTCTGCTTTGGCCTCTTGAATCTCTGGGCACATGGGCACTGTAACAAGCTGGGTTAAATCTTACCTATCTGGTCATTTACACTTTGTGGCTATAAAAATGTTCAATCTCAACCCTCCATGGTTACCTCCGGTGTCTCTCAAGGATCAGTGCTAGGTCCTCTTTTGTTCTTCACTTATCTCCATCCTATATCTTCAGGAAATGTAGTTTACCTGCTTTGCACATGATACGCAGTTGTACATCTCTAGTCCTCCTTCTCAAACTTGTATTTCTACATCCCTCATAGATCTGGTTCACATCCAACTTTCTCCAACGTAATAGCAGTAAAACTGAAATTTTACTTTTTGGCTCTAAAACCACTCTTTCCAAAGTAAATTTTCAAGCCATACTATTGACTCCAATACTATCAAGCCATCTGAGCATGAGCTACTGTCCTACTGTATTCTCACCTGTCCATTAACATATTAGAAATACTAATCGTATTCGTCCCGCATTATAACAGTCATCAACTACTATTTTGGTTACTTCTCGGCTTGAAATTAGTAACTCTTTCCATCCAAGTTCATACATAGACTGCAGCTTATCCAAAACAGTGCAGCTAGTTTGATCACTTGAACTGAGAAAGAAGATAATGATAGCTAGGATGAGGTCATGACATATTTGCCTCCTAACCTTCTCAGACAGCAAAATAATCTAAAATGGTTTATCTTGAGCTATATCGTACACAAATCTGTAAAAATACAGGACAAATGCCCAGTTATTGTCTGCTGTAGTAATTTAAAGGGCTTTATTCGTATTTTGTAAACTTGAATTCAATTCTGAGAAAGACTGCTGATTTAAATGTGCTGTGCCACATATCCCAAACACCCGCTGACTTATTTCTTCAGTTTGTCACCTGAAAAAGGAAAGCTTACATTATCAAATAAAATACACGTTCAATTTATGGTCAAATTACATGATTTTGTGTAAATAGTGTCTTTGTTGAGGGTATAAACCTACGCATGAAGGTGAGATTTGCTGTATTTGGATTTAAAATGTTTTTGTGTCTAATTTAAAGCTGAATGGTAGAAGGAAAGTACACCATGGTACAAATCCCAAATTAATTTGAACTAAAAGCCAAGTTGTACAAGACAAACCAGAAAGAGGGCTAAAGGTAAAATAAAACCTGCCTCCTTCAAAAAAAAAAGTAAAATAAAGACCTTTAAATTAACACGTAGCAAAAACTATTTTTTTTATTTATACTAAATACTTTTTAAACATTATTTAAGCAAAAGGAACACAGTTATGTTACACACATGGTTTATGGTACAATTATATACAGAGAGAGAGGAGAGAGGGTATAGAGGAGATTGAGAGGAGTGAGAGGAGAGAGAGATCTATAATGTACATATTATGTACAGTAGCGGAACCACACCTCGAACTATCATTATTACAGCGTATTTGTCAAATACACTTTCCTTGAAAAAACCAACAATGCCATGTTAATGTATTGCTGTAGTGAGAGGTTTCCCTTCTGAGTGCCTGCTGAGTTCTCGGCCATCAGGCACAACACGAATGAGTTACAAGTCCAGGCAACCCCAATGTGTCACCAATCTCCAAACAGAAGCTCACTGCACAGTCCTAATGAGCACCAAAGCTGACCCTGCATCTCATCTGAAGCCTGTTTATTTAGTTAGGAGTTGCTTTGTCTTTTTTAGGTCTGTATTCAGAAAAATTCCATGTGCTTAAAAACCATCACACTGAGAGAGCATGTCTGACTCATTCTTCTCTTGTGTCGTGAGGTAACATGGGACTCGAATACCTAATGTATATAAAATTACATATTAAAAAATGTTTTTTTTAGCACCGAAATCCTCTCATCTTTACAACCCTGAACCAGATAACCAATCACATAAAAAACAAAGCAAATAAATTAGAGATGGAAACTGAATGACATTGATGATGTATGTTTAGTTATAACATTGCCTTTTATTATTTATTAAAAGATGCAGTAAGTCCTTTTTCACATGCTGCCTGATTGTAATCCTGTCAGAAACAAAGCAAACTAATCAGATGGAGGGATCCGAATAGGTTAAGTCATGACTTCGTGATCATATCTGTTTTCAAGTTCTGTTTGACATTAAATAAATCTTTTTAAGATTTATTTAATCTTTTTATTGCCAACCAGCTCTCATTGAGCTCATTGAGTATTAAATAAAAATGTATCTCCTCTCAGTGTTCATCAACTCTCAGGTTTCTATACAGACAAAGAAAAAAATGAATTGTGCTTTACCAGGTGTGGGGAAACTTTTTCACTCCATAAAGGGTCAAATTAAGGCCAAACTTTTTGGCATAAAGGGTTTAGACCATGAGACTGAGTGACGGGACCAAATTTTTATTCAAATGCAGTAATTAAATTGATAATTTTTGATGATATTTAATTGATGACATTTCAGGAGAAAAACTCTCATTCAGCTTCAATAGGATCAAATATTTTGTTGTCCTTGCTATATTAAACTCCCAGGCACACAATACACTTTTTTCTGTCCCTTACCACCAAGCTGTTTTGTAATGGTTGATATGGGATTTCATGAAGTAGGCAGACTTGTGAAAAAAAGTATGTAAAAAAATGTAAAAGCCTGTTGATCACTGATTGGACAATCACTGAGCTCACCAACTTCTCAGAAGCAACATTGCAAACTCAACTTGCCCTGGATCAGTGTGGAGAGGCCTGAAGACCATCACCAACTACAGGACACCTCCCCCCTCCTCTAAAGGCAAGCGAACTTAGGTGAACAAGCTCAACGAGATCTACAGCAGATTTGAAACCCACAGTCTGACATCCTCCACACGCTCTAACGACTCTGATCCACAAGAGCAAACATCAATAACTGAAGCCCCCCCCACCCCAGCACTTCAGATCAGCGAGGTTTATGTGGGTTGACTATTCAGAAAACGGAAGAGGAGGAAGGCACCAGGTCCTGATGGGGTCTCATTAACATGCCTCAGAACCTGTGCTGGCACCCATCAACACAAACATCTTCAACAGATCATTGGAGCTGTGTGAAGTCCTGATATGATTCACTTCACCATCATCCCCATCCCCAAGAAGCCAAAAATCACAGGACTCAATGACTACAGACCAGTGGCCTTGACATCTGTTGTCTTAAAGTCATTTGAGAGAATGGTGTTGGCTTACTTGAAGGACATCACTGGTCCCCTACTGGACCTCCTGCAGTTTTCCTACCAATCTAATCAGTCTGTGGATGATGTAGTCAATATGGGACTGGATTACATCCTGCAACATCTGGACAAACCAGGGACTTATGTGAGGATCCTGTTTGTGAACTTCAGCTCAGTGTTCAACACCATCATCTTGGAATAAACTCCACCAGTTCTCAGTTTCTGACTCTATCTGTGAGTGGATTACCAGCTTCCTGACTGGTCGACAACATCTAGTGAGGATGGGGAAATTTACTTCTGACACCCGCACTATCAGCACCGGTGCCTCCCAGAGCTGTGTTCTCTCCATGCTACTCTTCTCCTTCTTCACCAACGAGTGCACCTTCCAAAACTCCTTGGCGAAGCTCCTGAAGTTCGCAGATGACACTACTGTCTCATCCAGGATGTTGAGGAGTCTGCATGCAAACAGGAAGTGGGGCAGATGGCTTTTTATAGCCATGACATGTGTCAGGTTCGGTTTGAGGTTAAAAATTAATTGTAGCTAATTATACTACAATAGAGGAGATCAGATATATAGCCAGTGCTTCATGGATTCTGTAGTCAGGAACGCTCACTGAAAAGAGAACAAATTTTTTCTGTCTTCTGAGTGAATTTCAGATTTCCCAATGAGCTTGTTTTGCAATCAACTGGACAGGAGCACATACTGCAGCAACTAAGTACAATACATGCCCCAGCACTGTCAAAATGATGGATTGCCTCAGGAAAAAATTAGCTAAGCTAAAAACAGAAAACAGTGGAGAATATCTGGTAAAGACAACCTCTGAGGTTTTGTAAGTTATTTTACGATCATAATTAATTGTCTTTCAAAACAAGCCTCTTGATCTTCCACAAGATGTCTCATCTTGTGATCTGTTTGCAACAAAACATGTGACTGTGAGCTGATGAGTAGAGCTTACTGCTAAGGCGTCATGTATAATTTCAGAATTATGAATATGGTTAGTGTCTGCCTTTGAAAGTAACCTCGACGGGATTTTAAATAGCAATGTGGCATATCAGATATGCATATATATTGTTCCATCTCTATTTATATGTTAAATTACCAATAATTTATTAAAAAAATGTTCTTATTGATGGTAATCAAAAACACTGTCAGCATAAAATATTATTGAAAAACTATCACTAACCAACATCAATAACACAGTGTTAATTAGCATTTAATTAGATTTGTTGTTCATTAGAACAGGATTTTTCCTTTTGAAGTAGACAATAAAAAACTGCTATAAGCACACATTTTTAATGCAGTTGACTGAATGTCTACATCCAAATAGACACAGGACCAGCCCCTTCCCCCACAAACACAACACAGAGTTAATGTTGATGTTCATCCTCCCTCCATTACAAAGAGATGTCTTTCATAGATAATCAAGTTACAGACATTAACTCAGTTAGTTGCTACATGTGTTCCAGGTTGACGCACAAAGCAAATTCCAGTGCTGTTAATAAATAATTTTAAGGCTTTTAAAATCATTCCAACTCTGCAATAACCCTTTACATGGCTACTCACTTTTGATTCATATATATTCATGACATTTTTATCTTTATCCAAATGTTTTCCTGTCAAATCAATTGAGCATTCTCACATTTAGGGCTCAC
The DNA here is from genome assembly GCA_900490495.1 of Danionella dracula. NCBI lineage: Eukaryota > Metazoa > Chordata > Actinopteri > Cypriniformes > Danionidae > Danionella > Danionella dracula. The sequence goes on from UELW01000522.1 coordinate 13,149,478, forward strand.
CCACTTGTCTATATCCGGTGCAAGCCTTTTGCTTTAAGGAAGTTTGTTTATAGCCTATGTGTTCATAGTTCACATGTATGACTCTGACTAAAGGTCTGGATTTATTGTTTGTCACAGCAATGCCTTTTTTTAACCTCATCGACACCAAGAGTTGTCCTCTCTCTATTGATTTCCAATTTTACCACAGCAAGTAAACAAACCCTCTCTTACCTTGAGGTTTAGCAGTGAGAAGTTCTTTAGTGATAGACACCTTCCCAATGACATCATCTCGGCTGTGAAAAGAGCAGATTTGAAGGAGTCAGTACCCACCGGCAGTAGACTCTTACAGTAGAGGAACAACCAAAGAAACACTGTAACAGTAAGTGATGTTAACCATCGCAGTAAGTATAGTAAAACTATAAAAGTGCACATCACATGCCATGCTGTTTGCTTAAGTTTGTGTTTATATACTTGATATCTTTCGGAGAAAAAAAGAATGAAACTGCAAGATGGTGTTTATTTAGCAGATCAAAGAATAGAGGCCTTCAAATCAGTTTGAATATAAACATGGTTGTTTGTACAACTCATCTTAACATTAAGATCTGTTTCCAAAAGGCATTGTTTGTTTAGAAGCACTTGAAAATCCACAAACTATGAGTGGTTTAGAATGTCACTCAAAGCCAATCATGAAAGGAAAAAGTCATAATAGCACCGGCGGCTATGAAACTGGGGATCCATAAGACTACACATAAATGTGGAAACTGTATGTGTGTGCATAATCCTACAATACAATTAATACTAACTAAGGAAAACAAAGAGCAATGGAAAACACAGTAAGCAAACATAAAGCTAACCTGATATAATCCGGATTAAGAGTCAGCAGACCTGTCTCCACTATGCTATTACATCCCCTGCACACCAGTCTCCACTTATCCAAATATTATTGATCATCTGCGTTGCATTACTTATGACGTTTAATCATGGGACAAAACATTATTTAGTTAACTGCTCGTTTCCGCGTTTCTCAGCCAAACTATTTTTTTAAGTAATTGTTATAAAAAATTTTCAGGAGTAGAATGTGAAAACAATTATCATGGGTAGTTAGTTTCATACACTCCACAGCACATTGACACTTTTACACTTGTCACTTTAGCACTGAACACTGCCATTGCTGCTCATTGTAAATATTTCTCTTACTTTTCTAGTCTATATAATATTTATACTTTTTGTTGGACAGTCAAAAAAACATTTCACTGCATGTCATACCATGTATGTATATGTATGTGACAAATAAAATTTTAAAAATTTGAATTTGAATTTAGTTTGCCACATTAAGCTCATAACCTCCTTTACAAGCTAGGGTTCTCTGGGCTCCTTTTATCCCTTAGTCCTTCCGTAGACAGCCTTCTTAGTACCCTTCAGTTCCATCATTATAACTTGCATCGCTAAGGCTAATTTCTGTATTTTAAGTGAAAAATTCTTAAAATTAAGTTACAGAGAACCATGAGGAACTGCTCAGTGCAGGTTGTAAACATTGTGAACGTCAAAGAAGTTCATGAAAAAACGGACACCCAGATAAATCCCTTTCATTAAAACAGAGTTTACCAGTTAAAATGAAACATGTCTCGCATTTTCTAAATGACAAATGCATAAATGTTAATACATTGTTAGTTTAGATGACTTAGTACTGGTAGCACTTGTCTGGTTGATATACTTATTTAAAAATGTTTCTCAAACAGCACAATTAACTAACTTAGCATGACAAGTTTTTTTTCAAGTATATTCTTGGGGAGCCAAGCAGGAAATCCAGAGCAACCAGAGAGACATTCAGAACATAGAGCCAGACTCAAGTTTGGATCTTCAGGAGCCAGACCTTGGGACCGAATCTGTCTATTCAGAGACTGAGAGCACTGACAGGAAGAAGAAATAGGTAGCATAAAAACTCATGTATTGTTATTGTGGTAATTGGAGTGCAGGCTGTGATTGAAGGTGTAATTATAGCTCAATGAGGTTTAGATTTTCTTCAGGCTGAGTGAAGGCTGATTGCGGGGAAGGGGAGCATCATGAAGCAACCTTATTGAGCTCAGTCAGAATCTCTGACACATTCTATTAAGCTGATTTCAGTTTGCTCTTTATTGCTTTATACACCTCAATTAGATTATGTTCTATAATGTTTTTGTAAATATGATTTATAGTTCAGCGATTAAATACTCTGTCTTGCTAATCTTTTGCATGTGATTAAATCATCTATAATTCCAAGTGGTGCCTTCATGTTATTATTAATAGTACGCTTATATGAAAATGTTCATGTACTGCAGAGAAAAAAACAACAGCTACCAATTGGATAATACATTAAATCAAACCTGAGAGAGTCTTCATCCAGCACATAAAAAGATACTGTGCGGAAGCTGGGTGGAAGATGGACAGTGTATTCTTCACCCCAAAAAGGAGAGAGCGTCTTCCATATTGTTGCTGTCCTGAAAGAAAGATTTTTCTCAATAAGCATTTGATATAACACAGACAGTATTTGTAATAAACAAATTTAGGACTTAATGTTTATCTATGGTAGTGTAGGTTTGTGTAGAACATGTACATGATAGTGGAGGAAAAGAAAGATAATAGAATGTAATATTAAAAATATGTACACTCATGTTTGGTTTCTGTCAATATTTTAGCTTAATTACAATCACATTTACTAATGACAGAGATTGACTGATAGGGAACTGTCGTGTCAGCACTCTTCCCCATAGTTGTATTCTACATAATTTGTCAATATATGAAATGTAAATGGGGGTGGGGTTATGGTTTAAAAAAATTATTACATAAAAATCTGTGTCTTTTTCTGCATTCCACAGACACTATTCACAAAGGTGTGAAATGAGAATTAGTGTCCCAAAGTGTAGTTTACATAAAAAAGTGTTTGAGCAGGTCCTGGATATATACTTTTTCCAATTAGATTCTGAAGTGCAGATCGATGAACGCTCAAACAGCTGAAATTACCCACAATTCACTGCACTGGTGGATGGGGTTTTCTCTTGAACCCAAACAAGTAAGCTCTCTCTGTAATACAACTCATTTTTAGAATTATTTAATGAAGGAATATAAAAGAAGGAGTTCAGTTTTTGCACACATTGTGCAGAATGACGTGTTCCGTCAAGTGACGTTTTATTGTGTGCCAGATCGTGCACACTCTCGTCTCACACATTAAAAAGTATGTACATTTTCTTCTGAAAATAAGTATTAAGGGTACAGTTCAAGTATTTAGATTGGGATGTAGCATTTGTCGAAAAAATTACTTATAAATCACACTAAATATTTCACACTTCATTAAAACCTGACTTCAAACACAATTCAAACACCCCCAATCCACCAACAAAAAAATTAATCCGCATTTCATTAGAACTTAATTTCTGTAAAAAAGGATTATTTCCCAAATAATGATCTTTAATCACACATTTGCTGTAAGCAGAGGTATTTAGCACACGTCTTTTTACACATGAAACTATTAGTTTGAAAATTTAAATATATATTAGATAATATATGAAGAAGTCTCTGGGACTGCAGGGATGAATATTATTGTTTGTAGTGGTTAAAAAAACTTGAAGCTGATCCAGATGTCATCCAACGCAACCATTAACATCAAAGTTTTATTTACAATGGTGATGTTTAGCAAAAGGCTCTGATCCACAATCAACATTTATGCACTTTAAGGTTGGCCATTACAGGAAGCAAATGTGACTTACTGACCAAACAAAATCAATAAGAGATGGAGTGGGAGGAGAGAGAGAGAGAAAGGACAAGAAAGAAGAGAGGTCGGCTTAAAATCAATATTTTCACTGCACTTGCACATTATTTCATTTTTTAAATCATTTAAAGTTTTGAATTAACAAAGAGTTGTTTATAGCGGCCTAGGTTATTTTCGGAATTTTAAAAACAAATCTTTGTTTTTAAAAAAATTGACATCTTGTTAATATTGGTGCATAAAACATTTAAAGCAACTGGCAAAGTTAATTATATTCAACTACTGTATCAGATGTTTGTTTTTTTGTCTAAATAATAAAACATAAAAACCTTTTTCACATGTGGCCCCCTGTTGTGGTAAACACACAACATAATTTCTTCTTATCATTTATTACCAAAAAAAAAAGCAAAATAAGTGTATTGTTCACAATCCATTAGTAGTGTGTTTTGTGCCTCTACCCATACTCTTCATTCCAAGTGGAGTAGCAGAAAACAAGATGGCCACTCAATAGGGATGACCGCGGCACATTTACTACTTGTACATAAGTTTACAATCCATATGTTAGAGGAACCCTTTGTTTGCTTTGACCTTTTCTAGGCTGACAGCAAGTGCGTAAGAACACACAGCATGGTGCAAGAGGCTTTCACTGATAGGACACAAATGTAATTACATTAGTTTCACATGACAGCTATTTAAAAACCAGCTTGGGTTATGGGTTCAATTAACAATAAGACAATCCACTAAGGATCACAATGAAATGTCAGGAGGAAAATCCTCTTACCGTATTATTGCTTCATTATCAATTTTCACAATGCAGTACGGATCACTGCTTCCAGTTCTGTGGCAGAAAAGAACAAAGAGGTTAATGGAAGCAAACACTCTGGATTTCAGAATCACACATGGTTGGCTTGTGCAGTCAGGATGTTAATTATATGCTAGGTATGAAGATTGTTGTTTAGTTTAAAATAAATTACAAATTAATGGATCTTTAAGAATCGAGGAAAAGCATTTATTTTTTATCTTTGCTCTATTTCCAAGGCAGGTTGTGCTGGGCCATATTCTAGCCAACTTTGTGTGAAGGGCAGGAAAACAGATGATTCCAGGCATGATTCTAGTACATCAGAGGGACACACTCGCTACTAAGACATCTAAGCGAGCCTGCAACTTTGAACATTGTGTAAGGTTGTACTACTATATTTAGCTGGATGATTGAATTGATTGCGTTTATATAAGTGAGATGTTGGCTTTGGCTGAGAACAGTAGATACAATTGATTTTTAAAAATGTTTTAAGATTCTCATTTGTAGAAGAAACTTTCTTCAGAAGGGTTTCCTACACAATAGCATCACGGTGGAGCAGTGGGTAGCACGGTCGTCTCACAGCAAGAAGGTCTCTGGTTCGAGCCTCGGCTGGGTCGGTTGGCATTTCTGTGTGGAGTTTGCATGTTCTCCCCATGATCGCGTGGGTTTTCTCTGGGTGCTCCAGTTTTCCCCACAAGTTCAAAGACATGCTATATAAGTGAATTGAGAAAAAACAATTGTCCACAGAGTATAAGTGTGAATGAGTGTTTGTGCAAATGTTTCCCAGCAATGGGTTGCGGCTGGAAGGGCATCCGCCGCGTAAAACATATGCCAGAGAGTTGGCGGTTCATTCCGCTGTGCCGACCCCGAAAGGGAAGAAAGCCGACATGAAGATGGATGGTTTCCTACACAAGTGGTCTCCATCATTGGAGCCAAAGGCAAAAAAGTAACAGACCACACAGTAAGAATAATCCTCAAGTTAAATTTTGATCATCTGCTCATGAGAAAATCACACATGCATTAGTTACTCATCTTTTTGTCAATGTAACATTATTAACTAAACTAGTTTTAACCAATTTATGGTGATGAGCAGCAAAGTGTTGCTTAAAGAAAAAACATGTTGAACATTGTAGACGTCATCTTAAAAGCTGTAAGTCACTCTTAAAAACTTTGAATTAATTGTTCAACATACCAATTTAAGCACATTTTTGACACTTTTGTTAAATAAATAAAGTGATTTTTATCAATAAATAAACAGTATGACTATGATCAATGTCAGTGTTTGTTCATTGCCTTGACTGAACCGAAAGAAAAGTTTAATTTAGCTGCAGAAAGACCTGGATGGGTTTATATATGAGAGAGGAGAGAACTTTATCGGCTGTTGTTTTCAGTGTAATGGAGAGGTAATGAGACTCAGAATCAGGTGGTGTGGCTCAGCAGTTGCACCACAAGCTATCATGCTCATTCCACCTGCACCTGGAGGAAAGGAGCTGGTGACTGACAAGGAAGAGAAGATATTCTCATAACTTGACTTATCTGCTGTTACTATGATGATCTGTTTGCAGAAAGGGACGCCAGATTCATTTTATTAGTTCTCACTCTCACTTGCACTTTTAAATTAAGTTAATATTATCCCATATGGGTCTCTTTGAGTCTGTCCTTCCCTATACTGCATATTTACCTATGTTCACTGCACATACCTTGCAATGTTCAATTAGGGTTATTCAACTTATTATACATAGTTCCTAAAATATAAGGAGGACTGAATACAAATTTGCTATAACAGATTACTTCTTTTTAGCAAGTCCTATTTTGTAAAACTGACTTAATTTAATGAAAAATAGTTTGCACATAAAATTTGCATTAAAAACAGGGGTAGAGATTTGGCAAAATAGCTTATTTTGGACCTATTTCAAAACATTTGTTACCTCTGCACACCTGCATCTGCTCCGCTTCATTTCTTGTACAAGCATTGAGTAGAAATGATGAAAGATAGTGAAAGATAGAGAGTTTTCTGGTATCGGTATTGCCACTTAATTACACGTTACCTGCTACCTATGTAAGCCTTTGTAAGTTAAGATTTTAATTTAGCTATTCTCACTCAAAAGAAAGAGCTACTTGCTACTGTTATGGCCTCTGTAAAGTTACATTATCTTGTTCATTCCTTTATTCTTCTTCAACAGTTTTAATAGCTGTGTCTTCTGAAATAAATGTTTAAAGACTCTCCTAAGATTGCTGAAAATTACACTCCATGTGGAGATGAAGAATAAGTGTGGCAGTCAGGTTGTGACAGTCACTGCCGAATCCACCTGAGAATGGCTTGTTTTAGAAGGCAGTACATGCCTCCGGTTTATTGAAGAATAAACATTGAAAGGGTTTTCAACCTAATTTCTTCAAATACACCTGACAATATGCTGTTTTCCTCTGAGGTTTGTTTGAGTTTGGATTTTGGCTATTTTTACCAAAGAAATGAACATCCGAGCAAACATGGGCACATCATCAACATCAAGTCGGACAGTTCGCATGAGCAAACATAAACTGAAATCGAGTCCAAACACAACATGGTGCTCTCATCCGGGATGGATGGTCCAGTATTGAAATGCTATTTCATACACTGCTCATGCCAGCAGGTGTCTGGGATTTACAATATTAATGTTATCTTAAGTTTTATGATGCTGGGTTGTCATTTTAAACCCATAAGAAATCTGTTGAAAAGAGGTCCTTAGATTATGCTACTCTTAAGAGCCATTAATTCCAATAGGTGACATAAATATACACTCATCTTATCTGGACTAAAAAATAATGATAAAGGCATTTTATTATAGTGATGTATTTTACCATTTAAAATAATTAATAGATTAATATTAAATCTGAATTTATAAGCTGCTTCAGCACCCTGTACTGTAGTCCCTGTACCCAGGTGCCGATTGCTCACCAGTTGCTTGATTACATTCAGCCAAAATAAACCAGTCTGAAATCAACTAATCTTCTGTAGAGCCCTTTAAGTCATTGGAGGAAATCCAGGGGAAGCCAGAAAGCCGTACAGCCATTACTGAAGCTGAGCCAGGGCATGTGTGAATAAAAAGAGACGTTTGTGAGGAATGTGTGCAATCTGTCACCGGCTGGCAAGTAAACACAGCGTCAATGCAAACACTCCAGACAACATCTGCTCATCAGTTCAGAAGAAATTCACAAGAGTGACCAGTGTTTGAATCTAATCATACAAGGAAGTGAGGATTAACTCTGTAGAGGGTCACAGATACCCTTTTCCTTCAAATGATACGACTGCACTGTTCAAACATAACAAGGAAAACCTCACTAACTAGTTTTCAACACTAAATGCGACAGGACTGAGCTCATCCAAGCATTTTTGTAACCAAGCAATCAATATGGAACAACCAGAATTACACAAACTGCATAGCTGAAAATGCAGAAGGATTCAATGATGAAGGCTGAGCAAGACAGTTGGTTGAGAGTAAGGTCGTAATTAAAACTATTTTAATTATCACTGATTGATTATCACTGTTCAGTTGATTGTTTTATGATGAAAATTTTGAAGATAAAGAATCTGGGGGGAAATGAATTAATTGTGTTATATCATCAAAGATGCAAAGCATAGAGAAAAAAAGTAAACATTCGGTCTGTTTACTTTTTATTTTAGCTGAACTTTACATTGGCCTAATTTTATGAAAAAGAATCAGCATCCTCAATGCTATCATGAAGAGACAGTCAAGTAATGATAATTACTGTTTATTTTTTTCAATCAGTGCATTACTAATTTATTGTACTAATTCATTGTATTTATTGGCAGTACTGAAGATGGGAAACTCTTGGCAAATTTTTTTGGAAAATCTAAAGTCTTTTGTTTGCTGATCTGAATGTGAATCAAATTTGCTTCATTGACTTCCATTACAATCTCCACGGATAATATACCCCAAAGTAAAGATATTTCTCTTGACCTCTGGCCTGTGAACGTGCATGAGCCATCTCCTGGTGGTGTAAAACTTAAAGCCACAGCTCAAAATCTTTGCTACAAACAATGGTATGCCCTAATCTGTAAATTTTTCATCATGGAAAAAACATGTTTGTGGCATGTTATTAGGTTTATATTTTGTTATACATTTAATTAATGTGTGAACTCAGCAGCATAGTATAGTGTAGATTCCTTCACACTGCGTATTAAAAGCGTCAAAGAGCTATTTATTCAGGATGTGGTACACTCTTCCAAATAAAACAAAGAAATAATTGACTTCTAAATCCAAGAACAAAGGTTGCATGGTGTGAAAGCGATTTAGATTTTAAGTCAATGTGAAGACGCATATTGGGTTTTTATAGTGTGCTGTAGCAGTGCCTATAAGCTTCCTAGTGATTCGAAGGGGAAAAGGACAGCAATAACGGACAGCAGGTATTACCTGCAGGAAAAACGAGTGACTTGAGACACTCGTCTTGTATCACTGCATGCGTTTAATCAAATCTTGATCTAAACACAGCTCAAACTGATTATAATTTCACAGTACATTTTTACACCCTTTTATTGCCATCTCTTTTAACTTCCTGGAGAACCACGATTCTTCACATTTTTTAAAAAAATGCTATGGTGAATTCCCCTGCTTAAGTGATGATGGGAACCTATCTACCTCCCAGTCCACAGAGATCCAAAATTGTACAGAAATCAAAAACTATATTTATAATTTACGTGTTTCACGTAAAAAAAAAATGTTTTATCCATGATTCGATTAAACCCTCAAAAGAAAAGACTGGTTTTATGATTAAAAACCATTAATCCTTGCTGGGAAAAGGCAAACTGCGGTATATTGCAGAAGTGATAGTTTGTGCTGTTTCAGAATAGAAAAAACAATATATCTAATGTACCCATTATACACTACAGAAGAAGACATTAAAATAAAATAAGAAAAAATAAAACAACAGTTAAGTGAAAAGAAAACAATATATATTTCAATGAGGATTTCTTTCTGTTCTTTGTTGCTTTCCCTGCTTAGGGATTATCATTTGATCATTTAAAGCTTTTAAAAATGCTGTTCTGGATTATCCATTAAATCCCACAATGCTCTGCTTCCACTTTCTATTCTCACACATCACGAATAGTTTACCTTATTTTCCCCCAATCCACTAGACTATTATAGGGAACAAACACCTTGTAAAGCAACACTTACATGTCCTTGATTGGTAGGTTCTTTCCCTCCACAATCCTGATGAAGAGAGTGCTTCGTTTAGCCATGCTGTCATTCAGTCTCGAGATTATTCGCCGGCTCTTCTTCCGTCAGGAACTCGCATGTTTCAGAGCAGTGCTCAGAGCTGACTTCAAGAAAAAGGTTTCAAATATAAAAGCTTCTCATTTGTTCACCCCGTGCTTAGACGCGCTCGCCCTCTCAATCCAATCCAAGACGCGGGCGTGTGTGAGCTCATTGTGGGCTGTTTGTAGGAGGAGTGGAGGATCACACTCACTGTGGATGGAGTGAGCGAGCGTACAGTAGCCAGCTCGTCAAAGCGACGCGACGAAACATGGACGCGAAACGCCGCTGGCTTAAATGAAAGAGAGCGAATTTCGGTGCGTTTTGATTCAGATTCGTTTTGTCGCGTCGCATAGAGAAAAGGCGTGGCGACCACTAACCGGGTATTATCGTCGATAAGTAAGCAAACCCTTTGATTTCTTTCCCACCAAAGATTTTATAAAACCATAGTCTTCCAATCAAAAAATTATTAGTTCTTACTATTTTGTGCTGGAAACTATAGCAGCAAAACTGAGAGCAGGATTACGTTAAAATAGTTTCGATTTCTATGGGTTTAATTAGAATCATGCCAATCCTAAAGGGTTTATTTTTTTTCTTACAAGGATAGCTGTTCTGGATGAGTCAATTTATCGATCACTTAAAGCAAATCCTCTTCTTTTGTAAGTAAATTAAGTAAATACCAACTGTTTGAATATTTTAATACACCACATGGTAATTGCTGCATAAATTGGTAAATTATTTTATTGAGATTATAGATTGATTAAGTTAAAGTTTGAGTTGGGGGGTTTTGATTTTTGAAATTTTTACTTAGTCATCTTGCTAAAATTTACCACGTTTAAAGTAAATGACTACCTTTTTGGAACTTTTTTTTAAGTACCGTGACCATAACGGTACCTTGCGCAGGGGCATGCACAGACCTTTTGAGGGGCTTGTGCTGAAACTGAAAAAAGGGCACCCCCTGTGAAAAAACCCTGTACGAAACCAAACCATCCACCAGGCATGGACTTCCCGGTAGGCAATCGCAGATGATGACTACAGCGTTTATGGCACATGAATTGCGGCTCATTGGTGGATTTTCTCAACAGACACTTGACTAATCCAATGAAATCAAAGGCCCCTCCCTCTAGCCTCTTACCAAGTTTATAAACCTCTCCTTCACGCCAGCTTTCGTTAAAATTAGTTTAACCATCTCTTAAAACAGACTGGTCCATGATTAGTCTCAAATCTAGTGCAATCTTAAACAGGCGAAATAGTGAAGTTTGCCGTAAAAAAAATGTGACAATTCCATAAGTTGTCGGCAATATTCCTGCACAGGTTTATAAACTTGTGTTGAGGTTATTAAACGTGGAGCAACTAATGTGCATTCTCCCCTCTGAGACAGGTGCGCGCCTGTACGGATGGAAGATTTAGCTCCAAAGGTAAAATACCAGTAGCATCTGCAGCTAGACTGAAGAAAGATCGTGGCATAAACAGGATATACAATGATATATCACTTACTTAAATCACATTGATTGTCATAGTTGATTAAGAGCTTTGTTGCGTAACAGAAAGGCTCTTCATGGTCCAGTCACAAAATGTTCTCTGATAAAACAATGATAGGAAAGTTTAAGCTGTCTGTGGTTGAGATATCAACCCTATGCTCTGTGATGTCCCTTGTTAAGATTTACTTCAACTTATATGTTTGTAGGACATGATTGACAGACTGTGAAGCAGCTGCGAGAATGAGTGTAGGTAGGGGTGAGTCACTGATCCAGGAATACATCTTCAGAGAGTGGACACCCAGAAGAGCCTCTTTGGGCTTCTTCTGACTCACTCAACCATAAGAGTTTTTCAAATTGTGATTGTGTTGCTTTTAAGCTGTGATATACAAGCATCACTAAAACATTTTCTTCAGCTAAATCTTTATTTGATCATTTTGGTGTTTTTATCGCTGTACCAAGTTTAGGTCCCTTGCTCTTGATTGCTGCCCAGAACACATTGGATCCTGTCCCCACAGTCCAAGGGAAGGTGGCCTCACATCCCCCTTTTTTAAGCTGAGCCTGGTCAAATCCTGTGTAGGACTCCTTGAAAACACTTTTCCACTCTGGAGTTACCCATGGGGAGAGGTGCTGAGGTGACCCTGCTAGTAGCTCCATAGCTCCCAGTAAATGAGACGGTTGCATCCCAATTCATCTATGCATTAGAGACCAGTATCTCACGTGTTTTTGCTTATGTTGTCCACATGTTGTTTCTGAGTACACGGCTTCTTGGGGTCCCTGGAAGGGATACTGAAAATTGATCCAACTGGGGACTCCATCATTGTCCTGTGTGACTTCAATGACCATGTGGTTAATGACAATGGGACCTGTGGGAAGGGCATGATTGCAAAAACCGGCCTTCCCGATCTGAACCCGAGTGGTGTTACTTGTCCATAACGAACGCCTTGTTCGAGCAACAGGATGTTGAATGTTTATGGTAATGTTTTCCTCCTCCATTGTTGAGACTGCGGGCGTAAGGTCTCCGGTACTTGTCATGGTGGAAATCCCAGGACCTGGTGGTGGACACTGGAAGTAAGAAATGCCATGAGGCTGAATAAGGAGTTCCATCTGGCTTGGTTAGCTAGTGAGACTCCTGAGGCAGCCGATAGGTACAGAAGGACCAAGTATGCTGCAGCTATAGCAGTTGCTGCAGCAAAAACTCTGGTCTAGGAGGAGTTCAGAGATGACCTGGTGGAAGACTGCCGGCCGGCCGCAAATAAATTCTGTCAAACAATCTTGCTCTTCAGGAGGGGAAAGCAATGCTCAACCAGCATTGTTAACAGCAGTAATGGGGAGATAATGACATTGACTGGGATATTGTCAATTGGTAGATGTAATACTTTGAGGGTCTTCTCAACCCAAATGACATGCCTCCCACTATGAAAGCTGAGATGGAAGGCTCATATGTGGACCCATCCATCAATCTGGCTGAATCACTGAGGTAGTTAACCAACTGTGTGTTTTAATGAACTACATGGGTTTTGTGGATTTTATTATGTTCCTTGTGGGCTCCTCTGGAGTGTTCATTGGGGATATGGGGTCCGGGGCCCCCAGCTGGGAGCTGTTTGGTCTCTGTAAATGACGAGGATCATTAGCTGTAAATGCTAATACTTTTCTCAAAAAGAGTAGTTTGTTTATCTTGCCTAAAGTGAAGGGGTATTCATGACTGGGGGAAGGATGGAGCTCTCCCTTTTGGCCATTTGTGTGAAATGATTCTGAAATTCTTCCACTGGGGGATTGGGCGCTAACTTAGAGATATGGTGAGGAACCACTGCTAGAGCCCCTGCTCCTCTGCTTTGAGAAGAAACAGTTCTGGTGGCTCGGGAATCTGTTCAGGATGGATCTCCATACTGAGATGTTCCAGGCTTTTCCTGCCTGGAAGAGGACCCAGCAATTGATGGAGAGATTATATCTGCAGACTTGCCAGGGAATGCCTCAGTATGCCTTCAGTAGAACATGAGGAAGTGTTCTCGGTGAGTAAGGTCTGGGACCCGACCCCTGCCCCAGATAAGATGAATGGATGGTGTTTTTGTCTCTTTTATTTCAATTGCAAAAACACATTTTCAGTATAATAGTATAGTTCTAATTAAATACATGTCTAATACGAAATAATTTTATACTTTGGTTCATTAATACTGTTTATGAGTAGAGGGAACCATATATATATATATATATATATATATATATATATATATATATATATATATATATATATATATATATATATATATATATATATATATATATATATATATATATATATACAATATTGTTTCAATAATTAGTTTTTGCATCATTCAGCTGGATGAACCACTCAGTGCGATGTTTGATGCAAAGAAAAAAGAGTTTTAGAGTAACCTACATTTATTGTTGTTTGTCTTATCTAGGGTTATTAAAATCCATACACTTGAAATAAAACTTTAATAAGTCATGCCGTATAAGATTTGCTAGTGTTGCCAGGGACTGTAACGAACGTTGGACAGTTCCAGAAAAGCAAGTCAGTGAATTCTGAATGAAATTTCAAAAATGTAAAAAAAAATGTTCATAATATCACATTTTTAAGAACATTGCATCTGAAACCAGTTGCATCAACACAACTACACAACATCCAAGTGCATAGATACTATAACTGTATAGTTATATAGTAACAATAAGTTCAAATGTTACTAGAGTTACATTGAGCAGAGAAAAATATTCCATTAAAGAGATCAAGTAATGGGTGTTCAATTCAGCTTCTGAGAAAATCGTGAAAGCTGCATGTAATGCAGCTGTTTCCAGCCTCCCCTGTAGATACACAAATGGTTTTTAACAGAAACAGAAAAGCTAAATAAAACATTTCCATGAGGAACTGTAAATCCACATGTAATTTACCTGTCCTGATACACATTTTATTTGAGAACATCAACAACCTTTGGCTTTTCAGTTTTGCACATCATAACACTGAGTCTCTTTTTGCTTTGAATCAACATCAAAAATAGAATAACTTCCAAACAAATGTAGACCACAACAATGTTTCAGACGTACAACTATGAGTTGTCAATATTTGAACAAGTTTTATTAAAACACATTTTCTTAATTTTGGGGTTACTTTGAAAGATTTAATTTAATTGTTAAAACTCAAAGTTAAGAATTCAGAAGTGTTGATCTTGAAGAAAACTAACCTAATTGCAGTATATTTCAATGAATGAACAAGATGATTTGGTTTCACTCAGATTTCTAATCATATATATTTTGAAGGAATATTTGTCCCAGTCTCTACCAACCAACAACAGCAGCAGAATGTCTTAAGCAGCTAAACACCACCACCTAGTGAAAGAACTTCAATGAGCATTTTCCACTTTGTTCAGTTTATCACTTTATCCACTCGAGAAAAATGTGGAAACTAGCTTAAAATCATACTTTCAATGCTAACTACAGGTTAGTAATTCCATTTTGACTTTAGCTGTTCAGTTTAAAATGCTGAAAGAGTAAAAACTGCCTTTAGAGCTGAATGGATCTCTCTCTCTCAATGTTTGAGTGCAGATGCCTTGTGTTGGTCCGTCTCGTAAGCAGGGTTGTCGTATGGATGCACATGCTCTTTCAGGTTGTGGGTGTCGTAGCGAGGAATTCGGATGGAGTTCATGACTGTACCTCTACCTCCATCCTTGTTCGTACAGCTGCATGGACAGTAGTGATCAGAAATGACTAAAGCAACATGGTTAACTGAGGACAATTCAGACATACACCAACAAAACTCTCCTAAAAAAGCTGATTAGTGTCCTTCAAAGAATGTAAAACAGAACTCAATCTACAAAATGAAATTATTTATCCTCTGAATTTATGTGTACTCTGTATACACGTTAAAATTCAGAAACTCTGACTGTGTTTGCACCTATAGCAGGTAAAACAAAAGAAAAAAACTCAATCCACTAGCTTTTCTCTGCAAATGAATGGCGATTGCAGGCCTTGCCAAAGATTTGTGAATAAGGTAAGTAAACTAACCATCCATCCAGAAACATAGCATGATCACATGCTTCTGGCGTGAACACAGAATAATGATCAACAAATTATCTGCTGCACTTGAACGATAGACCCATATTCCCATTCCCATGTAATTATCTGGTAAATATTTATCATCCATTTTGGTAGAGATATCTAGAGATGTAATATTAGGAAAAGTGTTGTTTTCAACCATTTTGAAGAATTTGTATGTATTATTACTGGGTTTTTGGAAATAAATTGGACAAAAAACAAGCTCACCATGCTACATAACACCCCGTAAGCAATGAAAGGAGTCAAAGAAGGATTGGTGGGCACAAAAAGTTGTGTATCAACACCCTAGAAGTGAAAAAGAATGGGAGATGCTAAAAGACAACGAGAAATAACAGACGACCCAAAAACTGACCATGAGGAACACCTTAGGGTTTAAGATTGATATTGTTTTAGTTGTAAGAAATTAGAGCCTTGCAAAAGATTGAATGAAAAGAGCTGAGGGCTGAGACACCAATAATCTCTTGTCAATAATACAACTTATGTTAGGCAACTACATATCTATTGATGATAGATAAATATCTAACTACAAGGCCCTTGATGAGGCTGATAACACCAATACTATGAAGAGCAGGGGTCTCAAATTCAATTCCTGGAGGGCCGCATCCCCTGCATGTTTTGTTCCAACCATGTTCCAAGAGACACACCAATAGGTTCAAACAAACCCAAAGGAGCTTAATGTGGAATCAGGTTTGTTCGTTTAAGGTTGGAGCAAAACTGTGCAGGGCTGCGGCCTTCCAGCAATTTAGTTTGAGACCCCTGGTGTTGAGCATCAGACACAATCATAAGGAGTTTCAACTATGAGAAGTGCAAGAAACTCTGAAGTTTCTTCTTTGAACTCAAGAATGTTTGAAGATACAAAGAATTGCAGCTAAAAGCAAGGTTAGAAATAGCTTGAACGTCCTCTATAATTCTTAAATAATGTTTTTAGCACAACTCAAGTGTGATCTCTAAAATGTATTGCAATTTGATATTTGTTTAAAATATAAACAAAAAATCACTTATAAACAAAAACTCCTATAAGTGCTTGGAAAAAATCAAATACGCGCTTAGGGGCTCCACTGAAAAATTATTTTGTAAAAAAAAAAAACATTTTCAATAGTTTTTTTAATTAGAGGTGTATCAACTTATTTGGGCACTTCATGCTAAGTATTGTTCATGTATTTGTTTTTCCTTGAAGAAGATAAAAAGTGGATTTTACTGAGATGACGAAACTTACCAAGAAACACACAGCATGATGAAGAAAAGCAGCAAGAGCAGAGCGGCAGCAACAGACAGAAGAGTGGTAATGACCACCATGGCACCAGACCTCGCACTCAGACCGTCATTAATGCCCTGATAGCTTTGTACTGTAGAAATGTGACATAAATAACTCAACCATTATGCAGTATTTTTTCATTTAAAACAACTTTGATTCATAATATTCTTACTTGTGATGAGATTGATAGGGCCAGTCCAGGTGGTTAAATTCTGCACAGTCTGGTTGATCGGTTCATAAAGAAAATACTTGAAACTGCAGAAAAAAAATTCTGGTAACATTCTGGTGACCGTATTTAAATGTCAGATTTGAATGTTGGTTACAACATAAAAAGTGTTTTTTTTATTTATAAATTTACCATTAATGAAAAAAAAATACTAACAGACAACCACTCTTTTTTTTTTTTTCAAAGAAATAACCTGGAAAAATATAATTGATGTATTGAATCCAGCATAGGGTAGCACGTTGTTTTTTCACAAGTAATTAAAAAATGGTAACTTTCTGCGTGATTACTGTAACAATCTTACCAATAACTCATTGTAGATTAGTTTTTCAGATTTGATCACGGCTAAGAGGTCTTATTGTACCTGACAGTTGACCCATCCGGCAAAACTCCATTGCAGTTGGTGCCAGTGCAGACGCCCTCTGCTCCAACTATAAAGTATGGAAAACTGGAGAACTGGTTGCATAAGTTTGGTCCCACTCTGGTGAGAAAGAATTGTGGTGCAGAGGGGTTGAATGCTGTTGGATAGGGTGATGCGCTGAGATTGAAGAGAGATGAGCTGTTCACCAGAGCGTCAAAGTTGCTTGTTACTAAAAAAACATACATTTAGTTTTAATAGATGTAGCCTATGCTTTTATTTTCATTTACTCCAAAAAATAACACATTGATAGCTTTCAGAAGCTAGCAGACAACTAAAACATATGCTTAACAATACTTAAGGTTAATAAATAACAATAAGGTTCAATAAAGTAATAGGCAAAATATGAAAAAGCTGCGGAAAACTGAGCATCCCAAGAGGATATCAAGGGATGCTCAGTGCTAGTGTCTGACAAGACCTGAAGAAATGTAATAAAATCTGTTTTGGCATAATCAAGAACATTTTACTATGGATTGGTTCCTTCAAATAACTATGTCCAATTCAAAGCATATTTTATTGCATTGTCAACTTTTCATGTATTAGATGAGTAATGTAATAAACAGAATTTTAAACTGTAGAAACATCCAATAAAGATCTATTGAAGATGTCCTTGCCACTTGTTACTATGACAACCTCTTCTCTTAAACTCTCCCATACTTATTTTGACCAATGACCATAAACAGAGATCAGATTACTCTCTCAATTCTGTCCTGAAGAAAAGCCAAGATTAAATAAAAAAAACTTTAATTAACTTTAACTGTAACTAATTAAAAACTTTAATTAAAAATACACACTTACGCAAAAATTGTTATATAATGTCTGTAAATAAATGTTAATTTTAGAAATACTATATTAAAGGAACTTTTTCCTTAAAGCCTGAATACAGTACTGACATCAAACCAGGACGCATAAATTTAGCAGTGCACTTAAGAAAATGAAACGATGAGTGTATATATGTGCATAAAACATCCCATAAAACTATTGTAATCTTTTGCTTTTGACATTGGCAAAGAGACTGACCTGAGCTCCGTGAAGCCACAAGCCAGATCTCACAGGTTGAGCAAGAGGAGTCAAAGACACAGCTTGGCCTCTGCAGAACCACAGAATTGCTGGTGACTCGTGCCAGAACATCAGCCGAGGCAAGCTGAGGTGGGAGAGCTTGACCTGCAGATGGAAGAACAGAGTTCAAAGAATTGTTTTTACAAGATAGCACTGGTACAACCTGATTGCTGATTTCAGAATAAAAGCAGGTTCAGGCGTGATTCACTTGCACCTGTCGTTATGAGAATGAATTGAGTAACATAGACCAATCCCAAACTCTACAGGTGTATCGGAGAAAACAATCAACGGCACAGGCTCAAGCATGTTCTGATGTTTCAGTATAGATTCTACATTTACAACTACGAATAGTCAATAAAATGTCTTTTCTGTTGTTTATTTTGAGTGTATGGAAGATTTAATTGTTCATTTATAAAACTATAAATATTTATATAGCTGGATCTGCAAGATTGAGAACTCCTGACCACTGTAAAGGTGCTGAATGTGATTTCTTAGAGCCTGCATTGACATTAGTATGATCAAAACAAAGATGACTCAGAGCAATACAAACTCACACCAATTTGAACTCTTTTGGTGTTGACATGACTGGCGTTAAAAAAAATGCATACAGCATCTTTAAACCTTAAAATCTCAAATGCTTTTTCTGTAATTTAGTCTTGGTATAACTACAAGAACTTGTATTTTTCTTTCTCTTGGACTGTCTCTTGGACAAAACTCACAAGCCCACAGTTAATAAACCCCTCATAACTATAGGGATGATAATTTTTAAGGGTTTTATTTTCCATCAATTAATTTCTCAGCCTGTATATTTTTAAAAACCCCTGGACAGCCTGTTATTTGAGTAAAGACTATTAGCTTGAAACAATTAAGCTGCTCTATTCCGCAAACTCAAAAAGAAATGTTTCAGGGTTGTTTTGGGGCTTTTTTGTTGCACATTTATTGTTTAAGAACAGGAACCGTTTGTTTTTCTTTGTCATATATTTCAGAGAAGATCTGATTTTCACAGACATTACTAAACAAAAACACATGTTCATATTCTTTCATTATAAAAGTCTTAACAAGAAAAATTTCCTCCCACATTTTACTGAACAACATTTCAAGTCAGAAGCGATTAAAGAGGTGACCAACAGAGCTGGAAATGGCACCCTATTATCAGCCAGCAACTGGTGTAATATAGTAGTGCAGTAGATACTAGAAAATATCCTGATGACAGGTCAGCACAGATGAAAGTCAAACATTTAAACCTGAAAATTATTTGGTTTTACAAACCAAATAACCATATCAACCATATCAAATATTATGGAAAAAGTATTGCGTGGTACAGTTGTTTGGTGATAGGGGATTATTTAGCGCTAGGCTCTACAGGTGCTATTCAGAACCAATCATGTTTAGAGCCAAAGATGTATATTAACTCTTTTCACTTATTCTTTGGGGGTTGGTTTGGTGTTCATTTACCATTTACAGACCCAGTTGTTCTAAACATTATTGGTTCTAGGTAGCATTTTTGAAGGTTAGTTCTAAATAACAGATTTGAAGATAAGTGCTAAATATAATCAAAAATTATTCCCCTATGATTATGAGCCAAAGAACCAGATTTGGTGCAACTGCATGTACAGTGGCACAATTTTATTTAGAGTGTACATGTTGCTCCCTTAACTTTTGAAAACTAAGCTTAAACCTTTCAGAAGAAAATTTCTTTCTCTTTTGGAGGTTATTGTTTCTCTGCATTGCTTCACAGCTGATGGAAAATCATGGGATTTGCATATGTTGACAATGTTCAGGACTGAGAGTGTTCTTCTCTTGAAATAAAATAAATAAAATTAGAACTCAAGTGTAGAGATGAAAGACTCAGAACTGTTAAATTAACAGTACAGTTAACAGTAAAAATTCAGCATCAGCCTAGCAAACCTTCCCATCAAATATTTACATAGAATGCAATAGGTTTCATTTCACCTCTTTAATTTACTGTTCAATGAAGTCAATAAGTGTTTTAGCCATCAAAATATATGCATCATAATTTACCCCTAAAAGAAAAGAAATCGTTGACAAAATGAAATGCATTTACCATGTGCAGTCAACATCCAGACAAACAGCAGAAGCATTACACGGACTCCAGTATTCATCTTTATCTTAATCTTTTATAAAGGATAAAATAAAATCAGCAGTCAAACTAAACTGGCTGCTGCTCAACAAAGAGCCAAGCAAACACTGATGGTTGACTCCTATAAGTGACGTTCCTCATAAAGGTGTGGGAACCAAAGCTGCAGTCTGGGAGGAGGTTTGAACAAAAACTCCAATCCGTCACCAAATTCCAAAGGCTGACTACTGCATGTTAGTAAGCAGTTAAAATGTCTGAATAATGTCTAAATCTTTTCCAAATAATCTCTTAAAACCATACCTGTTTTCACTAAAGTGTACCTGGATTAGTGTCAAGGTGTCCTAACTGTAAAGCCAAATCATGTGATCAGAATTGGGTCACCTGAATGGAAAATAAAGCAAAGAAAATTTGAATGACTAAGTCAACAAACCCTCAACACACGGCGTTATGACTTCATTAAGATCTGCCCAACAAATGACGACAAGTGACTAAAAAACACAGGAGTTAAGTTCAGTCATGCAAAATATTTAATCTTTACATTACTGGATCTTTGAGCAAACGAGTCTGTTTTTTGTCTCTTTCCAGAACTCAAAAATATTTGAACAACATGGAGAACTGAGAAGTTTTGACCAAACTGGAAAAGCTGTGTCCAAACACAGATCTCTATACTTTAAGATGCAAAAAACTGAAACATTTTTGAGTCGCATATCTGATATTGCAGTATCCTATCATGATGACACTGCTTTTTGACATGCCTTACATCTAAAAAGGTGTACTATGTGAAAACTGATTCTGAGGCAAGATATGAATCAATTTATCAAATACAGACTGTCCATTGTGGAAAGTCATACAGTTGAGCAAGAATGGGGTGATCTCACTCGTATTAGAGTGGTTTATTCCTTTCTAAGTCATTTTCTGTATTTTCAGTAAAACCAGTAATGAAAATTCTGAACAGTTTTAAGACCAAGCTGGTACCCTTCTTTGACGTCATCATAAAGCAACTATTCTAAAATATCAAATGATTCATCAGTGCATCCTCTAAGTTTCCATGTTGCAATGGGGACGGGTTTAGTATTGACCCCTAACATCAGATTCCATAACCAATGTTACAACTCTCTGCGCAGAAGAATAGCAGTTTTTTCTAATGAAGCCTATTGTGAAACAATCCTAAATCTTCGCCTTACAACACATTCACTTCTCTGTGAGGGAACCTGTATGAGCAACATGTGCAGTATGAAGCAGATACTTTCTACAATATAAAATAATTAAAACTGTTTTAAAAAAATTATATATATAGATAATATTTTCAATCAATTAATCATAGACAGTCCTGTTCACCTGTGTTCAGTTTCCTGATCTTCTACTCCTTCTCGCTGGTGCACCTCTGTTGTTCTCGACTCGGCATTGCCCCCAACTCCCAAGCCAGCACACATCAGTGAGTCCCAACTTGTTGTTCCTTTGTTGATCTGAAAGTTCCTCTGGCAATGGTTTTAAGGCATTTTTGGTGCTCTCTAAAGTGGTATAGCAATGTACATGATTAAAAACAAGTTCAGAATGCAAAAAGCACATCTAAACTTTATTTCAGCCTCTATAACATTTTTTTTATTTATGCACTCTTCAGTATTTATTTTGTCAAAGACTGACCAAATTTCTGACTGATAACTTTGAAACTTACTAAATGAAACCGATCAGCCCAATCAAAACAGTACAAAATAAGCCAGTCTTGATCATCAGAGAGTTTATAACAACATGGAAGTAACAACCAACAAATATGTATTTCTCATTAAGAGCCATCCTTCACAAAAGTCACTATTTACCAAAACATCGGCACACTATGGGAGTAACACAAATAGTTTTACTGAGGTGAAACAAGCTTGACAAGACATGTTGAGGCCTGACGCATGGTATCAGTGGAGGTTAATGGCAACATTCTCGCTTTACGTTTGTGTGACTTTGTACTACCCTATCAACTTTATTTACATAGCATACTTACAAACAAATGGATACAAGTGTTACACAGAACAATATTTAAGACACGTAAAAAAATCTAGCACATAACATTAACTATTAAACTTTATTACTAATTATTAACTGCAGTGCCTCAATGTTAAATTCTGATAACATGCGACTTGTATAGGTGTTGTGTACAAACCTAATCCAGCTTGCAAGTAAACGAAAGTAAACATGGACAAGAATCCAATTCCAGGCGGGTGTGTGACTTTTTCAGTTACTATCTGATCGGAGCTGCCCTCATTTCAACCAAATCATATCAAGAAGACATAGATATTAATCAGTATTTATCAAAATCAGCTTTATTGCAAAGTGTGTGAGTGTGCACACAAAAGGAATTTTCTGTGGTACACGGAGCAGTCAGTGTAAATGACATACCCACGAACAACATAGGTACAATTTAATAAGTAAAGTGCAACACAATTAACAAAAAACATTTAACATGATGCAATAAAGTAGATATAATAAAAACACTCAAAAAGGTGATGACCGGGGTGAGCGGGGGTCCACAATGATATTTTTTTTGTCACTCTGGTGGTGTACATGTCCTGGTAGGAGGGGAGGGGTGATCACAGCCATAAAAACTGCCCTCTGAAGACATCTGCTTTAGAGGCGGAGCTAAACCAGATTATGATGTTTCTGTTACTCCACATATCTTTCACGGACTGCTTTTATCTTTATTTTCCACCATGTCTGATGTTAAACCTTCCCTACCACACCCAATAATTCAACAAGTGTCCCCATTCAATTAAGTAAAATAACATAATTTCATTGATAAATGCACCTTCCAACAGCCAAGACAGACGCTGCTGTACAAAGACACTGTACAAAGATTTTGTTGTAAAAAAATACAGAGGTAAAATATGCAACAATGAAACAAACAAAAACAATAAGAATATAGTGTTTATCTAAAATAATACAATCATAAAATGTCAAAATACAATAATACAATGTCATAAAAAGACTAAGAACTGAAAGCATTTGAAATAAATATGTTTTCAGTCTCGCTTTAAACACTGGCAAGGCAGAGATGGAGCGAAGGTCAACGGGTAGGGAATTGCAGAGCTTTGGACCCATCACCGTGAAGGAACAATCACCCAATTTCTTACACCAGGATCATGGGATCTCCAGCAGGTGTTTACTGTCAATGCCTTTTTCTTGAGCATGCATGCCTAACAGCGAGCAGGATTGAGCTAATACAAAGGACAGATGCAAGTTGCATGTTTTCTGTAATGTGAATGAGCACATACGAAAATTGGACAGCATTAAAATAATTGAGCATTAATACCTGAATTGTAAGCAAACAAAAACATCACAGGTGGATAGGTCAGAGTTCAACCACTAGAAGACCCCATCATGGACGAGACTCGTCTCATTGTTGAAGTTGAGAAATTTCAGCACTTCAAAGCTAAGGGAGATAACACAATTACCCAAGTTGTGGTCTGGGGGATAACGTGAACAACTTGTAATTGGAAGGTTGCAGGTTCGATCCCCAGATTCACTGAGTTGAAGGTGGTGTGAGCAATGAACCACTTGCTCTTCATCTTCAACAACCACAGCTGTGGTGCCCTTGAGCAATGCACCAGTTTTCCGACTGCTCCCCAGAAGCTGCAGCCATGGCTGCTCATGGTGTGTTTGTTCACTGCTGTGCCTGTACTCTGGAATGGGTTAAATGCAAAGCTAAAATTCTGAGTATGGGTCACTCCATATCTGGCCAACTGCTCACTTTCCCTTTTACAAAAGAAACAATTCACGCGTGCGGGCAACCAACACTGCCAGTGTGAAAGGAAAACGGCTACACTGTGCTTCCACTCCGTATACATGCTGTGAAACATAATCACAGGGAGAGCATGCAAACTCCATACAGAAATGCCAACTGATCCAGCCGAGCCTCGAACCAGTGACCTTTTTGCTGTGAGACGACCGTGCAACCCACTGTGCCACCACAATGTTCTACTAACCTTGGCTTACTTGTTCTCTATCATTGATGTCCCCTTGGGTCTTCTAAACTGTGATCATCATCTTGTTGTTGTTATTCATACCGTCTTTTTTGTAATGCATTTCTCAAATAAGATTGTATTTGTATGGTCGCAACTGCAAAAAAAGAGATTCAGCAGAAATGTATGTTACATTTGTCAATAAAGTGTGTGTTTTACTTACCTGTTGGATCATGTGTACTTGCTGGCAGAACTAATGTATAAGTAGACTCAATTAACACCTAATCAGTAGTTCCATCCATCCACTTTTGTCTGCTTATCCGGGGCAGGGTCGCTGGGGCAGCACTCTAAGCAAAGATCCTCAAACCTTCCTCACTGAGGATCTTTCCTCCAGCTCTACCGAGGTGATCCCAGGCCAATCCAGAGACATAATCTCTTTATCGAGTCCTGGATCTTCCCTGTGGCCTCTCCCCAGCATGACATGGCTGAAACACTTTCCCAGGGAGGCATTCAGGAGACACCCGGAACAGTTGCTAGAGTCACCTCAACTGGCTCCTATCGAAGTGGAGGAGCAGTAGCTCTACTCCAAGCTCCTTGTGAGTGATGGAGCTCCTCCCCCTAATTCTCAAAGAGCACCCCATCACCTTGAGGAGGAAGCTCATTTTGACCGCTTGTATCTGATATATTATTCTTTCGGTCATAGGTGATAGTAGGAACATAGATTGAGTGGTAATTCATGAGTTTAGCCTTTCAACTAATCTTCTATTTCACCCCCACAGATCGGTAGACTGAACGCATTATTGCAGCCACTGCACCGATCAGCGTGTAAATCTCATGCTCCATCCTTCCCTTACTCGTGAATTAAACCCCAAGATACTTGAACCCCTCCACTTGAGATAAAATCTTTCCTCCAACCTGGACTCAGAAAACTACCCTTTTCCGATAGAGAAACATGGCCTATGATTTGGAGGTGCTGATCCTCATCCCTGCCACTTTGCACTGCTGTGATTGGTTCCACTGTTCTCGTGGCTGAAATACCTGATTCGCCACTTGATGGTGCTAATGGCACACAATACTAAGATGACATGAACCCAGAGAGAGAAGAAAACACAAGTGTGTCCGTGTTTAAAGTGAAACAATAATTTGCTCACAAACAGTGAATGTATCTGAAAAACCTAGCTCTCCATACTTCTATCCAATTTCAGAGAATAAAGTCACGCGCAGTCTTTAGAGGCACACAAGAATGCCTGCAAACCAGTGGTTGGATCCTGGGTTTTCAAATAAAAAAAGCTCATTGTGAACTTTAATGTTACTTTAGAAAGCGGTTTAGAAAGTAAGAAGCCATATACAGATTTATTGAATGTATCACATTCAGATTTTATTGTTTTATTAAGGTAAAACTAGACTATTTTATTGATATGCCAAGTACAGGGATCCGTTGGAATTTGAGAAATATTGTTCTGGACTTGTAATGTGCCAGGACTTAGACACTTCTTACGCTCTACTATTAATTCATAGCCTGAAAAATATATTGATTTGATGAGACATCCTGACCATTGCTGGGGTGGGGGGGGTCCATTTGAACGTTAAAAACAAGCATTTAAAGAAACCTTAAAATGTATCTGGAGTCAGTTCAAGAATGCTAATGTTAGTAATGTGGTCTCTGAACTTGAATCTTTTAAGAAAACATACATCAGTGTTTTGGACAAACAAAAATCAATAAAGCCTGTTGTGATTAATACCTGTGTTAGATAAAACCTGTTTTAGTACGAGTTATGAGGAATTTATTATTAAAAAGTCTTAATTATGGATAAAAGCCAAAGATGACAATAGGCAGATCTCAAAACTGTATTAACCTGTCTGAGCATTTGAAACCTGATTCAATAGTCACCCAATTAGAAGAGAATGCGTGGGGCCGAGCAACATGACTGAAACCATAAACAACAAAAATTCTACACCTCATTGCGGTGAATCAGAATGAATTGAGGTTTTATTCGCATTATTTAGTGACTTATGCAGGGAGGGAGGATGAGTTGAGTTGAATTTGTCACAGTAAACCTTGTTGAGACTCATTCTGAAGCAACTCAACAGTTTATTTGCGACTAGTGCAATTAGAAAAAGATTATTAATTCCATGGGTCGGCCAGTCATAATATCAAAATAAATAAACGAATGAATCAGTAAGCATTTTATCTGCCGTGACAGCTGGGTATCTTTTTTGGTCCCAGTCCAGATCTGACTACAGATGGTAGATCAATGTTTCCCGCTGATAAAAATCAACACACACCATGACTTTGTATTCGACCACTTTTAAATGCTCAGTGCTTCATGGTGCTTTCATTTGAACCCTCTTGTGAAAATTAGGTACAACTGAAAAAATTCTGTTATGATTCTGACATGCTTTGAAGAGAGCATTGAATGTTTTTACGACTTCAATAATGTGCATCAAATATCTGGTTCAAGAGATATGTGCATTGTATACTATTTCAATAAATAAACATTTTTAATAAAATTATATGTTTCTTATATTTACATTTAATAAATCATTTTCTAACAATGCAACTCCATTTGTCTCAGCATGAAATCAAGGTTCCACTTATCCCACACAACCCCATGAGATATCATTGTAAAGGCCAGGATGTCCCATTGCTGGGAAACATTCACACACACTCATACACTTTGGACAATTTTGTTCACACTAATTTGTATTTGTACTACATCATAGATTAGGATTGAGAGCATCCCATCTGTGGACATGGGCTAATTATTAGAATTAGGAAAATACCAAGCTGCCTCTGAACTGAACAACGACAGTGTTTTGTACTTATTTGTAAAAAATAAGACAATAGCTTCAAATATTTTCACTCAATGTTTAATAAAAAAAAACTTATTTACATCAATATCACTCTTGCCACGTTACATTTACTCATCAATCCTTAATTGCAAAACACAATTAATAAACACAGCACAGAAACCATGTATTCTGGCGTCATTATGTTGCATTTGCACAATCAGTCACCTCTTTCCCATGATAAAGCTGGGAACTTCAGCATCATCTTCATGCTCCTCGGCTTCAGAAGCTGATGAAGACTTCTCAGAGCCTGTGGATGGCACAAACACACTAATACTGAAATCAATTGTAATGATGTGTAGTCAAACAATAGTCATCAGGAAAGCAGTGCTGGTTACAAGCAAATGCTCCATCACTCAGCTCCAACATCCTCAAAAGGTTTGGAGATGACAACAGTGGGTCTCATCACCAACTGAGTTGAGGCAAACAACAACATTGAAGTGAGCCGTCTGGCGCAACAATCTCTCTCTGAACGAGGAAAAGTTGAAGGACATTGTGGTGGAGTTCAGGAAAACTCATCTCTAACCATCAAAGGACAAGTTGAAGTGAAAGAGAGCTGTACCTGGACTAACACGACTACAATGTTGGCCAAGAGATCACAAGAATAACTCTATTTTCGACACAAACTGAGAATATCTAGAACCCCGGTACCCCATCATGTGCAACTTCTACAGACGCACTGCTGAAAGCATCCTGACCAGCTTCATCTCTGTGTGGTTTGGAGCCTGCACAGCACCCTACTGCAAGACCTTCCATCGCATGGTGAGAGCGGCTGAGAAGTCTCTGCCCCATACCTTCAGCTTTTCTTTAAACGGTAGATTTATTTAGACCAGCTTCCCATCATCTCAACCTATAAATGTGATTATCAATGTTTCTGTGTGTGTTATGTCCAAGCGCATCTGCTGTTTCAAAATGTTCAGGTAATGACTCTCTTAAAGTGGTAAAAACTTTTCTGCCACTTGACTGTGAAGTGCTAGTCCCTTTCAGACCTGGAAAGCCAGGAACTTGTGTTCCACATTATCCGCACGCACTGCTTTAGTACATTTTTTGCACAATAGAAACCTGTAATGCATGCTCTGCTTTCCCACGCAAATTCAAGATTATATTTTCTCAGATCGAGCTAGCAAACCAAACAACTGCTGTTCTTGGTGCGAGCATGTAGTCTGGGTAAGATACTGCTGAATAGTGAATCGTCTTGAAACTAGATCTGGAAGTGTCTGCAATAACGATACGCAGCTAAAATGACGACACTTATTTTAGTCATTGAAGACAGCCAATCAATAAGTATCTGTAGTTATTTAGCAAGAGTACTTTGCCAAAATTTTTAAACAGAGACTTCCCTTATAATGAAAAAGCACTAAATTATTTTGACTGACCTCCATCTTCTGTCTGGTTCTCGGTCTTGGATTTTTTGGCCATTAGTTTCTTTTGTTTCAGCTTTTCCCTAAAAAGCACAAGGTTTAGATCACTCAGTGTTGAAGTTTTTCTAGAGATTCATGAACTAAACAAGGCTCAAACCTCTTCTTTCTGCGTTTAGCAGTCCTTTCTTCAGCAGCCTTTTCATTTTCTTTCAGCTTCTCTTTATAATCTTCGTCAAGCTTTTGCTGCAAGATAGAAGTAATTAAAAGAATCTGTGGGATGAAAAACTTAAAGAACTTTGACTTTCCTAATAAGGGATAAAAACTTGCTAACTTTTTAGATATTTTGACCTTTTATCCATCAACAGAGCCCCCTTGGGTTAGGATAGATCAGGCTCCAATAGTACAGTCTGGAAAAGGTCTTTATGAGAGGCTTTTTATTGGCATGCTTGGTTAAGTTAGCAAATTTGTTGACTGTATGTGCCATGGCTCCTCACAGAAGCAGCCACATTGATCTCTATAACATTCAAAGCAGTATTGCTTTGATGAGATTGTGAATCAGAAAGTGAGAAAATGTCTGATGATACCCCAAGTCTCCTGGGACTTCATACACTAATATTTACTTATATCATTTGAATAATTGGCTCCTGGTATTTGTCTAAACGGATCTGGTGTCTGAGCACTATATACATACAAACGGTTGAAAAAACAATGTGGTTCAATGTTCCTCTCTAACCTCTCCTCATCATTTATCTCATCCTGCAGCTGATGTTGATCTGTGTTACAGTTTTATAACTGTTGTTTCTTCATTTGTTAGTTTCTGTTTTGTCTTTGTTTGTGTATATAAATATAAATATAAATATAAATTCGACTTTATTGCAACGTCGACACTTGAATGAATAGAAAGGAAATGTGTCCCATTTGGCTCTCCGTCAATGCAGCTGCGCTTCTCTGCACATGCGCCGGTACTGGGGAAATTCCACCGATTACAGAAAAAGTCAATGGTCGTGGCTTTGTTTTACACTCGCTCTCTGCAGGAATTTCCAAAAATTGGTGCAACAGCTCTATGTGATCTGTACAACAAAGTCAACGAGCTACACATCTGTTGGAGCAGAAATACTCCTTCTTTAGAGATTGCAGAAATGTAATGCTGTCAATGTATGAGTAGGTGAGAGGAGACCGCCGAGGGAGCGTCTGCAAAGAGTCAACCCCAAAAAGACATTTCTGTGGTCTCTGAAGAAAGATTATTTCTGCTCAAACAGCTTTGTAGCTTGTTGGCTATGTAACACAGAACACAGAGCTGTTATATGTTTATTATCAGAGCTTACACCTTGAGATATTGAGCTGGGAAAAGTGAATCTGGGGGATCAGTTACTGAAGTAAAAAATACAGTTTTCTAGTTCACTGCTGAAAGTCACAATAGCTTTTTTGCATAAATGACGTACATCATTTACCCTAATTTTTGCAAATTCTTGCAGAGAGCAAAGTGCAAAACAAAGCCGGCCATTGCATTTGCTATAACCGGAAAAAACTGACAGAATGCAGAAGTAGTTGTGCAAGTAGCCCAAAGATCTAGAGCCACTGTCCTAAGGTTAGAAAACAGTTTAAACGAACAGTTAAACAATACAAATATGACACGATAAAGCGATTGTTTTTATTTACCCTACTGATGTTTCGGCACACGAAATACCCATATGATTTCGTTTAAGGTGCTCGTGCATCACTGTTGCGTTTCCATGCCATGAAAGCTCGGTCGGCATAGCATGCAGCTCACCGTCTTTTAAGAAGAGTTTAATGAGAAATGATTCCACGCTTTGGAAGATTTTGGGTGCACGCTTTTTCCTGAAGACGACGCTTCCTCCGTGTGTATCTATGTTTGATCTGTGCATCTTGGTGTCACGCACCTCCGTGATATCACGTGATCAGGCCAACTAATCAATAATGGCATTTGTTGACAACGAATTTTATGATCGATTTGTTGTTACAGCCCTAATTGCGAGTGTAAATATAAAACTATTAATTAAGATTTATTCATCTCTGCATAGCAGGTTTCCACAGATTCTCTTTGTACATTACACCTCAAGACAAAACTTCTTCCAATCTCCTCCCTCATTTACATACACAAATCTTAATGAGAGCACCGAACAATAAACCTAAAGCAAATTATCCAAAAAGGTTAAGATGTTTGTAAGAGGCAGAAAAAAAACTATTTTATGTAACAGTTTCACATTAAAAAGAATGTAAAAACTATTGTATTAATAAATAAAATCGGTTTGTTAATGGGCAAACCGGAGGCTGGTCTGAGCATTATTCACTTTTTTGTTAAAATACTCAAGTTCTACTGAGTTGTTAATAGGAGGACAAAAGGAGTTCACAGTATATACCTTATCAGACAAACGTTCAAGGAAATCTTGCCTCTGATATTCGCGACGGCGCAGGTGCCTGTACACATGAAACTCCCCGCTACCTGCTCCAGCACTGGAACCTGAGGGAAAGAGAGTTGTGTCAAAAGAAGCAGCAGCAGGAGTCACAGTATATGTAATGACTAGCTCTAACGTATTCTGCCAGTCAAAGACATGAACTCCTGGAGATCTTTCGTGGCGTGTGAAACACATTTAGTTTTGTGCTTTTAGTTTGAGGAATGTGAAAGTGCTTTGTGAAGTGATTCTCTTTAATGAGAAAGAGCCGGCTCAGAACAACTGAAAGAAACCATCATATTAGCAAATCAATTGGCGGTACACTCTTGCTGCGTACCAATCCAAACACTTATACTGCACCCTTAAAGTATATACTCAAGTGTAACTCCTGTAATGGAAATTTTAATAATTATAATTAATGGCAATAATATAGATAGTAATGTCTCCTATAAGATTGAGATTGTATGGACGTGTGTGTGCTTGGGATGATCCAGAGGAGGAGAAGTGGGAGTGATGTAAAGGGTGGGACTTGTGCTAGAGTGAAATCTTGAGAAGCACTTCAAGTGTTTCTATTCTGCTCTGCTTCCTTCAACTTCGCAGATGTCCATTTTATCTCTCTCTTTCTCTTCTTCTCGCTCTCTGGCACCTGCAGTGTATGATCGAATAAACTATCATTGACTAAGGCAGTGGTTCTCAAATAGTGAGACTACACTACGGTTTGGGACAGCCTAATTCTCATTTCTCACCCATAAAAGAATAGTGGCAGATTGGGACTCAGGGTCTGACATCGGTTTACATTACACCGCTCCCAGCACCCAGAATGTTGAACAAATCCATTCACAACCCTTGAGCTTGACTCAAACTCTTTATTACATCACACAGTTTGATATTGATATTAAAAGAACATTTGTTGCTTTATGTTGTGTTGATTATGTTTTGGTTTATTGACTGCTCTTTCTCTAAGATTATATATAATACACATACTACTCATTCATAATAGACATTTCTCTTGTCTCTTCTTGTCGTGGTCCTTAAACATATCCTTAAACATTGGGGGAGGTTCTTGGGGAATGTAAAGAACCAAAAAGTGTCTGTTATTTTCACAAATAAGAGCTAAAGCAACATTAAAACAACACTGAACGTTTCAGAGCTCAAAATGAGTTGAATTTTATTTTTTTATTTCAGCTCTGAGACTGGGTTTGATTACATTCAGAGATTCTATGGAAGCATAAGGTAGTGAATTGCATTTTGATGTAATTTGTAAAATGAAAAAGCATTTGGGTAAATAAATTTGCATTTTCCAATTACATGTGTGCCAAGTTAAAAATTAAAATAATTAATATAAACTTGCCATTCACAGCTGTGGTTTAGAACGTATAAGTTTCAAAAGTAAATTGAAAATGCAATATCAAAATCGAATGACAGAAGTAACATGTATACGCAACAAAAGTAGCAAAAAGAGCCTTTAAATGCTTTTTGTCCTGAATGCATTAACATTTTTGGTTATGAAACGCAAGATTGCATATTCATCATGAGGCCAAGAGATAAGTGTCGCAAAAATCAAACAGGAAAAGCATTCCTGCTTAGCACGCCCACCCCAGGTCATTCCCTTCTTCAGGGCAACAAAACATAGCAGCTGCAGAGCATAAAGTCAATGTTGCAGAGTAATGAGATCTTTAAATGCACTTCCAGACATAGTGGATTGGGAAGAGCATGTAGATATTTAGAAGACATTGATGTGTATCTGTGAGAGATGGAGAAACTGAAGCAGATAAATGAGTCATATTTTTTTGCACGTTCAAAAAATCTTATACCTGGCCACACACTGACATCTAGAGGCCCGACACATGTTCTGACACAACCCAAAACTCCTGCTCAATCAACACTGTACACACATCAACACTGACGTTTTTCCACAATCCTCGGGGGAAACATCTCCATCCACAGTGTTGAATATATGTGAAAAAACTACAGTTTTTTTTTTACTGCTGTATGCGTTTTGTTTTTTTTTTGTTTTTTTCAAACACCAGGATTTATTATGCCTACCAAATAGACTTGATAAAAATAATTAAACTTGTATGCTCTTAGAGGATAGGTGCTGATTAAGTTATATTTATGCCAAAACCATTAAACAAGAACTCTCACTATAATCAATGTAAAGAATTGTATAAAAAATAGAACTTGAAAGACTTGCTATTATAATATGGGTAAAGTCTATAAAGAATAGAATATTTCATAAGTCTATACATCACATATCATTGACATGCCGATATACATTTTATATAAGTATACCGGTTTAAATCAAAATAACTCTCAGGGAAAAGTAATCCCATGGGGTAAAGATGGCTTAACAGCTGTTACAGTTTTTGGAAGTTGGGTCGAGGCAGGTGTGTTTAGATTCTGTATTTCAGACCAATCAAACACAATTTCACTTACCCGCTATTTTAAACACAACAAAGCAACTTTTCTGCCCTGAAGCAAGAATGAAATGACTCAAGGTGGGGTGGTCAGCAAGAATGCATTGCCAGTTTGATTTTTTACAGAAAATGCAAATGCATTCATGGACAAACAGCATTTGAAGGCTCATTTTGCTACTTGTTGCGTGCGTGTATATGTTACATCTGTCATTCAATTTTTTTACTTTAATTTTTAAACTTAAAAGCATTAAAATGTTTATGGAATTCACCATGTAAAGCTAAAGCTGTGAATGGAAATGTATATTATATGATTTTCATTTTGCAACAAACTTAGCACACATGTAATGTGAAAATGCAAATGTAATTGCAGAAATGCATTGTCATTCTACATATGTCATATTAAGTATATTGCATTTTGTCATATTGCATACTACTTTTCAAAATGCCATAGCTAGGCTCTACATTCAGCAGGATTTTATCTGCATAAATCTGAAGAATGTTTTAACAAGTGCACGATCTCCCACACAGACTTTAATTTCTATGCTTAATTGACTAGTTTACTTTCAATTACACTGTTATAACAAACTGTAAAACACACCTAATACACATCTCTACACATGTGCGACTGTTTATTTAGGGAGAACATAAGAGAAGCCAAAACTATTAAAATGTGCAACAAAACACGTTAATCACACTAGCAACCAATCAAACACAAGCTGCTCAAGCTATTCTCAGAAACCCAGCGGAGATAAAAAAAACTAAAACATTTGAGATCTGGTGGCAATTAAAATACCGTTCATTCTTATATGTAAAAGGTTGAGCTATTACATAGTTGAAATAAATGACTCTGCTCTGATCTCTCCTGGGTAATTGTCATCGTAATGTTACGTTACATGAGAACTGATATTGCTTCTATAATATGCGAAATTTAAACATCAAGCGAACTTCACGCGGGCACATGTTTATACAACAGGAATCAAGTTGACGTTACCTATTCTCAGCTAAAAAAAACCCATTGTAATCTTAACAGTGAAGTAAAACAAGACAAACGAACCCATTACATCCCGCACAAACTCCGGCGGAGCACGTGGATTCCACTCTTTTGGCTTCTCTGGTATGATGACTGGCTTATCCTTAAAGAAAGAAGTTTCATTTTTTTCGTGTTATAAATAATCATAAATTAAGGCTGGTGGTTCAAATACCATCAGCATGGGACTCACAGGGTTTCGCATCAACCGCTCCAATTTCAAACGTTGCTCCTCTGCGGGACATTTGGCAATGATTAAAGGTTGGGCCTCTTTTTTAGGAGCTTTCCCCGGCTTCGCAGCTTTAACGTCCGCAGCCATTATTTATCTTCAAGTTAATTCTACTGCTGCTTTCTTCTTTTTGTTGTTTTTGCCTTCGTCTATTCGTATATGTTTCATGGCTGCTTGCAAGCAGCCAAATTGCGCATTATCGCCGCCATCTGGAATGGAGCGGAACTACGGCCCATAGCCTTTGAAGGTTTTTATGTTTGAATCGTTCTGAAATTGTTTAACAGACAAAATGGTAAGTAATGCCACGGATGAGCATACATATTCATTAAATATATGTTTTAAGAATAACACAATTACAAAACGGTGTCTCACAATGACTATTAATATATGCTCCTCCCCCTCTCTCTGGATGAAACATTCCAGCCTCAGCCAATCAGGATGGAACACCTCAACACAGCATAGAGCTTCTGCTGCACAACTCATTAATAAAGATATATGAAGGTCCACCTTGTTAACATAAAGATATGGTTTCATATGGTTTCACAATGGATATTGTGCGGTCAACCACATAACTTCCAAAGCAGATTAATCTCTTTTCTTCTCTCTCTCTCTCTCTCTCTCTCTCTCTCTCTCTCTCTCTCTCTCTCTCTCTCTCTCTCTCTCTCTCTCTCTCTCTCTCAATAAATGTAATAGAAAATTGTAAATGGGACAGATCTCTGCAAAACTTCCAGAGTAATAAAACAATAGAAAATCAGATTACTGATTCTTGTTGCACAGGTTTCCACGTGCCCACTAACTTAAATTCTCAAACTAAAATACAAAAGTAAAATATGAGTATTTGTGTTGTTACATTTGTAAAGCATGACACAAACAGGCCATTGTTTGTAGGCCTATGTTTGTTTGAGATGTAGCGTCCTGTCAGTGCCAGCTGAGTTCACTCGAAGACTTGATTCGTTAATGTTCTTAAACATCAACCCGTTACAAATGTTTTCTGCACGCTATGTGTGTGACACAACCCATGTGAGTCCATAGTGTCACTTCTAAGGACTAGCTTGTCACTGTTTTATGCCTATAGTGCCCTCAGGAGCATTGTGGCCCATATAGAGCTGTGAAGCATGCTAATACATTTAGATGCAAATCATGTAGACGTATGCACTTCACGCTTAAGCTGATCCTGTATGTGAGGCACGCTTGCATATTGAAACAATGCACTTGACAGAGAGAGAGAGAGAGAGAGAGAGAGAGAGAGAGAGAGAGAGAGAGAGAGAGCAACAAAAATGAACTGCATACAGTTTCCATTTGTGGTGTACTTTCCAGTCTTTTATTGACGCCTGGACTGACTGAGTTGATAGAAGATACTTTGAGCCACAATGAATTAGACTTCATCGAATCTAAACTTTACACCTAAACACAAGCATCTCCTAAATCCCATTGTAAAGCAGTCCCACATCTTCAGGATTTGCGAACATAGCATCATGTTAATTACACAGAAAACAATAAATACTAAAATGTAGAGTTCTGCGAGATCTGCTTAAGGGCTTAATAATAAAACTAATCCAATTAGTTTAATATGAACAGAAATTTTTGCAAAAGTTTCTGTTCACTTGATTCTCACTAAACACAATGTTCTATTTTTAGTTTGAGTGAAAAGAATAATTGGACATTCACTGTAAAGAGCATCGCTCACAAAACTTACACATGAACTTTAAATGCGTAACATGTTTTAAGTTAAAAACAAGTATCCATTATAGTTAAGTTCAAGAAAGCAGCAGCACCTCAGTCTGCACTTCTGTCTTCATGTTTTTTAATGTAATTTATGTAATAGCACCCCTGGTACATGTAGGATTCAACATATCACAGTTTTAAACCTATAAGCGGTTATGTAAAGTCAGTTTTGTAGTTGCTTTTGAACTTGTTTTCTGGGTCACGTGCCTCTGTGCTTTGTGCAAGCTGGTTAAAGGGGAAGCAAACGGGTATTTCAGATGCCATGCTATGGGTTAGGGGCAAATGGAACACAGCCATAGAATCCAGTGTACTCCCACCAATAGAAACTGATGAATGAAAAGTTTCGACGTTGGTATATGACTTCATGCTAACTTTAAGTTTGATCGGATAATTAATTGGGAAATTGTGTGTATGAATTGATACATTATGCCCCTCGGTGGACTTTCCACAGCTTATTATATGTAATTCTCTTTAATACTGCATTAACTCTGGTTCTAAAAGTGGGCCATTTTTCATAAAGGGGTTGTGCATATGTTTGCAGATAGTCTCAGGCTCAGACCTAACGACCATACACTGCATTTAACGTGGCGTAGCATGCGCGACGTTTAGTATGATCAGTGAAACAAGGTAAAAATAGGAGTAGCCAACTGTCGCCTTTATGGAAGTGCATCATTTCCTGGTAACCAAATATGGGTCCTGAGAGGTGGGACATAGGCGTAGCACAGATGTCTGATTGGCTGAATTTATACATTTTATATATCCAAAATTCTAAAAATAATTCTCAACTCCTCAGAGTGTTTGTGAAGGTCAAAACTATCAATCTAAATAAAAAATATTACAGCACCATGAGTGTAAACATGTTTTAATTTTCAGCTGCTAAGTTGGGCATTTTTAACATTGGAGTGAATGAGAACTTGCTCACTTCTGACCCTGTCCTCTTGCGATCAGTCTATGTATTACATTTTTAATAATTCACATAAATTTGTATATATGACTCCATAATTGATTTATAAAGGTTTTATCTTTGCCATTATTCTTGGTCACTGCCAAATAAATTAGAATGTTAATTATTAATGATAATATTAAGTTTTAACCCACTCAATTACCTTTAAATTTACTCACACTTGATGTTAATATTCTTATTAACCCTTAAAGGTGTTTCTGTAAAAGAAGAATGACTGAAGAGGTACAAATATTTATTATAATTGATGTGTATTTATGCAAATACATTATGTTCAGCCAGCATAAAATGTATGAAATATGAACCCAGAGTAAAGAATTATTGTCTACACTTCATTTGGAATTGATCATTTTAAAAGAAAGGCATTAAAGTTTACTTCAAGGGGCAGAAAGATGGTGCAGTGGTGGAGTTGTCGTTCTGTAACTGGAAGGTTGATGGTTCGATCCCGAACTTGAAGGCATTATTATTAAGACTAGTACATGATAGGAGAGCGCTCTCTCTATCACCTGCCATTTAAAAGACAAAAGGTCAGGATTTGAAATCTGAATCTGCCTTTGAAAGCTTTCCCAGACCTCCAGTATTCACACTTTTAATGGGTGTGAATTTGGGTGTCCAAAACCATAGTGTATACAAAAACATGTTCCTGAATGTGTACTTTTTCCGGTTAGATTCTAAAGTGCAGACCGAAACAAACGAGCACTCTCTGTAATACGACTCATTTTTAAAGAAGACGTACAAAAATAAATAACAACGTAGAGCGTATTTTATTTATTATTAGAATATTTTTTAATGAAGCAATGGAAAAAAAGGAGTTAAGTTCTTGCACATGCCATGCATGATGACGTGGCAAAACTACTTTTGTCACGTGATGTCTTAGTGCATCCTAGATCATGCACACTCTCGTCTCACACACTAAAAAGTATATACATTTTCTTCTGAAAATGAGTAGCTACTTAGTGGGTGCAGTGTATAGTGTTCGGATTGGGACGCAGTAGAAGGTCTGATGGACTTGGTGCTTTTTTAAGGCAGTTGTGTAATCATGCCAAACATCAACCCCAGTCCCACACGATCCCCACCTGAGTACTAATACAAGTTCTCCCAGTTTCCTCGAGGATATTCCTGACCACTGTGTCTGAATCACTCAATGCGCCATTCCTGGGCTAGTACGAGTTTCTTTCTATTTCTGTTTTTTCACAATGTAGTTACCTTTTTGCTCCCATTCTCTTTGAAATGAAATAAATTGAAATGGTTACTTTCGTAAGTATACTTTAGTTACTTTCAGCTATGGGGAGCTCCACTAGAGGCGCTCAACTCTCTACACACTATTTTCAAAATGCCAAATAAGCTGCTGCGATGATGGTCTCGAAAAAAGCAAATGCAAGCAAGCAGGCAACAAGAATTTTACGTTTGTGGCTGGGGGACATAAGTCTCTGTTCCTTATTTGGGGAATGGGTGTTACGAAAGGGAAGATAGCATAGATGGAACTAGCTAGAACAATAGTTTGTGAGAGTTAGCCTTTCTGGGAACTGATAAAAGATGCAACTGGTAGTCTCTTACAGGGGACAAACATGTGGACAGTGTGTAGGACTACTCCGCTTATTTACTACCCCTGTTGGGGCAAGAGGAGCCAAGAAGCTGGAGGGCACCCTGATACCTCCAGGACCAAAAATAGCGCATGCATCACTAAAACCTCTTTGTACAGTTCAGACAGTGCTGTCACCCTATCTAGCAAGGCTGAAAAGATGGATTCAATGTTCAGGTTATAGTACCTGCCGACGGTGTTGGGTGTCGACCAACCCACAGCTTTGCAAATTTCTGGCAGTGGAGTACCTCTTGCCAGCTCTCAGGAGGCCGCAACACCTCTGATAGAATGGGCTGTCGACTGCAGGGGGGAAGGGATGTCGGGCGCTGTGTATGGGGTAGAGATGGTCTCCACTAGCACGTGGGCCAACCTGTGTTTGAAGACACCCTTCAAAATTGTCTGCTGTCCTCCAAAGCATACAAACAACTTCTAAGGTTCCAGGTCCTTTCTACATTGATCCTTAGTGCTTAGACTGGGCAATTGAACCCAAGGGGTTGGTGCTGCCTCCTCTCTGAGCAGAGCTTGGAGGTTCACTACCTGAGTTTTAAAGGTGAAAGTAGAAACCTTGGGCACATTACTAGCCCTATGTTTAAGAATAACATGAGTATCACCTTCAGTTGCCCAAATCCATACACTCGCGACGGAACTCAGAACTTGAGACAAAGCTGGAGTGGTCGCATATGTAATAACCCGGACGGAATAATCAATGCCACTAAAGCCATATGTCCCAGGAACCCCAGGAAGATCTTCAGAGGGAACGCCAATCTTGAGCAGACACTGCGTGCTGCCTTCAGTAGGCTCAGGGGGGCTCAAGAAAAAGGCGTGCTTGCATGTTCAGAAAAGTCTACTTTGGTAGATGCGCCGTCTCTCTCCAATGCAGCAGTAGAGATCGCATCATGAGCCAAACAGGAGTTGTCATATGTCAGTTGTCAGAACAAGAGCATCATTCGTTAACTCACTGTGGTGAATAGCGGACGCACTGGGGGAGCGGGAAGCATGTGGGACCAGAACTGGCCCCAGCTCGACTCATCTGGATGCCGGAGAGATGCACTCATAGACCCTTACGGGAGCTACAATATCTCCGGTGATGGCCTGAAAGTACCCCAGCCTTGTCAGAAGTGCATTTCCAGACAGAACAGTGCAATTTATGCAGTTTGAACAGAGTGCAATCTGTCCTAATTCTATGCATTTTCAAACCCAAGAGCTTACTGCCTTCTGCTGTAAGTGCTCACAGGGTGCTGTAGGTGCTGAACAAGATATTTTTAAGAAGCTTTGTATTAGTGTGAAAATATTTTTGTAAACTACAATTTAACTACAAAAATATAAAAGTACATTTGTAAAAGAACGAGAGTTCTTTACAAAATCTGACAATGAAGTTACTTCTCATGTCAAGTTTTATTTGTTGCTCATCTTTAGTCGCACTGTTGTTCCCTTCAGCGCGTCTATGCTGTGTGCACGTCTGTGTGTGTGTGCATGGCGTTTTTTCTTTCTTTGACTGACAGTTGTTGTGATAGCCACCAATCAGAATCTAGATGCACGAAATTGACTTATCAAACATGAAACGCATGCGGAACTCCTTCTCCCATTACACTGACATTATTCCTCACTCCTAAATAACGCACATCCTGCTAATAAGGTTCAGTCTTATTCATGCTAGAACGAGCAAATCAAGCCCTACAGAGGGAGAGATGAACTCTGGCTTTTAGGAGTTGGATCAATCCTCCGGCAATGGGCAGGGATGGAAACCACTGTTTATGGGAGATTCCAGGGATGAGGAAGTAGCGTTGATTATCACCTGACTCTAGATAAGAGTTGACAGTTGTGGACTCTGTGTGACCTGGTGTCCTGATGCTGACTCTTTGATGTGATGTATGAATGGTTATTGAAGACAATGCGTAAATTCATAGAAAGCATTGTATCTTTAGGCTTCATGCAAATGTTTACTCAGTGAAGCCATCCTGCTTCATAAGATGAACACATATGGGATTGTCCTTCAGACCATTAGAAAACCAAGAGGCTTATTCGAAACAGAGCAGATTTACTGAGGGGATTCACGTTATCTCAATATTGTAATTGAGAGCCATTGTGGAGGAAATCAGAATAAAAATCAACTCAACTCAAATTCATGATTTTTTTTACCATGGAGACTAAGTCATACAAGTCATTTTATTTTGTGACATAATATATATATATATATATTTAAGCATATTTCATGCTAAAGTAAATAAATTGAAGAGTGTAGCATTACTTTTTAATAACTTTTTAATACTGTTTATTGATTGAGCAAATGCACCTTCCAATTTATCCAAAATAAACAGTAACACACACTTGGCAATAAAGCTGACTAAAATGTTTCATTTGTTTCATTCAAATGTTTCTGTTGTTGCAGAAAGTTGTCATAAATATTATTGTGCTTTTAGCTTCTGAATGGATCCCGGAAAAAGGTTGCATGGGTTTACCCCAGGTGCTCCGGTTTCCCCAATGAGTCCAAAGACATGCGGTATAAGTCAATTGTGAAAAAACAATTGTCCTAAGTGTATGAATGGGAATGAGTGTGTGTGTGTGTGTGTGAATGTTTCCCAGCAATGGGTTGCGGCTGGAAGGGCATCTGCTGCTAAAATCATGCTGAAATAGTTGACGATTTATTCCACTGTGGTGCCCCCGAAAGGGAAAAAGCCCACAAGATAATGAATGGATGGATCTATAAAAGAAGTATGTATGTTACAATGTATGGAGGGGTGGAATGAGATGAAGCTTTGCCCCTCTAAGTATGTTAACTTACTGTTTTTCTGCTGAGAGCATTTTCAGTGTGGGCTTTATAGGTTTTTTTATTTTATTGGTTTCTTCATTTTTGGTTTGTAAATATGGTGGCAACTAATAAACACCTGGCAATTTGTATAATAACTTCTACTGAGCCTCTCCTTGCTCCTTCCTGGTCTCTCAGGGATGATAGCATGCTACATGATACATGCTGCATGATAGCATTCAAGTTATGCTAGTAATCATCTCTGAAAGAACACACTTTCACAAAGCTTTTCAAAGAACAAACAGTGCCTGATAAACACATCTGGTCTCCAGAAGTGTATTAAACAAACTGCTGTCCACATGAGAATATTTACTTTGTTAACAACCAAATCCTTCACTCTAAGGGATAAACTCCTCTGGAATTCACTAGGCATTTGTGCAAATCTAAGACTGTTTGTAACAATTAAAAGTTCTGATAAAATCAAAACAAATACAGTAGGTTGGCTTAAACCCTTCTATGAAAAAATACGTTTTGTTTTCAAGACGAGAGTTCCAGCTGTGCAAACAATACAGAAACAGTGTGCACCATTTGCTTGGTAAAACAAGCCATGATCAGATGAAAATAGACAATTCCTTCATTTATTAACGAATCTGTTTGTTTCCTTTTGTTTCGTTGAGGGAAACACACATTCGCACTGTGCTTATCTGCACAGCAATGAACACAAATGCATAAGTCAAAAATGAACTTTCTGATATCTGATAAAAGTGCTAAATTCCTCCCTACCATACACAAATATGGAAGTCAGTGTTTTTTAAATTTGTTCATAGATGCAGATTTAATAAAGATAAACACTGACCACAATTTATCCTACTCTTAAACGTATGTACTTAAAAATATTAGTTAAAAAATATTACAAAATTAGGTGAATTCTGAACAAAAGCATTATAGTTCAATAAAAAAAAAACCTACATGTAGAAACTCTGTCAGAAAGGTAACTGAAATACAAGGAGTAATAATTACTTCCCCTCAGGTAAACCGTTTTGATTTGATATAAAAATATTCCAAATATTTCGGTGAAAATGAGACGTAATTTTCAACAATTGCATTTTTGATTTAATGGTAACTTACTGACAACAATTATCAAGTGGTTTTTATTAAAAAAACTATAGTAAATCACTGTAAATTCATTCAACAATTACATAACTGTTATTGTGTGTTCAGAGCAAGACCAGAAGTTGCTTGGTGAGTACTTCCACATGGTAAGTCAATGAATAGGTGTGATCTGTGCATCGAAGTCAGAGCGGGTACTTCATGGTGTAGCAGTGCAAAATTCCTCATAAGATGCAGTAAATATTCAAAATGTTCATTTTTATTTTTACAGACATTTGTGGCATCATCAACCAATCAGAAATCAGAAGTTTCCTAGAGTATTCCTGTGATAGAATCCTGAGCATTGGCAGTGGGCGTTGTTCACCTACAGGAAAAGTGCTTGAGAATTTCTAGAGTTCCTTCAGCAGTTCATTCAGTTTTTCAATTCTTTGTCTGAACAAGGCTTTACGTAAAAACCATGTAAGCATATTATTGTGAAATGACCCAGATACTTAGTAATAGTATATAGTAAATATAATAACACACTATAAAGTGTATGTGACATTCCTGGTGTGTACTGTCGAAAAAAACACCTCAGTATATTACTTGTTAAAATACTTTAAAGTGTATTTCTCGTGTCTCCATGTTTAGTTAATTTTGTTTACTGTTCCTCACAAGTTTTTTTTGTTTTTGTTTTTACTGTTTATCTAGTCAGAATTTGCACCGTTTACCAGTTGGTTCTTGCTCATTATCTTGTTTTCTTGTGTCCCCTTGTCTTGGATATGTTGTTTTCCATAAACTCCTTACTCCAGGCACATAATGCTCAGCATTTCCTCACCTGCTGGTGTTTAGTTTGTTCTGGTTTTTCACATGAATATAGCAGTTATTCTATGGCATTGTTATTCACTGTTATTAGTTATTCTAAATCAACTTTATCCAGCACCATGCCGTGTAAATCTTCTGCATCAATCTCAGAACTTCTACTTACCTAAAGTGTGAAAAAGTTAACAACCAATTCAAACTAAATAAAAAAGTAAGATAAAGGACAGAATAAACATGATCCGACTTTTATTGAACATCTTAAACTTTACAAAACAGACAGAAATGTCCCTTGACAGCCCAAAGAGCTCCCAGACAGAAAATTGAACCCAGGCACCACGCTAAACTCTCATCCAAAGCAACAACAACTGAACGACAGAAACACACAAATACACACAGACTTGAACACGCAAGCAACCACAGCAACGTTAACAAATACTTTATGGCTTTTTCCACAGCTCACTTTTGGGACATTTGAATCAGGGCCCTATGAAATCTGTTTAAAACTTTCCCACACTTTATTGTCATTATTTAATTATTTTTTTGTTAGCCAAAAAATGCTTTGTTTGTTTAGTTAAAAATTACAATGGACAAGACTAAACTGTAAACCTTTAATACTCAAGTTCACAGCGTTCTTCATGTGTGTTTACATTATTGGTGGTATATGTGATCAAATGTCACAGTAGTTTTAATTTATCCTTTGATTGTTTGAGCTTTATAATGTAACACCGATAATTTTATAGTTTATAGAAAAAACCTTTTTTAGACAACCCTGAAATTAAGTATTGTGTAACCCCCAAACTCATGGGAGACAAGATGCAGTATGGCCTTTACCCTGTGTGGGTTATCAATCAGAAGATTGAACTGAAGTTGAACTAATTTCATGATTGAGTGGTCAAAATTTGTTTTGTTTTGACAGGTCATCAAGGTGTGCTGGTTGTGACAACCAGCATTGTGTCTTTTCAAACTCTGCAGCATGCTAATTAAAACCTGTTGCCAAAGTATCGACTACTACATCTTTATAAAGAATGTGAGTTCTGCCTGAGGACAAGGATCCAAAACACAGCAGCAGG
Organism: Danionella dracula; assembly: GCA_900490495.1. Lineage (NCBI taxonomy): Eukaryota > Metazoa > Chordata > Actinopteri > Cypriniformes > Danionidae > Danionella > Danionella dracula. Next base: position 13,194,092 of record UELW01000522.1, read on the forward strand.
TCCATGTCTGAATGGCAGAAAAAAAACAAGATAAGCAGTGTCATCTGAACACAAATGAGATCTTGTTGCTTGATTTTAAAAACGATTCGAAATGACAACACTGCAAAGACCACATCGATGTACCCGACGTTTCGCTAGTTATTTAAAAATTCCTGCTTCCTCTAAAGGTGGCCAACCAAGTTACTAAACACACAGGGGCAAATAGTTTTACATGTTGGCTTCACTTAAGTCTAAAAACCTTCATTTAAAATCTGCATGATGTGTCTTACTCATGTTAAAATGCTTTGCAGTATGTGAAACAGATTACAGAGTGCTTGAAAAAGCATAATCAAGACGGGGCAAACACTTTTCACGCCAATATAAATGATAAAATTATATTACATTAAAGGAGAACATTTTGAGAGAGGGGGATTTCTTTTCCATGGTCATCTTTTCCATATGTCTTTGCCTCATCACAGATATCACAGGGCCCCTGAAGGACTGATTTAATGGCAGCATCATAACTAAACATAAACTTGATGAAGGCTTTATGTGGTCTTTGTGTAATTTGTAAATAACTTTTTGGTAACACTTTATTACAAGTGCCCACAGTAATAAATTAGTCAAGCATTGAACAATGGTTAACCCCATCCAAGTTAATAGAGAAAGCAAAGTACTACCAATAAAATTAACTGGGTCACAGATACACCTGTAGTAGTGAGCAAATACAAGTACGAATTATGATATGAAACAATAAAAGTGCTAATAAAGGCAAGTGAAAGTCAAAACAACATTAGTTAAGCCTTTGCTACCATTAATACACTGCTCATAATGGCAAATTGACCCTTTATTTTAAATGACAAATAAATTGACATATATTATGCTTTAAAAACCTACAATCAACTGACTCAAAATTAATTCATTATCAACAAAAAAACTAAAAAATTAATCTTTAGTTTATAGTAATTTCGCTAAACAAGCTTATAATTAAGTAGCATAAATCAAGAACTTGTTCATAATGACGTTTCGTGTTTAGCGAAATTACAATACCTCTAATAGGTAATTTAGAAACATAATTATGTAAAGTTTTTAATAAAGCATTGGTACCTAACTAACTTGTAACTTATTTTGTTAACCATTATTTAAAGCTTAGCTAAAGCATTTAACAGACCCTTTAAAAAATGTTAGTGATTATTTTGTTTCTGTGCTATCGGCACGGAGGCTCTGGCTGATGGGGACTGGGCCTGTAGAGCCTCTGGAGCTGCACGGGTCTGACAGGCCACCCCGGTAACTGTCCAATCACTCTCAGGCCAATGGGCTGTCCAGGACAAGAGTGAGGTGCACTAGGCCCTGAGTCTGAGGCAGAGGAAGAGGAAAGAGGCAGCAGGATGGCAGGAGTCAGGCCATAGCGGAGCTGGAAGACACGCGGAGGCCCATGTGGGATGCTCACACCATTGGTTCGGGTCTCTTTCAGCTCCTCCTCAGTCCTCTTGCACTCCTCCTCTGAGTTTTGGGGGTTCCTGTGGCTGTTGTGTCGGCTGAGCTCCTGGAGTTTCTCAGCTTGTGCACGGCGAATGTGGTACATCTTCCTTTGGCTTTGAAATGAATCCAGGAATTCGTCCAGAGGCACACAGCCTTCCATGAACCTCTCCAGCAGCCCCTGCATGGTCACATGGTCCATAAACAGAAGTTGTCAGCAAAAGTGAAGCACAAGATAAAGAAAAAAATGTAAAGTAAAGTAAAGAAAACATGCTAATTTTTCCACCAGCTCTTTTAAATCATCTATGAAAACACAGGAGCAAAAAACAAAGGGAAATGAAGGAAACACAGAAGCACAAGAACAAAAAGAAATGTAGGACACACAGTAGCACAAGAACAAAAAGAAATGTAAGACACACAGTAGCACAAGAACAAAAAGAAATGTAGGAGACACAGTAGCACAAGAACAAAGAGAAATGTAGGATACACAGGAGCACAAGAACAAAAAGAAATGTAGGAGACACAGTAGCACAATAACAAAGAGAAATGTAGGAGACCCAGTAGCACAAGAACAAAGAGAAATCTAGGAGACACAAGGCGCACAAGAACAAAGAGATATGTAGGAGACACAGAAGCACAAAAACAAAGAGAAATGTAGGAAACACAGAAGCACAAGAACAAAGAGAAATGTAGGATACACAGGAGCACAAGAACAGAGAAATGTAGGAGACAGAGGAGCACAAGAACGAAGAGAAACTGCACAGTCTTTTCAAAGAAAATGTATGACTCACAAATAGTTTAGATGCTATTCTGAGCATTCTAATCATAGAAAAGAAACTGTTTATCTCATTGCTTTAATGTGTGGTGTTTCTATTAACAATCTGGGTTTTATTTAAAGTTGTATAACTACTCATTTAGGGAAACAGAGAAAATCCTGATCATTATTTATATTCATGTTTGCTTGGATTGTAGCAGTTATAACAGCAGTTAATATGGTTTCTCAAAATTGATTGAAATAGTGCTTTCATATCAACAGTTACCATTCTGTCACTCGACGTATGTTGATGATCTACTATGGGAGGTCTGCTTGGGGCGGACCATTCACTCCACACCCTTGGAAAAGCCAATAGCGCAATGCCGCTGATTGGTAATGTCATTGTGTATGAAGAAAACTATCTACATCTTTCATAAATGAACTTTTTTTTTGCCAGTCTTTACCAACAACTATTTTGCTCTAAAAACTCTAAAATGGCACTGTTTGCATCTGTGTCAGTGAGCAAAAATTAGCATCACCAACATTGAGCTGCATTCATTTATTATCTGCTATTAAATATGTTTAGTGTGCTTGTGTAGTTCCGTACATTTCATAGGATATTCTTTAGCACAATGAACTGCAGAGCAATCCCTCACTCTGTTCACAGTTAGCCTTGAAGCTTTGTGAGTAAAAGCATCAATGGAAAAATCTACATATTACAAAAAAATGTTTTTAGGGCCTTTAACAACTTCACACACAAGTTATAAGAATTAGGGTATCCTAAACTGTAGTCAAACAAAAAGACAGATTATCCAGTTTTAAGACCACCAGTGACTAGATACAAGTTGAAATATTCTAATTTCAGAGCAGTTTCACAGTTTGGTAAGACTTGTTTTGAGAGCTTTTTTTGTCTATTTTTAAGATCCAACAGCGTTCATTATCAGCCAGGCATTTTTACTAGTTTTAAGAATTCTTCCCAAGTCTGATTTGCTCGCACCATTGGCAGTTGGCATTGGCAGTTTTTACTTGATCTAGGAAGAGTTTAACTTCATTTGAGTTATTTGCACTGTAAATTAATATCTGTAGCTTTACACTAAATTATATGAACTTCTGACCTTCTCTAATCCTTGCCCCTGACTACTCAGGATGGAAAGAAATCCTAATTAGCTGAATCTAGACAAGGGCAGAAGGGGAGTACTGTATGATGAGCTGATGTGTGCGTCTGGGTTAAGTCGAACTCCCTGTGAGACGAGAACTGAATAATTGATGTTGTCTCGTCTGCACCAAACCCCCGACCCTCAGGCAAGTCACTGAACACAGAACAACAAAGCCTTTAAGTCCTAAACAGAATTTACATCAGCGAAGATTTACACCTTTTACCATTAAATAAATGTTTGTTTTGTTTTTTATGTTTACGCCAAAAACAGAATAAACTAATAATGATATCCCCAGAAATTATATCCCAAAAAACATGTATCTAACCACAATACATATGACAACTCTATTCCTTAAGAAATCTATCAGGGACCCAAGTGCAAGTTCAACAAAAATATTTATTGAAAACACCTGCAAGGGGAAAAATGACAACGTAAACGTCACCCACTCGAGATAAGTAACAAAAGAGTATAAAAGGTATAATACTAAAGCCCTTCACCCGATCACAGGAGCACAAAGATCTGTAGAAGAAATTGAGGAGGTACACTCAATTCAGTAAGTTAAGCAACAAAAAAACTGATGGCACAGCATGACAAGAGGTAAGGGGCTTCAAATGAATTAGTATTGCTTGTTGGAACTCATGGGCAGCGGGAGTAATTAAACCTCAATGCATAACGAAAGTGGAACTCTCAAATAGCAGCAGGTAATAGAAGACAACTGCCAGTGATCAATTAGCAAAAAAGAGAGAGATCAGGTGGAGGAGAAGACTAAGGACTGCAGAGAAAACAAAAAACCCAGGGCTAGTGTTAACAATTCCTAAAGCCGTGGAGACACAGTTACTAGACTGTGACACTAGACTCAGCCAATTTTCTACTTTCTATAGCCACAGTTTGAACAGCCGGCTTGCATTCACGCATCGGCTCGTAGGGCGTGAGAACATAAATTGTGTGCTTTGAACTTTTAACCCTTGCGATTTGCTCTACATGCGCAGAGTGAGATTGCATTAAATCGGCTCGTAACGCTGGCTCAGCAGTGCGATGTCCTCATGAAGAGCGAGCAGGATTTCAAACCGGTTGGATTTTCTTGTAACCGTACAATCGTGGATCGGGAGCAGATCATGAAGTGTTAATCACTGCTCATTACCCCAGGTACACTGCACGAGCCACAACACAAAATTCAGCAGAATTCGGATCAATCTGCACAATAGTCGCATGACTGAAAAAAACAATGCTTAGGTGTCAGGGTTCATTTAGTTAGTGTGCATCATTGGGTTAAGTATGAATGCAGCACCTCTAAAAAGATGGGTATCAGTCCAATTCTTTACAAACAACATGGACCAAAACAAATTGAATCTGATTAAAATGATAGGTGTGAGTTCCAAAAAGGCAGATGTAGGAGTCAGATGCAAGCGAGAGCTTGTCTTTAATGAAGCAAAAATGTATAAACAATACACAGGCAGACAGGCTGGAACAGTCAACAAAAAAAAAGGCACAAATGTCTAGAAGGTGGTCGGGGTGTTGCTAAGGCCGAACAGCAGACCTCGATACTCAAAATGCCCGAGCGGGATCTTCCGTTCGCCCCCAACGCTGATCCAGATCAGGTGATATGTGGTTCGTCGATCAAGCTTGGAAAATATTTTGGTCCTGTGGAGGTCAAAAGCAGAGTTCATGAGGGGAAGAGAATAGCGGTTCTTGATAGTTTAGACCACCATACTCCACGCAAAGACAAAGCGAGTTGTCCTTCTTAACAAAAAAAAAAAAAAACCCAGTCCCTGCAGGGGACGACGACTAAACTATAGTATCCACCTCTAGGGCAGTGTATAAAAATCCTCTCTTTCAGGCCCCGAAAGCACAGACAAGCACCCCCTACTGAGACTACTGCTGGGAAGATCAATGTGACAGTTGTAAGGTCGGTTGGGCGGTTGCGCCACCACAAGATCTTTGCTAAAAACAACCATAAGATCTAGGTAAACCTCAGGTACCACAAGTCATTCCATTTCCTCTGCACAAATGTGAGGGACATAAGAGGTAGAGGTGACAGACGGAACAGCAGACAGAGGACAAGATGATTAACAGGATAAACCCCAAGAGACAACAGTACTTGTATCCCATCTCTGGCGGTTATGACATCTGAACCATGGATGACCAAGAATAATTGGATGTAAAGAAGAATGGATAATGATAAAACTGAGACAGGAAACAGTAAAACTCACCATACCTGTAAACAGACCATTACTGTATACAGAAGCCAGAGAGCAAACCATCATCCACAAAGCTTCTCTCATCTTCAGTGTTCATTCAAGAAACATGCACACAGGGCTTGTTCGTTCCACCCTAAAGAGGCATTGAGGGTGAGAAAATCCAGTTCTGGTGAAGGGAGACCAGAGCCAGGGAGGCCTCCTGAGCATGTAGGGAACAATCAAAGAACTTTAACATTTCTGACTTGAAATCAGCAAAAGTCTGGCAACAAGGAGCCCTTGTGTCTTTGACTGCTGTGGCCTATGTACGTGCACCACCCTCCAGAAGGGACACAACGAAAGCCATGTGTTATTCCTCGCTGACATAGGTCCTTTGTACAAAATTCACCTAGCTCTGGGTCAGGAAAGTTCTGCACTGCATAGACTGGTCATCGTACAGGGACAGATTTTTGATGCGTAGTTCAGAAGTGGCCAACACAGAACGGAACGGAAGCGATCTTCAAGACCTGAAGTTGGAGAGTCTCCATGACTTGACAAGTTCCTTCCCGTTTCGACCCAAAAGAGTCCCTTATTTCTCCAAAGCGACCTGAAGATCATCTCTGGCTGAGTCCATGTTCCCGATGAGACTGTTTCTGTTATGTGAGAGCTACAAAAAGGCAGACGTAGGACTCAGATGGAAGAGAGAGAGCTACCATTTAATGAAGCAAAAATGTATACACCATACAGAGGCAGACAGGCCAGAACAGTCCAACAAATATGCAAGAAAACAGGCAGTTAAAGCCACCTAATTAGGGCAAATAACATCAGCTCTGCAAGATAAAGGAGAAGCTAACAGGGCATAACATAAAATATGTGATGTGTGACGCCACGGTGGAGAAAGCTGTGAGAAATAAAGTTTACTTATCAAGGAGCAATTTTGATGGCAAAATTATGAAGATTTGTTTTTCATAGTTAAGTTTAGGGAAGAAAACCTTTAGACTTCAACAAGGAAAACAGGAAAAAAGGTCAGTCGTTTCTCCTTTTGGCACAGTAGATGTGATATTTAGTTAATAATAACATTACATAAACTTCTTCAGATAATACAGTGCCAATATCTTTGATAAACAACATGAGAAAATTAACAATTATGGGAATATAATTCTTCACCAAAATCCAACTTCTTACATTTACCCGAAAGATTGTGAATACATACATGAAAAAAAAGAGATGCTGTGGTGTTTACTTGTAAAAAACTTGTTTTTAACAAATTCAGCTGTCGGATAAATAAAGTTGAGAATTCTGAAGTGAGTTTTCAAGTACCTGTACTTTACTCAAGTATTTTAATTTGACTTTTTACTTTAACTTCACTACATTTCAAAGTGAAATATCTTACTTTTTACTCAAGCTCAACCTTTTTATTTATGAGTGGATGTTGCGTAAAATCAGTGTTTTCTCTTTCTCTCTCTCTCTCTCTCTCTCTCTCTCTGGTTCATGGATGTATTAAGTCAATATTGGCGCATAAGCTTTCTTTGTTTATGTGCACTTCATTTGTTTATGTGCATTTACTGATGTCACAGCAGCTCCAATGCAACTTAAGCTACTATACTATTTATTGCCAACACTGCTGAAATCACTCTGCTTCAAACGCTCTGCATGTGCTGTTCTGCTCAAATACTACACTGCCAATTTCATTGTTCTGTTGCTCTTGAAAATCTTCATATTATTGGATAAATTCAAATTAAATTGCGAAATAATTATTTTGGCTTGCTAGGAGAATTCCTGTGGACCTTGAAGAAGTACTCAAAAAACCTTGTGTAATTTGTGAGATTCACAAATTACCAATTTCCAATCAAGTTACAGCACTCGTAACTTTTTGTTTTGCGTGTCGCTCGGTGGTATCTACTTAGCGCTAGGGTCCATTTACATTTTAATTTATTTTTATATTCAATCAGAATATTATGGGATACAACTTGTTTCCTGTATTTTTTTCTTTTCTTTTTTTGAAAATGAAATCATGGGATTTATCGTTTTTCTCGTGTAAGAAAATTTCATTTTCGTATGTTGGTGGGAATGAAATACTTCTTATTCCCGATAGGTTCAACCGCTCCATCAACATCTTCAGCGTCAACCATAGTTTGCCACAATAAAAGTCACAAAGCAAGACAAGAATGTGGTTAATGCAAATATTGTAGTCTATGGCAATGAAACATACACCTTCATTCTGTTTGTAATTGTTAAAGCTAAATATTGCAATGATATCTGTTTATGCTTAAGTGTCAATAAAGCATTTTCACATAATGTTTAAGCAAGAGTCTTGAAAAAATGTTAAATAATAAACCATATTACTTTGGACACTTAAGTACATTTTAACACAAATACTTTTGTACTTTTACTCAAGCAAAATTCTGAAGGGAGTACTTTTACATTTACAGGAGTAATATTTTACCTTGTGTATGTTTACTTTTACTCAAGAACTTAGTTTGTGTACTTTGTCCACCAATGATAATAATTTAAACCCGAAAGCTTCTAAAATATTTTGTCAGACACTTGTTTTTACCCAATTGCTTAAAAAATAATTTAAGAAAATCCTCAATTGTCACAAATTTTGGGCAAAAATGTCATTGTCTCTAAAGAGGTTACTGTTCTGTTGGAACGTTTGTGTGTTCTTTGCGAGCTGAGAGTGTATGGGGTTAAAAGATCCATATGTACATCATAGACATGTATATAATTCTCCCCTTGAGCTGTCTTCCGCTGTCTCTTTTTATTTCTTCAATCGATCAACCCTGATTATGTAGCCCTGATTAAGTATCTGTACTCTCGTCTAGAGTTTAAGGGCGTAAGTGTAAAGTGGAGGCTAGATATTTAAAAGCGAATGTCCTAATCAATCAGGTGCCTGGAGGCATTGATCCATGCAGTGTGTGGCTTTCAAAGGTTGTTTGCTGTCTGTGAACATCCACTATGGTGTTCATTTAGATGACTAACTCTTGGGTTTAGACCGTTGAGATTGCAATTACCAGTACTGTGAGATGCTGTTCTGTTTTCCATTTGTTTCAAATGTTTGGTTCTCTTCTTGTTATTGAGTTTATGTTCCCTGGGCTAACTGTCAAAGTTCAAATTCTCAGTCATTGGCTTCTCTTGCTTTATGTTCAAGTAAATTAAGTTGTGTGCATCCCTAATGTGATCTGTTCATTGATCTTGTTTTACCATACCTTGTTTCCTTAATTGAATTCCTCTTTTATTCTTTTTTTTTCTTTGTTTCTCCTAGCATTTTATTTTTTTAACTATTAAAAAACGTATACTGTGTGTTGCCTTTTGGTGTGAAATTAATCAATGAAAAGGGACAGATTTTGTCTTTGTTAATATGTCGATCCAGTCTGTCTGTTTCAATAAAAATGCAATTAAACAATTCTTTGTTAAAATGCACTTGTGGCCTGTCACTGACATTCATGTATTGTCCCTTTAAAGAGGAGACAAATGGAAGCGCTCCACAGATCCACAGCTCCACAGATTTAAACAAAAACTGTGTCAATTAACTGATTTAAAACTACTCATACACTACAAAAACGGTGCTACATAGCACCAAATCTTGTTCTTTAGCTTGTAATCGAACCTTTTTCATTTAATTTAGCACCAGACTCTGAAAGTGCTATTTAGAACTGACCACATTTCAAATAACAGGTTCTTTAGATGGAAAAAAGTGCTTATATCCCAGCTAACAGATTTATGTTACGAGAATGTTCTGGGAACAATACCGCTAACGTTGCATAAACAGTAGTTTGTCCAGTTTTTTTTAATCATCGTGAATGTTCTCTCAAGGCTATTAAACTTTTTTTTAGAACATTCATCACTCACAAAAATATTCTATGAATGTTCTGAAAATATTGTTGTAGAACTTTCTTTTGGAAACTTTATGAGCTAACATTTAGACAACCTTTAAAGAAAGTTAGCGAATGTTACGAGAACGTTCCCTGTTAGCTGGGATGATGCCTCAAAAAAATCTAAATAACCCCCAAAGAACCACAGAGAATACATACCTCTTTGTTGTTTTGGATTGGAAAATAGAAATCATTATAGTGAATGTTGTAAAATTTTTGTCTCAATATTGATCCATACAAATTGTTAATTTATGTCTACAGCGTTTATCACATTAAAATAAAGTCCTTACATTTCAAGAAAACATTTTAAAAATGTATAAATTATATAAATAACTTCAAATCATAAATTCGTAATCATGTATTGTAAGCCATTCAACTTTGAATCGATAATGTGAAGTAATTAATAGGAGTTAATAAAAGGATTAAGATCACATTAGTAGAACTTGAAGTATTTTTTTCTTGTTCAGCCATCATGAAATGATTCATACTAAAACTGTCAGATGACAGAATTTAAAAATACCAGAGGTTTCCCATCTCTAATGTGTGAAACTTTGTAACATCAGAAAAATAATAAATCATACATCTGATGGGTGCGAAGGAAAGAATTATCTCTTGTTCATGACAAACGGTCTGTCAATCCTATAAAGCATCAAGTCACAAATCCTTCAGCTCAGAAATGAAAGATTTAGGATTATAGAATATAGATTCCCTCTAAGATTCAATACTGCCTACTTTGGTTCAGTAGGTAAGAATTGAATCATGCTCTCATTGTGTTCTGCTTCAATGAGCAGTGCATGTTTTCTCAACTGAGTAACCAGCTCCAGGGAGGACCACTGAAATGAACATTTAGTCAGAATATGACCTGTGTTTCTGTTTCCAAAGACTGAACAGGGACCAAGGTATAAAGATATGTGACTGGTTGTAAAATTACCTCAGACTGTTCTTCAACACGCACAACCTCTTCCTGGAGAAGATTATGAGCTGATTGAGGACTATGCTTCTCTTTGAAGGCCTCTGGGAAAACATAAGCAGTTCATACAAGTTAGCTCCTCACTACAAGAGCAGATCATTGTAATGGCTTCCATATTTGAGTAACATTTTTACGATTATGTGCAGTTTCTTTGCAAAAGTGAAAACTGTTCTTTTTTATTTTTATCTGTAAAGATTTTTATGGTGAAAGATTTACAATAAGCATTTTACTGTAAAAAAATCCTTGTTATACACAAGTTGACACTTAAAATCCTAAAGTCCTGATGCATACAGCATCAAGTGATTATGAGTGTATGAATGAAGTACAGAATAATGTACTTGACAATACAGGCATATCGTACCACGATCAAAATTAGTTTAATCTAGGGCTAGCTGCTGGTTCTCAACCCAACAATCTGATATGTTGTTAAAAAACATGAAAGAAAATGTAAATGGTATTCGGCTCACTTCTGAGACAAGCCCCAAATGGTCAGTAAAGAACTTCAGTTACTTCCTGTTACTCGTTTGAAGAAAAGTAAGTGGCTGCTGTTTGCCCTCAACAAAATCCACGTCTGCTAATTTCCAATGACAGTCGATTCATCATTTGCAAACATCCCCCCAGAAGTGGATGAGGTGGTTTATTCTCTTATTTCCCTTCAGGTGTAAACACACAGTTATATTTAAGAAGAGATACAAGGCATTGATATCCAGTGCATCTTTTGTTTGAACTAAAACTACTTGTTTTTATACCAAATAAAGTCAACACTCTGCACACTTTACTGGTAATCTAAAACCTAAATATGAATTTCATTAACAGGTCATTTTATGAAATGTTTGAAGTAAACATAGCTTCAACTTGTCTAAGCACAATTGCCTCTGTTTTATGAACACAAAATGTATAGAAATATAAATGTATAAAATAGAGTGCTACCCAGATCAAGAGATTGAGATTGATGAAGAGATCAATTTGATTCATATTTCAACTACTTTAGTTTATTAACAAAAACAGATTACAGGTTTGGCATTAAATATTAAACATAATATTAAAAAATAAATAAAGGTGGTGACAATGTATGGTAGTTTAGAGTAAATGTACAAAATGTAATAATAAAATTATTGTAAAAACAAAATTAGACCACAGTGTCTGACTTTAAGAGGTCGATCAGATATATGTGGAAAACATCAAATGATTCAACTTCTAGCTCGTGAACACAATTTGTAAAACTTTCACATTGTTATCTTGTTTATTTATCTATTTTTTTTTGCCAGGAAAACTAGTGTTTGAACAATGTCTGGCATTAAGAGGTATACTGACTGTGCATAATTGTAAAGAAAAATATTCAACCTCTATCAAGTGCACAGAATTTGTAAAACTTTCACATTATTATCTTATTTATTTATCAATTATTTTGCTGGGAAGACTAGTCTACGAACAGTGACTGGCTTTGAGAGGTACATTAAATGTGCAAAAAGTAAACTAAAATTAATTTCTAGCTAATGCACTTCTTCTTCTTCTTCTTCTTTCGGCTGTTCCCAGTTTAGGGGTCGCCACAGCAAGTCATCTGTTTCCACCTAACTCTGCCTCTGTATCCTCTACTCTTGCACCAATTACCTTCATGTCCTCCTTCAGCACACCCATATAACTTGTCTTTGGCCTTCCTCTTGCCCTCTTGCCTGGCAGCTCCATCTCCAACATCCTTCTACCAATATAACTACTATCCCTTCTCTGCACATGCCCAAACCATCTCAATCTGGCTTCTCTGACTTTGTCTCCAAAACAACCAACCTGAGCTGTTCCTCTGATGTGCTCGTTCCTAATCTTTTCCATCTTTGTCACTCCTAAACTGAACCTCAACATCCTCATCTCTGCTACTTCCATCTCTGCCTCGTGTCTCTTCCTCACTGTTACAGTCTCTAACCCATACATCATAGCTGGTCTCACTACTGTTCTGTACACCTTTCCTTTGATTCTTGCTGACACTCTTCTGTCACACAACACCCCTGACATTTTCTCCACCCACTCCAACCTGCCTGCACTCGCCTCTTCACCTCTTTTCCACACTCCCCGTCGCACTGGACTGTTGACCCCAAATACCTAAACTCCTCCACCTTCTTGACCTCAGCCCCCTGTAACCTCACTGTTCTACTTCCCTGCCTCTCGTTCAAACACATGTATTCTGTCTTACTACGTCTGACTTTCATTCCTCTTCTTTCTAGAGCAGACCTCCAACTTTCCAGCTGTCCCTCCACCTGCTCTCTACTCTCACTACAGATTACAATGTGATCTGCAAACATCATTGTCCATGGAGATTCCTGTCTGACCTCATCTGTCAACCTGTCCATCACCATAGCAAACAAGAAGGGACTCAAAGCCGATCCTTGATGTAGCCCCACCTCCACCTTGAACTCCTCCGTCTGACCTGCAGCACATCTCACTGTTGTCATACTCCTCTCATACATATCCTGAACTACTCTGACGTACTTCTCTGCCACTCCTGACATCCTCATACAGGACCATAGCTCCTCTCTAGGCACCCTGTCATACGCTTTCTCTAAGTCCACAAAGACGCAGTACAGCTCCTTCTGACCATCTCTATACTTCTCCATTAGCATTCTCAGAGCAAAAATTGCATCAGTAGTGCTCTTCCTGGGCATGAAGCCATACTGCTGCTCGCAAATATCCACTTCCCTTCTTAGCCTAGCCTCCACTACTCTTTCCCAGAGTTTCATTGTGTGGCTCATCAACTTTATACCTCTGTAGTTGTTACAACTCTGCACATCACCCTTGTTCTTAAAGATTGGAACTAGGACGCTTCTCCTCCATTCCTCAGGCATCTCTCACTCTCTAGAATCCTGTTGAATAACCTAGATAGGAACTCCACTGCTGTCTCTCCTAGACACTTCCACACCTCCACAGGGATGTCATCTGGACCAACAGCCTTTCCACTCTTCATTCTCCTCAGAGCCTTCCTCACCTCATCCTTTCTAATCTTTTCAACTTCCTGCTCTACAATGTTCACCTCTTCCCCCCTTCTTTCCCTCTCATTCTCCTCATTCATCAACTCCTTAAAATACTCCTTCCATCTTCTCTGCACACTCTCCTCACTCGTTAGAACCCTTCCATCTTTATCTTTAATCACCCTTATCTGTTGCACATCCTTCCCATCTCTGTCTCGCTAATCTGTACAATTTCTTCTCACCTTCCCTCGTGTCTAACCTGGCATACAACTCATCATATGCCTTCTGTTTGGCCTTTGCCACCTCCCTCTTCACCCTGCGCTGTGATTCCTTGTAGTCCTGCCTACTTTCTTCAGTCCTTTCGATGTCCCACTTCTTTTTAGCTAGCCTCTTCCTCTGGATGATGTCCTGTACTTCCTTATTCCACCACCATGTTTCCTTATCTTCTTTCCTTCTTCCTGCTGACACACCTATCTCCTTCCTACCTGTCTCCCTGATCACTTCTGCTGTAGTTTCCCAGTCCTCTGGAAGCTCTTCCTGGCCACCCAAAGCCTGTCTCAGCTTCTGTCTGAATTCCTCACAACAGTCTTCCTTTTTCAACTTCCACCACTTGGTCTTCTTTTCCATCTTTCCTTCCCTCTTCTTCCTGACCACCAGAAACATCCTACACATCACCATCCGATGCTGTCTGGCTACACTCTCTCCTACCACTACTTTGCAGTCAGTGATCTCTCTCAGATTGGCTCGTCTACTTAGGATGTAGTCCACCTGCGTACTCCTACCACCACTCTTGTAGGTAACTCTATGTTCCTCCTTCTTCTGGAAATAAGTGTTAACTACAGCCATTTCCATCCTCTTGGCAAAGTCCACCACCATCTGTCCTTCTGGATTCCTTTCCTTAGCACCAAACCTGCCCATCACTTCCTCATCACCTCTGTTGCCCTCGCCCACATGACCGTTGAAGTCTGCTCCCACCACTACTCTCTCCCCTCTGGGAATACTCTCCATCACCTCATCTAACTCACTCCAGAATCTCTCCTTTTCTTCCAGCTTACAGCCTACTTGTGGAGCATAACCACTCACTACATTCAACATCACCCCTTCAATCTCTAACTTCAAACTGATCACCCTGTCAGACACTCTTTTCGCCTCTAAAACATTCCTCACAAACTCCTCCTTCAGGATCCCATTTCTCTTCCTATCCTCACCATAGTAAAACAGTTGGTATCCCCCTCCAATACTACGCGCTTTGCTACCCTTCCACCTGGTCTCCTGCACATACAGAATATCTACCTTCCTTCTCACCATCATGTCCGCCAGCTCTCTACCTTTCCTGGTCATTGTACCAACGTTGAGAGTCCCTATTCTCAACGTTGAGAGTTCCCTATACTCTTGCCTTTCCTCTTCTCTCTCTGCCTACGAATCCTTCTCCCTCCTCTCCTTCTTTGACCAACAGTAGTCCAATTTCCACCGGCACCCTGTAGGTCAACAGCACCGGTGGCGGTCATTGTTAACCCGGGCCTCGACCGATCCGGTATGGAAATAGAATTGATGACTTGCATATTTGGTTTTGGCATTTTTTACGCCGGATGCCCTTCTTGACGCAACCCTCTCTATTTATCCGGGCTTGGGACCAGCACAGAAATCACTGGCTTGAAACCCCTGTGGCTAGATTCTAGCTAATGCACTTAATTTGTAAAATGTTCCCAGGTTTTTTGCCAGAAAGTCTAGTCTGTCCACTGTGCTCTCCTACGCTCCACAAAATTTCTGCCCCTGGAACACAAACAATGTTGTCATTACCGTAATGAATGTCATATCAGTCGAAAGAGTCTTTCCAGCTTTCAGAATGTGATGACATTTTTTTCAGTAGTTCGAAAATAACCAGAGCTACAGTAGTTTTAAGTGCTTAAGTCACTATTGTGTCGCCGGCGACATTTCCAGTGTTAAAGGATTAATCCATATCAAGCAAAAAATGTCTATAGTTTATCATCGATATGATGAGTTTATCGGCTCAGCCCTAAGCGGGAGCATTTCTAGTTATCACAAGGAGCTTTTTCCTTGATGTCAGAGGCAGAGAAAGATGCTAATGCTATCGCTGTTGGCTGAGATTACATGAAAATCACCTAAACATAAACGGATCAGGATGCAGAGAGGAGCTCTCATAGATCAGAACGGGATTTTGCTTTTTTTCGAATATCGCAAACCAAGTGGATTTGTCCATCTATTCGTTGTGATGGTCTGCTCCATTGCTGTGACAAACATCCATGGATAAACAAAGTGCTAACTGACTTTAACAGGTAACAGGGGATATCCTTGTGGAGTTGTGCCCAGAGCCAGAGAAGCTGTTCACCACCTCAACACCTATCAGAACAGTGAGCTATTAGGACGAATCTGAGCTGTTTTTCAAGACTTGTGATAGGATCTCTACTCAGACTCTCCTGCTGGGGAACTCATGAACAGCTGGGATAGTTTGGATTGCAATGTTAACACGTTTGCAGTGTTCAGTATATAAATGAACACTCCTGGTAAGTTTAGTATCTTTAAGTTAGTTTAAAGTTATCTTGGTGCTCTGACCAAAGAGGTAAAGTGTATTCAGTCTCTGGATACTTTGTTATTGAGTAGTCACTGAGTTGAATCTTAGGAAAGTCCAGAGATTGAGATAGGTGTTTTGTTCTGTTTAACATTCTTTCACATCATGAGTGGATTGAGAAATTCCTGAACCACATTCTTATTCCACTCTGTTTTTAACAGGATCGTATGACATAAAATGCTAACAGTGTCTGCTCCATTGTAATATGTTGTAATGCAGAGCTGACTTGAAAATAACTAGACAGAGAGTGTCCCATTGCTGGACATAAATGCAAGTCTCCATGGGGCTGTGAACTGTGTGGCAGCAGGACAAAAGAGCACAGCGACACAAGTGTGAAAACTCATTGTGAGTGCGCTCAGCTGTACAGAAGTAAAGAGCAGCAGCAGTGCTCAGCTCTCTTTACACTGTTGTTGCACAGCCCTGAGGGTGAGGGTGAATTAAATCACTTTCTGTTAGATCATTCCTACTGAAGAGAGTGAGGGGCCTGGAACATCCAAGTGTTCTTCTGGGGTTTCCGTGGTAACAGCTGATTATATTAATGGTCAGATGATGTGTTGAGTCCACTGGGGATGTGAAAAGCTGAGGTAGGGGCCATTGAGGGCATAGAGAGGCCACCCAAAGACAACACATGCTCTTCAAGAGCTATTGGCGCTCCCTAAACAAAGTTCCATTAGAGGACGGAAATGGTTTAAGATAATGACTTGGAAGGTACTGGTAGTATAATCAACAGATCAGATTGTAATTAGATGGTACTAGTGTAGTTCTGCATATACCTGGCATTTAGAGTAGACTAAAACACCTAAAACTACTTACTTTAAGAAAAGAGTGAAACTCCCAAACTAACTTTTCAATGTAAAATGGGTTTGCAATGATCCTTGAAGCTACACTATACAACAACATAATTGGCTAATATTCCCCAGAATTCATAACTCATGGGGGTGGTTGTTAACTAAAGTACACAGCGGTCCAGGGTTTGCAGAGTGCATGGTCGCTAAGATGACATCAATAAATCACCTCACACTTATATCTCCTTCAAACGTACTTGAAATACACTAGGATAAACAACACAGGATATTTTAACAAGCTTTTTATTAGCGTTAAAATATTTGTAATATCCCTTAAAAAAGGGAATAAGTAAGCACCAATGGCTAGCTAGGGTTGGGTATCGTTTGGAGTTGTCCCGATACTGGTGCCAAGCCAATACTTTTAAAATGATACCGGTGCAGAAATGGTGCCTTAACTGATAATTTACAAAAGTCGCAAAACTATGCCGAATGACTCAACAATACAGGATTATTGAACAAAATATTTCACATTTAAAATGTAACAATATATTTAAAGTTTACAGTGTATATATCAATCCATCCATCCATTATCTTGTCATCTTTTTCCCTTTCGGGGAAAAAGCCACACCAGAATGAACCCCAACTATTCCAGCATATGTTTTATGTAGCGGATGCCCTTCCAGCCGCAACCCATTGCAGGGAAACATCCACACACACACTCATACTCTATGGACAATAATTTTTACCCAATTTACTTATATCGCATGTCTTTAAACTTAAGGTGGAAACCGGAACACCCGGAGTAAACCCATGCGATCACGGGGAGAACATGTAAACTCCACACAGAAATGCCATTTATATATATATATATATATATACATCATCTCATCTCATCTTATCTCATCTTCTCCCGCTTATCTGGGGCCGGGTCGCGGGGGCAGCAGTCTAAGCAAGGATGCTCAGACTTCCCTCTCCACAGACACTTCTTCCAGCTCCCCGGGAGGGATCCCGAGGCGTTCCCAGGCGAGCTGGGAGACATTGTCCCTCCAGCGTGTCCTGAATCTTCCCTGGGGCCTCCTCCCAGTGAAACGTGCCCAGAACACCTCCCCTGATAGGCGTCCAGGAGGCATCCGGAACAGATGCCCAAGCCACCTCAGCTGACTCCTCTCGATGTGGAGGAGCAGAGGCTCTACTCCGAGCTCCCCCCGGGTGACGGAGCTTCTCACCCTATCTCTAAGGGAGCGCCCAACCACCCGGCGGAGGAAACTCATTTCGGCCGCTTGTATCTGGGATCTTGTCCTTTCGGTCATGACCCAGAGTTCATGGCCATAAGGGAGAGTAGGGAAGTAGATTGACTGAAAAATTGAGAGCTTCGCCTGACGGCTCAGCTCCCTTTTCACCACAACAGACCGATACAGCGACCGCATCTCTGCAAATGCTGCACCGATCCCTCTGTCGAGCTCACGCTCCAGCCTCCCCTCACTTGTAAACAGGACCCCGAGATACTTAAACTCCTCCACCTGATGCAGGAGCACTCCACTGACCCCGAGAGGGCAGGCCACACTTTTCCGGTCGAGAACCATGGCCTCAGACTTGGAGGTGCTGATCCTCATCCCAGCCGCTTCACACTAGGCTGCAAACAGCAGGAGGTCCAGGCCCTCCTCATCCTTCATCTCTGCAAACAGCAGAGATGATATCCTGAGGCCCCCAAACCGGACCCCCTCTGGCCCCCGGCTGCGCCTAGAGATTCTGTCCATAACAACTATGAACAGAACCGGTGATAAAGGGCAGCCCTGCCGGAGGCCAACGCGCACTGGGAACAAGTCTGACTTTGTGACGGTTATGCAAACCAAGCTCCTGCTCTGGTTGTACAGGGACCGGACTGCCCTTAGAAAAGGGCCCCGGACCCCATACTCCCACAGCACCTCCCACAACACACCACGAGGGACACGGTCGAACGCCTTCTCCAAATCCACAAAACACATGTGGACCGGTTGGGCGAACTCCCATGACCCCTCGAGGACCCTGCAGAGGGTATAGAGCTGGTCCAGTGTCCCTCGACCAGGTCGAAACCCGCATTGTTCCTCCTGCATCCGAGGTTCGACTATCGGCCGAACTCTCCTCTCCAGTACCCTGGAATATACTTTCCCAGGAAGGCTGAGGAGTGTGATCCCCTGATAGTTGGAACACGTCCTCTTGAAAAGAGGGACCACCACCCCGGTCTGCCAATCCAGAGGTACTGTTCCTGACCGCCACGCGATGCTGCAGAGACGTGTAAGCCAGGACAGTCCCACAGCATCTAGAGGCTTGAGGTAGTCAGGGCGGATTTCATCGACTCCCGGTGCCTTGCCTCTGAGGAGTTTGCCAACCACCTCAGTAACTTCGTCTTGGGTGATAGACGAGTCCACCTCAAGTACCCCAGCCTCTGCCTCCTCAATGTAGGACATGACAGTGGGATTTAGGAGACCCTCAAAGTATTCCTTCCACCGCCCGACCACATCCCTGGTCGAGGTCAACAGCTCTCCACTTCCAATGTAAACAGTGTTAGTTTGCCAGAATTTCTTTGAGGACGACCGATAGTCTTCCTCCATGGCCTCCCCAAACTCCTCCCAGGTCCGAGTTTTTGCCTCCAACACAGCATTGGCTGCGGCACGCTTGGCCTGCCGGTACCCGTCAGCTGCGTCCGTAGTCCCACAAGCCACCACCGGGTTCTGGGATTGCCGCCACGACAGGCACCAGAGATCTTACGGCCACAGCTTCGCACCGCAGCAGTGACAATGGAGGCTGAAAACATGGTCCACTCGGACTCCATGTCACCAGCCTCCCCCGGTATCTGGTCGAAGCTCTCCCGGAGGTGGGAGTTGAAGATCACTCTGACAGAGGGCTCGGCCAGACGTTGCCAACAAACCCTCAACGTACGTTTGGGTCTGCCAGGTATTTCCGGCCTCCTCCCCAGCCAGCGGATCCAACTCACCACCAGGTAGGGATCGGTTGATAGCTCAGCCCCTCTCTTCACCTGAGTGTCCAAAACACATGGCCGCAGGTCAGATGATACGACAACGAAGTCGATCATTGACCTTCGGCCTAAGGTGTCCTGGAGCCATGTGCACCGGTGGACACCCTTGTGCTTGAACACGGTGTTCGTTATGGACAAACCGTGACAGGCACATAAGTCCAATAACAGAACACCACTCAGGGTTCAGGTTGGGGAGGCCATTCCTCCCAATCATGCCCCTCCAGGTGACGCTGTCATCCCCCACGTGTGCATTGAAGTCCCTCAGGAGAACGATGGAGTCCCCGGTTGGAGCACTTTCCAGCACCCCTCCCAGGGACTCCAAGAAGGCCGGGTACCCTGAACTGCTGTTCGGCCCGTAGACCGTAACAACAGTGATAGATATACATTTAAAAAGTAAATAGAAATTATAACAACAAAACAAAAACCAGTTCAAATTGTTTGACCATTTGTTAGCATGAACATAAGATTTTCGATTAACATTACATTAGCTTAATAATAGTGGAAAGGCTGCTGCTGTCATTATAATCAGTGACTCCTGTTTGTGATCAGTATGACTGAGGCTGAGGTTAGGACGGGCCATGCTGCAGAAATTGGAATTGATCCCTTACCAACAGGCTCAGTACCACCCATTCCAATACGTATATCAATTCTTTTAAAAAAATCTTGCACTTTCATATTAATATTAATAACAATGAATCATTTCAGTAGTGCACCTAAACAGAAATCTTTTATTTACGTGAAAATAAAATAGATGATATGTTTTGCTTTATATATTTATATATATTTTTTTGGTTTATAAATTATCTTCGTTTTATAAAAAAAAATGTAAACAAAAAACAAACTTGCACCTACATAATTTAATGTATTTTAAAATGATGAGGGTTGTGACTTTGCTTTTAAATACAGATATTTAATTAATAAATATCAAATTACATGATAATACACACTGACAGCATCTCCTGTTGTCCGCAAGCAGTTAAACAGTGAATACAGTGCATCTCACGGCTTTGAAATCTACTTCGTGAGCGCTCAAATGTTTCATTAAATTTGACCCCACCTTTAGACACAACTGCTGTGAAACATTTGCAGCAAGTTGCGGTGTCGAAATTCTTTCGTGTGTAATGTAGCCACACTTTCGACCATTTCGTTTCAGGCATTTTGTTTAAAGCGAGTTTAATTTGGCCACCTGCTGCCATATGCCGCCAGAGCATGTGTGTAACATTTGTTCCTATATTCACGCACTTCTCTGAGGGTCTTATTTGCTGTTGTTTTGTTAAAACGGTTTCTAAGGGCTGGAGAAGAATCATTGGACTACCTCTGTGTCCTTGTAACTGACAAATCGAATGAAGATGATCGGCACGGCTCCAACAGCTCAGGCACCGACTTAAGTGGCACCGAAACGAGGAACTGGTATTGTCCGCGGGTCTATAAAAATGTGTGTGAGACTAGTTAGAATATGAAATTATGGCATTTTCAAGAAAAACATATTGCAAGCATCTATAATTAAAAAATCATTCACAAGAAACAAACATGTTACAAAGAAATCTTGGTTTCCTTTTCATGGTTTTATCTTGAAATAATAATAATATAATAATAATAATAATAATAATAATAATAATAATAATAAACAGCCACAGAAAACAATGTTTTTGTTGTTAATTGCATCACCAGACATGCTTTGTCCCTTAAGGACAATTACGTGCGCTTGACTAACTAAATAGTGTATGATGGGCTTTATCTCTTATTCATCTTACTGGCACTGGCTGAAGACAACACCCAAACCCATCAAACATCCCATGCCAATACTTCATAACCAAACTTCCAAAAAAACCTCAGACAGCATGAAAAATCAAAGGCACGTGACTGTAGAGTACAGTACAGTATGTCACTTACATGCATGTGTCTGTGTGTTGTGGCTCAGCGACTGCCGAAGTATACCAGCATGAGTGGGGGGAGTGGCACACACACCACGTGCATGACCTCGTGCCAGGAGATGCTAATGAAAGGTGACAGAAAGGCAAACAAACACTTGGGGAGCAGCTGTAGGTGACCTACATACTGGGGTAAAAGCATGCGGATAGGCCACACAGCTACTGGAGCTCGAGATCTGACCCGGGGCTTGTGAGATCTTGCAGTTGCGAATCGATGCCTACTCATGGATATGAATCTGAGGATCCCTCAGGCCGTTTAGTAGCATGCCAGATGACAGCACGCTACTTTAAGTATTTTTTTTAACCAAAAATAAAACAAAAAACAATATGCCAAACAAAGTTCTGTGAGTGAGTTAAATGGTCATTCAGAAAAAGAGTAACAAACTCACTGTGAGCAAAAGTTAAAAAATGCTCAGAGTCTTTCTTTTTGCAGTGCATCATGTATGAATTCAAATGATAAAAGACAATAGTGTTTTGTTATGGTGCTTTATCTGTTAAGGATATGCATACACACTTTGGTTCACATGATATATATGAGGCTACCCTGAGAAATAAATATGGTGTCACTTTAATATAAATTATTTATAAGCTTTTCCATGATAGTTTACTTTGATTGTTTTTATCATTTAAGTTACAAGTAACTTAAATCCCTTTTTAATTTAACACTGAAATTCAAAATTCTAATAGTGTGCCTTTGCAACTTCATGTCCAGGAAAGCTGGACTGCACACTATCATGATGGCTACTACAGCAATACAGGGTAATAATATAAAAATGTGTTTATCTTGTTATAAATGAGAATCCTGTTTGATCTCAGACATGCAAGTCTTGATTTAATGCCACTTGCATGCACCGAGAATGGTCTGAAGAAGAGAAATCTTGTGGGTACCCGTTATAATTATTTACTTGGCGTTACTGTACATCGCTGACACTCTATACGTATCTATGAGTGAATGCCATAATTCAAAGTTTCCTGTCTTGCACACTCTTCAATTAAAGAATTCAAACATTAAATCAATGGCAAACCAAAAAAAGCATACTGAAAGCAACTAAAACTTAGCAACTTAGATTGAGTTTAGAGTTTTGTGGAGGAGAGTTTAAATTACAGAGATCATGGAGAAGTGAATTCCAAAGCATGGTGAAATGACGAACAGTGAAGTGAATGGAAGAAGAAGAACACCTGAATGTTCGAGAAGGTATAGCAATATAAACAAGACTTGGAAGGTATTGAGGAGCAAGATTGTGGATGGCTTTAAAAATGAGAAGAAGTATTTTATAATAATTCTGAAAAAGATTGGAAGCCAATGAAGTTGTTGTTGAATAGGTGTGATGTGACAGATAGAGAGGTTGTTGTAATGATATTGGCTGCGCCATTTGCATTTTTCCAAACAGAAGGGAATTGCAGTAGCCTAATGTGACTAAACCATTATTAAGAATAACAGTTGCATGAAGACGATTATTAGTACCAATTTGAAAATAAAAGGACAGAGTGACATTATTAACATGTGTAGTTTATGAAAGGGTGCTGTTGAAGATGGCCCCCAGACTCTTAACCTAAGGGGAGGGGGTAATGAAAGAAACATCTGTGGGAATAGAAAAGTTATGTGATTTGTTTAGAGTGGATCGTGTACTTATGAGAATAAGTTTTATTATCTTTTAATTTCAGGAACTTTGATGTGAACCAGTGTTTGATATCTGAAATGCAGTTGGAAAGTGATGACGGTGGAAGTTTGAGTTTGGGTTTGGTTGATAGGTAGAGTTGGTTGTCATCTGCATAGCACTGGAAATGGATTTAGTGTTTGTGAAAAATATAACCAAATGGAAGAAGATAGATGATAAATAGAGGGGACCTAGAATTGAACCCTGGGGCACAATGGTATTGACAGGGACTTATAACAAGGTGAAAGACTTCTAAAGAAATAACTGAGTGCAACCTGAGAAGTATGAAACCAGTGTGAAAGCACTGAAGCATATGAATCAAATGTGCCATGTTGGTTCAAAGTTAAAAAAAATTCAACCCCACAGTGACATCTAAGAGTCATTTACAGCACCTGGTCTGATTTGACCCTCACACATTCATGAAACAATGGCCACATCAGATCATTTAATTAAAAAACCTAGGGAAAAAAAGCATTGTTCAATTGACAGGACTGTTTTGAAATGTTTGAAGCTTCTGTTTGGCCAAATTCACTTTACTTGGCAATTTTGAATCAAGCTTCAGATAAATGTTTTATATCAATTGAGCATTGTGGTCTGGGCACAGTGTCGAAACATAAGTTTCCAAGCAGGCATCCCTTATAGCTCTTTGTGTATGTTACACATATTCCAAAGAGGTCTCGTATGTTTTTATTAGTGGAGTTATTGAGCCAAGAAATGGGAATCATCTCAAACACTAAATCTTCTCAAGCTCATTTTAGAGTATCTCTCAATGCTTATTGTCTTAAACTCAGAAGTTGAGTCGTGGGTATAACCAGCACAGAATAAAGCTTTAATTATACTGTAATAGCTATCTCTTGATTCAGTTTTCACACTTCAACTCAAACAAAGACAGCCATTGACGTTCTTGGTCCCAAAAAGAAAATTCGAAAACAAAAAGTGATCCACCACATCGATGGATGGTGAACACTCACAGGAGTGTGTGCTGTTGGGAATACTTGATTATTTGATTATAGTGCAAATTAGATTTGTTTAATGAAACTCTTGGCAAAAGCACATTTAATAGCCTAGATGGATCCGGGAGCACACTCACAGGAAAAATTAAAGTGTTTGTTTTTCGCTGCAAGCATGCTTACAAACACTCTCTCTCTCATCCTTTCAGAATAACAGAATGGTGGGTATTCTTTTGTGGTCTTCACAGATACCACCGACTGCTTTCCTGTTATCAGAATGAAAAGAATTAGCTTCAGACAGCTAACAGGCCCAGTTGGGTTTAAATGCACACACCGACACATCGCTTACTGTAGCACTCACATGTAAAGTATTAGCTAAGGCTAAAATCAAATCAAAATCCCAATGCTATTTATATTCCCATAAGGACAGCTATGAAAACCCCATTGTTCTTTTCATTTTAGCTGAGCAGTCAGCATTTCAGAAAAAAATATAATGTTCTCGCATAACAGCTGTTATTTTGTAGGTTAAAATATATTAATAAAAGTTGGAGATTTTTGAGAGAAGACCAGTTAACTTTGCAGGTTTAGTTATCACATGCTTATGGCTCCTTGTATGGTTCTGACCTTGGCAGCCATGGTGGGTTGGTGTCCAGCGTTTTTGTTGTTTTTGTGTTCATTTTCGAGTTCTCTGATGTTTTGTAGACTTATTTGTTTGGTGGAGCTGCCTTATTTAACATTCAATAATTATAAACCATGGTTCTCTGGAAAACTTCCCCAGGCCAAAGGTGATGCCTCAGGAGTGGAGAACGTATTATGTATAATCAGACCAGGAACACACTGAACAAGGAGACCAGAGCAGCTAAAAGGAGCTGCTCCAGGAGCTGGAGAACCAGTTCTTGACTAAAGACCCTGCATCAGTGTGAAGAGGCCTAAAGACCATAACCAACAACAATACATCTCCCTCCTCCTCTTGTGCCCGTTAAAAATTGGTGTACGAGCCCAACGAGTTCTACAGTACATTTGAAACCCACAGTCTGACATCCTCCACCCGCTCTGACGACTCTGATCCACCAGAGCAAACATCAACACCCCACCTCAGCACTTCAGAGAGAGGTTGATGTGGGTCGACTCATCAGAAAGCAGAAGAGG
This sequence comes from Danionella dracula, assembly GCA_900490495.1. Classification (NCBI taxonomy): domain Eukaryota; kingdom Metazoa; phylum Chordata; class Actinopteri; order Cypriniformes; family Danionidae; genus Danionella; species Danionella dracula. The sequence continues at coordinate 13,219,516 of UELW01000522.1, forward strand.
AGGAAGGCACCAGGTCCTGAACGGGTCTCACCAATATGCCTCAGAACCTGTGCTGACCAGATGGCACCCATCTACACAAACATCTTCAATAGAGCATTGGAGCTGTGTGAAGTTCCTTTATGTTTCAAGCGCTCCACCATCATTCCTATCCTCAAGAAGCCACAGGACTCAATGACTACAGACCAGCGGCTCTCACATCTGTAGTCATGAAGACATTTGAGAGACTGGTGTTGGCTTACCTGAAGGACATCACTGGTCCCCACAATGACCGCTGCTGACCCAATTCTACTCAGCGATCATCGAGTCTGTTCTATGCATCTCCATCCCTATTTGGTTTAGCTCAGCATCCAAATCAGACATCTGGAGACTCTAGAGAACAGATCGAACTGCTGAAAAGATCCTTGGCGCTCCCCTACCCTCACTTCTATAACTGTACACCTCCAGAATGAGAAAGAGGGCTCTCAAAATCAATCTAGATGCTACTCACCCAGGCAACCAGGTCTTCCAGCAGAACAGCCCGGCACTAACACAGCTTCTTCCCTCAGGCCATTTAGGTCCTGAATCCATAATTTCCCCCACCCACACTCTCATATATTTCAAGTACTGAAGTAATTTGCCTGCCTTGACAACATCACAGAGCTCACCTGAGCTGAAAACAACAGAGTGTGTTTGTTTGTGAGAAAACTGATCGATCCACTCTCTGTGAACATAAGCTCTTAAACACCCATTTCATGTATTGCATGTCTTCAAGTTTAACTAATAATAAACTAAAATAACAATTTATACACAATAGGGATGTGCTGTCATCTGTCTTCCACAAATCTCTAAAATATAGATAGAATGATTATCTACAGGTGAAACAAAAGAAATTATGATGCTTTTGCTACATTTAGGAATCAATAAAGCTCCAAATAGAGACTACAAAATTAAAAGTGTATTCTCATTGTTTTCTCTGTCTATTCACAAAGCATCTAGGATCAACGATGCAAGCTCAAAATAAAAAATATGCAATTTATCCACACAAATGGTTGCACAGCTGTGTAAAGGAATAAAGTATGAAGTGTCATGTTGCATCCAAGTCATATCAACATATACATTTATAGTTCAGAAAAAAACAATAGTAAGTTTAGTAATTAGTCATTTTCACTGCTTGTGATTGAGTGTCATTCTCACAGCAGAATATTAATTACATAAATCTCTGAGAGAGCAGATGTAATTTTCAGTGTGAAAAAATTGTGATTTTACATTTTTAACGACGCCCATTATTTAATATATGTACAAATAGTGATCTGATATTATAACTGAAATATTTAAAGAAATATGGAATCATATGACACTTGTAACATAATCACAGTGAACAATGGTGAAACCTTGGTTATTTATTTATTATTCTCCTAATCAAGCAAGAACATTTTTAGATTTGCAAAGTTCATTGAATTGGCCCAAAACTGTGAGAACCACGGTTCCATGTGAGGAACTATATTCCATTTTGCTTTATTAGTTGAGGAAATATGAAACTGTAATTCAAGAATGCTAGAGCTCTATAAGTTGTGTGAACTATAGTAATAATTTAAAACAGTACACAATTCTGACACATAAAACTATGAATATTGGCTCAGAATTAATTGACAAAATTATGTTTTACTCAAAACTACAATAGCCTATTCCTGTTCCAAGCCCTTAACTGTTGTTTAATAATGAATTTCCCTCAAAATAAGTAATGAAAAACACAAGGTAGAGAAAATGATGTCACTTTCTCATCTTCATTTCAACTACAGACGTGACATCTATTATGTCTCTGCACAACTTCAGTGTGAAAGTGTCACTTCTGATTTAGAATCAGAGGGAAAAGTACACCAGTGCCCTTCTGAAGAATGCACACTTTTGTTCAGCTTTTCCTCAGGTCACAACAGACAATGTGAGGGCGGTGTACAAACCCAAACACAGGGACGCAGGTGCCCGAGGAGACTGTAGTTAAAATGCCCAAAATCTAGGTCACTACTACATGACTTGAACGCATGTTTAGGGGATTTTACAACACTTGCTGGTGACATATATTGTAATTATGCATTGTCAAAAGTGGCTGTCATTGGCTAACAAAACAGATGCAGTCGCATTCTACTGTTCACTGCATTCACTGTTTGTTTTGGGAATACCATTCCTAACATTACATTTATACAAAGTGTCATGCTGAACACAATCGATTTAGAAGTCAGCTTTATTACTAAATGGGTTGCTTTGCAATTCCTGATCCCTTGTTTTGGAACAAGCCTCAGCAAATATCTTCTCTTTCCAATCAAGAGTTATTTAAAAAGCTTGTAACATGCACTAGGTGCGACATGAAAATGTGAAGTGGGGAAGATTTTATGATTATCAGGAGTAAGAGAGAAAGGCACCTTGAAAAACATCTTCAATAAAACATTTTTACACATTTTGAATTCTTACATGTTTTTGTTGTAGAAATATTAAAGAAGTTTATTTAATATATTTTATCATTGGTTAGGTGTCATGATGAGCCTTTTTAGGTCAACAAATCATGTTTCATAGGAAATAATTAAATTATAAGCTTTGTTAAAGGCTGTTATCAAAATAGATAAGAATAGTGTGAATCGTACACTACTTTCAACTGTGAAAATGCATGCTCAAAAAATCAGAAGTCAGCCACCAGCACAATTTGTCTACACAAGATTGATCTATAAGCTTTTATCATAGGGTTAAGGTTAAAGCTTCTTTCGGTGTTGTGTGTATTCCTCCTGTGTAACTCCTCCTCCTTCATCAAATCAAAGCAGTTAGAAAACATTGTTTAAGCTTAGTTTTTCATTAGCGGCTTAAAATATACATACAACCTTTTATAAATAATATAATTAATTTAAATTTAAATAATTTTAACTCTACAATTACTGTATAAAGGTAAAACTATGTTCATTTAAAATAATTCAGAAATACTCCCTTATAATAGAATAATGGAGAAAAAAATAAAAGTATTAACATAAATCATCAATTCATAACTGCTCCAATTTCATTAGCATTGAGTGTGATGAGAGGAACAGATCTCATTGGAACACCGGTCCCTACCAAAAATCAGCTTTGTTGGACCTGCACTTTTCAATTGAGGCATGTTCACACACAAAACTTAGATGAATATTTGAATAGGTGTGTAGAGACCTTGCAGTAAGTAGAAGTCAGTTTTATTAATAAATCCTTCCCTGGACAAGATTTTAGCTTGCAGTTAGGTAAAAAATTAAATATCACTCTTTTGTAAAATGTGTGTGTTCCATAATTGTCACAGAGGCTAACCTCGTCACTCCCTCCTCTAACCAGCAGAGGGCACCCTCGTTGCACTAACTCCTGCTCCTCCACCTGCACCACACTACATTTCCCAGACACCCCAGGGGCATCGTGATTACACACCCAGCTGAAGAACATTACACCCCAGGTCCGCCGTGATTACACATCCAGCTGAGGAACATTATCACCAGTATTTAACAGACTGATTTCCTTTGCTCGAGGCTGTAATAGAAATTTACATTCATTATAATGGGTGTTGATAATTATCTATTTTGGCATTTTAAAATGATATTTAATGTATGTAAACAGTCTTAGCCTGGGAGGGAGGCGACTGGGTGAGTGGGTGGAGTCTCCGTACAGCGATGGGGCTGTCCCCTAGGGAGAGCTTAAATGCGCGCGCGCGGAGACTTCGCGTCCTCTTTTCCCCCGCCTTTCTTCCTTCTGGACTTTACCTGTAGCTTTCCGTAGTCTTTCTTTAGAGCACCGTTTCAGGTTCTGTTATAAATAAAGTTGCCGCTGTTGCTGTTGTTCTATACCCTGGCTCCGGAGTGATTTTCTACGAGAGAGAGTTTAATATTCTACGACATTTTTGGCGACGAGAAAGGTAACTGGCCGCGCCAGTTGAATCCACGTGTTGGCACAAAGGAGCCATTGTTTTTGTTCTTTCGTCGAGGGACGCTCTTTTCGTCGAGTGATTTCAGCGATTCAACGCGGGATTTCCGGCACGAGCTTTCAGGCGAGTGAACATTTTTATGCTGTGATATTAGATAGATACTTTTACCACGTGTTTACGCTTACTGGTGCGTGTACGCGCGTGCACGTTGCGTTGTGGCCTTTGTGGCGAACCAGTAGGGGGAAGGTCGTGTTTTGTTGAAAATAAAGGGGATAAGTTCTTCTTGTACGGCTTGTTGTCTTGGGGAACAAGTGGGAGGCTTATAATTATTTTCATGACTGGGGAAACACGACTGAGGGGATAGTTTGTGATTAACTCCCCTGTACAAAACCGTGCAGGTTCTAGGAGAAACGTGGGGGGAGTACACAAATTATTTTCTGCATCCGGTTAGCGCTGCGAGAATCATCTTAAGCCCTGAATAACGCAGTACTGTGATAGCTGACCGGGTGTCTTTGTATCGACAGTGTAGCGGTACGGATAGAATCGGCGATATTAACCGGTTCGATTCTGGCTGCGAAATGTAGGTACCACGGGGAGTTTGACGAAATTCCTGCGTGACCTTGCGTGTCTGAAAGTGTTTGTGTGGTATTGCAGTTGATGTTCACAGTCGTGCAGTGTGTTTTGCGAAGCGATTAATATATAAATATTTTTTTCTCTTCTTTTTCCTTATCGAAGTTTTGGCGTTTTGGTTGTTTATTTTTGTTTGTTTTTCTTTTCTCTCGTTCTCTTTCTCTCCAAGCGTTATGGGTGTAGAACACAGCAAAGCAACTAAGGCTAAGAGGGTGCTTGCAAGGTATCTTTGTAATCCAAACGTAAAATATATGCAGTGCAACTATGGGGACGATTCTTTAACTCAGTTTGCGTTTTGGGTGGACAAATGTGGTTTTCCTGATAGGGGCAGTTTCAGTATTAGGCAATTGGAACATTTCAAATTCACCCTTTTGCAACATGAACGTAATAGAGTTAAAATTGATTGGGAGGCTTTTGAGATGTGGCATTCTGAAGCAATATTTAGGGAAAGGAAGCTGAAAAGGAATAAAACAGAATTAACCCCTCAATCTGTGAAACTGTTTTCAGACGACCTGGAGACATGTGCTGGCCGGAGCTCTCTTCTTTGTTCTCCAAACCATGTGCTCGGGCATCCTGCAACGGTGGAGGAGGGGTCTCCTAAAGAACAAAAAGCCCATCCCCCGCCATATAGCCAGGGACAAGTAGCAGGCCCCTGTTCGGGGGTAGCCGAAGATCTTCAAAGACTGGAAATAAAACCCCATTCTCCTGTAAGTCAACGGACGAGGCGAAAGCTGACGTTTGCTGTTCCTGCTACACCTACATGTCCACCTTCCAGTGTTTCAAAAGGATTGTCTTCTCCACATAGTCTACTCCAGTCAAGCACTCCATTCCCTGCGAACACTCCAAACATCTCAAGGGGCGGGCTTTGCATGTTAGACAGGTCTGACAGTTTCTATGGTTCAAATGCCTGACTCTACCCTTCCCCCTCATAATTCAGCAAGTGTTGATAACTCCATCTCCGATTTTCAATTACCGATGGTGGAGGTGGCTGGTCCGGAGGGTTTTCCTGTCTTGGTTTGTAGGCCATGGACATACGCTGACATTCAGGAGGTGGTGCATCAGCTCCCCAATCCTGTAGAAGCGGGAGGGGGGAGATTGGTCAAATATTTGAACAGTTCTGTAGGGAGTTCAGGCCAACTTCAAGTGAGATACGGCGCCTCCTGGGAGTGAAGCTGGGACTTGACATTTCGAAGCTGAAAGTTCAGTGGCCAGAGGGGGTGCTGCAGATGCGGCACACGGAGTGGTCACACAGAGCCAACCAGGAGTATGTCCAGCTCATTACTCAAGTGAGGGATGCCTGCAAGCCAGCATTTCCGACCAGGATGGACATGACAAAAATTTCAATGTGTACACAGGGAAAAGGTGAGACTGTCACACAGTATTTAAATAGATTAATTGTAGTCCATGATTTATACAGTGGGATTAGAGAAGCCTGACGACTTGAGTGCTGCTGGGATAACGCCATATGAAGCACATCTGAGGAACAGCTTCATCAATGGTCTGCAGGAACCTATATCAAAGAGGCTGAAAAGCATCTGCATCGAGTGGGACTCAGGGAAGCTACATCTTGTGGAGAAGCATGCTCTACATGTGGAGAAGCTTCTAGATGCAGAGGAGATACATAAAGCCAAGAGAAGGGAGAATGAAACGTATGCAGCCCAGAAAGTAGTTCTTCAAATGGTAGCACACGAGGTGCCAAGACGCCCGACAGGGGATGCAAGACGGGGGGAAGAAGAAGTACTCAGGTGGAGGATGTCGTCTCTGCAAACAACCTGATCACCTAACAAGGTACTGTCCGCAAACCAAGTGCTTTGGATGCGGTGACTTGGGACATCAGCTCAAGGATTGTTCGAATCCGAAGCCGTTTGTCGGGGCCCGGGGGCATGGTGGTTTGTGAGAGCAGGAGGGGAGCGACACCGGACATGTCGACCAGGGAGTGACCAGGGGTGAGTCTTATTTAAATACTAAAACACTAACAATTAATGAGGGAATTTTTGACTTGAACAAAATGATTGAATTTGTTGAGAGAAAAGTGAATTGCGGAAAAGTAAATGAAACTTATGCGAAATACTCTGCTGAGGCCTATACGCGGTTGCCTATCCTAACTCTTATGGTTAATAATAAGCCCATTGAATTTTTGGTTGATTCTGGTGCATCTAGATCAGTGATTAGGGCTTCTGAAATGCAGCCATTGCCAAAATTGAGTGGGAGGTTTCTGACATCCATTGGGGCAGCGGGAGTAAAATAAGGGAGCAATTTTCAAGTCCATTAAAATGTGAAATTGATAATGTCAAACCATTCAAATTTTCATTTTTGATTTCAAATTGTTGCCCTCTAAATCTAATGGGTAGAGATTTGATGTGCCATCTTGGAATAATTGTTGTGAGTTCCCCTAGTGGCCTTTCAGTGCAATTGCCTGAAATACAGTGTCTAAAACACTCTGACTCAATACAATTAGTGTATGGATAGCGGGTTTGATAATCCGATGGATTGGTAGTAAGCCGAACACTTATGAGCATGGCAATGGAGTTGACTAACCAAACTGACCTGACTAATGTACACCCTGAGATTATTTGTATAGCACATACCCATGAAGGGTATGATGACAATTTTGGGGTGGAATGGATGAGAGAGGGGAAAAAAATAGAACAACTGATGTTCAGACGAATGTTTTGGGATAAAACTAGATGTTGTGTAGAAGTTAAACCTTCAAACACAGAGGTTTTAGGGGGTAAACCAAATCTTTTCCTGTTAGAGGGCACAGTTCCATATGTCTCATTGAGAAAACCTTTGACAGATTCATGGCATTCATTGGGTTCTTGGATGATATCTTTAATGTCAGATCAAAATTGGGAAGCTATCCCTGATCGATCTGTATTATATAACAGTAACAGAGAAGCATATTGTGTGCCATTGACTTTCATTGTTGATTCAAGGAGAATTATTGAACTGATGCCAGGGGAGGAACTTTGACTGAACAATTTGGGGCACAAATTTTGTCTTAACTGATGATAGGTTGAAGGAGGTTCCACAGAGCTTGTGGGCTAAAGACAAAAATGATGTAGGCCTAATTAAGAGTTGTCCGCCGTTTCAAATCACGGCTAAAGGTGATTTCAGACCTCGTAAAACCAATATCCTTTAAAGGCTGAGGCGGTGAAGGGGATTACTCCAGTTTTCAATGCATTGTTAAAAGCAGGGGTAATTGTGCCTTGTTATGATTCTTCGGTCAGGACACCAATTTTTCCGGTTAAAAAAATGCCAGATGCCAGGTGAACCTGAGCGATGGAGATTTGTGCAGGATTTAAAGGCGGTGAAATGATGCAGTTGTTTCAAGAGTGCCAAATGTACCTACCCCTATACATTGCTCACACAGGTTCCACAGGATTGTGAATGGTTTTCAGTGGTGGATTTGGCTAATGCGTTTTTCAGTGTGCCTGTCCATCCTGACAGTCAGTTTTGGTTTGCTTTCCTTTTCAACGGCAAGCCTTATACCTTCACACGGCTGTGTCAAGGATACTGTGAATCTCCAACCATCTATAATGAGGCTCTTAGAATAGCTTAGAGGTTTAGAGTTAGGTTCGGGATCTGTCCTATTGCAATACATGGATGATTGTTTGCTTGCCAGTCCAAGCAAAGAGCAATGTGAAAATGACACCATTAAACTGTTTGAAACATCTAGCTCAAGATGGTCACAAGGCAAGTATGTCTAAACTGCAATTTGTTCAACGGGAAGTGAAATTTTTGGGACCATTTGATTTCAAAACAGGGTAAACGACTGGAGGTGAGTAGAATCAAGGCCATACAGGACATTCCGAAGCCCAGGACTAAGAAACAGTTATTATCATTTCTTGGTATGTGTTCATATTGTAGACAGTTCATCGTAAACTATTCTTGTTTGGAAGCTCCTCTGAGCGAAATTTGCCATGGGAAAGGTCTTGGGGCCAATGGCGCCCTCTCTTGGACATTGGAAGCGGGAACAGGCTTTTGAAAATGTGAAGAAAGAAGCTTGCAAACCACGCCGACACTTGGGATTCCTGATGCTACTAGACCGTTTGTCCAAACAGTGGATGAGAAGCAGGGATGCATGACTTCTGTGTTGTTACAAGATCATGGAGGTAAGCTACGGCCAGTGGCTTATTTTTTCAGCAAAATTAGATCCAGTGGCTGCTGGACTTCCTTTATGTTTACGTTCAGTGGCAGCGGCGGAGAAAGCAGTGAATGCTTCACGAGATATTGTGGGGTATGGTGAGTTGACTCTGTTGGTGCCTCATGCTGTTTCACAATTATTATTAGAACAAAAAACTGCTCATATGACAGCTGCAAGATGGTTGAGATACAATACTGTTTTATTGGACATGCCGAACGTCACTGTGAAAAGATGTACTGTGCTTAACCCTGCAACTCTTCTGCCAACAGAATTTGATGGTGAGCCACACAGTTGTGTTGAAGTAATTAATGAAGTGTGTTCCCCTAGACCTGATCTGAAAGAAGTACCGTTGCAGAATCCTGATTTGGTGATCTATGTGGATGGCTCGGCCTACAGGAATGAGGAGACAGGTTTGAATTGTGTGGGATATGCTATTGTAACACAACATGAAACATTGGTGGCTAAATCTTTACCTTCTCATTTATCTGCACAAGCTGCTGAGTTGATAGCTGTAACGGAAGCTTGTAAATTGGCTAAAGATAAAAGAGTAACGATCCAGACTGACTCTAGATATGTTTTTGGGATTTGTCATGACTTTGGGGCCTTGTGGAAACATAGAGGTTTTCTTACGTCATCTGGGAAGCCTATTGCGCACCATAAGTTAGTTTCTGAGTTATTGGATGCTATTTTGCTACCTAAGGAGATAGCAGTTTGTAAATGTGATGCTCACACTGGTGGAAAAGATCTTGTTTCACAGGGGAATGCTAGGGCCGACGCTGCAGCTAAGAGGGCGGCGACACGAGTAGTAGCTGAGGTATCAGTCCTGACGAAGGTCTGTACTCCCACAGTGGACATATCGGAGTTGCAGAGTGAGGTTCCACAGGAGGAGAAGAGGGTGTGGAGGAAAGCAGGTTGTACAGTGGTAAATGATGTTTGGGTGGGTCCCAATGATAAACCATGTTTACCAAAAAGGTTGTTTCCGTTTTATGCTAAATTAGTTCATGGTAAAGATCATGTGTCAAAGATGGGAATGATACACAGCATAAACCAACACTGGTTCACTAAAGGTTTTGCTAGCTATTCGCAGACCTTTTGTGAACGATGTATTATTTGTGTAACAAATAATGTTGGAAGAGGAATCAAGATGGCGAGTGCTGCTCATCCGCCTCCAAGTGGACCTTTTGAGCATTTGCAGATGGACTTCATTGAGCTTCCTCCATGTGGGGGAAAAAATTTTGTTTAATAATAGTGGATATGTTTTCAAAATGGATTGAAGCTTTTCCAGCGGCTAAACAGAATTCCAGTGTGGTGGCGAAAGCTTTGCTTACTGAGGTGATTCCCAGGTGGGGAATTCCAACCCGGATCTCCAGTGATAACGGTACACCTTTTGTAAACAGCGTTCTCCATATGCTGGGTGAGTATCTTGGTATCGATTTGAAACATCATTGTGCTTATCATCCTGCTAGCGCAGGAGCAGTTGAAAGGGAAAATGGTACCCTGAAAACCAAACTGGCAAAGTGTTGTGAAGAAACTGGACTAAATTGGGTCACGGCTCTTCCCCTAGTTCTTATGTATATGAGACGAGGGTAAGGGGAAGAGCACAGCTGAGTCCATTTGAAATATTGATGGGGAGACCAGCTAATACTGGTATTGGGCCTCCAGGTCTTCCTAGACACTTAACAAGTGAATGTGATGATGATATGTTGGCATATTGTTCAAACCTTTCTTCTGCTCTGCATGATCTTCACAGGCGGGTGAAGGATGCGTTACCGGAACCGGCCCAAGTGTATCTTCATGATCTGAGACCTGGAGACTGGGTGGTGGTGAAGAATTTGCAGAGGAAAAAGGCGCTGACGAAGCGCTGGCAGGGTCCATTCCAAGTTCTTCTCACTACGCAGACAGCAGTTAAGGTGGCAGAGAGAGCGACTTGGATCCACGCAAGTCACTGCAGAAGAATTCCACAGCCTGTTGAAGGGGTTCCAGGAAACGCACAGCAGGCATAATCATCAGCTGAAGGGATGGAAAACATCTGCCGGAGCATCGTTTTCCTGTGGTTCATAGTGGGGGTGTTCCTACTGGATCATCATCTCCAAGAGGGTTCTGAAGGGGAAATAGAGTGTATTACCAGTTATGGTAATGACGGAAATGTGCGGTCCTGGGTCCATTACCTCTGCAAATACCCCTGTGAATCAAAACCTTTGAGCTCTGTTTGGTGCAGCACATCTTCCTCGCTGCCTGGCCATAGGCGAGGGGGGGTGTTCTTGGAGAAAAAATGGCAGCTTTGTCACATTCCTTCTTGCACGGATAACTGACGAGGATGCAGGGAAGTTCTGGTGTGCAACGGAGCAGATCACATCTGATTCATACGAAATGATGGTGAACATCTTGGTGAAGCCAGCCCCTCCCCCAGTGTCCGAAAAATTAATAGATCTAGTGCCAAACCCTGAACAAATCATTAGTGACATTGATATATTGGATAAAGTGGTAATTATGGAGGCTACAAACTTACCGGAGGAGGTTAAACAAGTTAAAATAGCAAAAATTAAGTGTGAGGGGAATCATGCATGTGCCTTAGCCTTATTACAACATGAAAGTTTGAACATTAAACAGAGTTGTTGGATATGTTTACAAATGAATCAGGAATGGCACACTGAGCAAATAACTATTGATCTTGTTACCCAAATTCAATGTAAAATTCCTAAAGCTATGGCTATAATTACTTTGATAGCAGATGTAATAAAAAATGATCTAACACCAGATAGAGTTCAAACAAATTGTTCTACTGATAAACCCATGTATTCGAAACTAAGTTTTGAGGTTATGACAACAAAAGCTGAAGTTTGTATATGTTCGGAGGATGGTAATTATGATGTGGGATTTTCACAATGCGATATTAAAATTACTGTAAGGAACAATACGAGAAAGTGTACAATTTTGAAGAAGAATGGAAAATTTGTTAATTTTTTTTGTCCATTCTCATCATTAGAGACGGCTCCGGCTGCAGTGTGGGTGTGTGGCACACGAGCGTATCATCAGCTTCCCCAAAAATGGCGTGGATGTTGTTATGCTGCTTTATTATCTACAGGGACATCAGTGTTACTACAGGAGGGTCCAACCGATGTAGTTCGAGTTAAGCGAGCTATAAATGGAGTGGCTAAATATAATGGGTATGTTTTGTCAGATCCGTGGACTTCACCAGGGGCGAATGTGGGTTGGTCATTGTTTTTGGGTGGGGGTACAACTACAGCATTAAATAAAATTAATGGGTTGGCATATAGCATGTTATCATTAGCTAATGACACAGAAGTAGCATTGGGACTAATTAATTCTGAGATGCAAAACATTCGTGATGCAGTTATTCAAAATAGATTAGCATTGGATTTTAACAGCCGAAAAGGGGGGAGTATGTAAATTATTGGGTACTTCTTGCTGTTTTAATATCCCAGACGAATCAAAGAATATATCAAATGTAATACAACATATGAGAAATTCTTTAGTTGTACCATCTGAAGCAGACAACTCGTGGTTTTCATGGATTGCGAACCTGTGGGGAGGGTGGGGATACTGGCTTCTACACACCATGATTCCAGTTCTGATCATAATCTTGCTGATCGTCATCTGCCTGCCTTGTTTCTTGCAATGCATCTCATCTTTTTTGGAAAAAGCAATCGCTTCAGTCATTGCAATGGAGGGATATAAGATGGTGAAAACAACGGATGAGGAATGGCAGGCGCCATTTGTTGATGTTGAAGAAATTACCATCAATCTTTAATGGAATTAAAGGGTGATGTGCTAGTAACCTCTCCCCTTAAAGTCACTCGGGGGGGAAAAGGGTTTTCAAGAATCAACGCCTGAGGATTTCGTGGAGATAAAATAAGGACTAACTTTTGCATGCTACTGTTATTTTTGAATGTTCTGAGATTGTGACACCAATGCAGCACACGGCAAACAGAGTAGGGCAAGTTAGTGAATATGAACTGGTCTTTTACTTTCTGCAAGACAAAGAGCAGAAAGATGTTTGGCCTTCATATTAACCCAGGGTAGAGCCTGAGGGATAGAATTTCAACCGTATCTGAGCTATTGCCTCAGTTAGAGTAGACTGAACAAGGGAATTGTAATTCTTAAACGGTTGAAACACTGTCCTTCTGGTGCTAATCTGGGAAAGAGGGGATATTTTTGTTTATGGATAGTAATGTTTAGTATTTTAAGCTTGTAGAAGTGTTTAGGCTGAATAACTTTCATAAAATTGTTAAGTTTTTTTTTGTTTATAGTGTGTTTTCATGTGTTAGGAGGTGATTTTATAGATGTATTGTGTTACTGAATGTGCCTTATTCCTGTTAAGATGGGGTTCATATTGTATAGAGGGAAAATTTAAGTAAGGTAATTAATGAAGATTTTGTTAAAATCATACGAATGACAATATTGGATCAACCAATACATTACTTATAATATTCTCTTTACAATCTAACTTGATCGTATATCTACCTCAAAGTAATATCAGGGTTATGTTTTTTATTTTTTATAATGATTAAACTTCTTTAAAGGTAATTGTCATGTGACAAACAGGAGGGAAATGTAATAGAAATTTACATTCATTATAATGGGTGTTGATAATTATCTATTTTGGCATTTTAAAATGTAAACAGTCTTAGCCTGGGAGGGAGGCGACTGGGTGAGTGGGTGGAGTCTCCGTACAGCGATGGGGCTGTCCCCTAGGGAGAGCTTAAATGCGCGCGCGCGGAGACTTCGCGTCCTCTTTTCCCCCGCCTTTCTTCCTTCTGGACTTTACCTGTAGCTTTCCGTAGTCTTTCTTTAGAGCACCGTTTCAGGTTCTGTTATAAAATAAAGTTGCCGCTGTTGCTGTTGTTCTATACCCTGGCTCCGGAGTGATTTTCTACGAGAGAGAGTTTAATATTCTACGACAAGGCGAAGCCTTGTTTGTCTCTGTGCTGCAACTCTGAGCGTTCACCCTGTTTGTATGCCTGCCTGTTATGACCCTGCCTGTGTACCGTTACGATCCTAGCCGCCTGCCCTTTGTACTACTCTTGCTGCCTGCCCTGACTACCTGCCTGTTATTCTGACTACGTTGTAAATAAAAGCCTGCATATGGATCCCAACCCGAGTGTCGTTATGTTACAGAAGACTTCGCCACCCTACGATCCAGCGGCTTTCTCGCAGCTGTCCTCAGCGCTGTTTTCGCAGGCTAACCAACTCGCTGCGCACCACCATCAGCTGGATCGCCTGACAGCCCTCACTGAGCAACTGGTAAAGACGCTCCAGAATCTACATGTCGCTTCTCCAGCGGCAGCCATGACGTCAAGAAGCACTCTCGCAGCTTCCGCTGCCACAGAAGCGCCACAGATCAGTCCTCGCCCCGCCTTTCCCGAGAGGTTTGACGGGGATCCAACGAAGTGCAAGGGATTTTTGCAGCAGTGCTCTCTCTTCATTCGCCAACAACCCACGCTCTACACCACGGACACCAGTAAGATCGCGCTTGTCATTTCGCTGCTAACCAGTAGGGCACTAGAATGGGCCACGACCGTATGGAGAGGAGAGGGCACTGTGTTTCTCACATTTCTGGAGTTCACGGAGAGCTTAAGTAGGACATGTTATCAACCCCGCGAGGACAAAAGCGCGGGTGATAAACTGCTAGAGTTATCACAGGACAGAGTGCAGCAACCAAACAAGAACCCAGCCAACCACCAGCGAGGAGAACAAGGAGAGGTTGCCCTCCCAGAGTGGTATGGGCTTCCTATACTCAACCCTCTAGTCTTTGAGCCCAGTCTTGCCTCAGATCCCTCCAAGGTGGAGAATCGCGCTCCCCACGTACCCTGTGCTAAACTCCCCGTCCAGACTCCCTCTGTCTACTGCCCTGAGAGAGCCTGTCTAGACACCTCCACGGGGGTGCCACAACCACCACCTCCGAAGAAGAAGAAAAGGAGTGGTTCAAACCCCTCGACTCTCTCTTCTCCGGTCAGTACGACCGAGTCCACTGCTCTGAGGGGTAGTGTAGTCCACGCGGGTGTTGCCCCGGAAACGCTGATCCCTGAGGCTGAAGGGGGAGTCGTGGTTGAGGTGTGCCATGCTTCTGTCTTTAATAATGGGGGGTCTTGTTATGCCGTCCTGCCTGCGCCGCCCCAGGTCCCGCGTCTGCCTGCGCCGCCCCAGGTCCCGCGTCTGCCTGCGCCGCCCCAGGTCCCGCGTCTGCCTGCGCCGCCCCAGGTCCCGTGTCTGCCTGCGCCGCCCCAGGTCCCGCGTCTGCCTGCGCCGCCCCAGGTCCCGCGTCTGCCTGCGCCCCCCAGGTCCCGCTCTGCGCGCCGCCCCAGGTCCCGCGTCTGCCTGCGCCGCCCCAGGTCCCGCGTCTGCCTGCGCCGCCCCAGGTCCCGCGTCTGCCTGCGCCGCCCCAGGTCCCGCGTCTGCCGGCGCCGCCCCAGGTCCCGCGTCTGCCGGCGCCGCCCCAGGTCCCGTGTCTGCCGGCGCCGCCCCAGGTCCCCGTCTGCCTGCGCCTCCCCAGATCCCCTCGTCTGCCTGCCCCCCCAGGTTCCCGCTTCTGCCTGCGCCGCCCCATTCCCGCTCTTCCTGCTCCGGCTCCCCCGCCCGTTTCGTTCTTCCCGCCTTCCTTCTGCCCGCCGCCCCCAGGTTCCGTGTCTGCCGGCGCCGCCCCAGGTTCCGTGTCTGCCGGCGCCGCCCCAGGTTCCGTGTCTGCCTTCGCCGCTCCAGGTTCCGTGTCTGCCTTCACCGCCCCAGCGCCTGTGTCTGTCGGCGCCGTTCCAGGTTCCGTGTCTGCCGGCGCCGCTCCAGGTTCCGTGTCTGCCGGCGCCGCTCCAGGTTCCGTGTCTGCCGGCGCCGCTCCAGGTTCCGTGTCTGCCGGCGCCAACCCAGCGCCGCTGCCCTGCTCTGCCGGCGCCACCCGAGCGCCGCTGCACCGCTCTGACCATGCCTGCTCTGCCGGCGCCAACCCAGCGTCGCTGCCCTGCTCTGCCGGCGCCAACCCAGCGTCGCTGCCCTGCTCTGCCGGCGCCAACCCAGCGTCGCTGCCCTGCTCTGCCGGCGCCAACCCAGCGCCGCTGCCCTGCTCTGCCGATGCCTACTCTGCGCCTGCCGGCGCCACCCGAGCGCCGCTGCCCAGCTCTGCCGACGTCTGCTCTTCGCCTGCGCCTGCCGGTGCCACCCGAGCGCCGCTGCCCAGCTCTGCCGACGTCTGCTCTTCGCCTGCGCCTGCCGGCGCCACCCGAGCGCCGCTGCCCAGCTCTGCCGATGCCTACTCTGCGCCCGCCGGCGTCACCCGAGCGCCGCTGCCCAGCTCTGCCGACGTCTGCTCTTCGCCTGCGCCTGCCGGTGCCACCCGAGCGCCGCTGCCCAGCTCTGCCGACGTCTGCTCTTCGCCTGCGCCTGCCGGCGCCACCCGAGCGCCGCTGCCCAGCTCTGCCGATGCCTACTCTGCGCCCGCCGGCGTCACCCGAGCGCCGCTGCCCAGCTCTGCCGACGTCTGCTCTTCGCCTGCGCCTGCCGGCGCCACCCGAGCGCCGCTGCCCAGCTCTGCCGATGCCTACTCTGCGCCTGCCGGCGTCACCTGAGCGCCGCTGCCCAGCTCCGCCGGCACCTGCTCTTCGCCTGCTCTTGCCAATGCCACAGGTCTTGTTTCTGAGGTCACTTTTTGTGGCATGGCTCCTGCCACTAGCTCCTCCCTGGACTGCCTCTTAGGCACAGGGAGGGGTACGGTCCAGAGGAACACTCTTGGGTAACGCGGAGGACACTCTCGACCCAGGCCTCACAGAGACCTTCCACCGCAACCACCCGAACAAGCCAGCTCCTCGACCACGTGGGAGACCCCGTCACCGTCTGCCTCATCGCGCCAGGAATCGCTCATAGGGAGGGGCCTACGTCAGAGGCTAACCTCGTCACTCCCTCCTCTAACCAGCAGAGGGCACCCTCGTTGCACTAACTCCTGCTCCTCCACCTGCACCACACTACATTTCCCAGACACCCCAGGGGCATCATGATTACACACCCAGCTGAAGAACATTACACCCCAGGTCCGCCGTGATTACACATCCAGCTGAGGAACATTATCACCAGTATTTAACAGACTGATTCCCTTTGCTCGAGGCGAAGTCTTGTTTGTCTCTGTGCTGCAACTCTGAGCGTTCACCTTGTTTGTATGCCTGCCTGTTATGACCCTGCCTGTGTACCGTTACGATCCTAGCCGCCTGCCCTTTGTACTACTCTTGCTGCCTGCCCTGACTACCTGCCTGTTATTCTGACTACGTTGTAAATAAAAGCCTGTATATGGATCCCAACCCGAGTGTCGTTATGTTACAATAATAGTTTAACAATCAACACTTGTTGTTGTTTTCCTTAAAATATGTTTGTTTATTTTGTTAGTTAAAATGAAAAAGCTGTCGATGTACTGTATATTTCATATATAAACTTGATAACAATCAATTTTCAACCTTTAACTTGATATAGCTTGGAATGACATGACAAAACTACCTGTAGTTTTCAAGCGCAGCCTGTTGGTCAGCAAATGACTGACTTTATTGTTGCCACTTCTGCCTCTCCAAAATAAACTCCCTGATTCATGAATTATAAAATTAATGTTTGCGTGTTCTCCCCAATTCTCAGGTTCTCAGTGTTTGCTTGTAAAGGTGCGTGTGGAGAAGACACTTCACAACTTAAGACAAGGTTTGGGTTCAAAGTACATCACATATGACCTTATAACACAATTAACACAAACACGTCAGATAAATTATGTTTGCTAGATAAGCAATAAAGCTTGCCCTTTTCTCATACAAATACAACAGCACACTTCCTTTTCCTTCAATTCAACTGTCTCTTAGCTTAAGCCAACGTTAAAGACAGAAATGTCAACAAAATGTATCAAGCTGTCTTTTCCAAAAGGCTTTTGGCATGGAGTTCGCAGTTTGGTTTGGATTGGATTCTCAGGGGATTGATTTCAAAAGCTTGTGAAAGGCCTCTTTCTCCCTCTGAGTGATTTAGGCCTCATGTGTGTGGTAGCTCAATGGCCCTAATCCAGCTTTGATAGCTGCCCCCTGCATTCAAACACTGAGAGTGGGCCAAAGCGACTTCACATCCTGTTAATTACCAACTCTTCCTTCAGTAAGAACTGTAGTGTCTCTCACAAACTTCCCAGCCACTAGCAAGCCTTGTGATTTACAGCCACTGTGAGACAAAGACACCCTTTTTAAGCTCACAATGACAGCTGACCCCCCTTTGAAGAGCTTGAGGGGTTTATATTGTTTAGAGGCGGAGCGTTTGACAACCAGTTTTGTGAGAGTTATGCCAGAATGTATTGAGAGGTCACTTGTGGTTTGTAGTGTGTGAAAGATCAGCAGGTCAGGTCTCGGGTAAACGGTGCTGTTTTGCAAAGTTAGCAAGAAAAAGACTCCGATGGAGCTTTCCCTTTTGAAGCAGAATGGATAGTGCACCACATTCCACTGAGTATCACTGATGAGGTCAAGAATGTGCCCATGGATACAATGCATCTCAATATGAAAGGGATGAAAATTGCAATTTGTCAACTGGCCACTTGAGGCGGGTACCAACATTTCATAGACTATACATGATGGAGATGCTATACATGTTTGTATTTGTTTACTTCAGGTTGTCTGTGTCTGACTTTGATGTGTGACCAAATGGTCTTTTCTTTTTTTTAAATATTGTAAAGCGTTCCTGAACAGAGACACACTCGCTTGTTTAGGACACTCTGGTAGTGTGCACGATTGAAAATCAAGTGCAAAGAATGTACTGAACATACAATTGACCCATTAGTATGTAATATTTTGCATTCTCCAAATACTTTTGAAAATAACGCAACACTACGCTGAAAAAAAAAACAACTAATAAAAGTTTGTTGAATTTTTTTAAACTTGTCATTCAGTCAATTCATTATTTATAGTTAGCTAATTTTTTGTTGAAAAGTTGTTCACTGAATTAATATTTTCTAATTGAGTTCACATTCTGAGTAACTGTAGTTTACTGGATATTAAAAGGCACGTTCAAGCAATGTTGTGATATGCTGAGCTAATTAAACAATGTTTTGTTGAGTCATTTTTGAAAAAAAAAAACAATTAGCTTATTTCACTAATTGTGAAATTTTGCATAACACTTATATGTTGAGTCAAGTACATTTTGACTGTAATCTTTGTGCAATAATTATTTTGTATCTTCATTAAACGTGTTCTGTTTCCTGTATTAGAAAGTTGTATACATGTGAGACCATCACCGTGCTAAAGGCTGCAGTAAGAACTACTTGATAATTTGGGAAAATAGAATGAATCAAACATAAACACTAAAAATATCTCTCATGAATGAGAGAATGAGCAGAAGAGATAAGAGTTGATAGACATGATTATGAGAATAGCAAGTGAAAAACTGGTTGAAAATAACGCAAGGAAAATACCAGACATGATCGGAATCACAATGAGAAATAAACACTACAGAGAGTAGAAAATAAACTGATCATTTTGGTAACAAACCGAGCCATTATAGAAAAGGCAAGGAGTGATAAATATCAGACAAACTCCTGCTGCAGAGCTGAAACTGAAATGCTTTGAACACAAAGTGAAAATTCTTTCTGCTCGTTTCAACTCACACTCTGTCACTTGAAACGGACATGAAATTGTGTAAAAACCTTGGTAAAAACTGAAGAATTTGGGAATATTGACATTGACATGACATTCTAGTATTGGAATGTAAATGATTAAACTTGTTGGAATTACCAGCAAGAAGCAAGCCGTGCAAACATGCTTTTCCTCCTGCCTCAATGTTATGCAATATATAGCAAGCCAGACTCAGCTGATGGTGTAATCCACAGGGTTTTTATTTTCTTCATTCAGAATGAGAATCAGATGTCATGGTGTAGGGGAAACAATCTCTCCCACCCATCCGGCTGAAGCCTGCAGCTGGAGGCACTGGTACATGTGTACTTCATGGTGACAGGAAGGTGAACATTCCACCCTACTTCCGTCACCGGCCAGCAGCTGGAAGAACCAGGGAAAAAAATCTCCCGTGAAACAGCATTTCTAAAATGGACAGTTGCCCGTGTGGCCATAGGGATGGGAACTTCCTGTACAAGCTCTGTCAGAGCGTATAAGTGGACAAGTAAAAATCTCTGCAGCGCTTTTGTTCCTCCACCGGACATTGGAGGAACCCTGCTGTTACCTCCTCCTCTCTGCCCACTCACGACAGTTTAATATCCTGCTGGCATTTCACTGTCGACCGTTGTCATCTTAGACAGACTTGGGTTCCCAGACGCTCTTGGGTTGAGGGGCTTCATGGGTGGCTGAGACTTTCTGACTATCACATGAATCTCTGCCTTTTCTGTGAAAATCACTGTAGTCTGGGTTTCAAACAAAGTGTCATTCAAATGAGTTTGCATCACTAGTTAGCGTGATCAATGGAGAGGAGGAGTCAAACAGTTAAACAAACAAATCATATCTTCCTCTTTGTTCTAAAATCAGGAATGCCTGCTAACTGTACATGAACTGCAAATACAGAGGCCTGCAGTTACAAAATAACACAAGTACAGCATATACTGTAGATAGAGAGATTATGGAAGATGTCAAATAAACAGCTACTTGCCTCTAAGGGCTGAACCACTTTATTTGGTGCAGTTTACCATGAAAACATGATTATCTGTTCAACCTGCAGTGCTGGAAATTAACTAAAAAGTGAAGGCATCACTACCCCTACAAGGTAAATAATCTTAACGCAACCTGCAATAAATGTTGAGCCAGCAAACTAATAAAAGCAGCCGTAACTGGCTCAACACAAAATGGAGGACGTGAGAGACACACATTTCAAACTATACTCAAAATAAAGCTTTTTTTTTTCAGTTTACACTTACAACCAGGGATGGGTATTGAAAGGGATTGTTAAAACTGATTCTGTTTACCAAACTTTAAATCAACCCAGGTTATGTTTTTCAGCTTTAAAACATTTCCTACAAATTTGAATTACTATAAGTCTTCTTAAAAAAGCTAAGGCTGAAACGTTAAAATAATGAAAACCAACAGAATTTTACTCTGTGCTGTCAGTGCCAGTTAAAAGTTAGGCTCTGAGAAACTCTCACACTGAGCTCTCAGCCAAGAAAGGGAAACCATGGAAGAACACAAAAATATTTAGCTTTTTCTATTCACATTGAGGAAAAAAGGAAACCAAGTCCCTGTGAACCCACAAAGAGCTGTTTGGGATGTGAAACCTGAGGACCCCATGTACATTTGGTCCAGTTATTTCTGGACAGTGCTGAACAGAGATTGGAAGCCAGGTGGAGACCTTAAGGCCCTGTATCCCCTTTGCTAGCCGACACCTGCCCTCCACCCTACTAAATGCCAGACGCAAGGTAAACAGTACAAAAAAAGTTGAACATATCGCCGCAATCCAGACATAGGTCAGCAAATCAACCGTCCACATGTTGAATAATTCCCCCTGGACGTCAGGGTGTGTTGTTTTGGAACATTGTTGCCTGGTGATTTCTAAATATCAGCACCAGAATTACATGGCAACTGATGCTATTCTTATACTGTCATACGGTGTTGTATCATCAGATAGCAGTCGTGTTATTTACTATGAGCTTAATATAAAGTGTTTAATGTCACTGTAATCACCAGGGGATAGTTAAATGTGGTTTACCCGAAACAAGTTCACTACTGACGCATGAGGATCGATAACACATACTTAAACAGAGCCCAAATAAAATTTGAAAAGATAGCCCAAGGTTGTTTTTGTCTCCCCTTACTCACATTAGCAGACTGAAAATAAATGTTAAGGAGAAAATGAATTGAATGGATTTTTGCTTTAAATCTGTTAGTAAATCATGTTAATTCATATTTTGTCTGCATCAAATGCTTCCAATATTTAACCTAGGGTGTAGTATACATCTAGATTTGATTTATATTGACGTTTGTACACTTTTTCATTTAATTGTCTGTTCAGAAATCAATGAAATAAGCAGTTCACCAATGTAAATAAAATCTGTAAAAATACAGGACAAACAAATGTGTATTTAATTGTACAAAATTGATCTGTTTTTTGTAATTGACATTGTGTATCTCTATGTTGCAACTGGTTTTGCATTCTGAGATTGTCTGCAGATTGAACAGATGACATAAACGGCTGCTTCAGTGAGTAGAAGCTCAGGTACTCAACTGATGAGAATTTGAATCCTACATATAATGAAGCTTATTCTGATTTGAAACGTTACAGTTCTAAAACACAGCAATATCCATTAAATGTTGTGTAAAATTATGGAAATTACAGTTTCTAAACCCGGGCAGACGGTGCAATTTTTCAGTCCCAAGATTCAGCTTCTGCTCACACTGCACAAGTAAATCGAAGGGGTTAAAAGTTCGTAACACACTATTTATGTTGTTACATTCTACGAGCCAATGCTCAGGTGTGACACACCTGCTCACACTGTATGTCTTCCAAACGATGACTGTATGGTCCAAACACGGAGTTTCATGCTTTCATTTTTTTTCTGTATCTTCAGCTGCTCTAGAGCAGCGGAATAGACATTCTCATTGGTCACTCATTTTTAGTATGGTTTAACAAACAGAACAATAAGCAAAGAATATTACAGTTTTTTTTTTCAAAATGTTAAACTTTCACAGGGTTTGATTACAGTCTCCTCATCTACCAGACAAACAAACTATTTGCACAAGTACTACTGCTTTCTATAAATCACTAAGCTCCAACAAAATACAAACTCAGATGTATTAACTAAGTCAGATTCAGTGTTTCCCTTCCTTGGTTTTCATTCCAGCATTATGCTAAGGCAAATGGGGACTGAGACAACAGAACTTGGATGAACTTAATCCTATTACATAAAGAGTTTTAAGTAGGAGACAGAGAGAGATGCTTGAATTCACATCAAGACAGCTTAGCAATTTATTAGAGGTCATGAACTGAGAAACCCAATTGTGTAGGTTTTATTTGATGTACAACCAAAAGTAAACAAGCTAAAGTTTCAGAACTCAAAGCATTTTTCATTACCTGCACCAGTCAAACTCCAGAAAAATAGCCGTCTTTTATAAACCTCAAACTGTTATGCCCTTCAATGGGATCATATGATTTAAATAATAAATAAATAAGTACTTGAAGATATCTCCAGGTCTTTGCTTCATGGTTTCCAGCTAAACTTGATATTTACTCTTTTTTTCCCAGAACAAAACAATACTCAACAACAAAAGTATGGAAAGTAAGGAATACTGGCTGAAGATGAGATAAGCAGTCATAGCATTGGTTGAAGCTGATGCTTCACTCACCGAGTTGTTTTTGCTTTTCCCTGCAGGCAGCGGTCAGTCCTGCCAGCTCCTCATACTTTCCAGCCAATTGCAGCTTTCCATTTTGAAGTCCTGGTCGACGTGAAAGGCTGTCTTCTGCAAGAATCCGATTGCTTGCTAACAAGGTATCTCTCTCTATCTGGAGCTCCTGAAACTGAAGACCAAATTCCCTTAGAACAAATTCAGGTAAACAAGCTTGATCCATGAACAACACAAGTTTGTGTTTGTTTCGATTTAAAACAGAATACTGAAAGAGTGACCAGAGCTTATTCACTTCCAATGTTCCACAGATCAAAATGACAGTTTCAGGGTTTGTGTGTTGATTCTATACAAGGACTAAAGAAAAGTAAGTGGATAAGTGCTGCACATTTAAACTGTGATGTGTACCGAGTACTGTTTGATTTGTTGGCTGAACAAATGGCAGTTAAAAGTACAGACAGAAGAACATTCCAGAACTCTGTGATTTTTATCCTGGAGATTGTTGCTAGTCAATTAAAGATGCCTATCAAGGTCAAAACATGTAAAATAAAAATGTAGTCAAGATATTCGTGGAAATGGGTGAATGTGAGGAATGCATCTCAAAAAGAAAGAAATCCTCAGGTCCATAAAGTAGAAAAAGGATTAGCTAGAGAAATGTGTTTCAGGGAATCTGAAGAAAATGAAATACCACTGTACTGAAAAAAAAAAGTGCATTTATCCTCCTCCTACTTGAAAATAAATAAAATTTATATATATATATATATATATATATATATATATATATATATATATATATATATATATATAAATAATATTATTCTATAAAAATATATATTGGTCCTCAGCTAACAAGTCTTTATAAAAAGTGTTTTTGGCTCAAAATTAAATTTTGTTTCTGAATTTTGAGGATGAGGAGAGTCTCGTCCATCTTGAAACTCTCGTCCAAAATTAACTTGTTTTTATCAACTGATAAATTTTGTATGCACTCTTGTGTATACAGAACATTCATCTGCCTTGTTTGGTCAAGTAACACTCTTGCTTAACCGTTAAAATAGCAAGTCGTTATTTTGGATACAAATTCTGAATGCCTTTTAGACATTTTAAACTAGATTCATTAAAATCAATATATGCCTACCTGCTATATATTCATTCATCTTCATGTCGGCTTTCTTCCCTTTCGGGGTTGCCACAGCGGAATGAACCGCCAATATGTTTTGGCATATGTTTTATGCAGCGGATGCCCTTCCAGCCGTAACTCATCGCTGGGAAACATTCACACACACATTCACACTTTAACACTATGGACAATCATTCTTACTCAATTCACTTATACCACATGTCTTTGGACTTGTGGGGAAACCGGAGCACCCGGAAAAAACCCACGCAAACTCCAGCGACCTTCTTGCTGTGAGACGACCGTGCTACCCACTGCGCCACCGTGACGCTGGATATATATATATATATATATATATATATATATATATATATATATATATATATAAACAGTTGACACTGTCATTAAAAATGTTTCAATAATTCCAATTTATAAATGAAGAACTTAAACCTAACATCAGAAGTTTGATGCACCAGTCCATTTGAGAGAAAAATATAATGTCTAAAGTAGTTTTGAGCATATGCCATGTTATAAAATGATTCAATCCCATCTGAGCTGCACAACACACGCTTGTCACTGAAGTCACCAAGAGGAAGAGAGAGGGGGAAGTAGAGGCACTTATGAGTCTAGTTTCCACACTTTTGGGAATATGCATCTTATCGCAAACTTTATTCGCAGTATGGTAATAGTAGAAATATTTATTTGGAACTTTTCTTTAGGGTGTGAAACTATGGAAGGCCCTTCCTTCTTATTTTTTTCCAGAGTTTCTGGGTTCAAATCTAAAGTACTGGTTATATGGGATGACCAAAGCAGGCATTCACAGACTCCCTGGCAATACGTAGTACTCAATGAAATAAAGAACTATTCCTAAACATAAGGGTATCGCTGCATCACTTGGTTACACATAACAACAGTGTTTGAAAATCCTGTTAACATAACTCTCTGTTCAGACATCAGCTAAATAAACTGCTACATGTTTAAATTGCAACAATCCATCTCTTTCGTTGTTTGGAAAGTGTGCTGACCTAGACAATTTCATGTTTGAGCACGCAGAGGTGGAACATTCATCTGCCTTGTTTGGTCAAGTAACACAAATTAGAATTAAATAACCAAAATGCTGTTTAACAAAAAAGGTTTATCACATTTTCAACACTCACAACTGCTCTAAACTACTCTAATTACAGAGATGTTTACAGCTAACTAAAATAAGTTTAAGGTTTGCATATTTTCACCTAATCTCTAGAAACTAACAGAGCTAACAACAAAGTGAAATCCATGATGAGAACTGATGGTTAGTATCCATATCTTCCACATTGTGCATGGGTTTTTGGTTTTTCAGCTGTACATTTAATTGGAAAACCAGCCAGTTACTCTGATAGTCCTTTTTTCTATTTTCCTTCTTATGATTTCTTTGTTGTACAGGTGATGCATTGTGGCATATATATCATAAATCTAAACAGCCTCATCCAGACATTTCCTCTAAAAAATCCAGCACATCTTGGAAAGGATGTGGTTTATCATACCACAACGACACATGCTCTTTTTGCCTTTCACATGCCCACAATTAATCCTTTGGCTACTGTGGAGTTATTTAGAAGAACATCTGAGCCAGTCTTCAGGCTCTTTCCCCCTCTGGTTTTTAGTATTCCATACTGCTGAGACTGCAGTATGCGTCATAACTCACCCTGAGCTAATAAATGTCCAAGTCTAGCCCCTTCATACTTAAGGCTGGATAATGACCATTCTGAAGGCAAAGGGCACAGCAGGG
Organism: Danionella dracula; assembly: GCA_900490495.1. Taxonomy (NCBI): domain Eukaryota; kingdom Metazoa; phylum Chordata; class Actinopteri; order Cypriniformes; family Danionidae; genus Danionella; species Danionella dracula. The sequence continues at coordinate 13,245,361 of UELW01000522.1, forward strand.
TCTTAACCCTTATTCCTAAAAACTAGTATCTGTCCTGTCTCCCCCTCTCTGACTGTTAAACGTAAAAGTAAAACTACTGAACCTATAGGGATTTTCCCCACACGAGAATCTACACAGACTGTCCATTTCCGCTTGCAGCGGCCTGTAAAGTATGTCTGTTTATACAATGTGCAGATGCTCATTCTCCTAAGACCATGTGAACGATACCAAAAATTCTGTTAAGATACCCTAAAATCGTACAACTTTCACACAAATACTTTTGAAATTCATTAACAACAGAAAAGCATCAAACTGCATACAGAACCAGATATTTTAAACATATAAAATTGCTGATAAAATATTTTACGTGTATGCATATTTGTATGATAAAGATATGTATGTACATTTATATAAAAAATTATCACCTTGCAGCTTTGATACATGACATATCTCATAATATCTAAGGTATTGTGAAAGTCAGTGGCTTACAGCAGAACACCCGTCCCTTGGAGATCAACTAACACAAAAGTTAAAAAAAATGCAATCTCCATAGCTGAAATTCAACATAAAGTGCTTTTAATGTCTAAAGATCATCCAGTTGATTCACGATGTATGCGTAATAAAATCAGCAAAGGTACTAATCCACTTGATTAACGACAGTGGTAGGCATTGAGCAGGCACAATACATTAAGACCATCTGTTTAGTCTCAGATAGCTCAGCTTGGTCAATAAAGCATGAATAACCAAAGAGCTGCAGCACTGATGAACTGAGAAGTAAGTCATGCTTTGCCCTCAGTATCTCTAATGAGCACATTAAAGTTAACCATAAAGCCAGGCTCATTGCAATTCATGGTAAAGAGCACAGCCTGGTCTTACAGAACCATGTCTACTTCATAAAAACACTGCAATGTCTAACTGGAGAAAGATACACAGAACAAGAGGACTGTAAGCCTGCAGGGCACTTGCCCTTGCAAACCTTGGTATGTTAATGAATCGACCTGTTTGTGATGGGAAGGGTGAAGGGTCTCACCAACAGCAACTCATTAGGATTTTGACCTCAGTGATCCACTCTGTTACTCAAGCACACATCAATCAATAAAAAGTTGATTATAAGAATACAAATCTGCTTTTGTGCATCTTATTTTTTAATCCCTTTTTCTAAGAATGTGAAATCAAAAATAGAAGCTGAAAAAACATCAAGATTGGAGTGTTGTTATATTTTATAGGCCGTTATTATTGTTAGCTTCTTGAATCCTCAACAGAAAAAGTTATGATCCTATTCCACCCATCATAAGCTCTTTTCAAGACCAAATCTGATGGCCTTAAGCTTTGAGCATATAAGCTTTTACAAAAAAGTGTAAAAAAAATGTTTGTTACCATAATTTCTACCTATGGTTTTTCTGTTGTTTTTAATGTTCATCAGTAACAATCTTTTTTCTCATCCCCCCCACCAATTTTGTTGTTTACACAATTCATCAGCTTTTAATCATCTTCAAAAAGCTTCAAAATATTTGTTATTTTACAGTGAATTAATAGTAACCATAAGGGAACTTTACAATCACACATCTTTCCGTTTGTTTTCCCAAATCTAAACAGCCATCATGGTATTCAGACTTCAAAAGTCTCCTTCATTTAAAACTACTCACTTTCGTAATAAAGCGTTTGCACATCTCACACATGTCAGCGTTGTTTTTCTTCACATATATGTTAACCCTGACCCTGCTTTTTATCTGGTGAACACTGGTTCTCCCTTGGATTAAAACCCATCTCAAGAGATCTGAGGATCAACCGGAAAGGCTGTGAAGATCTGAGAAACATATTTGCTTCTGGCCCATTTTTAAATGTACAAAACAAAAAGTTAGCATGAGATGTTAACTGATCAAAAATAAAATGTAACACGTAGAACTGGAAGTATTACTTAACAGCAGCTGAGAAGTTGGCAAACATATCTAAAAATGTAAAGATGAGTGCAAGGAAATCTTCCTCAAATGATGCAGTGTTTCCAACAACCTATACAGACGTGCAATGGTCAAATATACTCTAAATATAGAAGCGTCATCTTCTGTTTTTGGTTTGTTTTGATGTCTTTGATGTTCTACTCATGTTCATGAGCCACACAAGAGTCTGGGTGAAGTATCCACCCTTGTTTACGGCACACTGTTAATATCTGTCTCAGTAAACTGCAGTAGGAGTGCAATGCGTCTATTTTTAAATCTAATCTTTTTTTAATGAAGACAAAACAAACTTTAAACCTACAAACATAATATTACTCAACATATTGATCTCTTTGTTTCATTTAATGAGAAAACAAATAAAATCTCAACTGGGTGTGATGTAAACATGACCATTGTGTGGTGTGAGCCTAACATCAAACATTAACATTTGTTTAATGTGCGCTGAAAATTACTCAAATAAAGCTAGACTGAAGAGAGGGGGAGGAGGCGGGGACATCTAAACAGCGCTTATATTTGCGCTGTCACTCTTTATATGCTTACATGATTAGCGTTCAACTGCTCCGATTTCAGATTATTGCTCTCACTTCATGGTCCTGCGTTGGATTTAATTTAGCCAGCAAAAATCATGCCATAGTCCCTTTGTTTAACCCTAATAAGTGTACATTGAAAAATACAAAAACAAACAATAATTCAACCTTAGTGAGACACAAGCCAACCAATCAGATATGTTTGTGGGAGAAAAGTGGCGTTCCATAAAAAAAGCAGTAAGCGTTAGACCATACAAATTCATCTGCCCTCTCTAGCTCTCTGTCTCCACATTGCTTAAAGATTTCATTAAAAACAAAAGCATTAATTACTGTCAAACACTTTCCATTGACAGCCCCTGAAGAGTGAAAGTGACTGTATACTGTATGTGACATCCCCAGAAGGTTTAAGCAGAAAGCATATGGTTAGGGTTATCAGTAATTACCTTCTTCACAAAGTATCACTCCAATAGTCAAATATGGGCAAAACAACATTAATTGGTGGATCAGAAATGATGGGAAAAATAATTAAGCGCTAGTGACTCTAACTTGAGTACCTAAACTTTATATTATAATATACCTTTAACAACACATTAATAACTCTCCTTAATTCTGGTCACATCTGAAACCAGCCGAGTGGTCAGCAGAGGAATTACAGGTTCAGTCGGTTACGCATCAGGAGGGAAAGTAGGGTTTTTCACTCCTGGTGAAAGACAGTTTACATCCACTCAAACAACATTGTCAAATTCCAAACAACTAAAAACTTTTATGTACAGAAAACACAAAATTCTATGAAAAAAGGCACATTTCTCTTTTAGCCGTGCCTGGAATCAGGAGGACCTTTAATGCTTATTATCCTCTTGTTGCTTCCCTCCCCCATGCCTTTGGATGATCTATCTATTACATGTTTAAATCTACACACCATAAATATACCAAAAAGTTCATACAAATAGTGCATATTATTAATACATGACTTTCAAAATATACAGCATGTCATGTTTTGAGTATTTTGGAACTGTAGAACAGCAAAGAGCCTTTAGAGAAATTGATCTATGTAAGTGAGTGATTTCAGGAGCCGTGTGAGCCAAATGATATCACTCTTGCTTTGCAGGCATCTTTCGAACCATTGTCAAACAAGTCTGAACAAGTAGCAGCCCAAGATATTTTACATACTTGCCTACATTGTTCCTCTGTACACTTGCTTGACAGTCTTTAGGAATGAAATCCTGCATCAATCTTCTGTTTCTTTTCTTATGTTTTAGAAATGTTTGGATTTGAATGTAAACATAAGCAAATGCTTTAGTGAGAACAACTCAATCCCAACCTTTTATATCTGAAATAAAATGCTTTGGCTTCCTGCAGGCATGTGGGGATCATGTATCTGGCTTTAGCAATTTAAATCTCGGATGTCGCTTAACCTAGCCGAAAGTGACATTGGATCGGTCACCAACAAGCAATGATTTTCAAAGCTCTCACGTTAGCTTTATGATGGATCCATTGGGAGTTTATACAAAACTAAAAAGGCATGGAACGTTCTGAAATATTATTGAGCGATATACACTCATTTCAAACATGTGATTCGGAGCTGGTTGAAATGGCTTTAAATTAAAAACGGTCGCCCTTAAACGAAACCGTTTCAATACTCATAATCAAGGCGCTTTTAATTATGGCCAATCTTGGACCATATTTGTTTTAGACAAAATAAGCATTAGGTATTATGTTCATAAACACCTATACGTATTGTTTTACAAAGAAATCTAGGTTTTCGACTACTCACCAATTATGACCATGGTTAATATTCCTGACTAAGCAAGTAAGTAACTGGTTCAAGTTAAGGAACTTCATCTTTGAACGTCTTTGTTTGGTCTCACAGTACTGGCATGCATGGGTTTCCTCTGAGCACTATGGTTTCCTCCCACAAGCCCAAAATGTCAGGTTGAAATTAAATTGCCCACAGGAGTGAGTGTGAATGGGGAATAAAGAGACTGAGAACTGACAGGAATAGTATCAGTCAGCAGACCATCACAAGAAACTGTAAAGAAATTCTATGCTTTTCAGTAAAACAGTATATTTGAAATAACCTTCACAACATCACAATATTCTCTTGTGTTTATTGCAATAACAGTATCAACGACGATATCATTTACAGGATTCGACATTGGGCATCACCATTGAAGCGTGATAGGAAGTGACTGAACTTGCGGCCACTTGAGGCGGACTCCAAAATGGAGCAAGTTCCCGTTCACTCAAACGTTAAAACTGACCAACGTTGGGACTGAAAAATATATATATTTCCACCCCTGGCTTCATTAGGTTTGTTGATTCTGATCACTAGTTTTGATATTCATTAACTCTCTGAGGGGAGTGAATTATTTTAAAATGTGTTTGTTTAAGATTTATAAAATTTAAACCTTCAACCAATCAGATACCTTCACTACAGCCATGTTCCACCTCTGAGGACACGTTTTCAAGTATTCGCTACAACCATTTTGAGCTTCATTTTACTTTGCCAGAACCCTATGGGTGACATCACGAACACTACGTCCATGTTATCTACAGTTATTCCTGAACACACACTCAGGAATGCAACGTTGTGTAAAGAGAAGGTAGTGTTACCTCCCATGTATGGCTCATTATGGCAATGCAACAAACATTTAATTTCACTTTATTTTATAGAAAAAGCTTGAGTTGAGCAGAGAGAACGGATAGTGATGTATATGCAGTTAAAAGTAAAGACAAGTATACAGGAACATGGTCATGGAGTGATTTGTTTGTGAGGGTTAAAATTTTCAAATCAACATGAGGCGGACCAGGAGCCAATTCGGGGATTTAAGAACAGATGTGATGTGTTTTCTACTCCCGGACAAAATACGAGCAGCTGAGTTTTGACCACACTGCGACCTGTCCAGAGTTTACTTAGAAATCGCCGCCAGGAGAGCATTACAGTAATACTGACATGAAACGACAAATGCGTTTATCATTCTTTCAGCGAGAGAGAACTGCAGCATAAGACACAGTCAAGGTCCAATTCTCAGGTGGTAAAAATAAGATTTGACTGTGGTCTGAACAAACTGCTCAAAGATCAGACATGGATCAAATGTCACACCAAGGTTCCTCATTTTGCTCTTAGTCTCTCAAGGCAAGCCATCAAGTGACAGACAATAAGACCCAGAAGTAGCACTCCCTATTTGATGAAGGGAACCAGTTGGCATTACTTCAGTTTTGTCACTATTCAGGCATGGGAAGTACATAAAATCATACACAAAACAAACAAGCTCCTAGGCCAATAGCACCACTTTATTTTTTGTATAGTTCCTGTTGATTGGCTACAAGTTTGCATTGGTAACTGTCCCTTTGTTGAACCAGCAGATCACTCTTAAAGGCATAAATCCCAGACAACACCTTTAATGTGGTGGGTTCACGTTTCTTCATCGCTCTGCTACAATCGGAACAGAACTATATTACCTTTTGGTAATAACCTGGTGGCATGCATTACAGCCACATGTGCACCTGAAACAGCTTATTTGCAAACCGACCCACACACTACTAATATATAAGGTAAGAAGAACAAAAACAGGCAGATTAAATTAAAATATCCAGCTCCAATACAGTCTGCTCAGTTGCATTGTCTTAAACAAGCCTAAACATCTAAAGTTCACACCGCAGAACCGGGAAGAGTAAGGGCCACTTGCTAAAGTTTGGGATGTATTATTGCAGAGCAATGCTGTCACAGAGTGCAGGAGTAGAGTTCTGTTCTGGAGAGACACTAAATAACATCAGTGACAGGCTTCAAGAGCAAGGGGAGATGAAAATGTATTTTGAGTGTACAGTCCTGCGTTCCAACCTGAATACTTAGACGGCACCCTTAAAGTAGATACTCCTTTTCAGAAGAAAATGAACATACTTTTTTGCATGTGAGACACGAGTGAGCATGATCTGGGAATGCATTAAAAGATCACGTGATGGAAGTAGTTGTGACATGTCATTAAGCACTATGTGTTCACGAACTTAACTCCTTCTTTCCCATTCCTTCATTAAAAAAAATTCTAATAATCAATATAACACTCTCTATACTGCTATAATTTATTTATGTGATTGTTCTTTAAAAATTAGTCGTATCACAGAGAGAGCTTGCTCCAAGAGGAAACTCCTTCCGCCCGAGCTTAATGTAATGAGTGTAATATCAGCCGGTTGAGTGCTCGGTGAGCGCTCACTGAAAAAATGACACATCCGGCCACCACTCAGGTTCTTTTTTATGTATACTACACTTTGGGACATACTAATTATAGTGTGCAGATTGGGACGCAGGATTAGTCTTAAACATCAGAGATCCATCCTCATTCACCTCAAATCTTTGAACAGCCCCCCCCCCCCCCCAACCACACCCCCCACCCCCAATTATATGCTGAGTAAACAAAGAGCGTCAGTGTTACCGTGCCATTCTCCTAGCCACTCTAGCCAAGCTCAGAATAAACCATTTCTGCTGCTATTATGTTTGGATCCTTGCAGGACCCCAAGATGTAAAACAAATGTGAACACAGAAGACTAAAACTTTTGAACTGTATTCATTCAATTAAATGTAATGCTTATCAATGTGATTTATTCATTACCTTTTATTAAATTGCTTATTTAGGACCACATCAAGAGTGGTGTTTGGCATCCAACCCTTCAATGGATCTTGGTCATTATGGGAAAATTTAAACACACAATAATGAGCCACGTGTCTGCTTCTTTCTTTCAATCTCATTTCTGAAACGGTTTTCTCTTTAAATACAGATTTAAAATGTATTTTGTAGAACCGCAACAAAAAATATAAAACATTAAAGTTTGTTATTTAAACATTACTTTTGATGGCATTTCAGGACAACCCTAATTGGCATTTAAAAACACGATGCTCTGCAGAACTGTGTTGTAGGCTCTCTGTGATACACGCGTGCAAGGAATACAATCAAACGAAACCCACATTACACACAGCAGTCTGTCCATGCAGAAAACTACACCACATCCCGACAGAATCCCAAGATATGCGTGAACTGAAATCTGATTTTAAAGACGCATACTCATTGTGGGAGTCGAGGAAATACCTTTTCACTGAGTCGCACGATCTGGCTCATTTTCTCCTCGTCTTGCAGGAGCTCCCGTAGTTCATTGCTGTCGAGGACCCTGTACCCATCGGGGTAAGAGTTCTCCTCCCTGTTCTGGGACATTCTGGACCCCGTTAGGCACACTAAAGAACTCCGTTTGCCAGCCATTTAACTTCCATTTTGCTCCAGGTTAGCTCCGAATGTTCGTGGGCTGTGGCAGCTCTTGACGGTGTGAGGGCGCACCGCGGACTCGTGAGGACAATGCGTGGAGACAGAGAGACTGTACGCGGCTCTGCCAGAGACATTCCTCCTGTCATTGCCGTACTACACCGCTAGAGGAGCGCTCATACCTCGTTCACCTGGAGATTCCAGAAAAGACTGGCCCTCGTCGGGTGACTGCTTGAGCTCACCGTGAACACACACCCGGAGAAAAGTGTGAAAGGCTCTGGTATGGACGAAATTTGTTCTGATCGCTATTTGTTAACAGCAACCTACATACAGCTGATATTTACCAGCCGTTTTTGAATAAAATATTAATTAAACATGGATCTAATCTAAGTTTTTTTTAATTGGTTGGGGTCCATGCTCTTCACTAGGCACAATCTGCACCGATTGGGCCCTCCATTTGCCTCACAGGCCAGATCAAAACAAATTTTGTTCGGGAGGTCACCTATTTGTGTATGCAACTACAGAGGAGACAAAAGTCTACTTAAAAATACTAAAATACACGACTCCCCTTGTGCATTTCTTCTGTCTTAGCCTGAATAACTTAGAGGGGCCCAATGCATGCAGGGCCGAAGCAGCCTTCTCGACACCAGGGCAGAACAGAACTGAATGAGGAGAGTATACAGAATGCTGAGAAAGAACAGTCCCTCTTACGATTTTTCATTTTCTTTCAAAATTGTACTACTTCAAAATTGTCTCCTGATTATCCTCATTTGGATTGTGTAAACTGTGAAAGTTAGAGCTGCATTTAAAGCTTCAAGTTCTATAAACGTTTCTGAAATTAGCATATTTAAAATGTTACTGTTATTTGGGTACTACATAATACAATGTGCTACGAAACGCATGACTGGATTGTGGGTGACAACCCCTCACCCCAGGTACTATTCCTATTTGCTATAGTACAAATATCCAAGTTTACTGTTTCTGATATGCAGTGGTGGACAAAGTACACAAACCAAGTGCTTGAGTTTAACTAGAGATGCAATCGTTAATATATGTGTCCTGTAAAAGAAAAACTGTGCCCTTCAGAATTTCACATTAGTAAAAGTGCAAAATTATTTTTCTTAAAAATGTATTTAGGTATATCCAAAGTACTATGATTTATTATGGCTGTAATGTATACCATTGTCATTTGTGTCAAGACTCTTGCTTAAATATTATGTGAAAAGACTTTGACAATTAAGCTTAAAGCAGATATCATTGAAATATTTCAATTAAACTATGACAAACTGAATGAAAATGTATGATTAATTCCCATAGACTATATTAATTAAATTACTGCATCTTTTTCCTGCTTCGTTACTGTTATTGTGGCAAACTATGTGTGACGCTAATGACACTGATGGAGCGGTTGGACCAATCAGGAATAAGACATATGTTAGTCTCGCCCACGTGCTGTTCTCCCAAATTTACAATGTGGACGCTTACATTTAAACAACAAGAAACTATAGACAAACAATACACCCTGCGACACCCCTGGTTTCCAACTTGTAAATAACTGCTCTTTGAGTCAATCGTGTCTTTTATTTAACATTCCAACACAGTTTGAATCAGTTTAGTCAGAACCTAAATAATTCAGAATTTCTATCCAGTCAGTGTCCAGAGGCGTACAAAAAACTACAACCCCCAGATAGAGGTTAGCCGCTTTTGAAATCCCATTGGTGAATTTCCCTGACGACATTTTAATGCGACAATACAGGTAACATGGCGTCGCTCGCCAGTGATCGTTGGAGGGAAGCGCTTAAAAACCATGATATATTTAACAAACTTCAAGAGAGGCTTTCTTTAGAGCCTCAGGGGACCAGCAAAAGAATAGCAAAGAACCTGACGTTTTGTTTGAATGGCGACTTGTTCGTTTGGGACAGTGTGGAGAGTGTGTTTTACACAACTAATTTGCGCCAACTGAGCGAAAACGGCGATGCAGACACTTCGAAATATCAGGTTAGCTAGTTTACTATCGTTGTATTATGTTGAGAGTGAGGCTGCCTACGACCGTATCCGCTCTCCATTCTTTCCATAGACCCTGCTGTGTATCAACCCGCCTTTATTCGAGGTGTGCCAGGTGCTCGTTAGCCCCTCGCAGTATCATGTGGCCCTGATAGGGCAGCGAGGAGCCTCCGTGCTTGAGCTACCGCAGCGCTGGGGCAAGAGGGCTGAGTTTGAGGGAGGACGCCTTCGGATTAACTGCAGGTGCGTGGTGGCACGTGCCCGGATGAATTTATATTGCTATACTATTTGAAACACTTCTGTATCAAATCAGTTATGACACATAGGGTTTTACAGAAGTGTGCAAGGGTATACAATATTTAGTTGTATATCTGATTTTTTGGGGGACTGTATCGCCCAGCCCTAGCTCAATACAAGCAATTGTATTAAACTATGCCACCCAGGTCCAAAGGATGTTTTGATAAAAAAAATGTATTGTAGAAACCTGTAACTGTGCGTCTCGTTCTCATCACATTTCATTTACCGGAAAGTAACACAAGTAACAACTAGCCAAGGAAAATTAATTAAATATGATTAATGATTAAACAATGAACTTCAATCACTTCATAAACTAGTAAAGTTTATGGGTTTTCTAAATGAATCTGTTGTAAATCTGTTGTGAATCTGTCATGATTACCAGTCGTAATACTGAAGGGACTTTTTGATGTTTACTATAACATGGAAAGTGGTGGAGTTGATCATACTGTAACTAGAATGTTGGTGGTTCGATCCCTGCCAGGTCCAGTCTGCCGTTGTGCTGCTAGGCTTGGCATTTCACCTGCATTGCCATGTGTGGATTTGTGAGTGGTGGGTTGGAGGTTTTAGGTACGGAATGGCAGCCACATCCTGTCAGACTGCCCCAGGGCAGCTGAGAGCTAACAAGGTAGCTTATCACCACCAGAGTGTGAATGTGGTGTGAATAAATAATGCTCCGAACATTATAAAGCATCTTTGAGCGCTGCAAAAAAATGCTGTGTAATTTGAATGCATTATTATTATTAATAATATTCTTTGTTTTTTTTTTACTTGTAATTCACTTTGAACAAACTGTTCAATTATACACGAAGATTTTTATTTCATGTTTAGCCCACTGTTCAGCTGCTCGATTGCCAGTCATTTCTCAATAACCTTCTTCCTCAACCAACAACCATCTTCAGTCTCCAAATATAGTCTATGAATACACGCAGGCTTCACATCTATAACAAACTTCTACAGTTAACCACAAACATAGCACCTGTTCAGATTAATATGTGGAAAGATGCATCATGAATGTTATTCCCTTCTGTGGTTTACGATAAACAGTGGCTAGACTTCTTCGAAACTTTTTCTAGATAAAAACTTTATCCATAAAATAGCCTAAAATAATGCAAAAAATTACCGTTACCTTCCTGTTGGCACTCAGTCTGCCTTTTTCTTCTCAACTAACATGATCAAACTGAGGGGTGAATGTGGACAAGGAAATATGGAAAGCATTCATACACAGTGACCATTCAAATGACTGTACAGAAGCATCAGATGTCAGAGAATAAAACATTAGTTTGTCACATAGTACCCAACTTAGTTTTCACAAGTTCACTTTATTGTGAACAGTGAGCCCTGAAAGGTGTATGAGATTTCCAACAACCTTTGTTTTATTTATTCCTCTTCCCCTCCATTGTACGCATTTATGTGACGGAAAGGGGAAGGAGCAGTACATACTGTCCGTTATAAAGAAAATATTCACTTATGTTAGTTTCATGTCATAATGTATTTCAAATAATGTGAATTACAAAAATCTTTGCTGTTGATCTTGTATTTAAAATAAATTGCATACACATAATAAACTATAAAACAAAAATATTTTTTGGGGAGAAAACATATCGAATTAAGCCAAAAAGAGTTATTCATCTCTGTTAGATATCATAACCCATTCAGCGTCATCTCTTTTTGTACTCCAGGACGACTCCTGTGGCCGAGCGCTTCTTTACCAGCTCAGCATCTGTGATCCTCCGACAGGCCACCTGGTATCCCAGTGAGACCGAGGAGCCACATCTCGTTCTGCTGACCTCTGACAACACCATCAGGTGCATGATTCAAACACCTCAGCGTTCACATGAAAGTCTCTTTATCACTGACTTTCAAATTTCTGCATTCACAGATTATATAATCTCAAAGAGCCACAGTCCCCTGCCAAACTTTTGTCTGTGTCTCAGATGGACGAGGACAGCAGTGTTCATACAAGAGGGTACGAGTGATTTCCAATTATTCCGTTTAACAAGTGTTTCAATTTGAACTGGCAATATTCACATATTTAATCTAATTATTCACCAATAAATGGGGCTGAACTTTTACTGTTTTTAATATTCATTTTAGTATTATATACTCTTCTGCTCATACTATGGAGGCTATGTTTATGCACCAATTTTGAGTGTCTTGTTTTTAATAAGTTGAGACATCATCTTACAATAAACCTAGCAGTGGAGAACAGAAGAAAGAACGACTTTAGATTGCCAGACCAAAAAGAAACAAGCTTTATAATGTTTTCGTGTTTGTCATGCAAGACACATGATACATGTTGTTAAATGTTGATAGATGGTTGTGGCCATCATCTGTTACTTTTAAAGTCTGGCTGCATAGAGGGATTTCATGGATGAAGATAGGCGCTCACTCAGCTTGGAGAATTGTTGTTCATTTTCAGAGAAAACCAGCAGCTGGACAAACTGTTGTATTGCTGTTGTGTTTTTCATTCGGGTTTACATTGACAAGCTTGAGTTAACAGATTAAGTAATTCAGTGCAAATGTTGAAATTGACAGATGTTTATCATGCAAGATATGGTCCAAGAAGAAGCACTGAAATATTTTTATGTCCTGCAGATGTTCCTATGCAGCCTCTTTGGGAGAGACGGCTGTGGCCTTTGACTTTGGTCCACTGGTGGACTCTTCTCATCTCAGCAGTCTACGAATGAAAGCGGAGCTGCTGCTGTATCCACTCTACATACTCTATGGCAATGGAGAGACCTTTCTGAGCTACATCTCTCTTTCACATAGGTAATGATTGCTTCTTTATGAACTTCTTGAGAGCACAGAGAATTCCATCTTGGAGCAGCTGGAATACGGTGGTTTTGTGATTGGCGTATAGACTTCTATTTTTCTATTTTAACTAAATAAATACATAAATGGAGCTTTCATCAACATAGTGAAATATACTTACTTTAAAATGTAGTATTACATGTATTAAAACAAGCATTACCTGATTGAAATGTTCAACTTATGTTTACGGTGAATCTGTGGGTCTCCAGGTCACCTTTAAAACTGCTTCTTCAATTTTGGCAGAAAAATTACTAGTCCTGCTTCCTTGGCTAAACTGAGTAAATGGAGCAGTAACAGTCAGGATGAGCAGAGACCAAATGATCAGGAGAAAATTACAAAAAAATTTCCAAGGTTTGGGATCATTTCAGGTTAAGTGAACGCTGTAGCATGTGTTTAGTAGTGTATTACAGGAAAACACAGGAAACATTGATTTAAAGCTTAGCACAAGCCTCAGTTCTGAGCGTGTTGACAAGCTCACCTTTCTACATCGAAACCAGGTGCTGCTCTAAACATTTCATTTATATTCACACATCAAACGACACATTTATATTCTCATTAATATATTGCTTTAAACAAACAATGTGAAACTATATATATGGACTTTTGTTCCAAGTTACTTTCCACATTTTCTTCTTGTAAATGCCTCAAATTCAGTAAGGGGTTCTGTTATGCCTGAGCCGTTTTGAAAGCTGGTGAATGGGCAGTGGTTTTTTTTTATTAATGTGGGACTTAGTTTTGATACTATAAATCATTTTATAAAGTTATTTATTTAAATGTTTTGTTGATTAAAATTTGTATAATCTCAGTAAAACTCATTCTAAATTCTAATTGTTCACAGCTCAAGAAAAGACAGTAAAAGAATGAGTAGTAATGGAATGTTTAAAGAAAATATTGTTTTTGTGCATTATTATGTTTGGAAGAAAAAAGTTGATGCCCTTTTTCAAAAACAAAACTATTTAGTTGTTGACTTTTTCCAGTATCTTGAATCTCGATGGATCAATGGCATTTTCAGTGGAATTACTAAAAGCTTTTATAGCTACAGCTCCAGTGGGTTTTGTTTCACAATCCTCTCCAGGGTGCGGCTATCCCTGCTGCTTGCACTGACTTCCCTTTCCTTCCAACACTGTTAATGTGCTTGGACTGCCAGCCTTTTACAGGCACCTTCTTGTCCTGCCCTCCTTGTCTGAAGCGTCTGATTGGATTTTTGTGAACTGTCAAGTCAGTAGTCTTCCTCATGGTTGTGTAGCCTACAGAACTAGACTGATATATATATATATATATTAAAGACATTTGTAGATGTCGTTTTGCGTTAGCTAGCTGATTAGCGTAAGCCTTCGATATTCAACACATTTTCTGAGTTTAAATTGTCATTAGTTATAATCAAAATTAAAAGAAACAAACACATCTAATCAATCAGTCTGGGTGTAAAGACTCTAATGAATGTATATAATGTACAACTTTCCCTTTTTGAATAGAATTGCTGAAATTAATCAACTTTCACATGTGTGTCTATTTATATGACCAGCATCTGTAGTGTAACAGAGCATGTTTGCTCATTGGTCCTCTGTCTATCTCCAAGTGCCAGCAGTCTAGGAAAGCCAATGGGCCCGTTACCCATGTACCCTGCAGCAGAAGATAACTACGGCTATGATGCATGCGCTGTGCTCTGCCTACCTTGTGTGCCCAACATCCTGGTCATCGCTACAGAATCAGGAATGCTCTACCACTGCGTGGTGCTGGAGGCTGAGGAAGAGGAGGATGGTGGAGTAAGAAGCATACATTCTTGAGATCAAGTCATTTATTATTGAGAAATACTAAAGCCATGTTTGTGTAAAGGCTGTAGAGAGATGGTCAAGAGGTTCTGAGACGGTTCCATCACTGTATGTGTTTGAGTGTGTGGAGCTGGAGCTGACTCTCAAACTCCCTGCTGGAGAAGAAGAGGAGATCACAGAGTCTGACTTCAGCTGTCCAATCAGATTACACAGAGGTATCGGGACTTATTTCTAACTAGTTCAGTTTATTTTTAATAGGAACATCGGCAAATTAGGAACATATGGGGTGTGCTGTAGCAAGAAATTAAAATGAATCATTAACATTTCTATCCTGATATAAACGGCTTTAGATCCCTACTGGAGTTTTGCAACAGATTTGTGCACAGGGGATTAACAGGAGTGCAAATGATGTTTGGACGCCAGAGTTACACCTTTTTTCTTTTCAATCCAAACATGGAATTTTTAATAACAGAGTCAAGACCTTGAGTTTTAAAGTTTCCACTGACTTTAAATTTCAGTTCTGAGCAGGCTTGTTTTTCGCTTGCTTGGTGCTTTGGTTGTAGCAAATTTCTGTTAGAAATGCAAAAATAACACTGAAGAGTTTGGATAGATTTTGTAGCTTATAATGCTCACGTGAAAAGCTTTATATAAGACACATGGCAGAACGAATTAAGAATCTCTGGGGAGCACTTAGTATGTTCTTTCTGGCCAATCTGTGAGTTTAGTGAGTAAGGGCCTGTCCCAAGCGGTGTACTCGTGGACTTCAATTGTGTGCGTCCGCCAAGTGCACGAGTCCGTAGGGATTAACACCTACCATTTTTAGTCTCTGAAGTGTGGTCATTAGTGCCATCTGTTCGCCATTTATGCTGCCATCGGCGAGGCCAGCATCAATTCAGGTTATATGTGCCCTTACAACGCAGAATTATTTGCGAGTGACCAGTCAGATCATTGTTAGGAGGAGCTCTTGCAGATCGGAGATATGAGAAGAAAGGCCTGAAGTGACTCGTAAACATTTATCAGAGAACTAGCCTACTGATATTATTTACCTATTTAAACAGTCATGTTGACATGTGATAATACATTCCTAAACAGATTTTGTACTAAAACACAAACGTTGAAGAACATGTATCCCAATTCTTTTAAGAGTTATGGGTCTTAATTCTCTGTGCATTAACAATGAATAAATAACAACAAAACCTCTTCTGTAGCATTAAAAGTCTTTTTGCCGAAACCGTGGGGAATTCAAACAGGTAATGCCTTTATTCAAGCATAATCGCAGATGTAGAGTAAACTCCAGGGGAAGTTTTCCTGGTTTTAGCGCGACACAAGTCGAGAATCAAGGGCCCCTAGCGTCTGCCCATCATGACATCACCAGTGTGTGGACTCGAGTGAAGTCCACAAATCGGAGTGTTCCATTTGGGACAGGGCCTAAGTCATTAATTAGCAGGATGTCTCTCCAAACAAAAAAGTACCACATTGGATCAACTCAGCCTGATTCATCTCAACAGTAACAAAACAGCACCTGTCTTGGGTACAGAACGTAGTGAGGGCCCCTAAAAGAGTTGAGCTGGAATGCTACAAAATGGAAAAAGCAGCAAATATTATACACAGAGCGATAGATAAAGTTGTACAGAACAGTAAAGAACTTTGAAATTGTTGTCTCTTTTTTTTCATCAATTCAAAACCTGTCTGATGAATATAACTAATCATTTCTATTGATGAATGTGTGTTTCAGACCCTCTCTGTCAGCACAGGTATCACTGCACTCATGAAGCAGGTGTGCACAGTGTGGGACTCACCTGGTTCAAAAAACTTCACAAGTTCTTGCAATCCGGTAAGGTGGTTTTCATTTTCAGCTGGGCCTCTCTGTGGTTAAAGCCAAAAAGTCTTAACTTTAACCTTGACTTTGTGTGCAGACGAGGAGGATAAAGACGGTCTGCAAGAGCTGTCGGCTGAGCAACGCTGCATAGTTGAGCACATCCTGTGCACACGTCCCCTTGCTAACAGGTACTAGAGTACCAGGTAACAGGTACCTTATTTAGTGCAGCAGGTGTGTTTCATGATGGTTAATCAAAAAACATGCAGATCTCCGGCCCTTCAGGTCAGAGTTAGACCCTGCAAAACTATCTAAGGTGCAGTAATGCATGTTAAAAAAATCTAACATTACAAGTTGATTGCCAAAGCTAAGTTGTGTGTTTAGCACTTTGAAGAACATCTTGCCACTCACTGCAAGATAGTCTATTGTACCGGAAAAAAAAAAACACTGGATTGAATTGATTTTGATTTAGTGACCAAAAAAGTGGTCCGTTGAGGAAGCAAGTTTACAAGCATATATTCCAGGTGCTGTTTCAAACTTGTTTATCTATTCTGTTCGTCAGTATTCCGGCTCCTGTTCGAGGCTTCTGGATCGTGTCAGACCTGTCTCTGGGGGCCACACTGATGTGCATAACCAGCAGCTATGAGTGTCTCCTGCTGCCTCTGCTGTAAGGATCCATCTCTGCTTTGACTTCTGACTAGCCCCACATTAACATGACTCCTACAAAAAACATTTTTCCTCAATCATTAGTTCACATTTTAAAAAAGAAAGAAAGACTTACAGGGACTTCTTACGAATTGCTTTGTCTCATAAAGGAAAGTGAAAAAAAGCAATAACTATTTAGGCGTAATAATTGAAACTTTTTCATTTTACGCTGAAAAATACAAATAAATACGATGTGTTCAGAATTAACTATTGGAATAATTGTTAGTTGCTGCCCTACTGCAGGTCTTACTGCTCAAATTTAGATCATATTTTTTGTGCAGCACCTTTTTTAATATCTGACTACCTCCTTTTGATTGTCTTTTAGGAGCTCTATACGTTCTTCGTCTCCTCCGTTGCTCTGCTCTGGGCCAGGGGTGGGGTCAGGCTGCTCTCCTCTTCGTGGATTGGCAGAAGACTCTTTTGAACAGCATATTCGCAGCATCTTGGCACGCAGCTCCACCAATCCTTTAATGCTAAGGTGAAGGATTTAATATTCTCAACTCTTGGTCATGGAGAGATCCGATCATTGGAGTACAGCGAGTTTTAGCTCATTCTCTGTTGTTGACAAGTCTGTATTTACTAGGGGTGGACATAGATACATTTTTAAATCTAGAGTAATCTCGCTCTAATAGTTAAATGAATCTAGATTAAAATTCCTCATTTGAATTCTGCCAAAGCCATTCACAATGTGTGCTACCCAAAATATTGAGTGTATAAGCGATTTATAAGTTTTAGGTCTACTAAAAATCATCACAATTGAATAAAGTACTTTTTGTTAATTTAAAGACAGAGATGTGAATTATATATATATATATATATAAAAATAGAATAGAATAGAATGCCTTTATTGTCACTATACACATATACAATTTGCATTATAAACATGTACAATGAGATTAAGAGCATCTCGCTAGTCAGTGCAACATTTAGTAAAGAAAAATACTATAAAGTGTCAAGTACAATAGAAATATCTTTAGTAATAGTGCAAAGAAGAGAGGGGGGGAGGTAGGTGAGGTGGCAGTTCTGTTTAAGAGATATATATATATATATATATATACACACACAGTTACACACACGCAAAATGTAAAGCTCAAAAATCTCAAGCTCTTTGTTTGCACAGCATTTGCTTCTTGCAAGAAATATGTGTTGAAATCTATCCCAACTTTTGATGCAAAAATCAAACCATTTCCATCGAGTTTCTATGAGTGTTAGACAAACAGAAATTTCTAAAACGTATGGTGTCTATTGGGTGTTTTGTAATCAGCCCTTTATAGGCAGAAGAAAAGCTGAATTGTGAACACTTTTGTGCACACTTGTACTTCAGGGCGAGCGAGAAAGATTCGGCCCCTCCTCCTTCTGAGTGCCTGCAGTTGTTGAGCAGAGCCACACAGGTCTTCAGAGAGGAATACATCCTCAAACTGGGCCTGGCTCATGAGGAAATGCAGAGAAGGTATGCTCCTGCTCATTTCAGATCCCTTAGGCTTAATGGAACAAGTGTTCCAATCTGATCATGGAACAAACCCTCGTCCATTATTGCTTCATCAGGGTAAAACTCCTGACTGGCCAGAAGAACAAGCAGTGGGAGGATCTGGCTCTGTATAGAGAGGAGAGGTGAGTGGAGGTCCCCTCTTGTACTTGAACTGTTGTTACAGATGTTGTTGATCTGTTTTTGATGTGAAATGTTCTCCTGTGTTCTAGGAACAGCCTGAGAGAAGAAGCAGAGCGGCTAGCAGAGAAATATGAAGATGCTAAATTTCGTCAGGAGGCCATCATGAACAGGTTGACTGTTCTTCCGATCTTCTGAACACACTCTGACCTGGAGCTGATCTTCTGTAACTGTCTGCAGAGTGAAACAAATACTGGGAAGTCTGCGGAATCAGCTTCCTGTGCTGCCGGACTGTGAGAAAGAGATGAAGAAAGAGCTGCAGACCATCAATGACCAGCTCCGTCACCTTGACAACGGCATCAAACAGGTTTGAGAGTTTGGTGCCGGTGATTCAATTCGCTTTCACATTGGAAGCATTATACTTTTTTCCAGATTAAAAAGACAAAAAATTATTTTGGAAAAACTTAAATTATTTAAAAAGCTGAATCCTCAGAGGCATTAGGGTCTTAGTTTATAGGGAGTAATGTACACTGACAATTACATGGGAGTGAATTGCATTTTTATTCAAAGCAGAAATATGTTTGATGAAATATTTTAATAACATGTTACTGTGCCGGCATCACTATTGGCAGTATCTAATACTCTAATGCAGAACTTTTTAAATAAACTTTTAAACTCATTTAGTTCTGCATTAGTGCGTTACTTAGTTTTTTTTTTATTCCTACTTGCTATTTCTTTCTGTTGCGCATTCAAAGAGTTACTTTTTGAGGCAAGTAAATCTTTCAATCTGTGCTTTTAATTGTATTCGTTGCATTGAATGCGAGTAACCAGAATCATCTAAGCAGGGCTGATGCTAAATCATCAGCATCATTTAATAAATTCCTATAGCTGTCTTTTCTCCAAATCCAAAGAATATACTCCAAATCATCATTTTTTTTTTTTTTTTTTTTAACTGTTCAGATGAACAGTGTCTGTAGCAATTTGTTATGTGACTCGAAATGATCTAACCTGGACAGTGTTCATCTGCAGCAACTGTGTTATGAATGACTCTGCTCTCTCGGATTGTGTGCTGGATCAGGTGAACATGAAGAAGGAGTATCAGAAGAAGCAGATGAAGGACACTGGGTCTCCGGTGCGCTCCAGCTTCACTCTCAATGCCCAGCAGAGAAAGTGTGTGCAGGCTGTGCTTAAAGAAGAGTGCGTGTCCCCTCACTAGTTATCTGATTGTCACATGTCACAGGTTTTATCTAAACATTTGTATCTGTCCTGCAGGGGAGAGCACATCGCTGGCATGATGAAGCAGATTAAAGACATCAAAAACCAGTTCAGTTTCTGACCGCCAGCATCATCGATTGTACAAACTCATATTTGTACGAACTCACCATTGTATACTTTTCAGCATAGCTAACCAAGGTGAATGCTATTAACCCAATTGTCTGCTTTTTCTACAAATATTCTATTTTTACTGCTGGTATGTACTCGTGCATTACTCCAGGACAATAAAGACTTATGACATGTGTGTGTATATAAAGTAATAGTTTTCCCCTCACTAGTAAAGTTCTGTTAATGTTGATGTTGAAAGTAGGAGTAATGTGCAGAGTAGAGCTCACTTGAGCTCATAAGGCTGTTAGCTGGCAACATGCTCACATTTGGTTAGCAGGTGAAAGATATCCCAGATTATCTGTTGATAAATAAAATGTTTTCATAAATTTAAAAACAAATTACAGTAATTTTGCATAACAAAAATTACTACCAAATTTTTTTTTTTGCTTTGCGAGATTGTATGAAGGAATAGTCAAGCACCATGACTTTTAAAAGAACTCTTTTATTATATTATTTTCCTAAAACAAATCATCCAAATAAAACGATTCGTTGCCCTCATATGGAAATAAAGTAACATTTAACGTGAACATTATTTCCAGCTTAAGTAAATGTAGCTATAGTTATAAAATGCCAAAGAAAATGGTCGACCAACTAATCAGCCATTCAACTGCTCACACTTTAGTTACCATGTGTTTTTGTGAAGAGCTGCACATTTCACATTCTCAGGTGATGACATGAAAACTCGAATGGAACAATAGCTAGCAGGTGTTAAGGATGAGTTTATTCAGCAAACAGCTTCAGGGTGTTTTGGAAATATAGTAGTAAAACCCTGTAAGTTATTAAAATGGATTCATTCTGTAAAATGAGACCATTTATGGTGTAGTGTTTTTTTATTTGGGAAGGGTATTACATACCACTTAAAAAGCAAATAGTACTTCACACTGAAATAAAATTAAACTCAAAGACGATGTGTCAAGCTGTAGTGTCAAACTGTGCGCAAAGTTCGACTGCTTTTGTAAGGTTTATTTTTCTTTTACTCTGACTAAATAGACATTTTGGAGTCCTCAACATAGCTTACCTCAACAACTTGCACAACATTTAGAATCTGGTTTTCACCTGTCCACAGGAAGTGCTGCTCAATATAGTCATGGTTTTATTTTCACCAAAAATGTACCAAACATTATGACCCTTGCCTCATGTGGCAATTTATTAGTATTGTACCACCATGGTAAGAACATTTTTGTTGCATCCACAGCTATGCATATTCTAGACTAATTGTGGTGTTTAGTCGCGAGGTGCAGTAAATTCTTTTACACGCTCACAAACCTGTGAACAACATCTGCAATAGTTAGCATTTCCAGGTGCTCCTCGTGATCAGGAGCACATTTATTGTGCTTCAGTGAGAGTCGTGATGCCCATTTCAGTTTTAAACTTGGATTTGAGACGCAACAATATGGAGCCACTTTTTGAGGATTATTTTAGAAGGCAATTTCCCTATTAAGATTAATTATTAATAGTTGCATCTTGTTATACCTGCAAATGTGCCAAGCTTGACATTCAGAATTAACTTTTGTCTAATTCTAAAAGGCAAGAGCGAGATTGTATTTCCAAAATAATGCACAATATTTAACCGTTTACAATCCAACTTCTTTAAATACTTGTTTTCCAAATTGTAGAAAGTCATAGCAAGATGAATGGAAATCTGTCAAAGCAAGAAGAAAATCTTCCAGTACACATCATAAATAAAACTCCCAAAGTAGAGTTTGAGTAAGTTTTCCTTTATTACATCACTATATACAGGGTTATGTACACAGTACAGTATATCAATCAGCAAGGGCTTCTGGGTTTGCAACATCGCATGCCAAAATCCGAAGTACAGCCTTCACAGGCCCAGTAAAATCAACTCATGAAAAGAATGACTGACAGGAGGAAACCAATATTAAAAGCAGTCGCAGTGCCTCAGTAGCAGTCTCTGAAAGAAGTCCTTCATAAAACCAGACACCGAAAAGAGAAGCCAGGATTTAATGAAACATTAATACTCTGTTCACTCATCAGAAGCAGCAGCATTTGACAACACAAGTCACTGAAACCTACTTGTGCTCTTAAACTCAACTTCTTACAGCTGACAATTAATGTTTAGAATAAAAAGTCCAGATTGGGATTAAGAGGTGAATTATTAAAAAGGATTAAAACTGAACAGAGAGGTCCATCTTGCAAAGCTTTGCCATCTTTTAAAACAACGACCTCAACTTTGTTTGTTTCTCACAATTTAATCAAGGAGGACAAGGACCCAGTCAATTGCAACAGCATGCCAATTATGCTTAAGTATGCTAATTAAAACAGTGATTCTGCATAACAACCTCAATTTTAGGGTGAAAAAAAGATTTCAGATAAAGTTCAATTTGAACAAAATATCAAAGTTGAGATGAAAGATAAAAATCTGAGATAACAATCTCAATGAAACCATGAGGCATATTGACAACAAGTCACGTGATATTAAAATTAAAACCCTCAAGCTGATCAATAACACCAAACGGACTACATTTGAACCATTTTCCTCGCAGTTCTGAAATTCATGCACGTAGAGTTCCTCATGAGTTTAAGCAGCAGACTTTAAAATGTCAATTTTACCACCTTAACACAGTACAGATCTCCTTAACGTTGGTAAAAGACCTTAGTGAAGTCAGCACTGTGTGCTGTTTAAACCTTGATTGGCATCAGAAAAATGAGTTTGCACCATTAAAGCCAGAATAAAAAAAAACATATGTTCTGTACTTTGGTGCAAAAAAAATGAATAATGGAAAAACCATATCAACAAACCACTGCAGTGTGAAAATAAGGAAATAAATACAATTTCAATGTTTGAGAGAAAATTCATGATGAACATGAGCACAAAGAATTTTGCCTGAAAGAAAAAGTAAGGAAATAAAGGGGGGAAAGACTAAAGAAAAACAGTTACTGCACGGGCAAACAGAAAAACAGTGCATATCGAGAAAGGGAATGGCCTATCCTTTCTGAGAGAAAACAAAACAAAAAACACAGAAATAAGGAAGTGATAGACAAGCCCAAACTAGAGAGCATTTTGACAGGCAACGGTAAGAATGGTACATCAATGTGAGTGCAAAAAAAACAACAACTCATTTTCTATGTTTAGATTTTGACCGAGGTCATAAAAAAAAAAAAAAGACAAGTGGGTTATTATGGATGCCTATGTAATACAAAGTAACTCAATCCCAGCAAAACAACTGCTGGATGAGGGAGAAGCTGTGCAAAGCAGCGGGAATCACAGTCTTGTATATTTACTGATGCAATATTCACAAATTTTCTTTTAGACATATGTACAAACCTCCGGCTGTCACCTCAAGGAGCTCTGTGGATATAAAGATGAGCATTACATCACTTACTGTCTAGTGAGGTGCCCCCAGCTCCCGGTCATGTGTTCTTGTGAAATTAGGGAAGCAGTGGTTGGTATCAGTAGTGTTCGCTCAGTCGCTCAAGCTCTACGGCTGAAGTTCATATGCGATGCACAGGAAGTGACATCATGTCTCAGGAAGCTGACTAATGTCTGTGAGCTTGGTGTCGTTAAGAATGGCCCGGATTCGGTCTAAAGACTCAGCTTGTCGAATGCGCTCCAGCTGGACCTGTTGGAGCAGATGAATGTAGTTTCTACTCATGGGACACAGAGCACTTTGATAGTGTTAATAGGAAATTAGGAATATTTCAGGATCAGCTACTGTTCATATGCAAGAATAAATTAGATATGTGACCATGGCGTTGTCCATCAACCCAACCCTAATCGGAACTCACATTTAAACTCAATCCATGTTACGTCTTTATGAAGATGCTTTGGGAAAAAAAGTGTTACATCAGATTATTTAACAGAGTGGCTTGTGCAAAGAACAATATAATAATTTGAGTATTCGTTTGAAGATCCCTTTCCCCAATCAAAGCATCAGAGAGCACATTGAAATAACCCACGAACATTTGAACTGGAACCTACATTCTCTGCACCAAAGAGCACTAAAACTGCAAGCTAATCGCATCAGATTTGAATCTTTGTTTAATATCAATCAATCACCAGAGACGATCCTGATCAGGTCTCCTGATATTACTTGATCTTTGACTGACGAATGCGCTTCTCCACTGATATCTCCCATTTTTGAAGTTCTTTGTCCATGTTGTTTGCTGTTCTGTCAACACGAGGTTGCTTTTAAGTCTCAACTCATTTGTAACAGCACAAAGGCAGTAATCCACAGACCTTCTCACGCTAAGAAAACTAAGTTACTAAGAAAAACACACACTTCCTCAACTAGTCTCCGCTGATTTTAATCTCAAAGCAGATGATCATCTTCAATTAACACATCTTTCTCAGCAGAACTAAACAGAAAATGTTTCACAGTTGTTTCATAACTGATCTTCTGCATACATTTTTAAAAATTATTTATTAGGAAAACAATGTGATGTAGTTTGATCACAGAAGGTGAGCATCACTATGGGTCAGTGTGCATTGGAGCATTCCTCTTCTTGAATAAAAAAGCCTTTATCTTGTTCACTTGTGCACGTCAGTCCACTTTAGAGGTATGTATTTGTTGTGTGCGTATACGACATATAGACCAAACAGTTAAGCTAATCTGTGTAAAACTAAAGAAAGGTGCTTTCCAAGTCTGATGCTGTTATTACCCTGCTGCAGCTAGTAGGTCTTGAGGACATCAGAGCATGACCTGCAAAAAATATCTGCTCCTTGGCTGTCTTTAGATAATATTGGGTGCTGCAGAGACTGTAAAGAGGTTCCGCTCTCATTGCAGCGAAAAATAATCTTCTGAGTAATTCAACGTTTATTTCAGCTAGTCTGCTTAAAATTATTTTGAGAGCTTAATCATAGACTCTAAAACTAAATCTGCTGACTTAATTGTTGAACAAAAACTTCCACATTATTTATACATTCAAAAAAAGACTTGAGGAGGAGTCAACTGCCACCAATGAGAATGTGAACTCAACTAGAAAACAACAATTCAAAAACTGAGCTGCCAAAACGAATTAATTGACAGTTACACCTTCAGTATAAAAAAAAAGTCAATCAATCAACTTTCTTTACGCTATATCAAAATTGTATTAGTTGTTGTTTTTTTAAAAGTGCAGTTATAATTTGTCGCTTGTTAGGAAAACAAACAAAAATGCAATGAATGAGCTGAAAGTTTTTGCTCCCGCTACACTCGATCTTCAGCTCCCTCTCCCTTGAAGATCGACTGAACATTTCTCCTAAAACTATACTTTAAAGGATATTTGGAACATTACAGCATAAATCTGTTTATTTAAATGAAAAGCTTTTAACCTTTTATCTATTATGCTACACATTTTTTTTTACCTGAATCACTCTGCTTGCTAGTCCAAGAATCAAAACACTGCACCACTGAGGCCTTTAAATCATTGCAGCAGAACGTTTTAGTTTCTTCTGAGCTCTGCATGTATTAGCTATATTTGAATGCTTTAGATATATTTTTTTATTAATTGTTTTAATGGTTCGACAATCATTTACCCTACAGCTGCCATATGCAGTGGGAAAACCAGTCCCTTTATGCCATCAGTATTTGGAAGCCAGTATTGCATGCAATATATTTACACAGAGGTAAGCAACATTTTCACCAGTTACCCACTGTAGTAATAAAAATAAGGAAGAGGCTCTATTGGTTTAGAGAAGAGTTTGTGTTGAAACATCAACAACTGTTCTGAAGGATATCCATAGACTGTATACAACATGGAAGTAGCAAGGTAGTGTAGTTGCTCAGTACAGTAATATCTAAGTTTGTCTTTTTCAGTAGTGGCTTTAAAGGGATTTTGGGAAAGAACAGGAGCACAAGGAGGTGTTTATAACTGCTAAGAGCTCCTTTTCTAGGCTTCTGTTGTTACTGATTTTATTGATGAAAAATGAAGCAAACTCGTTGCATTTATCCTCAGACAGAAGCTCACTTGGGGTCTGGTTTTATGGGTTGGTTAACCTCTCC
This sequence comes from Danionella dracula, assembly GCA_900490495.1. Taxonomy (NCBI): domain Eukaryota; kingdom Metazoa; phylum Chordata; class Actinopteri; order Cypriniformes; family Danionidae; genus Danionella; species Danionella dracula. The sequence continues at coordinate 13,271,407 of UELW01000522.1, forward strand.
ACCGTTGCAAAGAGGGTTCAAATAATTCACCCTCCTCAGAGTGGTCATGAAGGTCAACACTGTTGATCTAAATAAAAAAAAAACATTACAGCACCAGGGGTGTGAACATGTTTCTCACCAGAAAGTTTAACATTGGAGTGAAAGAGAACTTGCTCACTTCTGCCCCCACCCCTTGCGGACAGTCAAGGATCTACAGTTCAGTTACATCCTATTGCACTGGAGCAAAGAGAGCGGGGGTTGTCCCTTTCATCTGATAAGTTTTTACATAACACTCAAAGTCAATAAGTACATGAAGTAACTAAGAAGAAAACACATCCTAAATACGGCTTTGATTTCAATCATCTAAAGTCAAGTAACACAAGATGATGGAAGCCAAGGATGCTTTGAAAGCATGCTCAAGAGTGTGTCTACCTGAAGGGTCTGAGAAAGCTTGACGAAGTCTCTCTGGACCTGCTCACTCACATCCAGTTCAGCCTGAAGCCTCTGAGCCTTGTCCTTCTCTTCAAATGCTTGAGTCTCCAGGGCACTCTAACAAACATTGACAGAAAAATGAATTCTACAGAGCGGACAAAAAATGTCAGTTTATTATGCAAAACTATTAGACAGCCATCACCCCATCACTTCAAGCAATCGATCTGTTGCAGTTAAAAGCAACACAACTTTAATCTTATGATTGCAAGGTCTCTCTACAGTCAAGAAACTGTACTGCCTGTAACACCAGTAGCAAACAGGGCAACGAATCCATGACTTTCACATTCACACAAGCGATCAATTCAGAAATGACCAGACTGTATAACTGATGGCTCAGTGTAGAAACATTGTTTTTCAAAAACAGTTCAGTTAGCATTATCACAATAATACAGTAAATAAGTGAATATGATACCAAGAGAAACCTGGGCCGATATTTTATTTTTCAAGTTTGTGCTCTTATTTATCTTATTTATCTTATTACTCTCAAATGTTCTTGTTGAGATTTGTTTTCCTTGTCGACAGGTAGCATTAAAGCCTATTTTACTTTTGCGTCAAGCCTACAAATTGCAAGACTGCATAAACATAACCCTCATTATAAAATTGCATAACTCCCTAGCAATTTTTATTGGCATCATGCCCCGTTGTAATATCAGCGCAAAGACAGTGCTTCTACAGCTGAGGCTGATGTATGTATGGAGATGGTATACGAAGAGGTAAATAAAACCCTTCCTGTGTTCACATCAGTGTTGTGTTTTGGTTAGCTAGTAGTTAACATTCTTTTCATAGCAAAATAAGCTATAAGCAACAATATAGTTGCTATGTAAGCAACTATAATTCAACGCTATGCCGTGCTGTCTATGTTGACTAATGGGCGCTTGCTGAGCCTTTGCAAAAGGCAGATTTTAGGCTACAGATTTAAGGCCTTTAAGCTATGGGTACACCAAAAGGAACAAGCAGTGACACAGAAAAACATTCACTTGCATTTTGAACTTTCGTGTCAAGAGGGAAAGTGGCCACTGATGACAGCGTGGTCGGCACCCTAAAGAAACTACAGTTGAGAAACATAACTTAATGCAAATGAGAATCCTTTTTTGCAATTGACTTGATTCCAGTGAGGAATACTCTTTCATATGAAAGCTCAGCTCTTCATGTCTATGTAAATGTCAGCACTTAGCAACAAGAAAGAGGGAACAACAAGTATGGTTCCACCATGCGATCGAGACTAAAAGCTATTGTATGAACTGAGAACGGGCAGCTATAAAGACAACTACATTACACCGAATAATTTGCTGCATGTCAGAAAATTTCTTTTTGCCATCACAGACACATGATGTTAAGTGAAGTGAAGTTGGATTGGTTGTTTGACAGTCAACCGGTTCCCTGGGCGGGTCTTAGAAAAAGAAAGCAGCCAAACCCTTCCCTGAAGCTCTGGCTACGTAGACTATAAAGTGCTGGTGCTGATACTTCAGAGAAAGTCTGCTTTGAGCTTTAATCATAGCTGAAATGTACCAGTGATCATTACGGTTCATACCTTGTTGCTAAGAGCATTTTTAAGCTCCTCCTCCAGTGAGCTTTTCAGGCTCTGGACACTCTCCAGCATCTGGCTCTTCTCTTCTACCCTGCTCTCGAGCTGAGGAAACAATAATTACTATAATCTGCAACTTCCTGAAAAAGTGTCAAAATGTAAATGAATCAGTGATTCTGTTTACATCATTATTTTTCATATTAGTTTTTTTAGCTTCTCCAATTAACAAAATGTGGTAATTCATCTTAAATACGAGACTCAGTGATTGATTTAGATTTTTTAATGTGACGAGGGAGCTTTATTTTAAATAACTTCTTAGAAACCAAGTTTTTACCCCATCATAAGATATAAAATTCAGTTTCAGAAAACAGGTTTGTTGATTTTTGATACCCAGATAAGAACTTGGATTTCTCCTAACAACCAAAATGTTTATCCAAGCAACCGTGCAAGAGAATCTGTATCTCAGCTTAAAATAAAAAGGTATATGGGTTTATTCAGATAGCACATGTTTACAGAGGGAACCCAACACATTAAATATTCCAAACAACTGTTTAGGAGTATCTATATCGCTGCGACAGACGGTCTCATTGAGACATGGGTGCATGTTTGACTAATGCTTCTATAACACAATTTGTTCTTGCTATTCGTTACTAGCATGGATAACGTTTTCAGGAAATAAAAACATACTGTGTTTATAATTTAAAAAAAATTTCATAAAACTATTATTACTCTAAATAGTTCTTACACATTTGTACAAAAAAGTGAATTGTAGTTTTTGCACTGAAAAAAAATACACAGACAATGTAGTGTATGTGAAAAAGGCAAATTATAAAATTATATAACAAGCTTACAATTGTTTGTCATCTTCATAAACTTTGCAAATATCAATATAAAAAAGGTTATTGATGATTATTTGAAGAAAGACTTGTCCCTACCCGTTCTTTCTCCTTCTTTACTCGTTCCAGTTCTGTCTTCAAGCTGGAAAACGATGCTAGAGAGAAGAAATGTAAATTGTGTGGTAAGTGTGGTTTACATTAGTTAGACATGTGAGCTTTACCCTTGGATTGTTATTCTATCAGTAAAACACACAAAAAGCATTCTAAAACAGAAGGAATGGTTTAAGACTGACTGGTCAGACTCCTAATGGAAAAACTGTAACGATGAATGCAGTATGCCTCTAATCAACTTTAACAGTGCATTCAGAGTTTTTCACAGTAGCCTGACAGTTTGTAACTAGATGAATTAGTACGCAGTGATGGGATGCACACAGCACTAATGGGTTGAGGGAGTGTGTTAGGATGGCATCTGTGGAAACTACAAAAGCTGGACAAACACACACTAAGGCAGGGATTCGTACCTTCCAGGATGTCTGAATTCAGTTCACCAACAGAGGAAGGAAGTGGGGGAAAGAATCACAATGTTGGAATTTAAAATTATTTATTGCTTAAATTCCTTGCTCGTATATCCCTGTTCTGTTGGATAAAAACACTAATTCAGGGATAATTCCAAAAGATTTACATGTTGATTTTCTTTTTGTTTGTCTACATAATTGTGCTTGCTCGAATGGTTTCTATGGAGTGGGCTTTTCGCTTTTTGCTTATTTACTCCTCTACTGTTTAATGTTGATTCAATGATGCTCTTTTAGCCTTAGATGGCGGTCAGGGGACAACAGTGGCACACCTTGCCACAGAGGGTCACTGAAACAAGTGTTTTTATCTGCCACTCGCTCTTTTAAAACTAAGGTGGAAAGGCATTGTACGAAAGTCATAATGGGATATCAGAGAGGAACAGATATATAGCTGTAGGTGGCAGACTTTGTAGTTGATCCAAAAGTACCAGCTCTAATAGCTCTTCGGGCATTGAAGAGTTCGCTGTTCTGTCTCTTCTTTCATGTTTCTTTTTCTACTACTCTTCCTCTTGTTCATCTTCTTCTCAGTTTCCTGTTGTGAAGTCAATGAGTGTAAATCGAAAGCCTTCCTGCTGCTCTTTTATGTCCCGATAGCATTCTGAACACGTGATCAACAAGCAACAGAGCAACTAGTCAGTTGGTGAAAACCAAGCTGCCTTCGCAGGTCTTCCATATGTAATTTAAACTGTCCATTGCTGATGACAGATCGGCAATGCTCCAGCTCTTCTCTCACTCACACCATTTCAGCAACCAGTTTAACGTGAGTTTGTGGTGCTTAGCTGGGTGGTTTAATGTGATCCCGTCTGTATTTGCGCCTCACACTCATGGTGGAGCTATTGATATTTGCCTTGACCAAGTCAAGTGGCTAACAGATCAATTTACAGAAGTTATTGCAGTTTTTATTTCATACACTTTGTATCAAGCAGTTTTCAACAACTTTAAGCAACTATAGAAATCTGTTTAAACCTGAAACGTGGAGATAAACTATGCCACTATGACATAGACAACATTTAATCTAGAATATAGAAGAGCCAAGTTTCTTATAAATTAGAATATTATTTCTTCCTTTACATCAAAATTTTCAAATGTAATAAATTATTTTAACAGGTAATGGTTGATTTTTCACACAACTCTCCTGTATGAAATCATATACATTTTCAGTTTCAACAAACAGGAAAAGAGTTATTACTGGGCAGTTTGAAAAAAAAAAAAAACCCAAGTTTGAAACTCCCACAGTTTTGTCCAACATCCACCAAAATCAGTGAGAAACCTCTCAGGACATGGCTTATAATAGCTTGGATCTCAAATGGCAAAAAATAAATAATGGTGAGAAATTGCATACAGAGATAGAATCACAACCTTGTCATACAACACATTCTTTATAGCTCATGAAACTTCAGGATTTTGTTACTTATACAATTTCGAACACAAGGGCGTGGAAAGAGTTTGTGAAGTTTTAGGTATAGCGTTACCAACTGATCACATGCCAATCTCAAAAATGGTTACATTATAATCTGACTTCTACTCTGCTCACCTGCAAGCATGACGTTCAATGTGCTGTTTGAAAAGGTTTGGTTTTGTTTAAAACTGTATTGATTCTAATTTATAAAGTCTTCTGACACACTCTTTTGAACAAAACAAAAAGGGACAGTGCCTCACCTATTTCCTCTTTGCAACCCTCAATCTCCATCTGCAGCGTATCCTCCAGGTTCTCCTTCAGACACTGCTCAGCCTGAATTTGCTCCTTCAAGAACAGAATTTCAGCCTTCAGCTTCTCCTCCAAATGCTCCGCCGCCGTTCGCGCAGAAACCACATCCTCACGGTACTGCAACACTAGCTTCTGAAGTTCCTGGGGGTGAGAGACATCCATGTAAACGTATAATGCATAACTAATTAGCTCTAGCTGAAGCTATATCTTGGGAATTGTTGGGTTTTAATACCTGCAAAGAGCTGGGCATCTGGAAGTTCTCTTCCTGCTGAAGAGATGTGTGAAGCCTGTGTTTGCCCTGAAGACTATCGTTATCTCTTTGCAGTCTGTTTAGCTCCTCGCTCACTTGCTCTCTGGACTGTAGGAGAACAGCCTGGAAAAAACACCCAGGAGTAATAACACATATGATCTGGGTCAAAAAGGTAGTAGATAACCACCACTATATTAATGCACTTGATTTAAGACTTTGATCATATATACTTTAATCAAATAGATTCTTTTTAAGGTTGTACATACCAACATTGTAGATATACGCTTCTACATTGAATATAGTTTGTAAAGATCAACATAAAGAGTGCTCTGACAAGATGTAATCATGAGAGTCATCAAGCAGGGTTTCATACCATCTGTTCCTGGGTGTTCCTCCTGGCCTGGCTGAAGGCCTGTTGGAGAGCACTTACGACAGACTCAGACTCTACGACTTTCTGCTTCAGCTCCGAGATCTGTGCCAGAGTAACCAGAATTACTCACTTGGAAGAAAGGCAACATTCACAGCATTCTGTGCATTCTTCATATTCAATCCAGATCTTGAGCTGGCAAAATAATGGATGAAATTCTTTGTGGAAAAAAAAATAGATTTTGAGTTTTTGTTTTAGGTTTGAGTTCTTTTGCAGTCAAAAGACCATAAAAAAAACATGTTGGAGCAACTTTTTCATCTTAAATATTGCCATCTTTTTTTAGATATTCATAATTTCAATTTTTTAAACGCTTTGGACATTCTCTGCAAAGAAACAAGATTGCTGTTTTACCGAAGTTGCATTGACACTGCAGGTTTTAATGCTCATTTCAGATTTTTTTGTGAGATTTGATTTTTGTTCGCATTAACAAATAACATGCGCCTGCTATAAGCCTTTTGTGTGACCGAAACGCAGCTCCAATGCAAAACACATTGACAGAACACAAAACTACATCACCCAGATTGCACAGTTAATAGAAGTAGACATTAAAGCAAAAAAACTCTGGCGCTCATGTGGCCTTGTTGATCATATTTTGTGATCAGAAACAACTTTATTAGTGCTAAATAATATTAGGAAAAAGATTGCGATGGAATGGAAGAATAATGCAAGAAAAACTTCAGAGTGGGAAGTGCTTGGATGACAACTGTGACTTCATTAAAGCTTGAAATATGTTTTCAGTTACCTTGCTGTGACAATTTGTAAAACAACATCTTCTCAAATTGGGCTTGCTTATGCAAAACCCAGAAAAATGTGACAAGCGTTCAGACTAAACACACATGAGACCAGGACAGGATTAAATCAATCTGAATTGAGTGGTCATGAAAATATCTGGTGCAGGTCACAAATGGGCAATTTAGTATGAATGTAACTGGAGTGTTTACGCATCTTCAGCTCTAACATAATAAAAGAAGACCAATTGAGACAAACACTGGGACATTCCCTAAATATGTGAACATTAAAAAACCAAATTAATTTCATTGAAGTAATCTACAAAACAGTCAATTAGATTCACTTCAAATACAACACTAAATTGTAACCCAACAAAATTCAAATCAAACTCATTTCTGTTTCTCCACATAGCAAAAACCATAATGCTCTTACCTTGGAACTAGTTTCCTCATTGGCCTGTTTGACAGAGTCCTCAAATTCTTTTCTTTCATTCATTGTTCTCTCAAGCTGATCATTTGCCTGCCGCAAGATGCCCTGAAGCTTTTTGACCTACAGGAGTGAAAGAAACTTTCATTTTATGCAAATAACTCAGCATACACTATGGTTTGAAAACATTGGAGGTCATGCAAAAGTAGCAAAAACACAGACCTGATCCCGTGTCTCAGCCTCTTGTCCCTGAATGACCTGCAGCTGCTTCTCATAATTTGAGCACATGTCACATCGCCGACCCATCTTCCTTCCAGCATTTTTCAGCTGTTCAATCAGATGAAACAAAAAGAGTTTAGTCCATTTTGACAACTGGCAGGATATTGCTGTAGATGTAAATTTGTGTTCTCCTCTCAAAAACATCAACACATTTTGACAATAAAATATATATTTTTTTCTAACAATATACTTAAAACATAAATCCACTCTAGAAATGAATAAATGCCAGTTCAGCTTCTCAAAATTTTATGCAAAATTTCATCCTTCAAAAGGAGCGCAGTAGCTAGATATCCACATTTTTTACTCCAAAAGCATTAGTGCTAGGTAAGCATGCAGTCCTGTTGTATCTGACCAAGCTTCTGGATGGTTTGCTTCCAATTATAAATAAACAAGGAAGCAATCATGATGGCTTGATAATTGTAGCGACTGAGTTTTAAGAGGAACTAGAAAAGTAAAAGTGACCACTTGGCCAGATATGAAGTAACTCACATCCAGAATTTGTTGTGCTCTGCATTAACTCCATACCAGTCTAAACACACAGCAGTGAACAAACACACAGTGAACACTCACCCGGAGCAGTGGGTAGCCATGGCTCCAGCATCTGGGAGCAGTCGGGAAATTAGTGCCTTGCTCATGGGCACCACAGCTGTGGCTGTAGAAGATGGGAGAGCAAGTGTTGCATCACTCACACCACCTTTAACTCAATGGATCTGGGGATCGAACTGGCAATCTTCCGATCACAAGTTGATCTCCTTATCCAGCAGAACCACAAATGCCTCAAGACACAACACCAGGCCACAAGTGTTAAGTTGTTGTTGATGCAGCAGTGTGCTCTAGAAATTCACTAAACACCTCATAATATAATACCTCTAACTCACGTTTAACTATAGCTCTCCTAGTCTCTCTCATGGTCACTCAATTACTTTCATCAACAGACAGACCCATTGCATATCCTGAAAATGTTTTATATCTATTTTGTTTATTTGTTTTACATTATGATTGTGATTCATGCACTGACAATGACAATGACAATACAACAGAATGTAATGAAAACAATGAATAAATAAATGTGGAAATTGAGACATACAATACATCTTTAAAACTGACCTCTTGCTGCAGCAGATTCCACTCGCTCTCGCTGACCAGCCGATACCCAGACGGAGGCAGGTAAGCCATATCAGCAGTATGTGAGATGCTGGACAGGAGTGAAGCGGTCTCCTCCTGCTCAGGCGTCATAGCCTTAATGGCCTTCTCCTGGTCCTTAGTGAGGAGAAAATGTCCTGGGAGAAGAGAGGATATTGAAGCGGTCTCCATGGCATCAAAGCCACCACAGTCTGCCCCCACTAGAGGCCCAAAGTCTGACTCGTCCAGCTGGCTAGCGGACTTCGCCTTGTTGTTCTGTCCACCAAGGCCATGAGGCTGCAGGAGCCCTCCCGAGGATCCCAAGCTGTCTGTGGACTGCACTCTGCGAAGGCTGTCCTTATAAAGGTCTGAGCTGTCTGGACGAACAGGGGTGTCTGCATCCAGAGAGTGCAAAGAGCTGTGGATGCTGTGGCTGAGGTGGGACTGAGAAGAAGTAGACAAAAACAAGTTTTAATAAGTTTGATGCTGTGCTGGTTTTCAGGAGATTATAATTCTAAAACAAATCAGGAACCATTGTTGCTATTACCAAAAAGCAAGAGTGTTTTTTAAAGAAATGATCGCCGTTTCAACATTTTTGTTTTTTCATCAATCGTTAAAAATACATTACTTTTGTACAACAATGCTTATTCCTTAGTTGAGAACATTTTAGAGTTGTATCCTAAAACATTGTTAGAGCTCTAGAAAAATTTAATTAAGATCAGAACAAAGTAGAGAACGGAAAGAATATGAGCTAATTGACAGAAAAATCTAACAGATCACATTTCTGACAATGAAAGTGAGATCAAATGAAGGAAAACTCATTTAAATGAGGGCATCTTAAAAACATTAAAAGGAACATCAGATGTCCATTTCTCACCAGCTGATATTCTTTAAGAAAACCATTACAAAGCAAGTTCAAACTTTAATGATTTTGTACAATTCAATACTAATGTGTCTTGGACACTAAATGCATGTACGGTATGAATACAGAGCATTAGACCAATCACGATAACAGATTTTGCGTGTGATAAATTTTCTTACAATTTATTTACATAAGAGAAAACTTAAAACTTTTTCAATGAATATGATGATAATGGAAATTGAACAGCTAATTAGTAAATACGGTTTTAAAAATGTGCATAGTTGCTATTCACAATTGGAACCACTCATATCCCTATCAAATTAATCGACAACTTCCTTTTATTATCTCTCATTCCTTTTACATACATAGTTATTGTTCCTGTGACCTAACAGACTCTCATGTAGACAAAAGTGACTATGAAACACACGCAAATCACAGGAAAACTGTCATGTGCAGAACACGTTTATCTCTAGATCCTGCATGTTAACCTGCACACAAACATTTTCTATTGACAGATAACGGCACAATTTGCAGTAGATCATGTAATAATAAGAGTATAAACTTTACATAAATAATAAAAGATCCATAGATAGAGAGAGACATGGAAAAGATTTTAATAAGAAATTATTGCAGTGTGAATGCAAACAGACTAAATCTTAATTTACTGAGCATCTAAGTGACATATTGCATCAGACCTACAACGTGTTTGTTGCGAATGCAGTTTATGATTTGGCCACACAGCTCATGTGTTTGGTCTCTCACTGGATGTGCAAGATCCCCAAGAGCTTCTTTGTGCACTCCAATGCATAACGTACATTATTTTAGGCTTAATTGCTATGAAGATTGACGGAGATGCAATGGTGCTGCTAATGACTGATGCACTGCTTATGCAGACAGTGTGAAAGCACTGCAACACAGACTGATGCAGTGTGAAACTGATGAAAGTCTTGAGTGAGATCTTAATATTTGTGCCATCAAAAACAAGCCAGTCAGAGCTGCACATGTTTAGAAGCTATTGTATGTTTGTGGTAATCAACCAAGAACATTTCAAGTGGTTTTTAGCTTTTAGATATTTTCCTCTCAGTTAACTAGGTGTGCTTAATGCAACTAAATTAGACATGCCAAAGTGTTTATGATATTCATATCAAAAGTCATACCATGCCATATAAAAAAACACAAAAAAGATATCTTTTTATCGAACAAAACATTATGGAACACATTATCAATTCAATACAATTAAATTAATTGAAAATACTTTTAAAATAAAAATTATTTCATAAATTATTTCATAAGATGATTTTAAAAAAGCATTTGTATTTATTGGGTGGTTTCTACAGCACTGGTACCTCTTCTATAGAAAGGCCAAGAAGAGAATCCTCCACAGCTTCTGCATGCTCCGTCCCATCTTCCTCACTGGCTTCTATGACTTGAGTCAATCTCTCCTTCTCATCCTCCTCCTGAAAGAGAATACACGTCAGAATAAAAAGCAGAGGATCCAGGTCCAACATACTTTCACCCTTTCGCTGATATTTAACATAAACATAAAAATGCTCAATCAAAGCAAAAAAACGTCTTCATCATTGCTAATTAAATGTTATTTTCTTCAAGATAAGGATTTGGGGTTAACCGACATCTGCCATTGAAAATGGGCTAGAGCTATCATCACTAAATCTCTTTCATAGTAGACAAAGTGCTTTGTTTGTTATAATTGAGAGAATGCCTGATGTGAGCAGTTTCTGAGAAAATTTTACAGCAACAGGCCTCATACAATGAAAACTCTTAAACATGCTTTGAAATTCTGACCCAAGGTAAAATCTATTCCTCTTTAAAAACATGAACTAATTTTTCCTGCACAATGAAAACACAAACACAAAAAAAAATGTACAATAGAAAGAAAGTTTCAGCCTGGACAAGGAAAAAGCAATTGGAAAGTGCCACCGTTATGCCGCTTTTGTCTTACCATAGTAAAAAGCTCAGTACTAGGAGCTCTGAGCAGTGCGTTTCTATTAATACAGTGGTACCTTAAGATATGAACATTTGTACACAATGAACACAATGTTTAAAATTCTTATCATCATGAACCAAAATATTCTTCAAGATACAAAACCACATATGAAAAATTCATATTCGACGTTTGAAATTCGGCATAACACAAACACTGGGTATAACGTGACTGCATTCAATATGCCACCACCAGTTCTGCTCTAATATTGGTCAGTTCCAGCCCTGATGCTGTGTGTTAGTGTAGTATTCTGCTCTCTAATTGGTCAGTTCCAGCCCTTATGTTTTGTGTTTGTGTAGTATTCTGCTCTCCTATTGGTCCGTTCCAGCCCTGATGCTGTGTGTTTGTGTAGTATTCTGCTCTACTACTGGTCAGTTCCAGCCCTGATGCTGTGTGTTCATGAGTAGCATCTTCTGCTCCTATTTTTCTCCTACGCTACCATCCGATCAGACACTTTGTCTCACTCGAAAGATAAGGGTTATTATTTTTTATTTATTGTTGTATTATAATTATTAATTAGATTTATAAAGTGTACTTTTAAATATTGAAGAATCCTAGTTAGATTTTCATGTTATTTTCTGTGTGGCTTGGAACAGATTAGGCATTTGACATAAAATAGCATACAAAGGGCACCCCGCAGCAGATTAATATTGTACCTCGAAGTACCACTGTATTTAAAAACATTATTGTAATATATACTTTTGTTTTATTTATTTATATATATATATATATATATATATATATATATATATATATATATATATATATATATATATATATATATATATATATATATATATATATATATATATACACACACACATCCCAACTTCAAACTCTCTGCACGTGTATCCATACTTTGGATAATTGTAAAAAATTATTCATCTAGTAAAAACATTTCTGGATTTAAAATTGAAAACATACAGCTTGTTATTTATACACACTTCCTATTTATGTTATTTATACACAAACTAACACATTACATGGCACGACGAAAGAAACAGGATAGCAAAGAAAAAACTTTTAAAATACAGTCAAATAAACAAGGCATGAAAATACAATTACAACCAAAAAATACACAAAGAAAAGGCAAAACAGAGGGAGAGGAAAAAACTAAACTACCATACCTGGTCCCTCTTTTTCATCTCTTCCACCTGCCGCAGCTGTTCTGAGGTAAGTACACTTTCAATGCGCTGCATGTCCTGCATCAGCAGTCGCTGAGACTCCAGAAACTGATCGTTGGCACGTTGCCATGTGTGTTTCAGCTGATTATGTTGCTGCCGCTCCAACTCTAGGAGGTGAACCACTGCCAGACACAAGAGTCAGAGGTTAACACGTATATAGGGACATCACAGAAGAAACTTCTACAGGAAAACATGACAAGAATAACAGGATGATGTTTGATAAATAACGACGCATCTTATCCTGCTGAATACAAGTGAAACATTTCTTCACAAAATGCGGATATTGGTGTCCATGTACTAAAAGTATGTACATTTTCCTTGATTTGAAGCATGTAGTGGCTTATAAAAAATTTTCATGAATTGTTTTTGGACTAAGACACAATCAACTTCACATTCTTTTAAAAGTTTGAAGTAGATTTTTTATTCCTTCATCAAATTAAAAGAAAACAGTCCCAAGAGTCTATTTGCATCAAAGAGTCCATTCTGATCACTTTACTGGTAACATTGGCACCTAAAATGCACAATCCAGAGAACAACAAAACACTTGTAATGAAAATGGATTAGGACACTGACCTCTCTTGGACTTTTATTTAAGTTTGAACGCAATGGTTTAGCTTTTACAAAATACATTTCCATAAGAGATTCACAAAAATGTTCTAATCACATACCCTCATGGAGTTCTTTCCGTAGTTTCTCTGCGTCTTCTTGCAGGACAGATTTTTGGGTGTTAAGGACAGCCACATACATTTCTAGGTCAGTTCGGCAGGATTTCTCTGCCTCCAGGACATGATTGAGCTCCTTCACCTAGGAATGAAACAGGGACATGTTTCAGAGCCAACAAACGCCAGCAAGGAAATCATAAGACTAATAATTTACGGTGTAAAAATGTAGATTTCTAAGTCTGCTCAAACAAGTTCAACAACCCACAACATTACAGAGGTTCAAGGAAAAAGCAAAAAATAAAACAAGAAACACGATACAACAAAAGAAAACGAAATAATAAAGTACAAAAAAAAATGTGAAACATAAACCATGAAAAACAGCACAAAGAGAAAAAGTACAACAAGTTAACAAGAAGAATTAAAACATAAACTATAATAAAAACTATTAAAATAAACACGAAACACAATTTAACAAAGAGGGCGAAACAAACAATGAAACAGCCCATCTAAGGAAAACAAAATAATACAGCAGAAACCCACAACAAAAAGAAGCAAAACAAACAACAGCAACAACAACAACAACAACAACAACAAAAACATGACAAAATGAAAAACAGCAAAAATAAAAGAAAAGATTTCTAAGTGTGTCAGCTTAAACAAATGCAACCATTTGCTTCTTGACTGTTCAAAATCTCACTAATAATGTTTATTTCTTTTGTCTAAGAATTTTTTTGCATGATTTGGAAGGTCACATGATAGGAATAAAATTACAAAGAAATGTGTCAAGTCTATGAATACATCAGAGTCTGGTTCAGCTTCCGCTTTTTTTAAACCCTCCTGACCTTTGCTGCTTCAAGTTCCTTGACTCGATCTTCTGAGCTGGAGAGCTTGGCTTTCAGTGATGAGATCTCACTCTCCATTGGCATCACGACTGAACGGAGCTTCTCAGCATCCTCCTGAGCCTAAATGAAAAAAAAACGACAAGACATTTCAGTCCATCATGTCTTCAAACTATAAGAGAATGAAAAGATCTAACCAAAGATGCTAATAAACTGAAAATGTGATAGCCGACATTAGATTTCAGTTCCTTAGATTTAATGGATTGCTTGTGTTACTTTAAGCTGCTTTTACTGTAAAGAACAGGTTTTGCAGCTCTAAGCAAGTTCAAAAGTTTCTCATCATCATGACGTAAAACAAAAATCTAAATAAAAACAAAGAGTGACTTTAGTTTTGAATACACTGGTTACATACACTTCCCTGCACTCTATATTCACAGTCCACCGGTAAGCCGTGTGTAGATTCCACATGCAGAAGACACATGCTTTTAGTATTTAACTTTATTCTTTGATCAATAGGGTATAAAAAAATATATACAAAATCTAGCATCAAATGGCCTTTATGGCGTCTGTTCATCATTATTGATTTAAATTGATTGAGAGTGTTGTGTACCTTTCTTTTCTAGAATTTGACAATTTAATAGCCTCTAGGCTTGCATTACAGGACATTTTTAGTAGTTTTTTTTATATGTCTACTTTGTATAGGCTTGTCTTGAAATTGCTTAATATTTACTTCTTATTTATTCTTTCATATAACTATTCTGTGGCAAAATTTATGTTTACCAGATAAACATATCAGATTAAAAGATCTGGACTAAAAATATTTTGCATCACCTTTTTATTTTTGACAATATATCTGAATATAAGGCTGAATTGGAATGGTAATTCTCATTAAACGCATTGCATTTAAAAGTATAAATGGTATGCAGATACTGTAAAAAAAATAATAATTAAAACTATTAAATAATTGAACATGAAAAAAAAAATGTATTGAAGCTACAAAGCCAGTGGTAAAAGTTACCCCTTCACTAATTCTATTTTCATTTGGTTGGGGGATGTGGGAAAGCCTAAATAATGCCTTTTGATAAACTTTCTGTGTTCATCATAAACTTCTGAAATGTAGGAAAGGAATGTCAGTGAAATCAGATCATTTTTTCAGCTGTAATTGCTCACATGTCCCAGAGTCCAAAACTGACAAATAATTTTCTTTTTATTTAAAGATAGGATTGTAACATTTGCAATGCCCTGCAATGAAAAACAAAACTGATTAGATGGAGACTGTAATAATGCAGTATACTTTTGTAAGAACCATCAATCCAGAGATCCATCAATGTTTAAAGTCAAAGATGCATTCTAGAATTCACTGAGCTCTCACGTATTCTAATAACTAGGGCTGAACAATTTTGGAAAATAATTTAATTGAAATTTAAGGAAAAAAAAATATGGCAATTTGCAATGCTAATTAAATTTTTTTTACTACACTGTATTTTTTAATAGTGATGAGCAGTGTTGGGCATTAACGTGTTATTAATACTGTAACGCGTCACTATTGGCAGCAACTAATACTCTAACGCAGCACTTCTTAAATAAGTTACTATCTGCAGCGTTAGTAAGTTACTTTTTTACTCCTTCCCGTTACTTCTTGTTGTACGCCACACGAAGAAGAAAATGCATTCAGTGATTGATGTACATCACTGGTTAGCGACAAAGAAGAAAGGGTGTTGTGTGATTGGTGGTTGTCACTCGCCTGGATACCCACTTTGAGGCGTGGGTTTAACGAGTGTGGTCTGGGCAAGTCAAGGTGAGAGAAAAACCATTGACTGTATATAACATGCGCAATGTTTCGTGTGTACAAAAGAGCAGTAAAAAAATGGGCCGCATCACTTCCCGGTAACCAAAAATGGGTCCAGAAAGACGGGACATGGACACAGCGAAGACGTCTGATTGGCTAAATGCTTAAATTCAATACATCTTAAATAAAGTAATTTAAAAATAATTCACCCCCCTCAGAGTATTCATGAAGGTCAAATCTAATGATCTAAATAAAATAAAAAAAATAAAGCACCAGGGCTGTAAATATGTTTTTTTTAGCTCCAAAGATCAGTTCAGTTTTAACATTGGAGTGAATGACAACCTGCTCCCTTCTGACCCCACCCTCTTGTGGCCAGTCAAGATACTACAGTTCAATCACTTCCTATTTCACAGGGGCAAGGAGAGGGGGGCTGCCCCTTGAGAAAAACTCATTTTTTTCAAGTAGAGATACAGAAATTATTTTACCGAAATGGAGATTAAGGGGAAAAAACATCTCAGTAAGTTTTGAGCTCTGTCTATCTGCTCGAAGCTACTGTCGGCGGCAACAAAAAAACAACTAAATTTCTTCGAATAATACATTACTAATAGATCTAGTTTTGATAAAAAATCCATCATTTTTATTGTAACGGTTTTTTTAACGGTTAAACACTTGAAATGGCTTTTATTTTTTTGTGCTTTTTATTTTAGAAATCCATTTGACATGCATTATTATATAAAAGTTCTCTTTGTTTTAAGTCAGTTTTGTGTGTATATTGACAATAACACAATAAAAATTGCTAAACTAATCACCAGAGTAGTATTTTCCATGTGACACTGATATTAAAATAAAAGGGCATTAATGATAGCGCAATTTTTTTAAGTAATTAATTAGTTACTTTTAACAGTAACTCCTACTTTATTAGTTACTTGTGTTGAAAGTAATCTCAGTTCTTTCTTGTATAAAAAAGTACAGCAAAAATTAATGAAGGAAAAATTGTTGGTAAGAAAACACATAAACTTTAATATAGATAGAAAGAAGAACATAAAGTACAAAAGATGCATTGCTACAGCCATTCTAGCCATTGTCATCCTACTGTATGGTTCTCAGTAGCTCGCAGTTTATGCAAGAAAAGCCCATCATAACACCTGGTTTTAAAGAGGAGAAATAAGCAGTTTGGAGGCAGCGAGTTTGAGCTCAAGCTCATCAGTGATGAAATGTTTTGTGACACTTTGATAAGACTCTGCTGTACATCTACCATCTTCTGTTGTAGCAGCCAAAAACGTTCACCTCAGTTCACACTCTGTATGAGCCGTGAAGCTGCGGTTTGGCGACCAGACTAAAATATGTGCAGGACGAAGCTTACCATGTGAGTTTATTAGAACACAGGCTGGGTCACCTTATTAAAGGAAATCCTATCTTTTGGGAGGCGCTGTGTTTCTTGGAGTTATTTCCATGCGCTGCGATAGTGTGCTTAAATAGAATAACGTTTCATTTCAGTAAGTGAAATCCATTGTATAGATTGTACTATTGTATTGTTGGTATTTAATTTTTTCCATGCATACATGCATGCGTTCTGTGGAAGTTGAATGGCTATACAAAGATGTGGATTAAGAAGCGTTGCACAAAATTCTAACACCTGTAAAACTTTTCGATCCATGTCACGTGACCAATCATAATCACAGTCTCTGCAGTTTAGTAATCACATCGCTGATTAGTTGCAGATGCAATTAATTAATAACCATCTCAGTTCAAAAATCTTTACTACAGGATTACTCTGAGTTTTTTGGGAAAGTCAAATGAAAAGGTAAACAAATGATTGGCAGTAATGGAAATAATCCTAAAATGAGTAGAATCATACCCTCTTCATGTCATTCTCCAAGTTCTCCTCCTCCTGTCCTTCTGAAAGCCGCCGGCGAAGCTCTGCTATCTGTCGCTCCATCCCTTCTCTGTACAGAGCCCACTGAGTCCGCTCTTGCTCCAACTTCTGCTGAAATTGCAGCTTCACGTCCTGCTCGGCATCTGAGTGTGGACATCAAGACAAAAATGTCTGAAGAAAGCAACACTGCTCCCAAAGTTTCAAGTATTTATTGTTTTCACCCATTCAAACCTTCTAAAGATCAATTCAATTTTAATGCAAGACATTTAAAACCTTTTCAGACTACTCAGATTTCACTTTCAGACCAACTAAATGATTGCAAGAGAAAAAAATATTTCAGGTAATGCAGGTTTTAAAAGGATCTTTAGAAAAATGAAACAAATAAAAGTTTTTTTTACCATAAAAAAAAATGTAAGTGAAATTATAGCCACAGTGAACAAAATTCTTATTTGGAATATTTTGTTAATGTGTTTATTCACATAACTCCATTTTTACCCAAACCCAACAATAATCGAGTTTGCAAATAAGGAAAAACATTGATATGGGTTATTCCAGTCGCAATATTATTTCTGTGCTTGTGGACAGCTTTGCAAAATCATATCTTTAGCTGTTATAAATTGACGGAAAGGTCAGTATTCTACTCAACAAGGCAATAAAACTTATTTCAGCTCAGCTTCAGGGTACTCGTTAAACACACGTTTCGCTACAGTTTTTCTATTTGCAGGTGTAAATGGATCGGTAAAAACAATATAGAAGCAGGGGCTTTAAGCAACAGGTGACGGCAGGCCTCTAGTGGTTTCACTCAAACCATGACAAGCCAAAAACATATCAAAGATAATCATGAAGTCTGCTGCAAGTACATTTAAACTACGACATCCTACTTTTGCTGTCAATACTTACAATTGTTCAGCTTTGTCAAATATTATTTAAGATGTCAATTGATTCTTTTCAGAACTATGTGGTTTGATTGGAGGTGCTTTAAAAAAAATAAATTTTTAAGAAACAGAGTCTCTTGTCAAGCATGACTAACGTTAAGAAAAAATATGTAACTTCAGCATTAAATTGTACATGGCTTCACCTTTCATAATGGCTTGCAGTGAGGCCACCTCCTCAAGCCACTGCTGCTTGACCTGGTCGATGGCTTCCTGCTTGGTGCTCTCCGAGAGTGTGGCCACAGCTCGGATGGTGTCCATCTCTGCCCTGGCCTCGCTCAGCTCCTCCTGGACACTGCTCAGCTCAGCCAGGGTCTTCTCCAGGACTTCTGTCTGCCTCTTCAGCTCACCTAAGGTAGGACAAAATGGTTATTAAAGGCACCTTTTTCCAAGAGTGAGGCATTTAACAGATAACATGTAATAAATAACCACAATTTCTTAACAGATGTGCCTGAAGGTCTTTTTGTTAAAGTCACTATAGATTGGGAATGTAACATTT
The DNA here is from genome assembly GCA_900490495.1 of Danionella dracula. Taxonomy (NCBI): domain Eukaryota; kingdom Metazoa; phylum Chordata; class Actinopteri; order Cypriniformes; family Danionidae; genus Danionella; species Danionella dracula. The sequence goes on from UELW01000522.1 coordinate 13,290,397, forward strand.
CAAAACATTCATTTTAACTACAATGAATTTGTTCAGTCATACTGACATTTAAAAAGCCAGATAACGGCACTGAAATGTAGTCTATGTTTACATTTCAGGCCTCAAGTATTATCTCTCATCATTCAAAAAATCCTCTTTCAGTATACATACAAAGCTGACAAAGTATATGGCTTGAAACCTTGTTTCTGAAATGGAGTAGTGTGAATCCATACTCCAAAGTCTTACTGCAGTACCACTTTCGGCCACAACGTATATACATGAGTGTGTAAGCTAAAGCTTTGGATTGAAAAATCCTCTGACTTAACTTATTCACCCTACTATATTAGTCATAATTTAAATTAGATCATAATGGATTTTTCAACTGTCGAATGTGTTCACAACGTTTTATAAATAACAAGCAGAGGATTGACTGGTTTAACAGGAAAAAATGCTTAAATGTGTGCCATTAAGCTAAACAGTCACAGACATACACAAAATTAAATTCACTCACTCGCTCGGATCACTTCTATGTAGTAGGCATTTCACCCAGCCACATGGGGCACTAAACAACTATTTGCATCTGAAACTTTTAATCACTTTTAATCACAGAAGATCGTTTTAGCATGGAAGGTATTGTGACGTATCGGAGAGGGGCGAATATATTTCACCGTAGATGTTCACCTGGCAAACTAACAACTCTATAATCAAACACCAACAGGATGAGCTGCTCAACTTCCATATTCTCGTCTTTTTGTTCCTTCTTTCCTTTCTATTCTTCTTCTTTGAATCCTCATCTCGTTGTTCTTCTCTGCTGTCTCCTGTCACAAGGTCAATGCAAGAGTGTTGCTGCGTCCCAATCCGTGCACTATTCACACTTTTGGTGAATAGTGCAAAATGATGGGTGCAAAAAGAGAATTAGGGTGTCCCAAACCGTAGTGTACATTAATAAAATGATCAGAGTGATGCCCGGATGTGTACGTTATCCAGTAAGATTCTGAAGTGCAGATTCATGGACGCTCAGCTGGCTGAAATAACCTATAATCCATTGCGCTCGGGCAAAAGTTTTCTTATGAACCCAATCAAAGAAGCTCTCTCTGTGATATGACCATTTATTTTATAAGATGAGTTTATTATTTATAACTAAAAAAAATTTTAATGAAGGAATGTGAAAGCAGTAAAACTACTTCAGTCACGTGATGTTATAGTGCATCATGGATCTTGTACTCTCTCGTCTCACACACTAAAAAGTGTGTTTATTTTCTTCTAAAAATGAGCATCTACTTTAAGAGTGTGGTCTATAGTGTTCGGATTGGGATGCAACATTTGTGCCACCCAGTTGCTTTTTTGCATCCCAACAGCCCTCTGAACACATGATCAAAAGAGCCTTATTAAGTAAGGAAACTTGTGCAATCTATCACACAGCAGGTCCTTCTATTTTCATCAGTTTAAATGAGCTAAACTCACATTCTCCACAACAGCTTTAACAGCTTGTTGCCACTCATTGTGGCATTACATGCATCTGATAGAGAGTAGAATTCTATTTACAAATATTTTTTTTTCATCACACCCTCACAATCTCATACCTGCCCATGTCCATTAAAATCCTAACCGAGGGGCGGGACAATCAAAACACTCACCGTGATATGATTGATGAAAAACGACTGACTCAACACTTCTCTGAAATGCTGCTTTTAGTAATAGCCACCATCATGCTTTCCACTACTAATCATTAGTCACCAATGATTGTTTAAACTGTGAAAAGGAAGCAATGAGCACAAATGGAAATACCTTCTTTAGACATGTAAAGTTCTTTAAACTTGGCGCGTTTTTGGCTGAACTCCATCTCAAGCTGTAGGTTTAGCTTCTGGAAATCAGGCTGGTCCTGCTCCTGCTCAACCCCTGTAGAACACATCAATCAATCAAACATCCATTTAACAATCATTTTTCACAGTGCAAACTAAAATCTTGATTAAAAGAATATCATACATAACAACAACAAGGATACTGATGCAAATGTTTGCTACAGAGAAAACTTACATTACATTCAGCACCAAAAAGAAATACAGAGCAGTGAGAACTTGATTAGCTTGTGGTTTGATAACAAATAAATAAATAAATAAATGCTGAAACAGTTTGTTTGAACAAAGAAATATATTTCATTCATTTCATTATTAATATTAATAACCTTTAAGGAGCAAGCAGCTACAGTATCACAAGAAATAATGGAAATAAGTTTGTGAATTTGCTTGACTGATGTTTTGTCTGTAACAGGGTACATAACAATAATGGGAAAATATGTCATAATAAATCATTTTGGGATGCACTGAGTGATTGGCCATAAATTGGGATGCATGCTTTTGCTTCTAATGTGTCAAGACTCTTCTGTTTTGATCTTTAAATAGTTTTTTCTTCAATGGAACTGCAGATGCGAGTACAGATCACATGAAATCTATCCATTCATATTATTTGTCTGGAAGCAAAGGAAACCAGAGAAGCAATGCAAGTGATGGGATTTTAATAGTAAGGCTATTAAAGCCATGTCTCCATTAACACCAAACATTCTTTCCTGCACTGAGACAATAACAAAATCATTTTAAACATCCGTTGGTGACGTATTATATGAATCTATTTTAACATTACATTTAATTGTACTGTAAGCCATTGTGCAACTAAATGCATCATAGTGTAAACAAATACAATGAATTTGCAAAACTTTTTTTAACAACACACACACACACACGCTAAGATAATACCACCCCCGTGCATGACCCCCAGTCACTCGAAAAGGAATTAATATACCATATCACACAAATTTACAGGTGCTGAGTATTGAAGCCACATTTCTTGATTTTAACTGCATTTGAATACTACATAAATTGTAGTAATATTAAATATTTGTGTAAATAAATATGATAAATATGTATTACAATAGAAAAACACTGTTTTCACAGTAGCAAGTTAGCCAGAAATCAGATACTATAGCTTCCTTCAACTTGTGTTTGTGATAGTTCAAGCATTAGTTCTGAGGTGGTTTGTTTTAAATACTCAATCTATCAGTTAAATCAATTAAGTTCCAGTAGGTGACGTCCTACAGAATTTGACAATAATGATCGCACATAACACAGAACAACGGAACTCACTGAAGGAGTGGTGTTCTGTATGATGCGTGTATGTGGTGGCTTTTCACACTCAAATGAAAAGCTTTACTTAAAATATGCAAAATGGCAGCAATGCAAAGAACAGCAGAGTTTGTTACAATTCATTCTGACCAATTCGTGATACACAAGAAGTCTAATCGTTACTTTCGCTCTAATCAGACAAAAGTAACACTTAGACTCGACTTGCTTTATAAAAGCACATCTCCAACTGGCAGCAGAAAAAGCACGTAACGTCAAGTCTTTCCATCACAGAACAGTTCAGTTCAGTTGAAAAGCAGCAAAAAAAGAAGAAACAGAATTAAAAAAATGTAAAAGGGAGAAACCCGAAACCAGGTAACTATATGGGAATTAAACAATATCAATTTAAAAGACAGAAGACAGGACCTGACAATCCCACCCTTCAAGAATATGTCAGACAGTGACATAAATATACACTTTAACCCTTAATCAGCCTGAATTACACTAAAATCTAGATTTAAATAAAGAAATATGTATAACTCAGGTAAACAATTGCTGATTACATAGAAGTATGTCCTCTTATGGACAAATACAAACTAATATTTTTAATATAACCAACATCTGTTTATTATTATTATTTAGCATCTCAATCCTCAACTACTATTACGATCTCAATTAATGTTAACCTTATCATCAAGACAATTACTGGACATGGACTTTGTCTAGGTTTACTAACTTACTCATACAATGCTGATAGAAACGACTACTTTGACAAATAAAATTACAGATATCTAATTATTTAAGAGTCTTCTGTGGCATCTGTATTCGGTATGGTTAAGTGTTAAAATCAATGGTTCTATGTATGCTCATCCGAGTAATACCAACTAGTATTTGCTCCCAAAATCAGTCTATGGGAACAAAACTCCTCAAAGCCCTGAATGAACTGATGCTCAGGGACCACTTCCACACCAGCTGTCAACTCCTAGTCTCACTGCCTGCACACTCATCATCTGGACCGAACTTCCTTCTGTAGCTTAAAGATCCGCACAGTTAAAGGGCTTTGTAGGAGCAGCTCTGTCGTAAACATCCGACAGGCTAATCCTGAACGAACAGGCCTCTGGCCTACAGCGAGCACTGGTGGAGCAGCACGGTGAACTCTCCCTCGAGGAGAAAGACGCCTACCGTCATGCTGAGGTGGCCGGGTGGATCCCGTGGCCTGGTCGGCCATGGTTTCCAGGACTGAATTTGAAAAGGCGGCTCTCTGAGGCAAAGCTAGCAGCGCCCAGCAGGACAGGCTAGTCAAGCCAGAGCAACGTCATTGTAGAAATAACACACACGGCGCATGCGCTCACTCAATGGGCGGGGCTTTCTTGTCAGGCAGCAGAGTGACTACGCTTAGATCTGTCCAACACATCTAACGACTTTGATAAATAATCACATTTTCTCTGCGCCATTTGTTACAACAATACTAGTTTTGTATGACAGTCTAATTTTATAGCAAACATGTATTCTCATGCAATGCACATATATGCATTTCTGAGAAAGTTTCTGAGAAGACTGTAAAACAATTTGAGATTTAGAATTAGTCCTTTGAGGATGATACATTTGAGCATATGTTTCACGTTTAAATATAGCTTTTATTCAATAGTGATTAGTTAATTTATTTTTACATAAAAAGTAAATGTTTGTTAGACCTCATAGTGCATTCTTTTTACTCCAGCCAAAGTACATTATTTCATGTTTCATTTTCCAGAGAACTTATCAAGAGGCTTTAGTAGAAGTCTGTTTGTGTGATGGTTGTCTGTCGGCTACATATAGTTTTAGTTTTTGTGTTAATTTTATTAATTTCCCAAATGTATGTGACATTTAAAGAGCAATCAGGAAAAATCCCACAAATTCATACAAGAACCTGTATTTATATAACCCAGAGAGAATGTTTTATTACCTTACTCAACCCCAAACCATCTCAGAGAACAGAAGTATGTCTGAAAAAATTTTATGACTGACTAATCATCAAATGGGCAATCCTATTTATCAGGATTTTTACAGACTAAAAACAGTACAATTATGACCTCTGGAAGGACGTCACTTAAGCACAAGAGGAATGTTTGTGACCAGAATTAGAACCGAGAACCTTTATAGTCACCATGCCTACCACAAAGTCAGCATCCTGGACCAATGTAGACTCATAGACTCAAAAAAAATTCTTAAATCCACATAGAGAAGTATTTTTAATATTTTTCAAAACGCAACTGAAAACTCTTCTCTTTAGGCAACGCTTACTATGAAAAAATCCCTTTTCTCTCTTTTCTCTTTATTTCCTTCCTGTTTTGGTTGATTGATCAGCTGATACAACTTCTACTACAGAATTAGACTTTGACCGTGTAGCAAATTACATACTGTTTCTCCACTACTGTACGTTGCTTTGGACAAAAGCATCTGTTAAATGGATAAATGTTCATTTAAAGACACATAAGTACACTTGTGTAAAGCAAGGGCCCGCCCACAGTTGCCACAGAATAGCAGAATAGCAGAAGTTCCACCAGCTCTGAGTTTAGATTCACAGTTGCTCAACGCGTTGTGTAATGGGTGGTGTCCAAGAACTTATTTTAGTCTGACAGATGTGGGTGACTTCTGAATATGTTCAAGTCCAATAGGATCAATACCACTGAAAAAGGTATGTTTCTTGCTACTGTTAGATAAAATTAACATAACTTGTTATTTTCTATGTGTTTCTATATAGAAAAAAGGAGTGAGTAAAGCTTTTTATAACACATTTTTAGAAATGAAAAAGACATAAAATGATTCTTTTAAAAAGAACATTTTCTATGAAGCAGTATTTCAAGTAACTACCCTTTGGTTTGCTTTGTTCTGATTTTACATGATCTTGAAAATAAGCAGTCACCCCTTCTATAGTACAACAAAAATGAGATCAAAACATACTTTTCTAAGGATAAAATGTGTTATTATTCTGGTAGGGTGCTGTACTGAAAAGTAAGGTAACACTTTTATTCACACGGCCAGTGCATCACAGTAGCTCTTCTTAGTGATCCCTATCAAACAGACAAACAGAAGAGCAATAAAGAAATACTTGTAATGAGGGATCACCCTCTCGCTCAAACTGAAGGTTTTTTTTATTGTTACATGTTAAATTACATAATTGTGATACATAAGAGATGTTTATTTAAAATGTGCTGAAGAAATTGCTAAACAATTATTTAGGGTTTTTAATAGCAGATTGTTCACTCTATGCTATAGTCAATTGCTGAAGTGCAATATTATGAGTTTAACTGACAAATAAGACTTAAAAACCTTTTAGTTGGACTGAAACACCTCTTTGTTGTTTTTGCAGATATATAACAAAACAAATGCAAAATATTCAAGCACTAGTTTGAATTCTACAATCTATTCTTTTTAAATGTTTTTACTGTTTTATACTTTTGCAATTGTAATGTAAATCTATAATTAGCAAAAATTGTAATGTTTATTGATGTATAACATGGAAAACACTGATGTGGTTTAGCAGTCCATTCTGACATTGTATTATAAAAGGATTAAAACTCCTTTTAAAAACAGTGATTTGAAGAGAAAGTGGCTTAGTGATTTAAGCATAAGCATGCTGAAAATGTTGTTGAATAATTTTTATGAGAATGCTCTTATTTTGTGCATGTAAGTTAAAACATTTGGTCATTGCTTGGAAGACAAATGGAAGACAGTCCTTGGTGGTGGGCGGCTGGTGGGGGAGAACGTCATCAGATTTTTAATGCTATTTATTCATTGTATAAAAGTGATGTGATGAATTGAAAGCACTATCAGGGGGGTGATCACATGTACACATTTATGTCCAAAGGTTGGGCTTTCAATCAGTTAAAGCCTCTTAAACTGAGTGAAGTGAGGCCTGCAGCTCTTTGGTGTGTGTTTTTTAAGTATGTTTTGGAATCCTAGGATGAATTTTATCTTAGTGGTCCTGCTGTCACCACTTGAAGACAGAGGCTCTAATTGTGGTTCACTGCGGTCTCAAAACAGGGTTTACACTTATTCACACAGGTCTTATTCAAGTGATGTCTTTATAGTCCCAATGTGTGACACACACCACAGGCAAGTTGTGTTTTCACAGGGGAACACACTTTTTCAGTCATTTTGGATATTGTGAAACAATTATTTATTTATTTATTTTAAATCTATGTTTTTAAACAGCATGACATATTTGATTTTGTTATCTTTAAAATGACAAACATGTAGAATGGGCCAAAGAATGTTTAAAACATATTTTCAATTGATTGGGAAAAACAAATGATTTGTCTGTTTCTGTAAAAGATGGAGCTGTTGCGAGAACATTTCTGGGCAGTTTTGTTGATAGCCATCCTTCTGATGACTCTTCTGATTGCCTCTATCTTCCTTATCGTCTACATCTGCATCCACAAAAGAGGTAAAATAGATTTGCCATCTGAATAAAAGCTCCAGCTTCGGAACACTGTGTGAATGAGGCTAATAGAGCAATTATAAGGTTAACCATGAAAAGCATTTCATTAAAACCGGACACAGTCTATTTTATTCACCCGAATTTATTTTTGATCTGGATTTCTTATTCACTATTCTTGAATCAATTCTTCAACCTCATATTTACTGAGAAATAGCCCAGTTCACCATTAACAAAAGTATTATTTTCATTCTTAAAACTTGATTTTCTCTTTTGCAGTTTCTAAGTACAATACAAAATCAACTGCGAATGAAAAGAATGCCTTGAGTTTTGAACAAAGGTATGTCAAGCATGTATACTGTTTTCTTAGCAACGCATTTTAACATTTGGAGATAAAATACCTTTACCATTCCAGGTGCGACCACCAAGATGATCAGCCATATGTGGCAGATGAGAAACCTCCTTTGTTTTCCAGAAGCCAGCTCGTAATTTCCAATTCAGGTAAGTGTCTAGATGATACGATTGATATTCACTTCATGACTAAATACCATTTTAATGTGGTGAAATGCTAACTCAAGGGGACACACATTTTGATGCGTGATGTTATCATTGTACATCAAAGTCCTCACAGATTCACTTCCTGTCTCAAAAGGCAATATGTAGTGCTCACTTTCTTCAATATCCCATACCCTCATATACTCCACTCCAACAGGCTGATTTAAAAAATAAAGATGGTGTGTCTGACAAATGACACATATTCTCAAAAATATGTGAATGTAAATTTTACCACCTTTATACAGGAAGAATGCATGTATTATAAGCTATGCCACGAAAAATCTATAATGTTGTAGCTATGCTCACTTTTGTGTAGTTCCATCTTTTTTTTTTTGGGGTGCTCTAAACACTCCAAACAAACCGCGTCCACTAACCAATCAGTTATTCTGCATGCACTTTAAATTGGAGGACTTGTGTTGTGTTACTTTATTAATAAAATAGTGAAAATAAAAACTGTCATGTTTGTTTTTAGTGAATCAAAGCTCTGTAAATCTTTCTTCTGCCTCGGACTATTTGAAGATTGAAGACCCAGCACCCTCTTTGATTGAAATATACAGTAAAGTGCAGAAGATGACCGGGGAAAAAGAGAGTGATATCATCTATGAAGATGTTGAAATCGCAGTCAGCGATGACAACGATGATTATGATGATATTGGATAAAAGACAGCTGTAGCTCTGTCAGGGCACTATTTCAACTATTTGAGCTGTAAAATGTTCTGTATACTAGTGTTTTTTGTGCTCTTTTTAAAACACTTGAGCTTTTGTGTGCAGATTGAATGATTTCCCTTCAGTTCCACATAAGACATTCACAAGAAAAGAAAAAAAAGAGTAACCATGGTTGTTGAAATGCCTGCTAATGATACTTGAACTGGAAATTTAAGGTAACAATATTTTTTTTATTTGGTTTACTGATATTGCAAAAATAAAATATTTATCTCATACGTCAAAAAACATTAGACTGAATTAATTAGCTTTTTTTAAATTTTTTTTTTTAGAAGTCACCATTGTGTTAAATCAGCACATATCATTAGCTTTATATTCAAATATTTACAGATATTTTGTCCTGGAGGTTTTCTTCTTTTTCTAAAATGTTTTCCTCTATGGTAGAGGTACTGTAGATCAGAGGTAGATACTGTGTAAAAACAAAAACTCCAGTAAAAGTATTTGTGAAAATATTTACTCAAGTACGAGTAAATGTTACTGCCAAGTCATTTACTTGAATAAGAATCGAAAAGTACTGACTGAAAAGTTTACTCAAGTAGTAATTTTATAGTTTCTTCTGATCTGCACTCAAGGCAAAAATGTTGACAATCAACTAATTAAAGAGCCTCTAATTCTCTCCACAAAAGTAACTTTTATGAAATATGTTTAAGGAAAAAAATTATCAGCCTGTTGAGCTCATGCACATCACCTGACATTTACAACAAAAATCCAACCAAGATGTTACTCTTACATTTAACCCTCTTTCTTCAAGTATTTTCTTCTTCTCTGTTCAAATAAGTGCTAATTAAATTAATTGCCATAAGGATTTATAAAACTCAGAGCGAAATGCTGAGAGCATTTAAATTGACATCATAACAAAAACATTACTCTTAAAATGTACTCAAGTAAATGTAGTAAGTTCCTACCCACCTCTCTGTAGCTGATTTTCTTTAAAAGGCAAAGTCAAGTTTCAACATTAAGGAAACACATGATCCCACTAATGGTGGACCCCCTTGTGTTTTTGAGGGTTCGAATGAAAACTTTCAAGTCTGCGGTACGACTGGAAAGAAGATTGTGTGTCATGTGGTTGTGAATTTTAGACATGGAGGAGCAAGAACTTTTCTTGCCTAAAAGGCAACAAAAAGTCGTGCAGAATTATTGTTAAATCTGGTCGAGAAAACAATCTCAATAGCTCAAAAGTAGAGAATATGTGTAAAATGTTGAATATTGTTCAAATACTTAATCCATGACAAAATATGTTTTCGTCAGAGAAATGTGCTACTGTATGCTGTGTTTCTCCACCTCTGAAATGCTTGTCTCGCTTAGACGGCTGTAACACTCTCCTAGATGAAGTTTCTACTCTGCACTGGTGACCAGTCTTCACTTTTTACATTAAAATCCACATATTATTGAATTACCTGACTTACAAAAATGTTTGTTGTCTTAACATGGGAGACCTTAAGCTGTATGGTTGTCTGGGATTTTCCACCATGTTCTGTACATGATATACATACATGTCAGTATACACACATGTGGGTCTAAGGGTGAGCCCAGTCAGGTTCTTCTGACACCCTGCCTGTTTATATAAGGTTTGCTGTTTGTGTAAACAAATTCTTTTTTTTTTTTTTTATTGCCTCAATTACATTTTTTCTAGAGTTCTAAGGCATAACAAGAAATTAAATGATTGTGTGTAATCTTTCAAATTCCAAACAAAACTCCAAAAACTGGACATACATTTATTCTTAAAAAGTGAAAAGAAGTAAAATGTTGGCTATGAATATATTTCTATATATTCCTCTTTCACAGCTGCTGGATTTGTAATGGCGGTTGCACAGGACAGCAACAGTGATGTCTCAAAAGTCATTTCTTTTGTTAAATCCATTTCCACAGTCAGAAGGACATTGTGGGTCTTGCAGACATTTGTGAGGTTGTTGACTTCATCCATCTTCACTCTCCATGAAAGGAGCTTTGGTTCTTCTGTACAGCAAGACTTTTCTCTTTCTTCAAGACGTGCATGAAGCTCTGGAGCCAACAGTGCTGAGTTTAGCCACCCAGTCGCTGTCCCTCACCCCAGGCGAAGCCCCCGGGTCGATCCTCGGGGAGAGGGTTGTAGTTAGCATCTTCCTCAGGTGTGTCAAAGAGCAGCTTACTGGAAATACAGAAAAAGTTCAAACACAGCACTGCGTCATATATTTTAGAAAAGGCTTCACTTTAAATAAACAGAACAGTCTAAACCCAAAAGAACCCCTGCCTAAATTACAAGACTGCTGAGATCGAACACTTGCTTGTTTCCACAGAAGAATGCCCATGTTTCTATCTATTTATTTGCAAAGTGTTGATCTCATTGGTGAACCAGTTTATAAAAGTCGGATCAAAAAGGTCATGTGTGTGGGTCCACTAACAGACATTTTCCTTCTTAATTACTGACCTCAAGATTCCATTTTATTGTTTACACTTCAAAACGAGCATAGACTAATTATAGCTTTTCATAGCTTTTTTCACATTCCATACATTTTAAAATGAAAATAATCCTGCCATAATAAAACAACACTTTGGAACAAACTCCAGATGAAAAAACAAACAAACAAAAAACAAAAATACAGCCATTAAAAAAAGTCACCACCTGGATTACAATATAGGTATGAGCCTCCTATTAGATGATTACTGTGTAAGAGCAGAGAAGGTATAAGTGTGTTTTGTTATGAATTTGAGTTATTTGGAAATGGGTCACATAGGCAGCATTTCCTGTTTAGGAGGAAACAATGGGTGAGTTGGTTGAGTGGGTACCCTCACTTTATTTTCATTATTATTTTATCTTTTGTTTTTTTTTTTAACATGGCCTTATTTAACATCTTTAATTTTTACTTCTTTTTTCTTTCTTTTTTAAAGCCCTGATAGTAACATGGCCATTTAATTGCTATGCCAGTTTTAAATTTAGTTAATATTTAAATTTAAAAGCTCATAGGATTCTTAAAAACTTTTTTAAGTTACCATTTTTAGCAAAAGTCTGTCCTTAGTGAAACCTTTTTTAGCCCTTTTGGGTTATCATGGATTTCTTTCAGATCTTGTCTAGTCAGGTATTTGGCTTCTTTAAAGAACAATTTCAACCAGGTTTCTTTCTACAAGTTTATGTTGAAATCTTATTTTAAAAGGAGTTTGTAAAAGTTATTTGTAAAAAATCTAGAATCTTTAAAACATGCCTAGACAAATAGAAATAGCAACATTTTGCACTTTGCTACACCCCTTGCTGGTGAAAGGACCAAGATGGGTGGTCAGGATTTTTTATATATTTTTTAGCTAATTCATAGTTTGTTTTAAATCTTTTTATATTGTATCACCTAGTAATTGTATCATCTAGTGGTTCCCAACCTTTTAAAAAATATTACATTATATAATTTCCATAACAACTCCTTCAAACATTTCAATCACTTGAGGTACATTTTGAAGAAAACTCACAGGATTGAGGGAGTCCTCAGCCATCTTCCACCTCCTGGTTGGTTAGGAAACACGTCCTCCAGAAAGTAGTAGACATGCCCTACCGCAATCCCTTTAAACCAAACAACATGACAACTTAAGAGCTCTTATAAACAATAAAAGAAAATGCACAAAACAACAAAACTACATCCCTGTTTAAAATAAAGCTCAACACAAGAAAAGTGAGAGTATGGGATCTCTGTACTCTACCTAAAAGATCCACGATGATGGAGTTTCCCAGTAGAAGAGAAAAGCCCATCAGCACCCATGGAAGGAAGGGCGCTTGGAAGTTCAGAAGACCAAAGAAGTTCATGCGCACATTTGGGTTTCTCCGGCTCCAGATGTAGACCAGCATAATGGTGAACGCCTGACCTAAGAACACAAGGTTCACAAATGTGCCAAATATCTGCACATCCATTAAGAAAATCACAACTGATGCTTGAGTGAAGACATTAGTTTGTGTAAAGCGTCACTTTTATATGGACTCTATACAAACATGGAACCAGTGAACGTGATGTCACTCCTAGGTTTAAGAGGAAAGCGCAGTAAAGTTTGGGTAAATCAGACACTTCCTTCTTGACAAGCATTACTACCAGAGTCAAAAACAGGGCAAAAAACTCTGATGAGATAAAAATGCTCTCCTTCAAGTAATCAAGTTCTAACTCAAGTTAATTACATTTTTTATCTTCATAAGTAATAAGCATCCCTCAGAGATGTCAATCGATGGTCAATAAATCCAAAACCTAATGGAGCCTGGGGTGGAACAATGTGTTTCATGTAAAAGTTTTTGGATTGTGAACAATGGGGACCGGTTAACATCAGTAAGTCAACATCTAGAGGTCAAAAGACAAACTGCTGTTCAGTTAAAAATGACACAATCAATGCCAAATAATTACAAATACATATATAAAAATATAAAAAAATTACAATATTATAAAAAGCAGTGCTGTTAATTAATATTTGATGGTGAAACTTTTTGTATCTACCATCAATGAGAATAGTAGATATATTATTGATGAGATAATATATGAGTTTTTGAAGATTCCGAAAACTAGTTAAGACACTCTAGACACTCAAAGTGCTTAACATCTCTGAATGCACCTCCACTGGCATCCGGATGACGTGACAGCTGCCATTCTTTTCCAGAACTGTCACCACACACTGGTAATGGTGAACAGGAGACATGGGGATCCAATTATAGGAATTGAGATTATTAGAACACAGAATATTAGAAGTGGGCAAAAAACACTGGCTCTTTGAGTTCTCCCATCCAGGTACTAATCAGGACAGCTGCTCCAAAAGCATCTTAAGTTCAAGATGTTTTTTAAAATGATCTTACAACTTATTGTAATACTACACTCTGTTTCCCAAAAGTATCGTAACTGAAGAGCATTAAATTTAAAGAGCATTAAAATTAAATTAAAAATCTATTTTAAGAGTAAGAGTAAATAAGGACACCTACAAGACAAACTGGAGTTTTACACCTCTAAATTCACACACGTGAAATTAGATGCAAAAATAACATTTAATTGTACTTTATCATCATAAAGAAAATATCTTAAAAAAAACAAGACATGAACGTACTTATGAAAAAATAGCAGTAAAAAAACATTAAATAAAATTTGTAATTTTTCTTCTAAAGATTTGCAGAATTTAATAATTATATTATAGATAATATTATTACTTTTTGGTTAATTTGTCTGGGCACTGGGTCATGAAAAAATACACAATGACAAAAAAGTTTTTGATGAACAATAAACATAAATACACAATGAAATTTGTGTCTTTGGAGAATTTTGCCTTCACTTTTTCAGATTTCAACATGCAGTCATTTTCTTTAAAATTACTCCATAAAACAAACCAAGCTGTGACGGGAGCAATTATCAAGAGTATAAAACAAGGGCTGCAATATATTAATCACACTGGGCCTTGGTCTTTAAAGCAACAAAAATGCTATATACATCCTTTTTGATATATAGAATGTGAAGTCTATTTTGCTGGATGTATGATCTGAATGGATTATCATCATCTTTGAGAAAGACTACTTTCTTTTTTTTAGCTTCTGTCATTTTGTCAATAACTCTCCTAGTCCTTTATATAATGTTGCTGTGACCATTAATTTACAATACATGGTGAATATTAAGTTAAACGTTCAGGCTAAAGCTCCATATGTGATGCGTCTAATAAGACACACTTAAAATGTGAACACACAGGTTCACATTAAAAGCGAAGTAATGTAAATATATTTTTTTCACCCTGTTAGACTTCTATCTGCAACCCCTTCAGTCTATGAGGCTCCAAAACCATCTGATCCACCTACAACTAGAACCGGCTCTGATGTTGTTTGATGTTGTCTGAATGTTGCACATTCTCTCATCAAATAAAAATTCTCTAGTTTTCTCTCTCGCTGCAGAATCACCAACTGCTTTGTTTACAGCATTTGTTGGTACCAGCTCGTTGAAACAGGCATGTGCGCTCCTGTGTTTGACCCTGAAAAGGGGGGTTCACATGAAGCATGCAATTGGGCATCTGCCCAGTATATGGTCAGGGCAGAGCAGCCCACCTGGAATTGGTGAGTTCTCCCAATGATATTAAAGCTCAATAACCCCTTAAGTAACCCCATAAACACAGAACATGTACAGAGAAACTCCAAAGCAAGATGTTTGTTCACTTCAAGGACAGAAATATCACAGTTTGCAAGTTATTTACATGTTAAATCGCAATCTTTAAACCAAAAAACGCAGAGTAGGTATTAAGGGTACTTTTCTTGTGCCAATCAAGGTTCCTTGCATTTACCAAATCTTTTGGCTCAATTGAGCCTACCATTTCAGACAGTTGTGGTCTGGTGGATAAGGAGATTGACTTGTGATCTGAAGTTCGCAGGTTTGATCCCCAGATTCACAGAGTTGAAGGTGGTGTGAGTGATGAAACACTTGCCCTCCCATCTTCAACAACCACAGCTGTGGTGCCCTTGAGCAAGGCACCAGTTTCCTGACTGCTCCCCAGGTATCAAACCACGGCTGCCCACTGATGTGGGTGAGTGTTCACAGTGTGTTTGTTCACTGCTGTGTGTGTATGCTGGGATGGGTTACATGCAGAGCACACATTCCAGGTATGGGTCACTGCTCACTTTTACTTCACTTACCCAAACTTTGCTGAAGAAAACAGATTCTTTGAGGAGTCCCCCTTACTCCCCAAGCATAATAAGTTTCCTATTACGTAATATGTTCATCAGCTGACCGCTCTAAACAGTTGTTTGCAACGCATCCGTTTTTCCAGCTTCTCAGATACAGATTTTCAGAACATCTAGAACATCATTTTCCATTTCTGTCCGAAATCTCCCTCAATTTGGGTTTTGTATAATATTGTGTACTGAAGCAAACATGAAATACAATAGAATGTATGTCACACAAATATAAATGATAGAACTGTGAAGGATACAGTCATGAGAAGGCCACCAAACAGAAACATAAAGACAAAATCAGCAGTTCTTCCTCTGAAAGAGCCCTCCTCCAGCATCCGACAGTACCGGTACCTGACGGACTCCAGTTAAGTACTCAAAAAAAAAAAAAGACTTCAGAAACACCAAACCAGAGAACACATTAACACATAAGCTTTTTCTAGTTCAACATATTATCATGAGGTGACATTACAGCGAAAGGATACAAAAATATCATGTTGAACAGGAAGTTGAAGCCAACCGGACCGAAAAATAAAAAGTTGGTAATTAGCCGCCATACCTATGAAAAAGAAAAAGAGTGAATATAAAGATAAGCTCTATTTATTTCAGCAGCACTTAAGATTTTGACTGCTGTAGTTTGCAATAGCTGTGTACTTCCACACAACTAACTGTATTAACTTTATAATAATAAATATATTTCCGGGAATGAGAATGATGGGGAAACAAGTCAGGAATAATAAGAATACTTATCAGGTAAAAACAGAGTACTTTCACAGTACTTATGGCAATTTTTGAAATGTATTGAAATATAAGAATGAGCATATTCTTGAGAATAACAGGAAATCATGACAGAAAAAATTAAGGAAGAAGTTTAAAATTAGATTACAGTTCTCACCACATATAGTTATATGGTAATTACAAGTTAATTATTGAAAAAAATAGACAAATAGATGTAACAAACTATAATTATACATAAATACTGTTGTAGAAGTATACAATGTTATTACTATTATTTACCCAGTAGGTACAGCGTACTTTGTAAGTTAATTTATTATTCCTATGTAAATATAAATGATGATCAGGAAGTACACTAGCATTATTATGTGTCCTGTAACCTTCTTGTAATCGAAGGCAATCAGCTAAAGGATTACAAACATGTCAAAATAAAACCAAAGTCTATTGTACCAAACTTCAAGATCTACTATATTTATGCAAATCTCTGTGGGGAAATTACTCCTAAAAAGTACAATATTATTAAAAGATGTGCTGATTACCTGATAGTTTTTAAGTATTAAATCTGGGTTGAAGTACAGCTGGAAAGGTGTGATGAGTTCCAATTGCTGTAAAAACATAACGTTAGTAAATACTGTTAATGCATATAATCACACCAAACTACGCCTCTGTTAAACTCTACTGACATAACTTACAGCTAACGTCAGATTTAAAGAATAAGTCTCAGGATATATCGTTGCAAACTCATAAAATAAGGACATTGGTGACTTTAATTAATATATCGTGCCTAAGCAGCATGGATATCTTAGTCATTAGCTCTTCACGTAAACATTGTGTAGGTAACGTTGAGTTTGTCGCAAGAACACCACTTTCAGTTTACCAGCTGTGTTTCAGCAGCATAACAACGAGGCCACGGAAGATTTTAGTCCTGGAAATCCTCGTTAACTCACCACAGCGGCTGTCGTGAGGACACAAGCGGTGGTATAAGCTCTGGTGACCACGGGAATCTGTAAATATTCTTGTCGGATTGTCTGCAATGCCATTTTTTCGAGCTACAACGCTATTTCCGGCACCTTCTTGACACGTCATCGGATAGGTAAAAGAGTGAGGGCGGGTATTTAAGTTTGTTGTCGATTCCATTGGATCGTCGCAGTTAGAATTCCATGCTCTGATTGGATATTTAACGTGTGACTCGTCGGTTAGCCCCGGTCAGTGGAAGTATGTCATATTTCTATTGGTTTGTAAAGATTATCACTTTTTAATCAATAAGTGCTTTTTGCAGTGATATTTGGTTTGTAAAGATTATCACTTTTTAATCAATAAGTGCTTTTTGCAGTGATATTTGGTTCGAGCTGCCCGTTTCATGTAATTTGGAAAGTCAAATAAATTCCAGTTCAGTAGCTAAATAAGTGCCTATTACTAAAAATAATTAAAATTACTATAGCCTACACGCGGGATTTTCTGTAGACTCTTTGCATTTATATTACATGAGATGTGCTTCAGGTAGAAATTCTGAATAAAGAATAAAGTGAGGTCCAAAAGGGAGTATTGTCTCTCATTTGAAAAAGAAACCCACATTGCATCACGTAATGACACTCAACCGTCGCAGAGACTGAATGCAAACGGTTCTCCTTTAGCGGCCAATTTGAATATTGTTGTATACTGACGCAATACGTGAGTAACGTAAACGTTATGCATAAACTGAGCCGGATAGTAGGATGAAATTCAGCTACGTTCAGTAATCAGAGGTTCATATATTGTATTTCAGGAGTGATGATACGGAATTACGGATCACATTTTCAATCCCAAACTGCAATGCGAATGAGACGCATGTTGATCACATGAAGCAATAAATTGCAGAAGCAGTGCAATCGAAAGTAACTTGCCTATTTGTAATCCTATTAGGCATTATGATATTCCAAAAAGCTAGTTGGTGACGTACAAGTCGTTTAAAATAAAAAGAAGCATGTAGGATGCAGTTCAGAATTAAGTGTAGTCCTTGGTTTGAGTCAGAAGGCTACAAACGATCATGGAGTCCTCTGAATTAACAGCCGCTTAGATCCTTTATTGGTAATCTAATCAAGAAGGGTACGAATTATGGTACTGAATAAATTGGTTGAGTGCTGATGTCAACTCAGTCATAGATGAACGAACTGTCAATCAATCAATCAATCAGTTTTTATATAGCGCTTCTTTAGCAATTGCTTTCAAAGCAGCTTCACAAAGTCCTCGTGAGGATCAGGCAGAGCAGACAGGAGTTCCCTCTGTGAGGGGACTCTCGCTGACTGAGGCAGGCGCTAATCACCTCCCCAGCATAAAGAATATACAAACTTAAAATCCATCGATGAACGGTTCGGATGAACGCACAGGACCTGAAAAAAAAACAAAACAAAACAAAACAAAACAAACAAAGACAAAACAGGAACTAACAAATGGAGAAAACGGTTAGTAAACTGTAACACAGACAACAAACAGGTGATCAGCATCAACTGCAGGAGGAGAGATAAATAATGAGGATAGGTTAGAGAGGAACATTGAACCACATTGTTTTTTCAAACAGTTTGTATGTATATGGTGCTCAGACACCAGATCTGTTTAGACAAATATCAAGAGATAATTATTGGAATGCCAGTTTAAACAGATATGTTTTTAATTTAGTTTTGAAGTCTGTGAGCGTAGCTGAGCTGCGGACAACATCCGGGAGTTTATTCCATAGCTTCGGGGCTCTATATGAGAACGCTCTTCCACCTCTGGTGGAATTACTAACCTTCGATATAATCAATAGTCTTGCTTCTTGTGATCGGAGAGAGTGAGCTGGAATATATTGTGAGAGGAGACTGCTCAGGTAGGCCGGAGCCAAGCTATTCAGCGCCTTAAAGTCAAGGAGCAGAATCTTGTAGTCAGTGCGATATTGTACAGGAAGCCATTGAAGAGAGCACAAAACCGGTGTAATGTGACTGTGCAAGGAAGATCTGTAGTAAAAGGTACACAGCCTTAAAGACAAAGACTTGAAGGGACTATCAGGAATAATATATGTAAAGATGTGGCCATGTTTCACAAAGATTGATCTGAGGCTGGAGGGAATGCATCAAGAGCCACAACACAGATTCATTCTAGACGTTGGTTACATATGCTGCTCTCCTTGATTCCTGAGAACATCTGCTCCTGGGCAGTGGAGAAAAAAACTGGCCTAATGCTCAGTTCTACAATAACAATTAACATACCTTTACAAGTATATGAATATAAAAATAAAGTCATATTTACATTTTCTGAAAAACTGTATCTTGTTTATTTGAATTAGCTGTCAACTATGAACATTTCAAGAAATAATACATTACATTTGATGTATGAAGACACTTTTTTAAAAGGGTAACAAAAATCTATATACGTTTTGCATTTAATTTAATGTTTGTATTTTAAGATTTGTTTTGGTCTTTCAATTTTCTTTCCAACTCCCAGCCACAAGAGGGCGACGATACCTCTCTAAACCCAGACAATAGCGCGTGAAGAAATAAAATATAAACTGAGCGCGGGCTGCGGTCATGGCCGCGAGCGAAGGTAAAACAGATTTTCATTTACAACCCACCTAATGCACAATTTACTATAATGTAGAACAACCATATTACTTCACTTTACTAGTAACGTTACCTTAACATTTCTTTAACGAGGAAACATTAACGTAGCTTACCATTACAACTTGTCAGTTGTTGTAATATTTTTGAATCATCGTTCAAGCCTATCCCCATAACCTAATAGAATGTTTACAACGAATAATTCAAATATATATTGTGCTTAAAATGGTCTTTTGGAGAAGTGTGCTAGTCTAACCTATGTTAACCTTAATGTCTTGACAGATTTTTACAGCATTCTCATACCTACTTCAAATTGTAACGTTACTTTGTATTTATAACTTGATAGCTGGTTTAGCCGGGTGACGCAGCTATTATCAACTGGCAACTTGCTTAATGGCTAGGTAGTTCATTAAAGCAACTAACGTTATGTTCCAAAGCAGTTTGAGCTGTTGATGCTAGTTTTTACTTTAGGGTAACAAGTAGGATGTGTATTGTGCAGAAGAAAATGTTCTCTCCAACTATAGGATTCAAAGGTAAAATGAAACTAGTCTGTTTATGAAACTAGTGTATCCAATGTTATGGGAAACGATATCCAGATATCAAACTCTTTGTTTTTTTTTTTGTTTTTTTTGCCCAATTTGAGTCACTATGCAGTCTTATAGAACTTAATTAAAATTCCAAGGATTTAACCCCATCCCCCCACCCCTAAATAAGCTTTTCTTTATTATGTTTTTGTATTTAATGAAGTTTCATTGTGTATTTTTTTCTTTTCATTGTGGAAATACATAGCAAGAAATTGTTTTTGTGTACTCTGATTTAATTACTGTAATTGCCATTATGTAAGACCGTTGGGAGTGCTGGACTGTTGTGGTTTTAAGTAAACTGGGATTTTCAAAATTGATTTAAATGCTGTATGTGATTTCTAAAAGCGAGCGAAGAAGGATAAAACACTCCTAGACCAATAGCGCCACAAATTTTTTTGGTTAATATAGTTTTTACAATCACCAGCCCTAACAGCAATTTAATTACACTTTGTTCAGCAGTTTTTCAGGGGTTTTTTTCAACATATGTTAAGTTATTCATATTTCACTTGATTTACTGCAAACATTTTATTCGAAACTGTTTAGTTTTTGTAATTTTTGCTATCCTGTACTTCTGTATTACAAATGCTGTACTAATTTGCCATTAGGATGGCATTATGATAATGCAATAATGTTTAACAGCCACTTGTGTATCTACAGTTTCAGCAGGATCTGAATCACTGCAGCTGTACGAAGCCCAGTTTTTTGGCTTCACTCCTGAGACCTTTACTTTACGTATTCATGATGCCTTCCGAGACTCTCTCAACCACATTCTCTCTGCTGTTGAGTCTGTGTTTGTGAGGAGACTGAGTCCAGGTCAGGACCCTCCTGCAGAGCTCCGGCTGTCTGCCCGGGAGAGCACTCAAAAACTGCGTCAGTTCCTCCATGATCGCTTCCAGGTCATGTTTGAACGTATGAAGGGGATGCTGATGGAGCGGGTGCTATCTGTTCCACTTACAGTTCTCCTGCCTGAGCACCAACTGCAGCAGAAGCACCCAGAGGCTACGGAAGAGCTGGTGAAGCTGCAAGAGTCCACAGCGAGACTCCTGAAGGCGTACGAAGCTGAGGTTTGTGCGAAGCAATCTCTTCTCGCAGAGCTTGAGGAGCAGAGAGAAACTCAGAAAGAGCTGGACGAGGTGCTGAGCTGGATCGAGGAGCTGCGTCTGTCGTGGAGAAGAGAGGGAATGGGAAACGTTCAAGACATCGTTCGCCAAATGATGGAGGCCGTGGGTCAGTTGCAGGTTCTGATGGAGAAGGTTAATAAGAGCAGTGCAGCACTGGAGGAGATATGAGGGGTTATTGAAGTTGATCCAAATAAAAAAAAAAATCTCTTTTTTTTTTAAGTAAACCTGTAAGAAACATTCTTGAGTTGTGTTTATTTTTAGTATTGAATCATTTATTCCTACTTTTATAGTCAGTTTTTAAATACTTAATAATTGTGTATTTTCCAGAAGTGGCCATGTGCAGAAATATTTTGAATGAATATGTAAATTTTGTTGAGATGATGACTTAAATGACCTTGACATAACCTGTTTTAATGCTATAATGTATTTATTTTCTTAAGATCTTAGCATAGGGTTGTTTTCTTGTAAAAAGCAGCTTTGTTTTTCCTAAATGTCACAATAAAGTGAGAGTTCTTTTCTTGTGAGAATGACTGATGCTTAACAGGTTCATCGTATTTTATCATGGGTTATAAAAAGAAAATAAAAGTCATCATTCGTCAGTCATCAATGACTGTTATGCCAAGATTACAAGAAATATCACAAGAAAACAAAGTTGCTTATATTAACAATTAATACTTTTGATGATCTTGTCACGAAAAAGCATTGTTACGTCAAGATCACAAAAAGAAAAATTCACATACTTTGTCAGGCATCTTTAATTTTCTTGTGATCTTTATAATTAACCTGTTTAGTCAAGAAAAGAAGAAAACAAACATGTCAAGTTCACAAGAAAATTATAGTTATCACAAATAATTGGAACAAAATAAACCCCAAATAAACCCTGTTAAATCTGAATAAAATAAGTTGTTACTATGAAAATAATAAAGTAATCATAGTTTTGCACCTTGAAATATTGCATGTTGCTAAAATAATGAAACTAAACTGCCGTTTCAAAGCTGTTCTGTTTACAATAACATGTGAGATGCAAGTGGAGATAACCCTACATTTATTCCCATGATCAGATCTATGTCAGATTAATAAACTTTTTTTTCCCCTCACAGTCCCCTAGCTATGTTTGCATTTGATGTGAGGTACGGTGAGATTTCATTTTCAGCACTCGAGGTGTCATGAGGAAAATAGAAAGTTAACAGAAATCTTTAAATTTCTTAGATTTCAGAACATGTTAGTAGTTAGATTTTCAATCTAGCATGTGAACTTAATCTAAACTAAAACAGGTTTTGAAAGCCACCTGAAAGTGGAGGGAATTACTATGCAATGTTATACAAACTATTTTTATGAAGACAATAATGTTAGTGCAATGTAATAACAATATCCTTTCAGCAGGGGGAGACAAAGCCCACTGGTTACAACTGATGCATTAACATAAAAAACTAAAATCAGTTCAGCTTTAAAGCATGCATTAGTAACAAAAGCGACACTCCTCAGAAACCAAAAAGGCTTCTCATTCAGTATTGGTTCCTTTGATGTGGAGTACATTGAGATCAGAATTTGATTGAACCAAACGTCTCCGGGGCCCACATTGATGTTTTCAGCAGTCTGGTTTCATTAACATTCTAACATACAATTTAGTTTCGTAGAGTTCCAGATCAGATCTTTTTTCGCCTTAATATTCTATAAAGAAGTTCTGATTGTACTTGTACTGAAGTTTATTTTATATATGTCTTTAAGTATGTTGAAATGTTACATTTTTTTCTTTAAATTAACATGATGCTTTTTATTTACGTAACCAAATTACTTTTTACACAAAAAAAGTAGATTTTTTTAATGTAGCCTATATGTGAATAACCATTTGAGTTGCTATTTCTCTGGGGTATAACCAATTAAAATGAACTTAACAAACTGAAAATAAAAAGGTTTTTTTTTTTTGGCTGTTACACTGTTCCAAATATGGACTATCACTCATAAATCTAAAATGCCTGGAGTTTTCATTCTGATAAGTTTTTTCAAGGTACACAATTGTGGCAGTTTGGTCTGAAATGGTGCTTAAAGTCAGTTTATGTTTGGTAAAAACAAACTGGTTTTGCAGAATTAAATATATTGATAAACTACAGTTCCCATTTGAGACGTACAGTAAACTTCTTAAAATCGGACAGCATATTTGTAGTTCTTTCATGTTTCCAGAGCATTAACAGTTTAAAAAAATATCTTTTACTGAATCTATAAACATTGCCACACAGCAGAAACTTGCACACAAGCGCGCAGACACACACACACACACACACACATACATATATATTTTATACTAATGTCACGAAATTGGTTCGTCTGCATGAATCATTTCGAATCAGGCTGTTTGTTTTCATTAATTATAGCCTACATTTGTTTGTTTATTTAGCCCCATCAGGACTGTAATAAACTGCCCCTTCATTTATAAAAGGCAGTCATAAAATAAAGAACAATTTCAAATGTTTCTGCTTAAACAATGGTTACACAAACACTGCTAACAAACACTGCTAAATTATTATAGCCGTAGTTAATACAACCCAAAAAGGCAATTTATATTAATACACAAAATAACTGGTTTTAGGAATGTGAACAGCCGTGACAACAGTGATTATAGAGTGTTCGGTCAGAATCTATTGAACATTTAAAAATAATGCTATACATAAAGTATGCAAGAAAAGTAGGTTTTTCAAGATTTCTCTATTAGCACCGGCAAAATAACAGACAAGGGGACCTGAGTTCGAGTGCTTCAGAATGAAACTCTTAGCTGTTTTATGCTGTAATAGGTTTTCGGGGAGTGACATTTCACAGCTTATAGAGACCAATGTGTTTCATCGGTTGAGGCATTGTTCTCTATGCAAGTAAAATAGCCTTGTAGCTTTTTTCCCACGTTGCTCAGATTAAAAAGAGCTCTTATTTATTTGTTAAGAGCGTTTAGATCAGGAGTTATTAGGTCAGGAAAAGCAAACAACAAAATTGTAGCTTCTGTGTTCATCGATGGTAAGTGAATGCCCATTTTAAATGCCTGAAGATTGACTTTTTAAAAAATGCCCATGGTGCATAACAGATGGTGCACTTCTTTATAATATATAATAAAAATATAATATACAATAACATACATTTTTATAGTCAATGTTAGCATTTCACATCCTCAAAAGAAAGAAGGCTAGACCAATACCCTTTACCCCTATGGATCTACCAGCTTCTGAAAGCTCCTGATTGGTTCTCACTCGTTCTGGAAAAGTGTAACGATGATGTCATCACATTAAAAAAAGCTTCGCTATAGCTGTTATATTGGTTCCTGCGAGTTATTGTTCATAATTAAACTGTTTTGCATGGTTTGCATGTTAGACCACACTGTGTAGCAAAATAGAAAGCAGAGGTAAGGCAAAGTAATTAGTAAGATTAAAGTATTCAGGTTTTGCTTGCATGCCAAATCTAGACATATTTGGGAGTACTGACAACATCTTAAATAAAATTAATTTCCTATTTAATTTTGCTTTATAACAACATTTTTAACAGGTCATTATATAATTAAGATGTGATGACTATATAATCTAATCAATACATGTTTATATTAAATAAAAACCTTTCTTTTCTATCTTCATCCTGATGTGTCTTCTCTTGGGGCCCCTTTGGTAACCATCTGGCCCTAAGCAGCTGCTTGATCTACTTATCTATAAATCAGACCTGCTCTAAAACTTTTACTCAAGCCTTTTAGGATGTGGCTACTTGTACATTGCAACGGAGTCATACTTTTAACAGGGTGTCTGTACTTTTACTCTCAAGTAAAGTCCTTTTTACACCTCTGCTGCTAGGCTGCTGACACCATGTCACATGGCTACATTTTCTTTGGGGCAGGGCATCCCTTTAAATTGACCTTAAAAGTGCTTAAAGTTTATTTTTCAAAAAGTGGAACCCTTGTCTTCCAACCAAAGTAAAAGTTGGGTTTTACATTCTGAACTTCCAAGGTTGTTACATTTTAAACCAAACTCCTCCAACAGCAGCAGCAGTAAACTGTAGTGAATAATAAATAAAAGATGCTCTTCTTCCTTGAAAACCCTCACTCCCCCCACCCCTCTGAAATACTGTCTCCACCAGAGGCAAAAAAGCTGCATGGAGGAGATGAAGTTCAAAGCTTTCTCTTTAAATCCTCTCGTGGTACAAAACCCAGAATTAATTTCACTTCACTCTGCATGGTGAACAACTCCTCTTCCCTCATTATTTATG
Organism: Danionella dracula; assembly: GCA_900490495.1. NCBI lineage: Eukaryota > Metazoa > Chordata > Actinopteri > Cypriniformes > Danionidae > Danionella > Danionella dracula. The sequence goes on from UELW01000522.1 coordinate 13,316,066, forward strand.
CATATAGTCCTGCCAGATCATTTCTGCAAGGATGGGTACTGTTGAGAATTAATACTATACCAAATTAGCTGCATCAAATATGATGATTTTGGGTAAAACAGATCGTAAGAAACATCATTACAGCCAAGCGACCCAAGAACACAGTCATGCTTGCCACAGCCAATATATCCCTAAATCAATTCTGATTAAGAGAAAGAAGCCGTGTTAGGTTACATTAATACTAAAGTGCAGGACATAATGGAACCTTTCTTTTCACTCCGAGTGGTTAAATTTTTTGTGACTTTGGTTTTAGGTTTTTCAACCAAAGAGTCTGTATGATAAGTAATCTCTTGATGTAAGATGTCATACTTAAAATTTGTAAATAACAAAATACACAAGGTGGCACAGTTACATTTGCAGTTACATTTGCAGTAACAAAAAGATAGAAACTAGATGTGGGCATTAGAAACAAATAAAAATTGCGAAGAAAAAAAATGCTTCAAATCAGAGTGATTAAGGGGTCCCCCTGTGCTGTTTAAAGAGATTTAATTCGAGTCAGCACAATATGTCAAAAGTAAGTTTGAATAAATTCAGTATTTATCTAGGTATTTGAATCCTTCATCCAGCATCCAGAAGTTTTTGTAGTATGAAGATAAAAATGTATAAATGATCTGAATTTGAATTGTGTCGATTTGAATTATTGACAATTGTAGCTTAGTAGACATGAATATTTTATGCCATTCAGTTTTTTTATTTGAATTTCTTTTATGAATATTGAATTAATAAATCACTAGCATAGCTTTATTGACTTTTCTATGATCTTCTACTCTTCCCTTTTGATGACCATGACCTACTTTCTGTTACATCTTGAGTTTTGTGGTTTGAATGTTGGAATATTTAATTTGATCTTTTGATTTTCTTCATCTTGAAAACTTGAAACAATATTTGGACAAATTGGATATCAGCTGAAAAATCTAAAGTTTGAAAGCACATCTGTAAGTAATTGTCTGAGATTGTTTTGATGCATCTCTCGCTCTATAGTGGGGCTTCTCACTTTCATCATTATCAGTTTTACATATAACTGGTGAATCAAATTCAAGGGCAAGTTTGATCCACAAAGATAGGCTGGAGAACCAACTACCCACCACCTCAAATGAACATTGGAGTACTAGACAAAGAGTGAGAGAAGGGCAGTGGAGTGCAGGTTGCGGATGAAAGGGTAGATAGGGGCAAGGTCCCAAATGGTGACTGGAAGCCAGGTGTAAGTGATGCAGATACACAGGTTGGTTCTAATCACCCCAGCAGCTCCATTTTCAATGACTTGGAGTTTGTGAGGGTGATTTAGAATGTGCATCGCAGTAGTCACAAGGTGAATAGAAATACACCTTGTTAGGAAACCAGCCGGGAAATGACTTACTAATCAATCTTGAAAGTATCTAAAGCATCAATGAGAGTAGATGTGACTTTCAGAGAGAGTCCAAATGTAAGATGTGAAATTAAGCTGAGCGGGTGACAGAGTTAATACGAGCATCAAACGTCATCTTTGAATCAACCAGAACACCAAACTTTTGATCTGATGGGAGATGGGAATTGAATCCCTGACAGCTGCAGAGATGTTGGATTTAGTGAGTGTGTTGTATGTAAACAAAGCTCCCGCATTGAGACAAGAAAGTTACAGTTGTGCTTAAGGTTTCCTCCACACAAATGAAACCTTTCCCTCCTAACAGCCTGAAACAGTGAAGCTAAGCATTCTAGTGTTAATAAATCCATTGCCTTCATTTAGTTTGTTTCTCTCAACAATTTTACAAGACAGAGACACAGGTTACAGTCCCAAAACAGTCTAGCATTTGATTTTGTGTAATTTTCAAGTCTGAGTCAACTCTAATGGTTATACTGGTAAAGTGTTTTATACAATCCTTTGAAGAAAATCTAGTATAGCCTCCTCTCTTCCTTGCATCATAATATTTGTACAAACTATTTCTTTGCTTTGAGCATGCTTAACTCATCTGAGATAGCTCTGACAGTTACATGAAAACCTCTTTCTCTTCAATCGATTTCCACAAAGGAGAAAGAATGTGGGTTGTTTTTGGGGCTAAAAACAAACCCCAAGCTGGCATAAAGGTTGCTTAAAGTGTTTGTGGTCTGGTTTCCAACTAATGACAAATTATCCCTGAAGACAGCACAAGTCCCAAAGATAACTGTGGAAAACTAAAAGTGGTTGTTACTGGCTTTTGGGATCATTTACCCAAGTATTTCCCTACACGTTTGCTAACCTTATTTTTCTGATCCTGTTGAACTTCAAAGAAAACTATGTGAAGGAAAATTTTGGGTTAAACAATTCTCCCTGGCAAAGCATTCCACTTGTATTTCTTGAAAAGGATGCCATGTTGTCTTTTACTTATCTGTTCTGCTCAGTTTCCACTGCAAAGTGTCTGTTTAGAAGAGGTTCAACATTTTATAAGAATAATCTGTTACCAAAACAGGAAAACAGTGGTACACAAGTGGTTGACCTCCTCTGTTATGTACCTGTATATTTGTAACTGAACCAATAATTATTTTTAAAATAATAAGAAACATGGAAGGTTGATACCCCACGCAAAATCTGTGCACCCATGGGGTAAAAATATAGCTGATATGCTTGATTAAAAAAACATTAACCTTTGACTTTAAAAGCAAACTTTTTTGAAGCAGTAAATTTCATACAGTAGTTATTACATCTTTAGGTCGTAATAGCATGTATTTTGACCACATGGACATTAATTTATAGATTTGCAGCATTTTAACGCATCCATGCCACGTATTACAGATTTTTGAATTTATTTAAATTAGATGTCAAATTTTTGAAGGCTGATACAGTTTTCAATTTGTCTGGGCAGGAAAAGTTTGTACGCCATGATGACACAGTTGCCCTTCTTTTCCTTTAGTTGAAAAATCTCTTTCAGCTACGTCCATGGATGCTGAACTTATGAATTTTTGATGACGCATGATAAATCTTTCTTAACTCCTGCGTCCTTCTCCATTATTTAGAAAACCCAGTATGAAGCTAGAGATCTGCCTAAACAATCTTAATTTGAATTGTGTTGATTTGAATTATTGCCATTTGTAATTTAATAAACCTGAATATTATATGCCATGAAAAAAGATGTTGAATTTGTATTTCTTCTTTGAATTTCTTAATTTGAATTTTTTTAACTTGAATATTGAATTTCTGAAATGTAAAACCACTGATTTTTTTAAAGGCATAATCATTATTAGATGTATTTTCAAACTTCATAATTTTTTTTACAGATATTCAGTTTTTAAAAATACAGCTTGAAGTTTTCAAGAAGAAACATTTGTAATTCTTTACTTCACACCCCTGGAATTCATTGAATGAATGCTGCCCCGGAAAGCCATTAGTTAAACTAGAACACTCTGAACTTGACAAAAAGTTACAAATCTCAATGTGTTTGTGTCATCCTATGTCAAGTATCTGTGTTAATCTTGGTCTCTAGGTGACGGATCATTGACAGCCCTTCCCTCATGTTTGGTTTATGGCTTGTTCTGCGTTATCACTGATTGTTTACTCTGCTTCCCTATTCCTTTGCTACCTCTAGTAGTGGTGAGCTTATCTACTGATTCTGTGATGATTGTGTTGCGTTTAAGCTGTGTCAGTGAGCAAGTTTTGTTTCTGCTTTTTGTAATGTCTATAGTCCTGTAACCTTAGCTTAGTGTTTAGCTTATTTTAAAACAAATGGGGTCTTCTTGGCTTTCCTTGCCTGAAAGCAATGAGCCAATGAGGAGTTGGGCTTGTAAAAACAGAGAAGTAGAGCATAGTGACTTTAGGCCATTTTTAAACAATAGCGAAACCAACAAGTGCAAAAATGACCCAGACATTTTTCTTTGTATTAATTAATTGGTTCATGTTACATTCTTCAGCCAACAGAGCCCAATGGATACAGGATAATATCTTCAAAAAGTGTAACATGAAAGGTTAATTAAAGTATCCTCTTGATAAATGTTTAAAATAATTAGATTTTAAAATGAACACCCTTATTTTCAGTCTTATTAAAATCAAGCTTTTGGTGTTGTGTACTATATATTTTTTTCTTACCAATATAGTTGTAAGAGAAATCTTAGAAATGTTTTGGGCCTCACAGGCAGCTTTTTAATCCTAAAAATCTGGGCGAGGAGCACTTACACAGTGTGCCCATCCCTTGGCCTTCTGGCCATGAGCAACAGGAGTGCATTGTGGGTGGAAGGAGAGTCTTGGCATAGTTAGTGGGACAGCTGGTGACAGACTGTTTGTTCTTCTTTAGGATAACAGCCCGCCACAGTCAGGGAGAGGTCACCTTCTCCATGCTTTGCAAAGCTCTGAGAATCCCAAGATTCAGATTTGTCTCTTCCAGTTCTTTTCTCCATCTTTTTTTGTCACTATTTATAACATTTTGGCAGCAGCTTGAAAGTACATGTAGAGAGACCTTGATTTATAGCTGTTTGTACAAATGCCGAATAAAGGAATGTCTCGACCAGGAATATAAGCCGATTAAAGCAGAAGACAGATAGGAATGTTTTGTCTGAAGAATCATGATCATATTGATTAAATTAGTTTTTAGCTTTGCTTTCTTGTTTATCATTTGTGAAAGATACTGGTGGCCTGATAAGAACCAGCTGAAAGAACTCAAAAAGAGTGCCCATGATTTAACTGTGAAATTAAATTATGCACTTTATAATAAATGAATAGAACGATACATTTTAATGTTGATGCAGAAATAAAGATAAGTTGCATAGAGTGCATTTTTACTCACCATCCAGGTTATTTCTCACTCTCTGAGTTTGCGGGAACTGGACACTAACACTTGCAATACAAACAATACGTCTTTATTTACACATTTTCACCAATAAACCGAGTCTTGATTCGAGAGAGAGAGAGAGAGAGCATCTCATCTCATCAGCTCCTACATCTCCTTGTCAAGGATCAAATAAATTGAGCATGTGCAAGCGAAACATCAAGCTGAATTCATGAAATTTAAGAATGTGATGGTATCCACAGTATTGCAAATCCATATCATGGCACAACACAATACCTGTATTGACTTACCAGTCCTACACCAGAGTACTCTCCTGTTTCACTTATATTTTCTTGCTTCTGAAAACATGATTTACAATTTTAATGATCAAGTACTATCCAGCTTCTTTTAGTACCAGAAACATGTCAAATTTCACTGGTATACTCGAGATCACCGATTTTGCCTAAAAAAAAACAAAAAACAAGGTGACTTGTTTGTGCCTACCCCTCGGCCAGAGTTCATTCAGAGAGATGCATTGAAATTCTCAAATTAAATGCTCTGTCCCCTCCAAGTCTGCCTGGGGAAAACGTATAAAATGTGACGTACCAAAACAACAATGACCCACACATGATAGAACTGATAGAAACATGAATAACACTGTTCACAGCACATGTTCCTACCATATTTTTGTCATCACATCTTAGGATGAATACTTTATGATATACTGTTTTGTTAAAGCATTATACATACAACATTGGAATAAATTAAATGATTTAATTACCATTGAAGGCATTGTAGAGCCACAGTTTAAAAATCTTGGTGTGCAGACCAAAATCTTCTTCCTCAATTAGTGCACACCAAACCAAGGACTCATTAGACTCTCAATTTGATCTGCAGGTTGGGTGAACAAGACCCAACAGTGGTTTCCAATGGTGGAATCATGTTCTAAATAGACCGTTTTAAAAATCCCAACAGGCATTTTGTCCTAGGTGGTTGTGGGTGTGAATTTTTAAACCTCTGCCCATTGGCACAATAGTGTGTCTGCCCAAGGTCTAGAGCACCAATAATAGAGCAACTCTGAAGAGGAACAGGGCTCTTTATATATTCCGCCCTTTACTGAGGTGCTGTAAAGCAATACCCCCAACACAATCTTACCCTCTCAGAGTACACAAAGACCTTTAATGACAACCCCTGTGCCATCGCTCAAACAACAGACAAAGCAGGACAAGGAAGACAACGAGGGCCTTCACAAATATATGTCTGAACATAAATAGGTTTTATTCATATTCCAGACAAGTTGAATTAGGGCTGCACTTAACAGCTATTTTAATAATCAATTAATCTGCTGAATTGTGTTTTTGATTAATCCATGAACATGATAAACACAGGAAATTAATTTCTATTTGGTCAATAAAATTCCATTTGGTCAAAAACTGATCGACAGAAGGTTTAGTGGGTTTGATGTCACACTGACAGAGTGGAGTCAGACATCCAACAAGCTCAGACAGCAGAACAATCCGGAAGAGGCTGAACGGCATAGCTCCTTTTGTGAGGTCGAAGCCAAACCTTTTCTACATGCTCAAAGCCTAAATGTGAAAGCACTATTCTTGTTAGACTTTTTGTGTGCTTCTATTTACAATGCAAATAAGCTACTGCCATGTCCGCTAATTTCAGAGATAATGTATAGTGTGTTAAATATAACACAGAATAAAATGATCCTTTTATGAAGTACAGAAAAAAAAGGTAATTCATTCAGTCTGCAAACTTTTTTCAGTCTCAGTAAATCCTTGAATGATAAGCACCATAAATGTGTATAAATGCAATTTCCTGCTTATGAATCCTAATGAGGATCTTGACCCATGTAATAAGACCTTTGCCATTCACAAACACATTGTCAGTCCTACTGATTATTTCAAGTCATCAGTCAACCTGTCATGAGTGATTAATGGTCTGTTGGGGGAACCGGAGTGTCAGGGGAAACCACATTCAGACAGCACTTGGATAGGGGATCCAGAAATCAGGATCATTGCCTAAGCAGTAAAAACCGCTTTCTCCATACGTATCGGTGTGTGTTCATACCTTATCAAACCTTATCGAAGGGGAATAGATAAATTCAGCAGACTTTTTGCGCTCAGAGAGTGGCTCACCACCTTCTGTCGAGAAGAGCAGTTATTGTTTGTTGACAACTGGAATCTCTTCTGGGAGCGCCCTAATCTCTTCCGTCCTGACGGCCTCTATCCAAGCAAGCTAGGCTCTAAACTTCTGTCAGATAACATCACTAGGGCCCTTATTAGCATCTGACTAAATAATGCCAAATATAACACCTTTGAACACTGCCCCAGAAACCGACCTAAAACCTGTCAAAACCTAACATTTGCTATCGAAACAGTGTCCATACCACGAAAACAGAAAATAACTATAAACAACAAATTAGTTAACACCAATAATCTGATCAATATAAAATTAGACTACAAATTATACAACTCGCAAACGTACTCTCTAAAATTTGGTCTCCTAAACATTAGATCTCTTACACCAAAAGCTGTAATCATAAATGAATTAATCTCAGAACTGAACCTTGACATACTGTGCCTAACTGAAACATGGCTCACTCAAAACGATTATTTTGGATTGAATGAAGCGACACCCAAAAATTACTGTTACAATCATGAACCGCGCTCAACTGGTCGTGGTGGAGGTGTTGCCATAATATATAGAAATACCCTAAACAAAACCAAAAAGACAGAACATAAATTTAAATCCTTCGAAGTACTTTTGCTCCATATTACACCGGCAGAATCAAAACAAAGATGTGCATTCTCTGTAACATTAGCTGTTGTCTACAGGCCACCAAAACACAATTCTAGCTTTCTTCAAGAATTTGCTGATTTTGTCGCACATCTTTTGGTCGAAGCAGATAAAATACTTATTTTTGGAGACTTTAACATCCATAACGACGACAAAAAAGACTCGTTGGGTATTGCCTTTACAGACCTCCTAAATTCATGTGGGTTTAAGCAAAATGTGGTCGGCGCAACTCACCGTCTAAACCACACTCTAGATTTGGTTCTATCTCATGGCATTGACCTAAGTGACATTGTTATATCGCCTCAAAGTGAGGACATCTCAGACCACTAGACTATAAACATTAGCAGTAGCATTCAACGCTACCAACTAGGGAGAAATATAAACCAAAATACTAAAGAAGCATTTATAAGAAACCTACCAGATATTACTCAACTTTCTAGTGTACCTGCAGATGAAAATGAACTTGAAACGATCACCTACAGTTTGAATAATATTCTCGCTAACACCCTAGACACTGTAGCCCCACTTAAATTAAAACAAGTCAGAGATAGACAGGCCACTCTGTGGTCTGATGATAATACAAAGGTGCTAAAAAGACAAACCAGAAACTATGAGCGTAAATGGAAAAAAGCTAGATTGGAAGTATTCAAAATTGCCTGGAAAGAGAGCATGTCTAAATATAGACTAGCACTAAAAACTGCAAGAACTAACTACTATTAACTACTAAGTTAATAGAAACAAATCAAAATAACCCACGCCTCTTATTTGAAACAATGGCTAATTTACTAAACAGTCAAACATCGACAGATTCAAATGCAGCTATAAAATTTAGCAGCAATGATTTTATGAATTATTTCTCAAATAAAATTACCTCTATCAGATGCAAAATTACTAAAACTCATATTCAATCAAAGCAGTTTAACTCAAACCCTATACCTTTGACTCACTCACTGCAGAATTTTTCAAATATTGACCTGAAAGAACTGCTAAAAATAATCACAGCATCTAAATCATCAACATGCTCTCTAGATCCTGTACCAACAAAATTACTGAAAGAATTGCTACAAATAGCTCAAGAACCATTTCTAAATATTATAAACTCATCTCTAATGCTAGGTTACGTTCCCAAACAGCTAAAACATGCAGTAATTAAACCACTAATCAAGAAAACGCACCTGGATCCTACTGAGTTATCCAACTATAGGCCAATCTCTAACCTTCCGTTCTTGTCAAAAATATTAGAGAAAGTTGTGATAGCACAGCTCAGCTCCTTCTTACAAAAGAGCAACTGTTATGAAGAACTTCAATCTGGATTCAGAGCGCATCACAGCACAGAGACTGCGCTGGTTAAAATTTCAAATGATCTATTACTTGATTGGGATCAAGGAAATATCTCTCTTCTAGTTCTGCTAGATCTCAGTGCAGCCTTCGATACGATAGATCACAGGATTCTCCTCGAGAGACTAGAGAACGATGCAGGCATCCAGGGCCAGGCTCTAAGATGGTTTAACTCTTACCTCTCTGACCGGAGTCAGTTTGTTCATGTAAATGGAGACTCATCGGACACAATAGCAGTAGAGTATGGAGTTCCTCAAGGATCCGTTTTGGGACCCATCCTATTCTCAATATACATGCTGCCCCTTGGCAAAATTATTAGAAGACATGGTGTTAGTTTCCATTGCTATGCAGACGACACCCAGCTCTATATATCAGCAAAACCTAACGACCCTTTAAAGCTAAATAAGATCTCAGAATGTGTCGCTGATATCAATGATTGGATGAATGAAAATTTTCTTATGCTAAATCCAGATAAAACAGAAATATTACTTATTGGCTCTAAAAAGCAATTACAGAATCTCTCTGCTTTAAATATGGAACTGGGGGGACACACTGTTAATTTTTCCACTACAGTTAAAAATCTTGGCGTTATTATAGATAGTGAACTGACATTTAAGAATCATATCTCTTATGTTACTAAGACTGCTTTCTTTCACCTCAGGAATATTGCTAAAGTGCGGAACATGCTGTCTATCATAGATGCAGAAAAATTAGTGCATGCTTTCATGACCTCCAGAATGGATTATTGTAATGCTCTGTTAGCCGGCTGTCCAGCCACCACGCTACAAAAATTACAGTTAGTCCAGAACGCAGCAGCTAGAGTTCTCACAAGAACAAAGAAATATGATCACATTACACCGGTTTTGTGCTCTCTTCATTGGCTTCCTGTACAATATCGCACTGACTACAAGATTCTGCTCCTTGCCTTTAAGGCACTGAATGGCTTGGCTCCGGCCTACGTGAGCAGTCTCCTCTCACAATATATTCCAGCTCGCTCTCTCCGATCACAAGAAGCAGGACAATTGATTGTACCAAAGGTTAGTAAATCCACAAGAGGTGGAAGAGCGTTCTCATATAGAGCCCCGAAGCTCTGGAATAAACTACCGGATGTTGTCCGCAGCTCAACTACGCTCACAGATTTAAAAACTAAATTAAAAACATATCTGTTTAAACTGGCATTCCAATAATTATCTCTTGGTATTTGTCTAAACAGATATGGTGCCTGAGCACCATATAAATACAAACTGTTTGAAAAAACAATGTGGTTCAATGTTCCTCTCTAACCTATCCTCATTATTTATCTCTCCTCCTGCAGCTGATGCTGATCACTTGTTTGTTGTCTATGTTACAGTTTACTAACCGTTTTCTCCATTTCTTAGTTCCTGTTTTGTCTTTGTTTGTTTTGTTTGTTTTTTGTTTTTCAGGTCCTGTCCGGCAAACCGTTCATCGATGGATTTTTAGTTTGTATGTTCTTTATGCTGGGGAGGTGATTTAGCAATTGCTAAAGAAGCGCTATATAAAAACTGATTGATTGATTGATTGATCAATTCTACATTTAAAACATACATTTCCACGTTCTTGCAAAATAAAAAAAGCACTGTAAAATTATCTGGGTTGTGTTTGCCATTGCTACGTGAACTGGAGACTCAGCTATAGCACTATGACCAGAAGATAAACTGCCTTACCCATTAAAGGTTCAAATATTTAATGAAAAACTTTTCCCACTTGAACCATAAGGTGCATCTTGCCAGTACAGTAGCACTTGGTAGCGCCTTAAGGCTGACACCATCTGCAACTTTGGCATCCACTGGCTGCCATGTGAAGACTCGCCCCAACAAAAAATAGGGTCTCAGAGCTCAGAGCAGTTGATCTATGTGCTTTGACTTGAGGTTAAAAAGAATATAGACCAGGTGTTGGTATGACATTCACACCAAATGAAATTACGTGATGAACTAAATCATGTAAACTCTTATGCAGTCTTACTTGAGAATGGGGGATACTGAGATTAAGAACTGTTATAGAAAATACTTTTTCAAACTATTAAAATAATATGAGACGTTGAATGAGCTGAAAGCTATATATTTATATTTTCACCTCTTTTAGGATAAATTCAAATAAAATAAAAACAGTATACTTAAATTAGTATAGTATGCACTTATTACAGATGGATGTAATTTAATAAGAGTTGTATAATTTTTAGTAAGATCTGGTTATTAATCCAATCTCTAACTGGGTTAGATCCAAGGAGACAGCTCCTGTCCCACAAACCATCATGAAGATCAAAGAAATACAACTTTGTTTCAGACAAATTTTTAAAAGCTACCTAGCTAAGAGGTGACTGCCCTCCAACGTTTACATTCTTAAAATGTAGTTATTACATAAAAGTATTGTTAACTAGGTAAGAATAAGATCATTTTGAATTCAAGTTCAACAAAAGCTACAAAGAGTTGAAAAAGCACAGCTTATATAGAAAAAGGAAAAATTAGCTTTTAATAAGTTAATAAGTTTATTTAAGTATTATTTATATATTTTTTTAGCTTTTCCTGGCATTCAAGTCAGTTCATTGTTCCATGTTTTAATAAAACAGTCAAGTAGATTTTCTATTAGTGTAAGAACTAGAGGTGGGCATAGATTCAGTTTTTTTGTCTATATTAGTCTATATTAATTTTGAAATTAATATAGATTAAAATACCTCATTTGAAATCTGCCAAAGGCATTCAGAATATGTATCCAAAATACAACAACTGTTTTAAATGGTTAAGTAAGAGTGTATAAGTAATTTATAAGTTGATAAAAACAAGTTAATATAAAGACAAAGATGTGAATGCTATATATGATAGTGCCGGAAGTGACTTCACACACAAAACCACAAATAGATGGTATTAACAGCTGTGATGGACGAAACTACCTACCATGAAAACCTACCATGACTCCTTCGTTATATACCTACCTCGACTTCCTCAAATACATAACTGGACTCACTCATTAAATACCTACCTGGACACCCTTGTAAAATACCTATCTGGACTCACTCGTTATATACCTACCTGGACTCCCTCGTAGTATACTTACCTGGACTCCCTTTTTATATACATACCTGGACTCCCTCATTGTCTACTTACCTGGGCTCCCTTGTTGTATACTTACCTGGGCTCCCTTGTTGTATACTTACCTGGGCTCCCTTGTTGTATACTTCCATGTACTCCTATGTTGTATACTTACCTGGACTCACTCGTTGTATACTTACCTGGATTAATTCGTTATACACCTACCTTGACTCGCTTGTTATATAACTACCTGGACTCCCTTGTTGTATACTTACATGGACTAGCTAAAAAACTAAAACTAGCTAAAAATAATTACTGTGATAATTTCCAAAGACGTACTTACTTACTAATAGACAAACCGTTTCTGTAAATTGGGATATTTCAAGTTAAAAGGAAAAGTAAACAAGAGAAGCAATCCTTGCAGAAACAACCTGCATTTAATTTTTTTTTTTATTAAATAGTCCCCGTGAGTATAACTCTTTAGCTTTGTGCACATACTGTGTCCTTCAACTGGGGTGTGCGATTTCTTCTTCTCAGGCAAATGTCTATGTAGGGTATTTTAACCTTGCACTACACTAGACTTATATCATACTCTTGACAGACAATAAACCAATAATTCAATTCTTGTCATTGTTAGGTGCTCCAGGCAGATACTAATTTTAACTCTCTCTTTTGTCCAAAAATGGATTTTGAATAGTCAGTATGTTAGTTGATATTACAACAAGATTAAATATGCTACTTTTAAGTAATGTAAGCTTCTTCTCACAATTTAAGAAGACATTTCTATTACACCTAAAATATACTTAAATTTGTTTGATAGATAGATGAGTAAATAATTGTAGAGAATTGGCCATTTATTGATCCTCATGGCTATTTAACTCTGTTTGAGTGTTAAATGTACTCTTCCAAGAGTAGAAGCAAATACACTCTGAATAGAGTTTAATTGTATTCTCTGTAATAAGATTTTACTGTGTATGTTCTCAGCCACTTCTGTCCATTAACTGGAATTATATTGTATATTGTATTATTGACTCTAGAAAACTTTTGGGCTAATGCAATAGTGTAACTCATCCTTTTTTCTGTTACTAGTAATATGCTCAGTGAATTACAATACAGTTTTTGCTGAAATGTTCAAAAAAGAGTAATAAAATTATTGTTTGAAAAAGATAAAACATTTAAAAATAAAGTTTTTCTTCAAATTTCCTGTTTGCGATCAGTAGACTGGCAGATGAAGGAATATTTGCAATGCAAGACGTTTTATCTGAGATAAGGATTAGACTAACAATATTTCTCACAATACGGACTACCAAACACCAACAGCAGTAGTAACTAAAAAAAACACAGACAGAGAAAAAAAACTGAAAGAAAGGGAGTGGACAAAGCAACTTAATATGAATTATAATTAATTATTAATTTTGGATTCCAAATATTCAATCTTGTACCAGTGAATAATCTGAGCATTATATATTTTGTAATGCTTGTTTTTTTTCCAGACTTTTTAAATATAAACGCCATTTTCAATTCCAATAGACTTTATCTCTACAGTCATTATGCTACACTATCTGCTATTACTGCATGAAAAATGTTTTGGTTGCAAGGCTAATATTTACTGCTTTGTTGAAAGTAACTATGATGCATTATTGTTATCGTGCGTCTCTGTTCCCTTGTGTCGGTTCTGGGTTCTCCCTTCACCTCGTGGCTTGTTGCGTCAATGTTCGTCCCGTGTCTAATTTGTCGTTAGTCCCTTCAGCTGTCTTCCCGTGCGTAGTCACTGATTAGTCTCCCTTTTTATACCCCTGTGTTTGTGTTGATCGTCACGGGTGCATTAATTGTCTTTGTGTGCGTTACCAATGCAATACGTTGTGACGGCTGGCAGGTTATTTTGTAGTAGCTTATTTTTCACTCTAGAAAGTTATTTGTTATTGTTCAAGTTTCCCCCCCTCGTGGATCTTTTGTTTTAGTCATCTCTTTTCTCCTTGCTTTAATCTTTAATAAAAGAGTGTCTCTGGTCAAGCTGTCTCTGCGATTGAGATCTTTCCTTCCACGCACACCCCGATCGTAACAATTATAAGGCCACTTATTACATACCTAAGAAAATAATATTACTTTTAATTTGCAGTAATAAAGTAATAAATAAATAATAAATAAGTAATAAAAACTAATGTTTTGTTAAATGATCCTTTTTCCTAAGCCATGTCTTAAATCTTTACAGGCAAGGTGTTCGCATAATGAGAAGCAGATCAACAGTCTTCTCTGCCATTAAACAGCATTTGAGGGAAATTCATTATGCAACCAAAGCTTTGTTAACATAGAGATGATGAGTTCCCTTGCTAATGGAGGTCTTTATCACATTATGAGGCAGAAAAGCCTAACGCTAGTGAATTATGATTTATCTTTATTATGTGATTGCCCTGTGGATGTCTGTAATGGTCTCCTTCGGACAGAAAATGGTTCTTGCCCCCCTTAAAAACACAATTTCTGAAAGCAGACTAATTTTGGTTAAGCTCTTATCAAATAAAAGCACAAGTCAAATCTATGGCTGCAAACTGTGCTTTTCGGTCCAACGAATATGTGATTATGAAGGTAAGTCCCGTTCTGTCACCTTCCTACAAAAGCAGATGCATTTTGTTCCCATGGAGGAAAAGATTGCATTCTGGGGATTTCAGTATCTGAACTAGCCCCCTGCTAAATATTGTGTGTGAAACAGACATCAGAGCACTTTAAAACTTGATAGAAACAAGATCAAACTTGTCTTTGGCCAGCAGATTCTGCATTTATCCCTTCTTTACATACAAATCCAGACATGAAACATTTTTTCTCTTTAAAATCATAATAAAGAAATATTTAAAAGTGAATAAAGCAGATGTTAAAGCAAACTCACTTTCTTGTGATATTTGCCACTAGAGAAAGTATACCACCTCTGGAGGTTTAGTTATAACCAAAAATAAATAAACATTTTTTTGACCAGTGGTGTGCGGCAAAGAATCATCAGTCACCAGTGACTGATGCTGATTTTGCTTTATGGTTGTACCATACATCACATGGCCAAAATCACAACAAGGGTGGCTAGATGTAACCTAGGATTTGTTTAATTTAACGTTTTCTTTCATTAAAAGTCACATAAATCAAGATACATTACACACTGGCATTTGAAAATGCTAATATAGTATAGCGTCTGGCTAATGAAAATGGAACTACACATTTACACAGAACCCGAACAAAGAACCATGAATGTATGGCCATAGAACTCTAAAGGCATATGTTCATTCATCACAAGAAAATATAAATAAACCTCAAAATCGTTTATTTTGGGATGTAAGGATTACATTTAAGAATAAATAAGCTAAGATGGTAAAATATACATCGTTTGAGCAAGATAAGGCAACATTTTAATAATTACATTTATTCTTTGTCATTCTTTTTCCAAATCCAAGCCTAATCAAAAGCAAATACATTGTTTCTAATGATGTTAAGGATCGTTCAGGCACCTACTGGCCATTTTTACAAAAGCAAAAATCCTGTGGCATATGTTCTATTTTGCCCATTTTTCTAATGAAATAAAGCTATACTGGGACACTAAAATAGATATCTAAATTAACCATAAAATCATATATTATGAGAGGTGCTGATGAAGGTTGTTAATCATCACCTCTGGTGATTGTTTTATGGCAAAATGAATAGAGGTTAAACATTAGCCTTTCAAAGCTAACCACAACGCTCTTCACTGTTCTGTGGTGCACAGAGGGCTGACAGGAGTACGAAAACAAAAATTGAGCACTTAACCTGAAAGTTCACAATTCAAATATACCTTTCAAACTTCATTTGGACCTCACATCCGGATTCACAATTTTTTGCATTTAAATGTCACCTAAATGTAAGCATTTAAAATATTTATCAGCTGGCTCATTTTTCCTCATAGCCTTATGTAAATGTATCTTGATGCACCTGGGATTTTTATACATAAATGCGTCCTAATCAGAATGCAGTTCTGCTGTTTATTTGCCTTTTAGACTTCCTGAATACTCCCTCTGGATGTTTGTTGTTGTTCTGTGCATTGCTTACTTGGTATACACTAGTGTAGGTTTTCACTTCATCACATTATGCATATGTTATGAATCACATATGTTCAAGTTCATGTATGTTAACAAAAGCTTCTAAATTGTAAGCATGCTTTTTAACCAAATTGTTTCACTGTTTGTCACACAAAGCAAATAATCAATTGAAAGCAAACCATGTTCAATTTGGCTGCAAATTACTACTTGGAAGAATGGGAAACCCTATAAGAGCCCCTCAACCCTTAAAAATATAAAAGAAGAAGAAGATACATAATGACGCATAATGTAAATGCATCTAAAATTGTTTTAGCCCCCAAAAAGACACGATGCCTTTGGAAACTCTTCTCTGACAGCTGTGGTCTACTCGACTCCCCCACTCTTTCCCTCATCTCCACCCACAGCAGCTGCCATCATCTTATGGCCTACAATGTAAAACTGGCATAACCCATCCATGAAATCACTCCCCAGTTCCTTGCCAAGCAACCCCCATATTTTTGAATGACTCCTTTGCACTTAACATGAAATAGGATGTATTCTGACTGCATCCCTAACAGACCACAAGCCATAAAACCATCGCCTTTCAGACACTGTGAAATCACCTTTAGTGTTTTGTGGCTTTTACTGCATATCTAGCATAGGAGACATGAATGTTTATGGTAATAATATTTGTTTATTCAGAACACTACAAAGGTTGAAATTGTACTGAGCTATTTTCTGGTTAAAACAAAAACCAAGACAAGTAAAAAAAAAATAATTGCCAATGTGGCGAGCCTTTTTTTCTCATTTAAACCAGGCACCATAAAATTCTGAACAGATAGGAACTTGTCTTAAAAATATTTGAGTAGATGTAAAATTCTGATTTCAGTAGTAAGAAATTGAATTAGAGATATTTAAACAAAATGTATGTGTTTGCAACAAGGTCAGTAACATTTTAAACATGAATATGTGTTTGGACCCTACAGACTAGCACTGCCTCTGTTGTAAAATGAAGAATGTAATATTTATCGTAAATGCTGTATCTTCAAATCTTGTTGCTCCCATTTCCAAGCCCCTTCCCTTTAAACACATTTGATTTGGTCTAATTGAAAAACTAATGGTGAATAGTGTTATAAAATAGTAGAGCCTTCTGCAATATTAGAAGTGATATTGGGAAAATTGTATACAACAAAGGAAAGCAAATGATTATAATCTTTCAGTCCTAGTGGAGAAGAATTTTAGAACATGAGCTTGTGGTTTGTTAGCTTCAAGCTACGAAACATGAAGAACCCACTATTGTTGCAGCCATGTCTTTGTCTGTGTGATCTCAGAGATACCATCAGATTTTTCATCTGCAGTTTCACTAGGCACATCTGAATGAGATCGAGAATGTAGAGGTGCAGGTCACAAAGCCCAAAGCACAATGGGCTAATGATCTCCAGCCCCTGCAGCAGCTATAGTCGCATGGGTTTTATTATTAGCCATATTTGTTTGCTGAATTTCTCATCCCTTGGGGTTTGTGACAGACTATGCCCCCCAAACAGCTGAGCTCTAATTGCTTTTTCGCTTGATGCTCACAGCACTTGCTGAAGGCACAGTTTTCTGATTTTGTTAACCTTGTCAACTGAGGAAATTTGGGACTTTGTCTCAAACACCTAATCATTGTCATCGTGTTAACCTGTTCCTACAATATTTTTCATCCTCCTCTAATGTGTTACATTTGCAGAACGCAGAGTACAAGATTCAGAATTCCAGCTTGCAATTACTGTTTGGATCACTTTACGTCCTTTCACTGTATTTGAGAAGCTGTAATGTTTACCATCCAAATGTTTTTGTTTGGCAGAATTCTAACAAAAACTGTTAGAAAATATGGCGCAATTTGTGGGTTTTATAAATATAGAGATTTAGACGCTAGAGTGGCCTATAGCTAGGAAATTAGATAATCACAACTTCTGACAAACACAAAACTTTGGTTCATCCTATAGCTTCGAAATGTGCTATTTGAACATCAATAAAAAAATAAAATGAAATAAAATGTTGACATAAACTTTCTGTAGATTAAAGGGGGAATACAGGTTATTCTTTTGATCACAAAACAAATAAATAGAGCACAATGTTGGTGGATGTCTAGCAGACAACAGTACCTAATCTTCCACTTTTTTAGGAAAGAATGGTTATCGGGGTTGTTGACTGAGATGCACGTGAATAGAAAACTTACAACTACATCATTGCCACGAATTGTGTGTAATGATCCAAAGCCCTTCTTCTGTGCACCAGGGGACAGTGGATAAATGATTCAATGTGCCTCAAAGACCTTTTAAGTATATCAAAAGTGAGTTCAAGGCTTTGACCCTAGTGAGGTTAATATGGACGGTCCATCAGCCTGATGAAGATAAAAGTACCAATACCCTTGTTTAATACTTCATAGCTTGCTCGTAGTAGCCACCTGGGCTCTCTCCAATGCCCCGCAGGAAAACCCTGTGATGTGCAGCCTGCTTTGACAGCTACTTAAAGCATGATTGTGATCTGTTTAAACACATATGTGAAGCTGCTTACTCACACAGTATCTATGGATGCTTGTTCATGAATAATGTAGGGGAAATAAAAATATATCTGTGTAAACTACAAGCAGGGCAGTGGCTACAGTTCAACAATTGTTGATTTGTTGTATCATCTTCTTGGTTGCATGGGATTTCTCCAGGGGGTTTGGTTTCCCTGTACAAAAACACTCTATATTTTGAATGCAGCATCGTACCTGTACAGGGTGGACCTGCTTTTTCCCAATGTGAGCTTGGGATCTCGTAGAACCCAGTGACCAAGAAAAGGAACAAGCAAGTATTTTAAATGGGTGTACAAACTACAAAGTCAGTTAAAGAGACACAAGCATACTTTTTTTTACTGGTGACTGTGTAGTCTGAGTAAGATTTGTGCTAGATTTGAAATCACACACTTTTATACTTGTTTGAGAAATGGTCACCATTAGTTTGGATTTGACTGACACATTTGGCATTCGTTAGACAGCCAACTTACATGGTCTATGTCTACTAGAAAGGAACTCTTTTTAATGTGCCACCGAAGGTATGCGAAAAACATTCAGTTTAGTCCAGGAAACAGGGTAGGGATAGAAATACGCATTAAATGGATTGGAAAAAAAAGGGTTAATAAACATCTAGATTAATTACTAATTTATTTAAAATATTACACTTTGGTACCTGACACAGTATAGTAATTAGAAAATTTACTCTCACATTTTTAGCCACTTCACCCAGCGTGTCTGGCTCTAACGTGCATTTCAGCATACCTGAGCAGACCTCCCAGTTTGATCTGTAGGCCGTTTCCAGTTTGGGCCAAAGCAAATCTATCCGTAAGCTCCCCCTCCCCCCCTCCACACAGCATGCCTGGTTTTGGCCTCTCTTTCAGAATATTAGTCAAACTCACATCATTGACCGTCAGGCCGTCTCCAGCTTGGGTGAAAACTAAAGCAGTGAACAAACTTACACTTCCACCTTCAGCCCTTTCACTCAGCGTGTCTGGCTCCGACCTGCGTATCTAAGCAGACCACTTAGTTTGATCTGCATGTCGTTTCCAGTTTGGATCAAAGGAAATCTACCAGCAAGCTTACTCCTCTTCCCCCACCCAGCATGGCTGGTTCTTGCCTGTCTTTCAGCATATGAGCCCAACCATCATTTGATTGGCATGCCATCTCCAGCTTAGGTCTAAACTAAAAGCTGCCATCAAACTCACTCACCCAGTAGGCCTGATTTCATTACAGCGTACCTGAGCTTTCCTCTTTTTTGATCTGTACCTGTTTCCAACTTGGGTTGCAGGAATTCATCTTTAAGCCTATTCCTCCTCCTACCTAGCAAGTCCCCTATTTGGCCCTTCAACCCACTATTTGCATCTATAACCCCGTTTGCCTCAATAACCCTTCGGTTGTGCCAATAGCCCTCTTTGGTATCAAGGGCTATTAGACCTAAACTGGAGATGGCCTGTTTGCACCAATAGCCCAACTTTTGGACATATAACCCTCATTTGCACATCCAATAATCAACAAAAACTTTTTGCTGTAACCCCTCATTTGGGTCTTTAAGCCCCCGTTTGCGCCAATAACTGCCCACTTGTGCCAATAAGCCACACTTGCATTGCACATGTGTACTAGAGAAACTATAAGAATGACCTCAAAATGGCAAATTGCTTTAATAAAGAATGTTTTAGCAAACAGGTTTAACTTTTTTTTTCTATGTAAGTTATAGGTAAGTTGTTTGTGTTTCTTTTAGAGTCTTAATAGGACTTTTAAAACACAGGGAGATGTTAGGCACAGGTTTTTCCTTTTAGCGTGCAGTGATTAATATAGATTCCAGACAAATCCAGTGAGAGGTGATTTCATGCCTCACAATCTCATGCTGCAAAAGGTTTAGCCACAGACAAACAAACTTTCCTAAGCATGGATTTCATCCATGTATCTAATTTTTATAATCACTTTATATTTAGTCCCTCACTGTCATCATATACAGCAGATTAGAGTGTGTTAAGATCCATGATAAAGGAAGAGCTTATGCATAATCATTGAGTCATATTGATGGACAGATGGTTGGAAGGAAAGTAAATTGGTTTGGACAGGTATATCTTTCTAAGCAGCTTCTGATTATCAGCTCCTTTAAGAATAAATTTACAAAGGAAAATAATCTAAACAATCTAAAATCTAAAATAATCCAAAACCTGTCCATTTATAAAGTTATGTAAAAAATCTAGTTATTTTAATATGACATCTTTAGAGGTCCACAAGCAGTGGAATTGGTAGAGTCACATTTAATCAGCCACTGGTGTTTAATCAGTCCCCCCTGAGCATGAAAAGAGAACCTTAAACTCTAGCCGTATGACTAACTGGAGCATTACATTTGTGACTAGGTTTGGCTTCCCACCCCCAACTTAGTTCTCAAATTTTCTTCACAAACCCACTCCACATTACATTGTTCCGTTTTCCATTAGCAAGGTTAATAGTGTAGTCGTGGTTAAGTTGTGGCTGCTAAGATATTTTACATTTATGCACTTAACAGATGATTTTGTCCAAAGCAACTTCCAGTAAGCAATTTGTTACCCCGTCAAAGTCTAATTTAGATCTGTGGCAGAAGTTGTTTCAGCTGATTAATCACTATAGCACAAATGGAATAGAGAGAAAAAGGAAAAAAAAAAACTTTATTTTCCCACTGAGAAGAATCTTCAGTTGCTTTTTGAAAGCTGTTAGTGTTGCTGCTTTCTTGACTGGATCAGGGAGTTTGTTCCATCCAAGGTTCTGCTAAGAGATATTTCTGCCTTCATGGGACAGAACCATGAGTCACTGTTCCTTCTCTGAGCGCAGGCTTCTGGACGGCATACAGGAGTGTATGTGTCAGAATCCAAGAACTGAACCTAAATGCATGAACCAGCCGAGGAACAGGAAGAAAACAAAAATATTTATTTGGCAAACGTATATCCGCTCACTCAAAAGAGGAGGTAGCATTTAAACAAGTCAACAAAAATCCACTCTCTCAACTGAGGAGGTAATGCAAAGCTAGAAGTAAGAGTAAACTGTAGATGGGAGGCAGGCAATCAAGACCAGGAGTGGCAGGCAGACAATCAGGGTGAGCACAGTCTGGGAACATAAAAAACAAACTGTGAAAGATTCAACCAGGACCAGTAACTTCAAGATAGAGAAGGTAGCAAACTCCTTGCAGACAAAGTAGTGATATACCGTTTCACGTTGACGGACTAGCAGTGGCTGGAAGAGGTTCACAGGCTTAAATGCTCCACAGACTTGATGACTTGCAGGTGATTCCACTTCCAGTAGTCAGTTGTAATCGCCCACACCCAGGAAAGCCACAGCTCACAAGCAACCAATTAAACATAAAGCATTCAAACAAACACAACAGACCATGACAGTATGAGCTTGTGGAGGTAAACAGGGGCTGATTTAGAGATGGTTTTGTACACCAGCATCAGTGATTTGAATTTAACACGAACTGTAATGGGGTGCCAATGAAGAGTGATGAAGAGGGGAGTAACATGAGCTCACTTCGGTTCCTTGAAGATAAGACGAGCTGCAGATTTCTGGATCATCTGCAGTGGTTTGAGTGCATTTTTCTGGAAGTTCTGCTAGGAGAGCACTGCAGTAGTCCAGACGTGATTGGACCAGAGCCTGAACCAGGAGTTGAGTTGCATGCTCAGTTAATTTTAATGTTGTTTTTTAATGTTTTTCAGAGCAAACATTCATGCTTTAGTTGTCTTGTTGATGTGGTCTTTGAAAGACAACTGTTCATCTAATATTACTCAGAGATTGCTGACTGAAGGAGAAGGGGTGGTTGTTGAGGATTCAAGCTGAATGGTGAGGTCGTAATGCACGAAGGGATTGGCCAGGATTATCAGAAGTTCTGTTTATTTATCACGCATTCATCCCATAGGGTTAGGGTTATGAAACATCAGCATTTTCAGTGGCTGTTATTTTTAAGGTAGAATTTATCTCTACTTCATAGTCCCATCTTTTGTTAACTGGCACTAGACATAAATTTGATCATGAAAGAAAATAACCCAAACAGATTGGATAAGAGAAATAAAGGACAACACAGTGGAAAATACTTAAATAAATGGCGAAATTACTGTTATTTACTCCCGTAGCTTGAATGAGATCTACTGGACAAGAAGATGAAATAGCGAATTGAAGATAGCTGAGATAGAGAGAGCACAAAAGATCAGGATTCTGACTGAGTCAACATCAAAGCCATGCAATTCTCTTTTTTGGTCTCTTTGGTCATATATGATTTTCTCAAAGCACACTTATAAGTCTCGGGGCTCAGAGTGTGGAGCTCCTAACTAACACTGACCTGGATTTGGTTTGCTGCCAGCTTCTGTTCTAATTGCAATCCCTGATTTTTGTTAGAGTGTTTCTTAGTTTGAACACTCAGATGCTGATTAAAAGGATTTCAATTTATGTACAGGAAAGTTAAAACAAAAATGTATTTAACAGTGTATATCATTTTAATGCTAACTGGGATCAGCAAGATTCACAATATTGTACATTTGCGATCAAGTCTTAACGCTGAAAAATGCAGTGCGATCTATTGCAGTAGATTTTAACATTTGGAAGCTAATGTCAAACTATTTGAACATATTGGGTTCATAAACCTTTACCTAAGGCCTTTGTAATGAAACCGTTGTACTTTTGTAGCAAACTGTAAAGTTTTGTTTTAAGATGAAGATAAGAACATGACGAATTGAAAATGTAATACTTTATTAAAAAAAAGTTGACATTTGTGAAAATTTTGTATTGTTGTATTGTATTGTATTGTATTAGAAGTGATCTGAAAAAGGTACCCGAGGGCATGAATAAACCTTGTCAGATTTATTTCGCCGATTTGAATAAGGCGTGTTTGGAATGAAGGCAATAGGCTGGTTAGATAGCCCCTCAACCCTCCCTCCCTTCCTTCATCAGCAGCTGTTGTCTTAGGTGATAGAGTAGTGCTGATAACACTATAGAGGTGGTTAAGAACCCGTACGCTGACACATTGTGTTGATAGGAGTCGTCTTCTGAAGCCAACACATAAAACCATCCACAACAACTTCTTCCCAGAATAATGAGAAACATTTTCCTCCCTCAGTGCAATTGTTTTTTTTTTCATCTGGCCACTGGAATTGAATTCTTGCCAGAACATGATAATTTACACCAATGGATTCAGCAGATGCTTTTAACCAAAGTAAAACACACATTGTTACATGATGGCTTGTAGCCAACAGTTTACTTGTGTTTTTGTTTAGGAAGCTAACTTGAGATTAAACAGAAAATACACAGTTTCGACCTTCATGAACGGTCAGGGAGAATTATTTGAATGATTCTTAAAATATGTTTGTTTAAGGATATATATTAAATTTACACGTTCAGCTCTCATACGAAACGCCATGCATCCAACGTCCACGTTATGTACAGTCAATGGTTTAGTCTAATCCCATTCTTTTTGTTGTATAACTCTAAGTAAGTGTTTCTTTGTTAATTTATGTTGTCAATGTTTCGGAGGAAAAAATACTTGACTCAAGAATACATATTTATTTAACACAAATGTAAATGCTTAAAATTTAACAATGTATTAAAAGTTTAAAATATGTATGAATATATAAGTAATTAGAAAATAATGCGATACTGCATAAACTTGTCACGTTCGGGGGTGTACGTTGGAGGATAGAGCTCATACGCAAAGACAGCTTGACTTGAGACGCTCTTTTATTAAAGAATAAAGCAAAGAGAAAAGAGATGGCTAAAACAAAAGACCCACGAGGGCGCAAAACTTGACCAATAACATGAATAACAATGATCACTGGTAAATAAGCATCTCAACAATATAACTTGCCAGACGTCACAACGTAGCACATAGGTACCGCACACAAAGACAATTAATGCACCCGTAACGATCAACACAAACACGTTATAAAAAAGGAGACTAATAAGTGAGGGCGCGCGGGAATACAGCTGAAAGGACTAACGACAAATTAGACACGAGACGAAGACTGACGCAACAAGCCACGAGGTGGCAAACACCCAGACAATACAACCGCTTATCAGGGAACTGCGAGGGAGTCACATGACAGGCGGGAGAACCAGGAACCGGCACAAAGGAAAACACAGTGAGACAAAGACGTGCGATCGGAGACAAAAAGGAGAGGAAAGGACAAACAGACAGCCACGAGACGTGCCTTGATGGACAAAAACCCTGACAGTACCCGCACCCCTCTAAGGAACGCCTCCAGGCGTTCCAAACGAAACAACAACACAAGACACAGATGGAACATACTCAATAAAAAATACACAAAACAAGATTACCCAACAGCGAACATATACACCATCACTAAATATAATAACTAATAATCACCTAAAATGGGAAAAACACTCGACCGGAGCTTTGTGAAAACATAAACAGCAGGTGACCAAAAATCCCAAACTAAACCTTAGTCCAGGGGTGCCAGGTCGACGCGGAAGCAAGAAAGCCCAGAGTTCAAGACCTGACCCCTGTTAACCCTGAAGAGGTGGACAAGGAATCTCCAGGGAAGCACAAATCAATGGTTCCTCCATGGAGGAGCCGGAGGAAGCAGCCAGGGAACCTCCAGCAGAGACCCAGACGAGGCCAGCCTATAAAAATGTTATATTCGAGCAGGACCCCAAGTTCCCAGCAAAGCACCAGACGAGGACTGCAGGTACTCGGGGAAACCAGTAAGGTCTAGGCACAAAAATAGCAGCACAGGGCCCGGCAAACCAGAACGCAGATCTTGAGTTGGTGGGCTGCAACGGAGAGCAGGAGCCGGCAGAGCTGCGCAGTGGCGCTCGGGTGGCGCCGGCAGAACTGGGCAGCGGCCATGGGTTGGCGCCGGCAGACCCGATACCTGGGTTGGCACCGGCAGACCCGGAACCTGGGTTGGCGCCGGCAGACCCGGAACCTGGGTTGGCGCCGGCAGACCCGGAACCTGGGTTGGTGCCGGCAGACCCGGAACCTGGGTTGGCCCACGACAGACTGGAGGGCCTTTGTTCAACTTTGGCAAACTCAGGCGCTGGGTCGGCGCAGGCAAGACAACAAGACATTAGACAAACAGTGGAAACGCTTGACCCGGTCTTTACTGGTTTTACCAGGCTTTACTGGTCGAAAACCATGGCTAGGGCAACACTCTCTGGCTGACTGGTCCCCATGCCCTCTAGGGCTCCAGAACTCAAAACTGGACCGTCCACAAGGGCACCATTAACTGAACCAGAAGGGCAGGGAGAGACTGCAAACTGAGCAGGGGGCTGGAATGTCTGAAATCTCAGCTGGAGAACGCTTGGAGAAGGTCTCTCTGCGGCCGCCACTCTGCTCTGGGTCTAGGAACCCGACAGTGAGGCGCTCAGAGGGAGCTGTGTATAAGCCTCACCGCACCCGGACTCACCAGAGTGAGGGACTATGTTGAGTTCTACAGCGCTACCTCTCCTGGATATTGACACTGCTCCTGCTGATGAATGTAGTCTACCAGCCTCCAATAGCTCCAGTTCCTCAAGTGATAAAGCTCATCTTGGTCTACTGGAACATCCAATCCCCCCCAATGTCTGTTGGGATGGGTGCATTCTTTCACGTTCGGGGGTGTACCTATCAGGGAACCGCGAGGGAGTCACATGACAGGCGGGAGAACCAGGAACCGGCACAAGGGAACACACATTGAGACAGACAACGTGCGATCGGAGACAAAAAGGAGAGGAAAGGACAAACAGACAGCCATGAGACAGGCCTTGATGGACAAAAACCCTGACAAAACTGGGATTGTTCCAATACCATCAGGCTCAGTATCACCATAACAATACTGATACCAATTCTAAAAAAAATGGATTTTCACTAATTAATTTTAATAACAATTAATAATTTATAGTACACATAAACAGAAATCATTTATTTACATGAAAACTAAATTATATGGTATTGTTGCTATCAGAGCTTCTAGTTAATGGGTTATAAATACTTTAAAAATATTTTTTATTAAAAAACATATTTAAAAAACATGTAACTGCATCATTTTAATAGCAGATGTATTTTTTTGGGGGGTTGTTACTTTGCTTTTAAATAATGATTTTTAGTTATTACATACCACATTGACATGGTTCAATTGTAGTCGACTTTTGTTAGAGCTCCTAAATATCAATTGATGTTTACCTGGACATTCAGTGACTCTCTGAAAACACTCAATGATCTCAATGACTCACTGTTCATAACACAGGTCAATCCTCCTGTCAATACAGGTCTCCTCGCTCCACTTCTTTTGAAGCTCATGTGAAACATTTGCAGCCCATCGCGGTGTCGGAATCCTTTCGTGTGCAGTAAAGCCAGCCTTTTGCCTGCTTAGTTTATTTTAATTCAAGTTATTTAATTTAGCAAGCTAAGCTAGCAGTAGCCCGCCTGATTCCCTGTGCAAAGCTGGAACAATTTTTGAATTGATGAATACTGTGCTGCATGGATTTATAGGCAAATGTGGTTTTGTCTATGTTGATTACATTGCCATTTATTCAAGAGATCCTAACCAACACTGATCTGAAGAGAATCTTGTAATATCTGAAGAAGAGATCAAAACTGAGTAGTCCAATGTAAAGGCTGTGAGGGATTTTCCAATTCGCAAGGGTATTAAGGAAGTTGAGTGTTTCCTTGGCCTTGCTGGATGGTATCACTGTTTCATTCAATTCTTCTCAAAATGTGCTGCTCCACTCCATGCACTTAAGAAGAAAACAATTCGGTGGAACTAGACCGAAGAATGCCAACGATCCTCAGAAGACCTATAAAAGTCTTTGCAAAAAAACCCTGTAGTCATCGCCCCTGATGTGACCTAACCATTTAAAGTGAAGGCTGATGCCAGGGACATTGGGCTTGGAGCGGTTTTATTGCAGTAGTCTGAGGAAGTAGAACATGTCATCGCTTATGCTTCTCGATAACTTCAGAGAGCAGAAAAATCTTATTCGGTCTCAGAGAAGGAATGTCTGGCTGTTGTCTGGGCAGTCGAAAAATGGTAACAGTACCTGGAAGGAACTTGCCCGTCCACCCTTCACTCGCTTGTGTTTTCAATCAACCTAATCCAGCTTCAAGACTCACAAGGTGGGCCATTGACTCCAAGAATTAGGATTTATAGGAAGTACTAGAAAGGAAGATGTAATGTTTTGCCTGGTTCACTATCAAAATCGATGGCTTGTGAAGATTCATTAGGATTTGTTGCTATTGCCCAAACCAAGGAGAAGATGACTTGCCATTTGACTGAGAGAAACTCTCTTGTAGCCAGAAGCAAGATCCATCATTCCTGTCTGTATGTGACGAAATACATACTGCCATACAGTTCATAGACAAAACCATTATGTGAACACAGCGTTGCCAACTTGGTGACTTTGTCGCTAGATTTAGTGACTTTTCAGACCGTCTTGCAACTTTTTTTTCTTGGTGACTTTTCATATGTTTTACATTTAAGTATTAAGTATATACTCCACAATTATCACAATTCCCGGTTTTCCCTGTGCAAGGTTTCTAGATTGTGTGTCTTTATTACAAAACTTTAAAAAGTTTGGTTCACATATTTGCACATGAATAGAAGCCTATGCCCGTGTGAGGCTTTCCTCATTCACGCAACATCCATCATCGTCATCATCATCATCAATCCCTTTAGTGGACATCTTGGACATATGAAGATTTTACGACGTCTACTTGAAACTTTCTATTGCCCTGAAATTCAAAGTGATGTGTGAAATTACTGCAAGCAATGTCAGATTTGCCAGCAAACCAACCTCGACTGAATAAGCTTTCAGGAAGTTTGCAATCAACACCAGTGAAGGAACCTGGCAACATGATGTGCATTGATATGATGAGGCCATTTCCAAGGAGTTTAAAACCCAAATGAGTACTTGCTTGTCACAGTGTATTATTGTAGGAAATGGGTAGAAATGTTCCCTTTAAGAGCTACAAAAGCCCATCTAATAGCTAACATCTTTATCGAGGAAATCATCATTAGGTGGAAAGTTCCCAAGTACAGTGGTACCTCAAAATACAAATCCTTCATGTTACGGAAAATTCAAGATACGAAAAGCCACGCAAAGTATATTTTGCTTCATGATACGAAAAGATCAAAATAAATTTTAGTAAAAAAAACCTAGTTAATTTGTCTCTGGATTAGGCATTTCACAAATACAACTTGCTTCGACATATGAAAAAGTCAGGATACGAAGGCCACGCTGAAATGGATTAATTTCGTGTCTTGAGGTATTACTGTATATAGTTTCAGACCATGGACCAGAGTTTACTTTACAACTTCTAAAGGCAACATGCAGAGAGTGGGGTGCCATCCAGAAATTCACCACTGCATACATTCCCCAGACCAACTTTACAGAGAGAGTAAACAGAATCCTCACGATCATGATCAGGACCGTTTAAGATTCTACAGTTCTGTTCCTCAAATCCTGATAAGTCTGCTTACGAGGTTGAGGAACGCCAGCAAAATCATCTGGAAAGAGTGAAAGAAAATGTGGTTAAAGCACAAGGAAAACAGCTGAAAAACTACAATCAGAAGAGAAGAGTTGAAAACTTACAAGAAGGAGATTTTGTGTGGATGCCATCTCATATACTGTCTTGTGCAGGAGATGCATTCATGGAAAAGTTAGCACCAAAGTATCTAGGGAAGTATCTAGGGCCTGCCAAGGTACTGAAATGCCTGAATAATGGGATTTATTTAGTCGAGCCGTTATCTGACCCCAGTCAAACTGATACCTTTCATGTCGAGAATTTGAAAAGGTTCTACGGTCAGGTCAGTCCTTCTGAGGGAGGGGATGTGTAACAAGAATTCTGTCATGGTTTTCAGAAAATTAGCTCCTCGCTACTAGAAGGTGCTGGTGAGTCACAAGTTTTTTTCTTTAAAGCAGAGAATAAGAATAGGAGGAAGTGTGCTGTAGTCATGTGAGCTTGGAATGTTTGCTTTTTGGTTGGGCCCAGGGGGCAACCTACTGCTTTACCTCTCAATGCATCATAGGAAGTGACTGAACTGTAGTTCCCCTAGCGTCCACTTTAGGTGGACTCCAAAAGGGAGCAAGTTCTTATTCATTCCCATATTAAAAAAAGACTAACTTTGGAGCTAAAAAAACTAAACAAAAACACCTCTGGCTCCATTAGGTTTGTTAAATCAGATTGCTAGGTTTGATTGTCATGAACACTCTGACGGAGTTGAACTATTGTTTTTATTTAATTGTTAAGGATATGCACAATTTAAACCTTCAGCCATGTTTCGACTCTGGGGACACATTTTTCAGTACTGGCTATGCCCGTTTGGAGCTACATTTGACTTTTCCAGAAACCTATAGGGCACATTACGAACACTTTGTTCATGTTATTTATATTCATATATATTCACATTGGTTAGGCCTCATCCAAACTCTTTGAGAGGAATCGAAGTGTTCTGTAACTCAAAGTAAGTGTTTCTTTATTCATTTATGCTGTCAATGTTTTGGTAAGCAAATGCCCTTGTGTTTTGGTTTTTATTTATCTGTTTGTTTAGCGGTTTTTGTTTTGATGCTGGGTGTTTGAAACTCCACCGTCTTTTGGAACACTGGATTGTACAAATCATCAGATTGAAGATTGAGCTAGGAGGTCCTGTGGAATAGTGTTATCTAAATAAAATGTTATATTCAAGCTTGTTGGATGAATAGCCTAATTTTGGGGGATTGCAACCAATCAGCAAGAAATGGGGATGAGGTGCTAATGGGTCTTGGTCAAGTGCATTTTGATGATTTCTATCATCAACAATGACTCCTAGAAGCTACATACCACTTTTTAATTAGTCTTGTCTATGATTAAATCCCTATGTAAATCCTATTTAAATAATAAATATAAGTGTTTTGAGATTGGTTCAAGTTAATAGAAAAATGTGTTCACAATTTGTGTTTGTAAAGTACACTTATTGTAAGAACTTTTTTATATTTTTTGTAAAATTTACAATTAAAATATTACTTGTAATGCTAGGTTATTAAGGTAAACTACTCAGTTCAGTTGCCCACAGCATCTTGTCGTATTTCAAACTAAATATCCTCTATTTATTGGTAAAAATTCTGCAAACCGTTAATGGAATTGCTACTGGTGAATTTCAAGGCAGGGGAAGCTTTTTTAAAGCCTGCCCCTTACTGGCACTTAACCAGCACATGAAGACAATCCAGCCAATTACTGTATTATAATTCCCATGCAACCTGTCACCAGAGTTCTGAGCACTTACTATTCTGTCACTGTTTGTTTGATCAGCCATTCACAAGAGTGCCATATTCCCAGACTCGAAGTTGTCTTCAACAACGTATCCTAACCCCAACTACTGCAACCTTCTCCTTACACGCAGGTCAGTCTATCACACATCGATGGGAAGAAGTCAGACATCCAATACAGATCACAGCAGCCTGCTTTATATCAAGATTCATCTCCATCAAAATGTTATGTTTTACATGAAATGATTTAACAGAAAAGACTGATATAATGAAAATGTATGAATAGAAAAATAAATAAACACCATGGTCTATGAAATATTAAAGACATCAAACTTCTATTTAATTAATATAACCTATTTTTATATTTGACTAGCATTAATATTATAAACGTTATACTTTCTCAGCGAATCCAGTCATTGTTTAAAATTATACACTATGCCATTTTTTTGCAAACTTGTCCTCATAGGTTTCTTACAATTCTATTTTTAGATTTTTCACATCTAAGCCAATTTTCTATGGCACAGGAAAACAACAAATCCTTTAAATCCCACAGTTCATATCTCAGCCCCTGATTGGTCTTTTGGACTGATATGACACACTCAACCAATCAGCAGAACGTAACCTGTCATACATATAAACAATATATAAAATATATATTTTTAAATTTTTTCTTCCTGTTCTGCACATGAGAAACACGTTTTAAAACGTTACTTGGTCTTAAAATGCTACAATGAATTAATTCATTAAGTAATGTTGTTGCTGGCCGGTGATCTGAGTAAACTAAATCCCTACTAATATGCCTAGCTAAACGGAGATTTTCTGTTGGTAAACAGATGTTTACCTAGGAAAAGTGGAAAAGTGTTAAACGACAGCTATTGTGTTTGGAGCTGACTAAACTTTATTAATCGAGACGTCAACCTTTCTTCTACGAACGAGGTTTTTCTACAAAAGACATTGGCTAAATTCCGTTGACTAGTCAACATTCAAATGAAGTAAAAACGTTATATTACAAAAGGTAGATAAAGGAGAACGTCATTATTTCACTAAACAGCAGAGATGGTCCGCTGCTCGAGGAGTGACCCCTCCTCCTCCTCCTCTCTGCTGCCTCAGAGGATCCGCGCTCCTCCTGCCAGAACTGCTGAGCTCCTCCAGTGCGCTTCGTTCCCTGGGATAACTTCAGGAACATGGCTCGACCAAACACGTCTCTTTCTCTCTTTCTACTTCAAATGTGCGTCATGGCTTACACAGGTAAGGCAGCTCGCCACTCTCTTTTTCGCGCCGCTTTGTTGTTGCTCCGGTCGGGCTGAGAGAAACTTTGGAGCGCCTGTAACGCGTGCGTTTGAATGGAAGGATGCACGAGGACAGTATGACATGCAGCTCCCACACTGATTTACTGACCAAAAATTGAAAACCGTCGGTGTGTAGTTTTGACTAGTTTAGAAATGTATTGTTTGTTAAATGTGCCTAGGAACTTTAAAAACAACTGAATCGTAACTTGTATTGCTTTAAGAGAATCTCAAGTTTGGCATCATAAAAAGAAACTGACATTACGTGCAGCTCATCAAGTATATTCTAATATACTTGACGAGATAGAAATTTTTATTAAGTTGTTATTGGAAGTTGTTATTTTTAGTTCTGATATTTTTTTACATCTTTTTATAGCGAATCAAGGTCAGTTTTAACGGTATAACTGGCACCTCATGGGTAACAGGAGCAGGTGAAGCCTTTTAAATGTAAATCTAAGTTTACTTGGTAATCACTAATTACACAGGACATCTCTATACAATAAGGTATAATGTTTTTAGAACATCCCAATGAATGAGAATTTCATGCCCAGATTTAAGAAATATCTGTGGGGAATTTTTCAGTTTTGTTTTAATAGTATGTGTTTTTTTTTATCATTTCAGTTGTATATAATTTCAGTCATGCTATTTTTGTCAAAATGACTAAATTCATTTAATTTCTTAATAGTTCCAACTTTCTGTTTTACTGTTATATCCAAAGTCCTACTTGGAAAATTATGGTCTCAGAACTTTCTATATTCTTCAAATGATAAAAAATCCAAACGGTTTTTGTGTTTATCGAGAGTTATTTTATACAAAATTAGTACAAGGCCATATCCGTCTAGGTGCATCTTAGCTTAAGTGGTTTAAAATTTGAACGATGCCTTCATAAAACCTAACCATGACTTAACAATTAATACACTTAACTTCAGTATGTTCTTTATAACGTGAATATATATTTAAAACTAGTCTCAGTCTAACCTCTTAAACATGGCTTCACAATTCACCAATTAGATCTCTATTTGAGTTCTCTTTTGTCATTTTGTCATATCTCATTTGTACCTATAGAATGATTTAAGATTTGTAACAACAACTCTTAATCTCAATCTGACTCCTGTAATGTTAATCAACAATTAGAACAAAGTACCTTAATTTATCAGTCTTGTTATAAGCTACACAAAAGCATTTCATGAAGATGTGTTGAAACAATACCAGAAAAGGTGCATATAGGTGACTAAATGTGATTCTTAAATTTAGGATTTAAACACATCATTTGCCACTTTTTATGTTGGTTTTTAAAGATTGTTGTTTCATTGGAAAGCTTATTACAATACTGAACTGGTACCACAAATACAGGCATTGTTAGCATATGTGAGAGTGTTTAGATACAATCTGTTATGAGCTCAGTTATAGTACGCTAAGAATGCAATGATAGGAGATTTTCACATAGTGATAAAGAAACTGATCTCAATTTGTAACAATTAGGCCGTTTATTCTAACTTTTGCATACTTGCACCCTTGTGAACAACCCTTCATTTGTTCAAATGTCCCAGTGGGTTTCAAGGTGCCTAGGGGATGAGCCCTTCTCATTATGGAACAGATGACAGACCCTCAGTGCATAATCCCCTGCATGTCCATCTATTTCTCTTTCTTGTTCCATAACTTGTGTTCTCTGCAGTGGTTTCACCTTTTTCTAGCTTTCTTCCATCATATTTTGCGAGGATTGGATCAGAATGGTCGCATAAAGCTGTTTTCTCTAAAGTCCCCTAACAAGCCCCATCCTCATACTGCATGTGCCGTCTGTTCAGCTAGGTGTTAATAAGGTCCCTCCAGTCCCCCACCAGATGAAGCAAAGCTGTCTGTCCCCGGATTATTGACTGAGCACCCCGTTAGATAACAAGCCCCTGTGATTAAGAGGGGTCACCTTGCTCCTCCAGTGAAGGGCCTGATTTTTCATACAAGACCTTGACATTGGAGATACAGTCCTTGGAAATGACTGTGATGTTGTCATAATATTGTGTTTGTTTATTTATTTATAAACAAAATTATGGGCTATTCATTTATTAATTCATAAATATATGGTTAGGTAGCTATCTATAATATATGAAATAATTTTTAAAATTATAATTATGATGTATATATTTATTAATAAATAAATAAATAATGATTTGCCAGCATTTCTTTATTTATTTAATGATGTTTTTTATTTCTGCAGAAAATTTTTACATTTCAACTTAAATTATTTTCTTTGACAAATATTATTCTTTAGTAGTCAACATGCCAAACATTTGATATATAGGGTGCTTTATGGGTAAATCTTTTTTTGTGGTCAACAATGGTATGTCAACATTCAATGTGTATACAAAACCTAAAAGCCATTAAATACGTAAATGACCAAGTGTGGATAAGACTTTTATTCCTCTGGGATTATACTGTAATACAGAAGAGGAAGGTGGCTGGTGTAGGACACATCCACTACATTCATAATAACCAAATTCATTCTGTAAAATACTTGAATACTGAAGATTTAGATTTTTCACAGGAAGAAAGCAATGAAAATTAAGTCAAATTCTATACACAATTCTAATATTGGATGCCCATAATTAAAAAAAATACATCCCAGATGTCCATATTAGCTGGCACAAGTTCATACGAGCAGTTCTGTGTGCCAACCACAAAGATGCCTTACGCTGAACTTCCTGCTTCCCATAGCAGCCGATGACCTCCAGCACAGGCCACACAATCGAGGGGCTGTTCCCGTTCTGAACAGCTTTATATGCACAGGGTTTGGCCCTGTCACTCACTCCTGACATTCAGTGTTATGGATCTACATTGTTGTTCTGGTGTTCAGCCTCAGTGGGCATCAACACATGGAATAAGTAGAGGATGAAAGCCTTGAATAATTGACTTTAAATAGTCATTATTTGCAACTATGCATCATGCTTTTTGTTATCTAAGCTAATGTAGTCACACTGAGCCTGTAATGACAGGTACCAGCAGGAGGTGGCGAGCAGGCAATTAACTGAATAAGAGTAAACTGTTTTATTGATTGTAAACAGAGGCTTGTCACTTGTGAACTTTGTGCTTGTTTATTTTTAGGCCATCATTACACCCGGTTTTTGCTAATATTGCAGCACATATTGACTAAATCATTCATGCAGTACATCTACGTATGCTTGAGGTTTCACTCATTATGAAATCAGTGTAATCATGGTGAAATAATCCTTATGTCTTCTGTGGAAATAAAAAACACTCACCTTTTTAAGATAGCACAGCATTGAAGTGGATAGTACTCTAAAGCCATCTCCTAAAAGTGACTCAGTGCATCCTTCAAAATTTTGAGAGTGGGTAGATTTCATGGGCTTTGTTATTCTATGCACATCTCGTCAATCCCTAATCTATGTGGGATAACGCACTAGGAGTGCAAAGAAATTATAATTATTAAACTACCTGCTTGACTATAAACTGATAACAGAATCGTCAGAAATCAGGCTATTGTGCATGCCTGGGCTGCTGATATGTGTGTAAGCACACTCACTGCTCAGTGTTTGTTTTTGTTTTGTCCTTTTGTTATGTAATGCCAACATGGTGATAGTGCAGTACTGTTCCTAAAGGCACTGCAAAAGCTCCTTTTTATTATTTATTTAACATGTGTTCTGTGCCTTTCATGTTTGATCTTCGCATATATTTTATGTGAACTGTGACATTTTTTATAATATGAAACTGTAAGGTCAAAACATATTCAGGTTAATAGTTTCCATTTCAGAGAAGGTTTCGCCCTTGTTAGGTTGGTTTAAGGACAGTTGATAATGGAAATAAAAATACACGATTAAGTAAAGAATTGACCCAAAGTCGTACAAAGTTTTGATTATGTGGAATTCAGAAGTAGATTTTACTGCAGTTTTCCAGCAATGGTAATATATATCTGTGCTCATGCTTCAAAAAAGGATGGCAGAATTTTGATTACTGTCCCTTCAACAACAGAAGAATTCCACAGAGACACCCGGGTGCTTCCCCAGTCAAAGAGAAGAGCCCTTGAGTGTCAGCACAACTCTTTTTGATCCCATCGTTGAAGTGAATTCAAGTTTTGATCCTCCTTCTCAGATGTCCCAGTAGAGATGAGCTGAGACACAGGCTAGACCACTGCACCGCAGGCCACTTTGAGCTCAGCCTACACAATGGCTTACCATTCCTCTGTTTAATACCCCCCCCTATACCCATAGTTAGGAAGCAGAATGGGGGGATGGAAGATTAAGGTTTGTTTTTCTTCAACCACAGGTGAGTTTACTGGAACTCATGGCTCAGATTGAGATCAGATTGAGACAGAGCTCTTATCAGTCTGTGTGTGAGTAGGCTTTTCATTAATATATACAATGGTACATATGAATAATCAACTAAGGATTACTAAATGTTACCATAAAGGAATTTATTTTCTTACCATTGTGGCTTTATTTTTATAATTACATAAAGTGCAATAAACATATGCTCAAAATATGAGCAATGGAGTAAGAAAATGTACATACATATTTAAAAGCATGAAGAAAATACAGTGGAATAATGCCTCGTGCTCAGCTCAGTGTGAGCGCAGCAGGTGGAGGGCGTGACCATACGAGGATAACAAGCAGAGGTGTACACTTTTTTTGAAAAACAGATTACAGCCACGAATCATGAAAAGCAGAAATATCATACATTTTGAAGGTGTAACCATCCACTCATTAATCGTTCCGTTCATTAATATTTCTGTGCGTCTTCATCAAAACAAAGACACACTTAGCTCGTCAAGTCTCATTATCGTCAGAAGAAAAAGGTTTGTCAATGAAATACCATTGTTATCGTCGTTGTTGTCGGTTTGTGGTACTTATTCCAGTGATCTGTAGAGAACTGATGTGGTGTTGCCTCCTATCATAATACATTAGTTGAGTTTTAATATCTGATCCTCGTGGACTTTTTTTTACAGTCACATGTGAAGACTAACACACAAATCAAGTGTGAGAATCATACAAGAGCAAAGAAGGGGGTGAAGAATTCATGGTGGAAGGACGCCAGCTCTTCTACCCCCACTTTCCCACAGAACTCTATCAATGTGCTTTAATGAACGATGTCAAATGATTCAAAACAAGTTAAAGGGCTCCTATTATGGAAAATCATCTTGGTGTTTGGACATAAATCTGAGCATGAGAGGTGTCAGTGTTTTTGAGTTGTTAAAGTGGATGAAGTCTTTTTTTAATCACTAAAGGTAAAATGGCATCAAAACTCTGAGATGTTTTTGGCCAGTCAATTTATGATATATATAATTTCATCCACATTCATTTCTAATGTAAAATTCCAAAAATAATTCCACAGATGCTGTCTGAAATGACATTGACTTTGTCAGGGAAGCATCCTTTTAAAATTGTGTTAATGTCTGGTATTATTTCAATTCTTTTATTTGACTGAGTGAAAACATTGATGAATGTTTTACGCACACATGCGGTAAATTCAAGATAATCTTCTTATGAATCAATAGCAATTTCATGCACTGTGCAACAGTATTAAGGACACAGCTGTGGAAAGTTCCTCAAATGGCATTAAAATAAATGGGAAACACATAGTATGTACTGATAAAAGGCTTAATTTTACAGACCATGTCCCTTGTGATTCTGAGGCTTTATCTCATTATTATTCTCCACACTTATAACCAGCTTAGCACACCCTTCCAAAATGCGCTGTTTAATCGGTTGAGAGGCCCATCTGTGGGACGTATTACTGGCAAGAAACAGATTCGGTTGTATGGCAGGAATCCTCACAATCTAGAGGGGATTTCGAAGTTCTGCGACGATGATGCTCTTTCCAAAATCTCCCTCTACTGCAAATCACTGCCTCTCAGCCCCTGAAACTTGTCCATCTTTATCATTTTCTGCGTTTCTATTCATGATGAAACCCTTAGACAGCTGCAAACACCTGCCGGCAAACTCATTTCTGAGAAAGCAGATGTGGGTGGGTTTTTCTTTGTATGTTGCTTGAGTTTGAGAAATCATATACTCACATAGCATCAGCTCAAATCTTGCGGTCTGCCCCTCCTTCCAGCTCCTCATGCTCACATGCCCCTTCGCTCAAACTTGGCTACTGGCCCATTCATCTCTTCCTTTTGCAAAAAATCTGCTATTTCAGCTGGCAATACTGCAGTTTATGTTTGTTTTTCAGATAGTTTCAACATGATTAATAGATTTTTAAAAAGAAGGGAATTTTAATTCTGTGTCTGCCCTCAAACAATATATTTGAACAATATATGTTCACTGTTTTTTTTAACCACACACTGTACTGTACAAGAAAACAACAAAATGAAAAGCAACAAAAAATTAATTGCAGAACTTACTAAACTCACATCTATGTCCTTTTTGAACTAAGTTCTCTGGAAAAAATATGTCTTATATTTAGAGTAAAACACAAACACTTTGACATTGCCAGTCATCCTGTTAAACACATTTTCTCACAAACTGTTCCACCTGAAAATAAATTGGGCATGATTTAATAACTGCATGTCACTCCAATGCTAGCCATTAACGGTTACTACCGTTTCAGAACCGGTTACCTCACAGGACAGAGACTCAGTACCCAACCCTAATTTGAAATCTATTGCTAATATGTCTTGCTCTGTTAAATACCATATTCACAAAAAACTGATCATTTGTTTGAGGAGACAGTTAAAATGGCAGTTTATACTTTTATCCTAAAAACATCTACAGAAAAAGTTGAATGATGAAAACAATAGTTTTTTGCTGATCTATCTTTGTGAGCTAAGTGTTGTCTTGTGAAACATTCAACCTGTGCCTCACGTAGAGGCTCACATTTGAAGGTGAGGAGGCTTCTAGGGTTTTACAGTTCAAAAAGTCCAGAAACTTAATAAACGTATGCACAAACACTATTCCTATAAAATAAAAAAGTGTTTGTGCTGCAGCCAGATCTTTCTGGCTCCCAGTTTTACATTTACAATATCTATTTTGTATAAAACAGAAGAAACAAATGACCATGTAAAACTTTAAATTGCAGTTAACATTTACATGTTTCTTTTGGTTTTGATTTAAGATATTAGTGGGTATTTAAAACTATGCCTTTTTTTGTGCCTTTGTATTTTTTAATGAAAATGTAAACATAATTTTTTTAACTTGTTTATTTTTAGAATATTTTAGTTTTTTTATTTATTCACTGCAAAATTGACTTTAATTAATTTCAAATTACTATCAGATTGCCGGTTTGATCCCTAATTGAATACTTTTATTATTATTATTATGATTATCTGTGACCTGTATCAGACAGTTTCATGACAGTCTGAACAGCTTAGATATTTTTTTAACTAGGCAACATATGTGGTCCTGAATCCAAAACAGATGCAGGTTTTTTTAAATGTGACCTTAGTCTTAAAATTCATGTAACCTTTTTATGTGTTTTGTATTGTTTAGCCCAATTTAAATCGAGTTTTCTCACTGATACAAGTGTAAGACTTTTTTTTAACTGAAATTTTACTGTTATTGCTACAAAAAGATCCGTCATCTGCATATGTGTGTAACATTGAAGCCACATTTCATTCACACAGAAGGTAGATATTAAAGGTACTTAAAATGTGTAATGTAAAGAAAAAACACAAAAAAATAAAAACAAAAAACCTGAGTTTAACATTAAGACCTGCATTCTTAATGTAGCCTTAGTTTGTTTTCTTTGAAAACGGTGTGATGAAGAGATCAGATTAAAATTTGCTTTATGTTGGACCTTTTTCAGAGGTTTTCCTTGATGTTGAGTTTGGCAGGAATCAGACACCTTGTACTCTACGTATATCATCATAAGCCCTTCAGGTGGTGTCCTGGCATGTGATCCTGCACACGTTCTGGAATGCCACAGGATATTATTCAGTGCTTTTTGAAATTTGATCAAGTCATATGTCATCCTCTGTCTTCATACGAGTATCTTTCTGGACAAAAGAGCTGTGGAGACATCTATTGTGCTTCTCTGCTCATCTCCGAGGGCAAAAATTCCTTCCTAAGCACACCCTTCTCATCTTTTTGTCCTCCAGCATCAAGAAAGAAGGCATTTTAATTAATTTGATTAAAAGCTGTTTTTTATGTTGAATTCAAAGTTCAAATAAAAAAAAAGATTTAAATATCTTTTCAGTGCCAAAATCTGGAGATAGCAAATTGTGCAGCCAAATGGCATTTTGTCTTTCAAGTGAGTGAGTATTGATAAATCACATGCTGTGAAAGGTTAGCGCTCACTTTTTCAGTCAAATCTGTAAAACATAAGTAAACAGAATGTTCTTCCTCTTTGAAATGTCATCCAGAAGCACTCAAACAGTCTGCCCTTTCACTCAAATATGAACTGCGTTTGGGGTTCGGAGCACAAAGCACAAAAACAGCCTTCCATCACAGACACTCTACATCAATAGTACAGCGATTGAGAATCCACACTCTGATGTATTAAAAGCCCTTATGCTTCCAGCGGTTTAGGGTTGTTTTTTCAAACCCTTTAGTTTTGAGTATGTAATTCTAAAGCTGCAACTGACCAGAGATCTGTAGAAGGGCTAATATCACCCGACACCCACAGCGATTGGGCACTATGCCAACATCCTTCCATCTTTTCATTCTCTCCCATACTCCCTGTAGATCTGATAATCAAGCATGGTGGGTTTAATCTTGGCCAATCCTGCATGTGTCTTGATATGGCTGTGTGTGTATGCACATGCATATTCAAAATGCTTTCCCAGAATTCATAGTCCCACTCAACCCCTGCTCGTGCCAATGCTTCTCTTTGTAGTTGCTCTCAGCTGGGATTATTGCTTGTGATGAAGGC
Source organism: Danionella dracula (assembly GCA_900490495.1). Lineage (NCBI taxonomy): Eukaryota > Metazoa > Chordata > Actinopteri > Cypriniformes > Danionidae > Danionella > Danionella dracula. Next base: position 13,356,890 of record UELW01000522.1, read on the forward strand.
CTGCTAATAATGTAGTTCCAGTGGCTGGTATGTTAAAACAATAAAGATTCTAAGTGAGTGTCGTTCCTGGTACTTTATTCGATCATGCATGATCTCAAGTCGGTGTTAGCTTTTTCAATGCAATATTATGTATGGTAGAAAAGTCAAAATGTGTCAAAATGTGTAAACATTACACAGCAGTAAGGCTTATCATAACACTACTACAGCAAAAAGGAAACAAATTTCAGAAAATGTGCTAAATAGCAAAAATGAGATTGGTGCAGTGACCATTGCAACTGAAATGGTATTTATTTGGATGCTTCTCTCATTCAGAGTCAATTTGAACATAAACATGACTTTCTGTGTGACTTCAGCATTGGTGGGTGGTGCTTACAGACAGTCTTTGTTGATCGAGGTATTATTAATGAAGGGCAAATCTTGGAAGACTATCCCATTCCTTGTCATATTTACTTTTTTGCTGGTGAAAATTCTGATTTGGCATTTTGTCAGTAATTGCTGAACATTTGACTTTAGGGAACCATAACAGATTTTAGCGAAGGGAGCAATTCTTCTTCCTGTATTCACTATATTAGTATATAACTGTGCATTAACTTTATCTTTTGCATCGTTAACATGCATTAAGGTGGTGTTTATATCTAAGAAAGACACTCAGACACAAAAGCCACTCAGATGAAAACAGTTACTGATCAGAACAGCTGGTTCTAGGCAACATAGACATTTTAGTCAAGCCCTGTGTTCGCAGAGAGCATTTCACAGAAGACATGACATAAAGAATTATGTCTAAGCCCTTGCAAAGAATTGACTTTTCTTGTAAAGATCAGACGTTTCTTATTCTTCAGCGGAACTAATGCTGATCATACCTGACAGATCAGCCATTTTAGCCCCACTAACAGGAAAGAAAATCAAAACTGCAATCTTTGTGTTTTAAATGAGACCACATGTAAAGCTCATGTTAATGTGTTGAGAAAGAGCACACTAACAGACCTTTATCTCTGCCTTAATCGAAATAGATCTCTGCAATCAGGGCAAATAGAATTTTTATAAGGTTATCTTGGAATCTTGAACTGTCTATAAACAACCCAAAATCAGGCTGGAATTGAATCTACTCTAGAAGGTTTAAAATGTTGCTCCACTGGTCATAATTATATTCCTTTAACACTTTCCAGTTGTCAGTTAATTAGGTTTATGTTGCTGCTTGTATGTGTAGTGGGCAAAACCTGAATGCAAGATGGCAAAATTAACCAAACAAGGCTAAATATAAAACATGGCTACAATCAAAAGACTCACGATAGGGAAAACCTGATTTTAAAACGTGACTAAACTTGGTGCAAAAGACTAGACAGCTACCTGGGGAGAATATAAAGGGAACTGAATCAGGGTGCTAACAAATAACAGAGAGATGAGGAAATGAATTGTTGCCATGTACAGAGAAAGGTGTAGTCACACATCTAGACAGGGCAACTTAGACAGGGACCACATGACACAAGAAAACAGAATAAAGTCATGTGGTCCCTGTCTAAGTTGCCCTGTCTAGATGTGTAGTCACACATCTAGACAGGGCAACTTAGACAGGGACCACATGACACAAGAAAACAGAATAAAGTCATGTGCGCAACTAAACAAGAGGACATGTGGCAACTGAAATCCAAGCCACACAAGAAAAGAAAAGAAATGTACTCTCAAACTCTTCTTCCATGGAAAGACAAGGGATAAAGCAGATCTTTACATAGAACAAGTCAAAGGCAGAGAGCACTGAACATTGACATATGTACCTAGTTTTATGATCATTGTCATTTTCTTTGATTAAAATGAATAAATAAAGGGATTGTTTAAATAAATCGTTATCAATGATAGATGTTTTCTGGAAAACCAAGTTTTGTCACCTGAATGTGTAGAACTTCCTAAGGTGAAGCTCACAAGTTAAGAGAATTAAAATGTATTGAAAATCGATATCACACTATGTATTATATTTGGTCTTCGTGGACTTACTGCTTACTTGATTTTTCCCCATGTTAAAAAACAGAACCAGCGTCTGGAAATGGAAATTCGTGTTTGTTTTGTCCAATACCAGTTTCTTTCAATCCTAGTCCCCCTGCTATTTTATTCTAATTTTATTTTTGTTCAACAACCCTCAGTCTCTCACAATATAAGAAAAATTTGTATTTGACCCCTATCAAGAGGTTAGAAGCTTTAACATTAAAGCGAGCATCACACATATTGAAGACACCTGTTAAAAAAATTAATTAAGGATCTTCAGGTATCAGGAACAAGATGGAAATTCATTAAGGATTTCTGCTCTGTAATTTAGAGGACACATGACTTTGTCCTCTTGGCAGAAAAGTCCAATTTCTTGGAAATATAGCAACAGCTAACTCAACAGGGTCGTTGAAAGGATTTCAATTGTTCATAATAGAAGACAAAGGAGAAATATCACAGAAAGCTTTGTTCTGAAGAGTAGATTGTGTTTTTGAGGCAGTAATGTACTGTACATCTTTATGCTACCTTGTCCAGGTGGTGTTAAACATTGATGGAGACATTTAAAGCCTCAGGTTAGGTTTAATCAATTGCATGCATATGGACTGCAGCCAGGAAGCTGGTTAACTTCACGCAATGTTGACACAATGCATTTTAGAAGAGCAGCTCTGAAGACATTATATGAACTTGAAGTTTGAGACAATAAAAAGGTCCATCAGTGGAGGAGAGAGCTCTATAAATCCTTGCTGAATAGCAGTCATTGGGAGTTTATCGTTTCCTTCACAAATTATGCTTGTAGTGGGAATCCTTCTTGGAGGGTCTTGGGGGCTTGTATTTATGTCTGATGTCTTTTGTCTTTAACCTCTCACTTTCTAAGTGTCTGCTTACTGAGTTTCTCTCACAGGCCTCTTTTTGTCCCCAGAGGGGACAGATTTATGATGTGCCGGGTGGAACTGGGCTCAAAATTCACCTCATGTGCCTGGACTCTTCTTTATTGGAGTTTGTTTACAATGATTCAGTTTCTTCTGGTTCTTCAGGCTCTCAGTACTTTAGTTTTTATACCCTAAATTAATACCAGCTGAGATTACAGGGATATATGGCTGTGGAAATATTTTAATACAACGACTTATAGTGATTGAAACTGATATTCCTCAACTATATGGTTGAAGCTGGCTCCAAAAAAAAAGAAGTCCCCCCATGTTAACAAGGCCAACTTCACAGCAGAAAATGTAGTTTTGATTTAAATAGGTAATTTTTACTTGTCACGATTGTCAAAGGGATTTTTACCAGCTTTCTCTACCTCAAATTGCTGGTTATTAAAGGGCCTCAAATATAAAAAGTCCTTAAAGTTGGTAAAAGTGCATCAAGTTTTTTTTGTTAAGTCTGTAAAAGTGAAATGTCATCAAATTTCCAAGCTGTTTTCAGGCCAGTTGGTTTATGACTGTGAAATTCTAGCCATCAATGTACCAATGTTAATTAATTAACATTTATCTGTGCCCTCCCCACCAGTCATTTTGATAATTTGAGTGATAAGTTCTACTCTATTTCAAGACCTTTAAAGAGGAACTGAAGGATTTTTGTTTATGAAGGTAACACTCCCAAACGAGGTGGCATTAACGGCTAACAATTTTCATCTGTGTCCATGTTTATAATTAAATCAATCAGCCACTCACAGACAGAATAACCTCTCAAACACACAGCTCGCCTTTCTGGTTTACTTTAACTGATCAAAAAATATATTTTACAGTGAATAATGCTTTAAAAGCAATCCGGAAGTGCTGTCTGCTGGCTTGCATGGCAACATAAAATATCTCATTCAAATCAAAGATGTGATATAATCATATAAACCTGCTTGCAGAAAGCTTAATCTCAAACACACCGCTCACCTTTTTTTTTCCTTAATTTTCTTCTTCCCTGCAAAAGTGTGATTCACTGCATTCACTTCAAGAAGTAAGTTTTACACATTCTTTTCTTATAAGTCTGCTTTAAGTCTTGGTCGTTATGATAAAATTCTAAGTAACAGTGTGTCTATTTTCCTTTTTATGTTACTGGAAAATATTTAGTTATCTTGTACGAGTTTTCTGTTCCTTCGCCAATTCACCCAGAAGACGGTAACTATTGTAAATGAAGAAGTCTTCTGTTGCCTAACATCGACCTTGTCTACTATTTAAGTAAAACCTTATATTATATTTCGCTGTCTCTAATTCACTGTCTTCTCAAGATGTTTTTTTTTCTTCCTAGGGGTGGCGCGACAGAAAATAATTGAGAAACCTTGCCTGAACGCTGCACATTTTAGTTGCAACCTTGCACTAGTGCGCACTATTCTATCTTGAGACAGTCTGAAAGGACGTTAGTTTTCAATTAGCAAAAGGTGTATTTATTGATGATTGAACCAAAAATGTGTATGTCTCAGGCCCTCCAGGACAGGAGTAGGAGACCCTTGGTTTACAGTTTTAAATGTGAAAACTATCACTGCGTATTTTACTCATCTTAGTTCTGCCCCTCACTGTAACAGGACTAAAACTGCTCTTTTCTTACCCTCACCCAAAACAGTGTTTTTTTTTATCATAAAAGTAATAAAAGGTCTGAAGAGTTTTTTTGTGGAAACTTACCTTAACATGTTACGGCGAGCCACAAGATTAAAATTGTGTAAAACTTTGACTTACTTGGTCTCTAAATGGTCGATGATTGTCATAACCACCAAAGAGCAGGATGTTTTAGGCTTTTTGAACGTTTGGAATTTCTACACCTTTTAACGCATGTTTTATTATCTAGGATTGAAATAAATGGATAGGGGCTGACTGTGTTAGCTCCAGTTTTAGTTCAGTTACTCTTCAGTAATACTCTTGACACTAGATATTTTTTTGTAGAGTTGGCATACAGAATCAGACTTGTTCACGAATCAAGTATTTATGTTTTGCTTCTTTAAACATAACAGAAATTATTGCTGTAATGATAAGCAGCACATCAATCTTTTTAAATGTCTTAAGTCTCACTTCATATTTGTCTTAAGTCTCACCTCATATTTGTTATTGAAAACACGGATGAATTGCAAGGGCGGAACTTTTTTTAAATGTACATGATAAACATTTTTTTAATTAACAAATGATAACTTATTAAAAATGACATGCAATCTTTTAGCATAGCAGCTAATTTCACATATTTTTTTCTGAAACTATCTAGGGCAAAACATAAAGAGCAGTACATTGGTGTTGTCTTGGCTTCTAAACTCATTGGACTTTGCTTTGTCTTGACTGTCCTGGTCCTGGCATTCTGATGCTGCTAATAGCATCATTCAGGATTGTGTGAAAGCTAAAGGTCTCTGTGTTAATATAGGTTTGAAAATAACTGTGGCTCTTCTAGATCTGAGTTTAACAACCCTTCAGCAAAGAGAGCTGTCTATTTTCAGTGTCCCACTCTACACGAAACATGAATCCTATGTATATAACACAAAGTGTAAACATCAACATTTGGTTATGATGAAAACTGAACTCATGGCTCAGCATTAAAATGAGAAAAGGCCAATAAAACCTTTTCATCTGGCTTCTCAGGTTTTACCTTCACCCTTCAACATATGTTAAACAGTCAGCGTCCAATTTCATTTAATGCTTTTTGCTTTTAAATGTCTGTAAAATGCTTCAGGTCACTGAGACAAATACTTTGAAGTGCCTTCAAATACAATATGCATAGTTGGAATTCAGTGTAAACTAGTGTTTAAAAGAAAATAGAACACAACTTTTGAAATGGTGTTGCTCATTCCACATGAAAGAATGCATTTATTTAATACACTAGTTCTAAATACATTAATGAAATACGCAATTTTAACACTTCATACATCTTCATAAATCTTCATTTATCTTCCCTAAAATCATAAACATGCACACACCACAACAGTCAATCGTGTGGAACGCCCATTGCAGGGATGTTACTAACGTAACACGCTATTTTGCAAAGCTCGCGCATCAAAAAGTAAAGTTCGCAACCAGATCTTGTATAAGCATTTTACACAAATACATCTATAACTAAATAACCAATTCATAAACAGTACGTCTATATTAAAAATCATTCAGTGTCATTCGGTACGCCTGTCTTATTTACCTGTAAACACGTCGCTGAGGAGCCTTTTCCCTCTAGTTTCTGTTTTATTCTGTGGACTCAAACTCCATGACTCTGGTTCACACAAATAAGGTGCATTTACATCACGCATAGCCATTGTCTGTTGATTATAATGTTTTAAAATAATAACACGTGTTTAAAGTGTCGCTCTTTGTTTGTGTTTTTTTTTTTAACCAGACGAGCTTGAGAGCGCTGGTTGGTATGGGTGTGCTGAAAGCTCATCTGTGGGGGGAACCGGTGTAAACAGCGTGTTTTTGTCGGGCAAACAATACGAGGTAATTCAAAGCCATTGTTTATGAAAAATATTGCATTTTGAACATTAATAGCAGTTCAGCTACAGTATAGAGGGCTCAAATATTGATTCTAAGTGCTATAACAAGGGAATAACATGGGACCTTTAAGGCGCATGAACGATACCTTTTCAGGCAGTTTTGAATCCCCAGTGACACCAAACTGCACTCTCTTTAGCAAGAGCACTGATTGGCTCCACCCCCTATCCTGTCCAGGCACCTCCTCCTGCTCCCAGCAAAATGCCTCTCCTTGTCTCTCTAACAGTGTTGCTGCAGGCTGATATCTCACTGATTGCTTTAGTTCATGCTGCAATTAATTATTAAGGACCCCCTTGACAACCTGATTGCGCACAACGACAGCTTCAGAATAGTATTCGAACTCAGGCGCTTCAGTTTTTCGAATAAACATAATTAGAAATGTTTCTCCTTCACTTTGTCAATGTGAGTAAAATACCTCCTGCAATGCTATAAAGGACTCAACAGACCCATACATTTCATGTAAAGCTCAAAAGATTTTCTCTGGATCATTGCAATGGTATTGTGGTCTAAAATTTATTTCACCATCCGCGTCAACTTCAAGATGATCAAATAAATAGAGTGCTTGTTCTTTGGTGAGCATTACCCAGACAAGCATAGAGACTTAGACCTCTTCTATCCATTCTTCATTAAAAAAAAAGTAAGTTCAAATTGGGGCAAACTTTGCCACAAAGTTTTGCAGAGTGTGAGCAATGATTCATTTTAAATTTTCAAATAATGATCACAGACGGGCCCACACAGATCAACGGCGAAAAGCAAAAAAAGCTTTGCGCGTTCCACCACTGAATGTGGATCTTTTGTTGACATACGAGTGGTTGATGATGTTGCATAAATACATGATTTGAGGGCGGTCTTCACTCTCCCTCTCAACAAGCTTTGTAGACAAAGCAGCATAGAAGAAGAAGAGCAAGGGAAAGAAAAGAAGCTCCAAGAAAGAAGACACTTTTTATTAAACTATTACCTATTGTTGTACTCATTATTCTACTACCTTTTCTATATTGTGTATGTCAATATAAATACATATTAATTACTAACAATGATTTAAAAGGGGTGTGATATGGAACCTTTAAGAATGTTTTAGAAACTTTACTAGGATATGAAAATTTATATGGCATGAGGGCTGTGATTCGTGTAATAGAACCCAACCCTAGTGCTTGATAGAATGGATTAAATGATAGAAAACACAAAGAATACATGTCTAAGTAATTAAATGGGAAAACTTCTGCAAAAAAACTTGAAATGTGCATGTCAAAGAAGTTTCAGCTAGTAATAGTGGTGGCATGTACCAGTCACCATGTGAGGGAAACCGAAGATAACAATACCCTGACTATCTCAAAAAAATGTGCAAATGATCAAATACAGATCTGATTCTGTCGTTTTCATTAAATAACTAATCTTGAAACTTTGTGGTTGCTTCACACAGTGCTCAAAACCTCCAAAAACTATGTAAAAGCATATACTGCTATACTATACACATTGTATACCCCTTCGTTGAATATGTAAGGTTTCTATGTATATGCTGTTGCTTTGTTGAACTTTTTTGTCACCTTTTTTATTCTCTCTCATGCATGAAATGAGAACTGTTCAGATTTAAGGTCAGTAAGTATAATCTAGCAAACTGTTCTCTTTATGAATAAATCATTCTGAATTTTATGCAGGCTGTGAAGAACCTTGTTAAGACTGTCAAGTGGAAGAGTATTGACAGAAGAGAGCACCCTCTGTATGAGTCACGATTAACTCCTGGTTAATTATTAATCATTCTGAGGGGAGCACAGCTTGCTTCTGGTGATCCGTGACACATGAGGAATGTTATCCAGTGCTTGTTCAGACAGAGTTTAGCATTTATTTTTTGTGAAACAATAATCAGCAGATTAATTTGATTTCAATGCTTTAGTGTTGATGCAAGTATAGATGAAGTCCTGCAGTAATTTTCCATCCCTCACTATTAAGAGAAAAGTGATTGTGTAATCGCCTATTCCCTGGGGTTCGAGTTTGTGTAAAGGCCAATAGTTAGGTGAGGATGATGAGTCAGTGTGGGAGAAACTGACCCCATGGCGTGCCACCAACCGCCCAGCATCTGCTCTCACAGCTGAAGCCAGGAACTCTGAAAGAACCTAGACAAACATACAACGTGATCAAGCATTTCAGTAACTACACCAGGGAGGTGGGTAAAGAACATTGGATCCTTTTAGGAGGAAAAGGGAGTTGAAATCTGGGTGTGCAGTGTTGGATTGAGCTTGGTCATGTTTGATCATCTCCCCTTTACCTCTGAAAACCATCATTAGTTTAAAGAAAGGGAGCGTGCTGTTGTTATGCATTTACTTTGATCGATAATTAGAGATGGAAGCTCAACTTTTTCATTATATTTGTTAGGTTCAAACTCCATCAGTGCCTCTGGAGGGGAAAACAACCAGGGACTTCATTAGAAGCAGCTTATCTCATGTATCTGACGTATCTTCAAAATATCTGAACTCTAGTAACTGAAAAGCCTCTGAGGTTTTATTAGCTTTTTTTGCTTTATTTATAGCCATTTATTTTTGTATAAACATAAAGTGATAAAAAAAATGAAAAAGATTATCTTATTCTTTACGAGGGTGCTTGATTAAATTAAGCATAACGTTATTAAGTTAAAAGAAAGTTAGGTTTATCATTGTCTGAGGCATAAATATATTGAAAAAATAAAATTCCCCATAAAAATATCTTTTTTATATATTTTACTGATTTTTGAAATTATTCTACATACATTTTACCTTTGTAATGATTTTATTTTTTCCTAAGGATTAAGAATTATGAACCCCAAACTTTTTTTTGTTTGTTTTTTATACCTTGTGTGGTGTTCATATTACTTTTACTCAGGAAGTGTTTGCGTGGGACCCGTTTTCAGTTTTCATCAAAAGAAAAAATATAAAAGCAATTACTATTTGAAACTGAGATTCACTGGCCTTGGCTCATTTTCTGCAAAAAATATATATCATAACACATTTATTATGACCCCACACTGTATACCCCCTACGCCTTTCTATTACACACACGGTGTTCAGGTCTACTGGATCTGGGGCATGTAAAAAAGTGAAAATGGTTGATTCTATACCTTTATTCTGTCTCCCCAAACAAGCATAAATCACACATAAACATACAATTTTTAATTTTAGAATAAAATTTTATGATTGTGTGAATTAAAAGCCCCAAAATGTAACGGGTCCAGCAGACCCACTAACCCTGCCAAAGTAACAATAATGAGAACACCCCACATGGTTTAAATTCTAAATGTGAAGAAATAAAAAACAATAAATAAAGTATATTGTTAAAGTGGTGTTCTCATTATTGTTACTTTGGCAGGTGTGCTAGACCGATTGCATTTTGGCCCTTTTAATTAACAAAATCATAGAATTTTATACTAAAATCTAACATTGTATGTTTTTGGATCATCACATTTCCAACAGAGTGAATAATAGAGGAATTTGTCTATTTAATCTAAAATAAAGGTTAATCCCCTCAATAGTTTCTACTGCCAACTCCACACAATTACTTAAGCACAGAAACATCTTCCTTTTGTCTGGTTTTCAATGGGCCTAATAAGGAATGGAAAAGTTTAGAGTATGACTAAATAGTGTGACTCAAAAGATTTTCCGTCAAAAAAGTAGACCTGATATAAGATGCTGTTAGTGAGTATTTAAACTAATGAACATAAAAATTCAGTCATTAAAATTCCAGAACATCCTGGATTAGCTCCCAAGCAGCTCTCTGGGTCCACTTCATTTTAGCCTAGTAGCAAATAGAGTTGACGCCAGGACAGACCGTCTAAATGAACTTGCGAAGCTTCACAGGAAAAGCTCCAAGACAAATGCCAGCCATATTTTCTAAAGGAACCAAAGCACATAGCTGAGGAAATTGATTGCAGGACTATTAGAGATCTGTGTTAATCCACCAATTCTGGCAAAGACTGTTGAGAGAGCAAAAATACAGCCCACAGATTCCCCTCTCACTACTTTTGAACCTTAATACTACTGGGATGCTACTCTACACTTGTTTTTCAGATTTTCAATAGGTTATCTCGATAAGCATAACTCTCCATGGGTTATGTAGATGTAAGGAGTTCAGAAAGCCCTTTGAATCGAATGCTCTGCTGCTTTCACACACAGAGGGCTTTTGCCAGTCTTTTGTTCGCAGATCAAGCTGATCGCTGTTATCTATGACATATTTGAAAAGAATATCTAAATATCACATGCCTCTCCCGTCTCCCTATATTAGCTTGTGTTAAAAGATCTCCCTGAACAAAGAAGTATGAAGATCGTAGATGATTAAACTATTTTCCTTCAACATTTCTTACCTCATATATTGCGCCGTGTATGTGCTCAATCCCAAACTTTAACACATTTTTTGGCTTGGGGGGAATTGAGTGTGATCAAACTACCTCAGAATGAATAGTTGAAAACTTGAGATTCAGCAATCATGATTAACTGTTCATAAACAACATTAAACTTCAAAAGAAAAGTCATTTTAATGTCTATACAGATATTTATGATTAAAAAAAATTAGACTCATTCAAATTGTTACAGTGCACATAATCTACTTGATAGTATGACTAAAGTCAAACTTGATGGCTCATTGGAGGAAAAAATCTTTCTAAACTTTGTTGGAGATTTGATCCAGCAACTGAACTAATACAATCTGAAGAAGAAACCATAAAAGAGGGAGCCAGTGTTTATTTTTCTTTATGAAACAAACACTGTTTAGAAAATAATAATAAAATTAATAATCATTATTATTAATGTAATGATAATAATATTAATCACAATAATAATAATAATAATACAAAATATATCATTTCTGCATTTGACACCTATAGTAATATTCAACATTGTTTTTTTGTTGTTGTTGTTTTTTTACCTCTCAAGTTTTTTTAATCAAGACCCTTACACATGATGGAAATGTTTCAAGGGGATTCATAATGTAAAAAATGCTCTGGGTCTGCAAATCCTTCTGTGGCATCAAACCCTCAGATTAGATGTTTATAACTGTCAAATATCGTCACAATTCTGCTGTAAGAAGTATAAATAACTTAAATAATTGAAACCATCCCACTGTGTAAAAGACACCAAAAACACATGAATTAAATTGTGAACCAAAAGACATTCTAAAAACATAATCTAAATGTCTGGTTGATATGGCTTTTGTTGGAATGTTCATTCACTTTTTTTAACCTGAACTTGTTTAGATCAAGTGTTATGGCCATAAAAAGAAAGTGTCACCCTTTGCTTAGTTTGTTAAAAAATGCCAAATCCTGCTTTTTATAGCGGTGATTCTAATCTTTGTACTCAATCAAAAGATCAAGGAAAACTTGTACTCTAAAGATTTTAAAATTTTGACTGTCGTTATTATGTAAACAAGGAAATGCAAGCTTTAACTGTGAAAGTAGACTTGACAGATCTTAATTAGTTAAACACTACATAGGTCACACAGATTATAAGCAAGGGCTGGAATTCCACCAATCTTTGGAAACTGCCATGTGCTCAGTAAGGATAGTGGGGCAGTTCCGGTTCACAAACGGGCAAACATCCGTGAGCCTTCACCAAACAGGGTGGAAGATCTTTCTTTACTTGCTTCTTTGAAAAAACAAAGAGCCGGAATACTGGGAACCGTGCTAGTCACTCCCACTGTGGCGCCACCCTAGTAGTCAAACCAATTCCACAAATCACTTGAGTAACAGGTGGCGGACTTTTTCACCCAGCTGTGACTGTCTTTTACATTGCCCATTGGAATGACGCAATTACTGTTTTTCAGTGTGTGTGAAGCGAGGGTCATCTTCAGCAGGAGATCAGAGCTTAGCTGCTGTTTGTCCTGTAAACTGATCTAACAGCAAGTTTTAAACACGATAAACAGAGCAAACCTAAACAGAAGCTTTTCCTGAAGCCATGGATGCCCACTTTTGACCCTGATATCAGGGAAGCTCTGCTGGTGTTCTTGATGAACAGAGAGAGTGAGCAAGTGAGAAATCTGGCTTTCCTTGAGAACTCGTCTGTCTATGCATCGGCTCCGATCAGCTTTCCAGCCCTTTTTTATCATACAATTGGGTCAGTGGCGGAAAGATGAAAAACTTTTACATGTAACAGTTTTTGGTTGATGAGTGTTGTTATCTGCTTCAGAATTGGATTATAAGTGCCGACTACACCTACTCTTAGCTGCCATTTATGCTGTTGAAAATGACAGCAGGTTCGATTCGTGCCATCTTTAGAAGCAAGTTTGAGAATGTTAACTGGTTATGTGTTCTTTTGATGTTTGGAATGTTAGATGATGACGGAACTGTCGATCAGCACAGAAGAGATGAAGCAAACATCTCTTTTTTTGATAATTTTCTTCAGAGTTAGAACCAATAAGCTCTGTTTTTAAGAAAAGAACAGTGAGCTGTGAATCTTTCTTAGTGTTCAGTGTGCTAATGTAAGTCACAAAACAAACCTCTTTTTGAATGTCAGCGGATAATATAACACCAGCATTTAGTTGGTCCTGTTTCCGAATCAACAAATACAGCTTGAATGTGTGCGTCATCAGTGTTTGTGGTGCTAGTGTTTGAAGCTTCTGCAATGCACTGATTGTAAAGATGTCTGTGTTGTAATGAGAAACAGTGTGAGATTGTTGTGAGTACAGATGGGGCTCTGCTCATGTTTTCTCATTTTGTTGAGCTCTTGAGCTGGAGGGAACCAGAGTTCACTGTGTGGGAGTATAATGAAATGAACTCAGCAGTAAGAAGAGAGGAGACAAAGAAAAAAAACAAGCGTTTATCCTGTTGCTCCTACCTTGGGGCACTTTGTTGATGTAAAGAAATCATGGTGAAATCTCTCTGACCTGGACTAACTTTCAATGTACCTAGAACAAAAACAAGAGCGGGTTATAATGTTTCCTTTTCTACTGATTTATTTTTGGATGGATGTCACCGCGCATCAAGAACATTTTGAAAAAGACTCTTATTATGAGAACAACTCTTATTCATGCCTCCCCTCAGAAGCAGTAATTTGTCTCAAGCGGTACTGGAAAGCAACATTAACCACTATAGACTCCTGAGCGTGTCTCTCCCAGTCGGATCATAAACATGATGAAATCTAGCATGTTTTCAGGCCTGGTCCTCTGTCTCTTTACACCGCCGTCTCTCTATTGTAACACTCACAGCTCTGCCGTCTGGATTACAGAGAGGTGTTGCTCACAGGTAACAGTCAGTAGCCGCTTTCATTGTTGGTCTTGATTTGTATCAAATGATTGTATCAAATGATCAAGTGATTTATTTATCTTTCTTTCATTTTCAATTCCAATTTCAATCAAGAAGCTTTGTTTTTAATATTTTAGATCAAAATATGTCTGGTTGTAGTACTGGTACTGATGTGATTAAATAAGTTAATACAAAACTGCATGTACAGAATTTAAAAAAATATTAGTCACAGAAAAGTTTGTGCTCATCATTTATTCTACTTTCTTTAGATTATGCTTGTAATTCTTGCTACATAAGTCTTAGTTGTAAGCTTAAAAGCAAGTTACAAATCTGTCAAAATGAAGGGATTCAGTTTATATTAGGGAAAGACAGCAGGTATCATATTCAGTCCTCTAAATTTATCAGGTGTAACTGGCTGGATGTTAAAGCTAGAGTAGATTATTTCAGTCTAAACTCTATGAACTCTATTGTCAACCAAACTGCACCGAGTTTTTTTTGGGTAATATTCAGCTGATAAGTCATTCGTATTCCACTAGGTTCAATCAGCTTTCTTTTAGTTTACCTAGAGTTAAATTTCAGGGACTAATCTTGTATTTAAGGAAAGTTAAATACAATGCTGTAAAATATATTATCATTCACCATTCAGTGTTCTGAACTATAGATGTTTTTAAAGTGAGATGCAAAAAAATCTTGTTTAATCTATTGTGATTTTAAAATTCATCTTCATTGTCCGAACCCTACATTGTTTTTCTGAACTGTATGGTCACCCTCTTGTTTACACAAAAAGGTCAACTATGGAAATAAGTGATGATCATTTCCTATGACTTGCTTTTTATTTCTCCTTTTAAGTGTATCCATAAACTTTTTGCCTTAATTTATTATTTTTTATGTATCTGAACTTTCTTAATAAATATATATATATATACAAATATGCATACTACTTTGGCTTCAAGAAGGCTAGTGGGTTTAGGTATGCTTCCTGATAATTGTATCCAAAGTGTGAAAGACTTCTGTCCTCCAGGACTTACTTTGGACACCCCTGTTTTGCATGCCAGTTCCTATCAAAGACATCAAAAATCTACATTAATTAAAGCTTTCTAATAGCATTTCTATCCTTTGCTTTGAGAATAGAACCAAAAACTAAAAAAGGGTTGCCTAACCATTGTACATGCAGCTATTAATGATACGTCACATGTAGATGTATTTAAGAAAATGATTGTCTGGAAAGGAAATTCTACAATATTTTTCCAACTGCACCAAACCAGTTATAAAAGATGTAATTTAATATTTAAATGTTTTTGGATAACGAATATGGGATTGATACATGAAAATCAGTAAAAAGTAAAATCAATTACAAGGTTTAGGTTTGTTTACAGCTCTTAATAGGTGAACCGAAAGGCCAGAGCAGTACCATGAATGTGGCCGTACAAACTCAGTATTACCAGATCTGTTTCAACTTGACAAAACCTAACCTATTCAGTAAGGCTTAATCGGTACCATGAAGGAGCTCATCTTCTTTCTTTGTCAAGTGAACCTTTGATCCTGAAGCTATTATTAGTTCCAAGGCACGTGCACATAAAAGACTGATGTAGGCACTGAATATCGAATCACGATCAACATGGATAGAGTGAGATCATTTTAGTGAAGGTAGGTGTGAAGCTAGTAAAGAGCCCCCTGAAGAGAAGCAATCTGAGCGAGCCAAATTCAACTGGTCTAGATATGTGACTGCCTGAAGGGTTGCGTGTATTATTATTTCTCATTTTTAAGAAGTATTGCGCAACAAATTTTAACGTAATGAAATAAATGCTGTTATTTTCACTGTCATGACCAATTTGACCCCTCATCTTAACATCTGTTGCTTTTGCTGCAGGCTCATATTGATTTCAGCTAATGATGTACAACAAAATGACTCTCTCTCTCCCACCAAACAAAACAGAGTGGAAACGACATTTACAGAATAATTTTTGGAGTTAAATAGTGCATTGTTCTGTCAGACAAAAAAATGGATCCAGCTCAAACGCCTCTTTATCAGGCGCTAACTCAGGCTTACCCACCCTGGCTTCAGAGAGCCTCCCCTCATTAGGGATGGAGTGAACCTGTGATCACTCTCTCATTCTCTTTGAGGGCATTAGACTGCCTCTGCAGGGGGTGACAGCAGCCCAGCGTAATGCCCGCCTGTTTCACTGCAGTGAGGGGTACACTTACACCCCCGCACCGGCCACAGCTCTCTGAAGCTTGGGATGAAAGGCATGATGGGATACGCATCTGGCTTTGTCTAGGACTTGTTAATAAGTGTCAGACTCAGAATGTAGTGAAGAAATGGTGGTTCAAATGTCTCAAGTTTCAGAGGAGAATTAAACAGGGAAATATCTTTTGCTCCTCATTTGGAAGTCACTTTGTAAAAAATAAGTCTTCCAGTTTGCACCTCAAGCCAGTGAGAGGCTAATGCCCAACAGCTCTGTATAAGGATGTTTTAAAACCTTGAATTGCAGATTTGATCTTTCAGTCCCTTTTAACTTTGTGTTATTACTCAACATGAAAGCTGAGCGGCATTAAAGTCACACTAGTCCTGTAATGAAATATACAGTAGAGCAGCAGCACTGATATTTTTCATGCTGTGAGCGTGGTATTCTGTTATTTTTGGAGCTCCTGGCTCTACCAGCAGAGGGTCCCTCAAACCCTCATCCTCTCTCAGCGCTTGCCAATCCATCAGCCTTTAAGTACACTCTTCCACACAAGAGAACCTTTTGTTAAAGTCAGAGAGCTGACGTGATACAGAGCAGCTATTTTTAGAGCTGTAATAACAGAGAGCAAGAGCGAGTGATACGGGGTCTCATTTTACCTGACCTTCTCTGTTATGTCAGAAAAGCTTATCCACTGTGGTTTGATTGTAAAGAGACGATAATGGGAAAACAGCTTCAGCGTTCTATTAAATGCAGGTTCTGTACTTTTGGAAGCTCTCTACAAAATCTGTATTTATGGCTTGTTTTTTCTTAGAGCTTTCTTGGTGTATCATAGGAAGTGACTGAACTGCAGTGGCAGTAATGTAAAAATGGCCAAATTTACAGCTAAAAGAACATGTTAATACTACTGGCTTCATTTGATTTTTCAATGCACATTGATAGAATGAATTGAGTGATTTTTATGACTCATTTCTCCCATTTGTGCAAGAAATACAACATTTTTCAGATTCTCTGGTAGTGATGCTTTGCAAATGAGGAAGTGGCTGTTTTACCCAAACATTGAGTCTCATTTGTTTTCTGATGAAGCCTATGGGTGACATCTCGCCTGCTACGTCGATGGTATATACAGCCAATGTTTTTCTCTAATCTGCAGGTTGTATAACCTCCAATCATTCCTCACTGTTCAGTATGTTGTGCTCTTTCATCAATACTAATGTTATTCATCAGAGCATCCTGATGTCCTACTACATATAATACAATTCATTATTTTGCAATACATTACAGTTATATGCTTGTTGTAAGACTATTTTAATAGACTGTTTTCTTCCAAATGAAATGCTACGTAACACAACTGTCTTGTTTAGGATAGACAATGTGGAGTTAAGATGCTGTTATGCGACATCACAATTGACCTGAATATTCTTGCAATTTGGCATGTTGGTTCTGTGATTAAATCCATTATTAAATATGTTAAGCATGCTTGTAGTCCTGCGAGAGGATATGCTTTAGCACAGACAACTGCAGCGCAAAACATTGCTTTGTGAATGCCTATAACCCAAAAAATGTGCAAAACTCTCCGCACGACCAGCGTTTTCAAAACAACCCTAATACTTGAAACGCAGCTTCATTCATTCATTCATTCATCTTCATGTCGGCTTTATTCCCTTTCGGGGTCGCCACAGCGGAATGAACCGCCTACTCTCTGGCATATGTTTTACGCAGCGGATGCCCTTCCCTGCCGCAACCCATTGCTGGGAAACATTCACATTCACACTTTAACGCTATGGGCAATCGTTCTTATTCAATTCACTTATACCGCATGTCTTTGGACTTGTGGGGAAACCGGAGCACCCGGAGAAAACCCACGCGATCACGGGGAGAACATGCAAACTCCACACAGAAATGCCACCTGCCCCAGCCGAGCCTAGAACCAGCGACCTTCTTGCTGTGAGACGACCGTGCTACCCACTGCGCCACCGTGACGCCTAAACGCAGCTTCATGAACATGGGAATAAAAAAAAAAGTCAGTTACAAAATAAATGTGCGTGTGGATAGGGACTTATTTACTCAGTGTTCTTTTACATTTTCAGTGTACATTAAGTAACTGTACTTTTACTTGAGTACAGAATTTGTGTACTCTTTCTAGCTCTGTCAAGCAGTCTATTACACCTGGCATGTTGATGGAAGTGAGTGAGGTCCTGAATGATGTCAGTTCATCTATCGCGGCTATGTTAGTGTAACATAGATACCTGATGGTTCAGCCTGAAGGAGAGGACATTTTGCAACATTTAATTAGTAAAAAGACAGTGTCCATAACATATTCAGTTTCAATTATAGATTTATCTAAATATGCATTCTTTATGGTAGTGTTCACAGATTCACATGCAAATAAAGCTACATCAATTAAGAAAAATAGTGCTAAAACATTTTATGAAAGGATTCTCACCCGTGGTTCCATGCCATTGGACATATAGCTACACCCTCATCTGGGGCCTGTAATAGAGCAGTTATTGTTTAGTGTGCCCGTAGGAGCATTCATGGTTACCCCTCTTTAATATCCTAATTAGGTTTAGATTTGTCTCTTGGGATCCAATGGTAGGTTCATGTGAAAAGCTATGAAAATGCTGATATTGCAGGATATGGAGATCAATATCATTCAGAGCTACGTCCTCCATGCAGCAACTGCACTGTAATGATTCTGGCTTGAATCCTTGTGAATCTTGCTGGACACTTAGTGAGGAGAGTATTGATTGAATAGCATATTTACAGTGTGTTGTCTGTAAATAAAACATTAATTCAGCTCTTGAAAAAGACTCCGCTTGCATACGGGCTGATGAAATATTCACGAGGAGGCGTGCTGCACCAGAGGGAGTTACTGCGCTTGGTTCAAAATGGCTCTCTCAGCTGTTTTTGTGGAGAGATGTCAGGATAAACAGTAAATTAGCAAACCATTTATGTTGTCATGTTATGAGGGTAGTAGAAAATTCTAATGATGTGGGCCTTGTTGCTCACAGAAACGTTGTTAGAAATAACTGGCAGAATCAATAGTTTTTTCACGATCCGAAAGTCAAGGAACAAGCTTGATTTGTAGAATCAGAATCAGCTTTATTGCTGTTTCCTTTGGTACAATGGAGCCATCAGGGCAAACAACATAAGTACAATACAAACCACATAAGTACATAGTCTGTTAAATTACCATTAGTGACTAATGGTAAGCAAACTTGAATTTTACAGCTCTACGAAACAGTTTTTATACCTTGTAGGTTTTGTGTGAGGTGCTGTTAGGCTGCTCTGATGGATCGTCTTGATTGAGGGTGACATCTCCAGTTGTTTTTGGACAACCTCCAGAAGGTTTTTGTCAGGAAGCTCACTGGTGAAGGATTTGTGCTAGTTCCTGCTTCACAAAGACTGATCAGACCAAGAAGCCTCACTGCTCAGTGTGCGTGTCTACACATGCATGAATGTAGGCCCTGCACCTTGGGAAGCTTGGGGATGTGGGTGATATAGGCTCTCAAGATTTAGAATGTGAATGTAGGTTAAAAGTATCGATATGATTTAATGGAAATAATGTTTTTTTAAGTGTAGTTTGTGAATTTTGACAGATATATTAACAGCAATTCATAATTGCCAAAAATTAAAAATTTCACGTAACCATCAAGAAAAACTCAATTCATCATTACACATTTTAATAGATTTACTGATATGCATCCATGATGTTATTTTTTAATGGTATATTTTGGGGAAAAATATACATTACTTTTATAATAAAACTTTAGCTATTGCAATTCATTTACTTTTGTTTTGATTCAACAATAACAAACACCGAACAACATTTTGTATGTTGTTAAGTTGACAAAATAAAAAACAGCTGAAAATGTAAACTCTTTATTGATCGTGAATGAAGGAACAAAATTAGGATTAAATAAAAAGAAAACACACAACTCTGAATAAGTTAAGTAAAGGATCGAACTAAAAGGTTCACCCGTTCATCTAAAAATAGAGGGTTTATTAACTTAACCAGTATAAGACATTGAACAGAGAGAAAATAAAGGGAATCGACCATCACAAATCTACAATCAGATAATCAGATCCTAGGCAAGAGAGCACATGGTAAAAGAAAACTAATCAAGATCATAAACACTAAAAAATGATGGATCAAAAAAGTAAACAACCAGTGCTTAGTTGTTCTAACCCATCACATTGAGTTAGATATTTCATCCAATGTGCCGGGTTGTTTTTTAATGTCTTATTTTGCTGCTATATCGGTTAAAACCACATAAAAACCTTTATGATTTATTCATATGAACACACATATTTTACAAAAATATAAGAAATCGAATATATTTTATTCCAACACAATCTCAGCCTTGCTTAAATTAATATATTGCACATAAAAACAAGCAATGTGGGTGTGCTTTGCTGAGGTGCCGGTTGGGTTAAAAATGCCCATCACTGAAAAAATAACTCAGCTACAGGACTTGCTCATCCCAGTGCTTGGGTTTACAAACTTTTCTCAGCAAAACAAGAGGAAAATAGAGATTCTCTGCTCAAAACTTCCTCAATGCTGACACTGCTATTTTGATTAAAAAAAAACTAAATGTGGTTAGCTGCTTTCAAGGGCCATATGCCATATCTTTGGGAATCAACATCAATTGCCAAAACAAAGACCCCTTTAGAATTAAAATGACTGATATTTTGGCCACTTTTTATAATAGGTTTTCTGAAAAATCACAAAAATCACAACTGCACTTTTAAATGAGCCTAATTGTTTCATCACCTTCTATTTGTCTGGTTTATTAGAAAAAGTTTGTTTGCTCAAGCGGTTCAAACACCATTTAGTTTAACCGTGTTTAAGTTCCATGTTGTCTCTGCAGAATGGAAATAATTTCATTTGAATGTACTGATGGTCCTTAACTTTATTTCTATTGATACGTTCCGTGTTAAGTCACTGACTGACATGATTTGTTGGATGGCCCCTTTGTGTGAGAGCTCTTTGATCTGAAATCTGTGTGTATGGATCCTCTCTGTCAAAGCCAAGTTCACACTCCTCTTTCTCCCAAACGCTTCACCTTACTCTCACGAGTCTTACGCTATTCCAAACATTAAAGAAACAGGTGAAAGAGGCCTGGATTCAAAAGCTCTGAAGATAGATTTGCCAACTTTGCTGGGATTTCTTGATCAAACGCAGTCGATTGAGTCTGAGATTACCCAACCTTTAAGCTGTTATCTCTGATGTGGGGAACAAAACTGAAGTCAGACTGATGCAAACCTTTGGATTCTGAGGAACGCTGGAGTTTGAAGAAAAACAGCATAATATTTAGTTTCAGAGTTCAGAGAATACAGAGGTCATTAGTGCATCTTCTATAAGAAGTTATTCCTAATTGGGGTAAGGTGAGCCTGCTAGATTTCATTCAAACTTTCATTGACTAAAGACAGTAGTCCTTTGTCATGAAGAGTTGGGAACAATTTCAGATGGCAGAAAAAAGTACAAACACTGATATACTGAATTAATTTGTCTTTATTTTCCAAGTAAGCTGAAGTTCAGCAGGTGTGAAACCACTGGTTTTAGGAACATTTAGCAGTTTAATATCCTGATTATCCAAAGCAAGTACAAAATGGAAATCTTAATCCAGAATTAAAACTGTCTGCAGTTTTGGAAAAGTTTACAAAGTTTTTATAAATAATTTTTACCTCAGTAATTACCATCTCTCCTACACCGATGCCAATGCACCAAGATGCTGGCCTATTAACTCCTAAAACCCCTCTGTTAGGACAGTCACACTGGCTTTTGAGAGATCTGACACGCTGTACATGGTACTCATGGTCATGGGACAGTTGAGAACTTGCCCACCAGACAAACAAAATCTGTAAACGTGTTCTACTGATCCAAGTGAAGAGAATTTTTTCATAGTGTCACCAGTCTGATTGTAATACATAAATCTAGGCTTATAAAATTGTCCCAAGGAAATGGTTCTATTTTAGGAACACTCTGAGTTAAAATAAAAGAGGTTTAATGGAGAAAGGAATTAATAAAAAGCTGAAAACAATGCATACATTTTCTAGGATTTACCTTAAAAAAAAATAACTTTTTTTTGCAGTTGAGTGCAAACTGCTGAAGTTGTGTGTGTGGGTATATTGGTAGAATAATGTTGGCTCACTATTATTTGTTATAGTGAAATTTATATTATCCCTATAATAATAGCACTTGGCATCACGGTGGCGCAGTGGGTAGCACGGTCTTCTCACAACAAGAAGGTTGCTGGTTTGAGCCTCGGCTGGGTTGGTTGTCATTTCTGTGTGGAGTTTGCATGTTCTCCCCATGATCGCATGGGTTTACCCTGGGTGCTTCAGTTTCCCCCACAAGTCCAAAGAAATGCAATATAAGTGTATTGAGAAAAAACGATTGTCCATAGAGTATGATTGTTAATGAGTGTGTATGTGAATGATTCCCAGCAATCGGTTGCGGCTGGAAGGGCATCCGCCTCGTAAAACTTATGTCAGAGAGTTGGTGGTTCATTCCACTGTGGATAATGGATGGATTAATAGCAGTATCCCCGTTCCTATTAAGAAAGAAATAGTTAAGACACCTCTTTTGCTTGTCCCTTTACTCTTGGCTCTGTTTGTCTTTTCAGTCTTGTATTTGTGTTTGTCTTGACTTTAGGGAGTCACACTGCAAGAGTAAAGAACAGCTGGAGATGTAATTCATCCCGGCAGGGATCGAAAAAGAAGCAGATATTCTTCCTTGCTGTGAGCAGAGATAACTGTCCACTTGTGCTCGGCTAACTGGAGCAGAATGTAGATATGACCTTCCCGATTGTTTGGATTCT
This sequence comes from Danionella dracula, assembly GCA_900490495.1. Classification (NCBI taxonomy): domain Eukaryota; kingdom Metazoa; phylum Chordata; class Actinopteri; order Cypriniformes; family Danionidae; genus Danionella; species Danionella dracula. The sequence continues at coordinate 13,379,517 of UELW01000522.1, forward strand.
ACTAGAATACCTCGGCTCTCAGAGAAGCTTGGATTAGAGTGCGGCTCATGGTTTCTCCACACACTAGAGAGTCACCGTCCAGTGAAAACACTGAGGTTTCAGGCATCCTTACTCTTGTTATTTGAAACTCTGTCAGCACATCTAAATATTCAGCGGTGGTTTCCAGACGTGGCATTGCTCAGGGTTTTCTGGCCAAACTCCCTCAGCTGTTAAAAGCACACCTCAGCACTTTCACCTTCTGGACATGGACTATACAGATGTAGTCTGTCTGTCTTTGTTTTTTACATAACTCTACAGAAATATAGATGGCTTTGTTTATATATTTAATCTAATTTAAAAAGTGGAATTATTTCATGGGATTTTGTGATGTAATTAATTTTCTTTTTATCATATTGTTACTTGTGTTATCAGCAAAATATTATCAATTGTTACATTAGATCTTTTGTAATCCTTTTTTTGTTTTGCCTTGTCTTGTTTGACCTTTCTTAGTTCTCTATTAGGTTCTTGCTTTTGTTATTGTTTTTCTTTTTTGTTTTGTTTATTTTTGTTTTGTATTTTGACTTGATTATGTTTTACTTTTCTTTTGTGTTTTGGTTTGCGTTGATTTGTGTTATTGTTGTTTATTCACGTTTTGTTCTTGACTTGTTTTGTTTATGTTGTACTTTGGTTTTGTTTTTGTCTATTTGTTTCATTTTTTAGGTCAGTTTAGTTCTGATTAGCATTACCTAAAAGTTTTCTTGTTTTTCATATATATGAGCTGTTGTTTTGAATTTTAATTTGTTCTCGTTTTACACCATTATTTGTTTAGATTTTTTATAGTACTTTATATTCTTTGATTATACTCACTCTATGTGTCTCTCCCTCCCTCTCTCTGTCTCTGTCTAGCCCCCCCCCCTCTATCCTTCTGTCTCTCTCTACTTACAAGACATTATGCTAATCTGGTTATCTGGTGGTGTTGATGGAGAAATCATTGTTAACTTGTTTGCACCAGGCTATTGACAAAATATTTGTTGGGTGATAAGGATGGCACACTCGAGGGCAAACAATGAACTTCAAGCCACCTCCATGTTGAATGCTAGGTTTTTTAAGGGACTCTGAGACTCTGACTCTAAGGGACTCTGAGATTAGATAAGAAGCAGAAGCAGAAGGAGATTTGATCCCCAGGTGTGGGAACAATGGCCTGGATCTGAGGGTCATGGCTGGATGGACACAGTCGGGGGCCAATACATGGTGTCTTGCTGACAATGAGTTGGGCGTCTACATTGGGCTGGGGGATGATTGAGGGGTGCAAAAGAAAGGCAGTTACCCTGAAAATTTGCTGTGAATGCTGAATGGGACTGGTGGGATGTAACTGCGAGCCTAACAAGGCTGCTGTGGGTGTGTTCATTTAGTTATAGTATAAGAAGCCTTGCAATCTCATCTGGGACATCCTGAAAGGATCAAATTATGTTTAACTACTGAAAATACCATGTTTATTGTTCTAAAATTGGGCAAATTTTAATGAAACAAGAGGTATGTTTATTGTGCTTCAGATCAGCTTGAGGTGATCATGAATGTCCAGATTTAGCTAATTGTGACTGTAGATTTTCCAGCTAATATTTTCACTGGAGTTACCAATCCGAACAGCACCCAAAAACATACTAAAACAGCAAAGAGTGGTTAGAACAACAGGTAACTTGCATCAATAAAAGAGATAAAACTATGGAGAATTGTTAAATAAATCTATTGAACTCTATTGAATGTATTTGATGCACTGAGAAAACCAATTATTCAAGTGTGTAATTAAACATAATCTTATCATCTAGATTTAAACTCTGTGAGGATAACTGAGCTCCAGATGCTACCGGGGAGGTTGTTCCTTAAATATAATACATGAAATGAACCACTTTACATATACTTCAGTATGCTCCAACAGCACCACCATCTTGGCAATGCCCAGATGCGTAGCAATATCTAACAGCGGCACCTGGGGCAAAGCCTACTTCTTGTGCTGTTTGAGGCTTTACAAACTTTCCGAGACTTCTTCCAAATAAAAGTAAAATTTTAATACTGAAGTACTCATTTTTAAAAACCAAATCATGTGCCCAAAGCTGTGCTAGATAATGAAAAGACCATACTTTTTTTACAGAGTAAATCATTTTGCATGCATAAATTAATGCTGCGCTGCCTCTTTAACAAAAAAAAAAAACAAACAAACATAAATTCACTGTCTCAATAAATTGAACTAGAGTATGCTTACATGGTAATCAGCTCATCAACTCTTAACAAGTTTCTTGAGCCCCCACTGTGACCTGGCAGTTTGGCTGTCTATAGGCAATGCTGCAAGGGGGTCATTGACACCCTTCATCAGGAGGATAACCCCTAAACCTTCACTGCTAATGACTGAAACTATTTCGGTCTTTGCGAATTACACTAATTTTAGAAATGCTATTCTTTTTGGGGTGCACCCATATATTGAATCAAACTGGGTGGGCAAATGGACAAAATACCTTCAAGCTTGACTTCTCACTGTGATATTTGCCCATTTCCATCAATGAATAAAGCATTGCAATTAAATGACCACTTTTTCTAACTATTTCTTGAGAAACATTATAGCTTTATGCTATTTTTATTTCTGCTCTCAAAGCCATTTTTAACTAAATGAAAAAGCATGGTCTGTGCAGCAAGAGAGAATACTAGTTTCTGCCAAAACCACTGATCCCTCAATCTCAAAGCTTTGGGGGTAGCTCATCTCAAATATCATTGACACAGCCAGACGTCTCCCCACCCCCTGCCTGCAGCAGTAGCCATGCTATTGCCCTCACACCAGTTTCCCCCAAACCCTCGCCAACATCGCTCCTCCACCAGTCACTCGCCAAGGCCATGGAAATCCCATAATAACCCACCTCAGCAGCACCCCAGCAGTACAACTTCATGCTTCCCAGATGTTTCCTATTAAAGAAGAGGCCTTTCACTCCAAACCTATTTTCTGCATGCTGAGAGAAAGAGTATGACATGAAGCAGGAGCAGGTTCAACTGAAGAAAAATGACTTTCATCTGAATCAAAGGGGCAGAAAGTGGCATTTGAAAAGTCACAGTAGCCAGGCACATGTTTTGATGACAGACATCTGAAGATTGTAAGATGAATGTTTTCACTCATGTCTGAGGAAGATTAAAGTCATGCCTGTGGTCATGAAATCTGGGCCTTGTTTTTAAACCTGATGTTCTTTTGAGAGACTTTACACAAGACGTTCTGCCAAATATAACCAACACAGACAAAAGACACATGGGTGGTATTTGTTCAGTTGGTGTGGTGGCTGCCGGCAGGTCTATGTTTGCCGCTCAAAACCTCAATGATGCTGCTATAGAGACAGCCAGAATATTGAAGAGGGAGGTTTGAAACCGAAGAATGAAAACAGTGTTTTTATACACCCGTCCACATTCTAATGAAAAAACAATCTATGCTTTAACTGTTGCATGTGCTTTGTCCATTCTCAGTTTGTTCTTTGTTTTCGTTGTTTGTTTGAGCTTCTAAGAAAAACAACTGAGTCGGCGGGTTTATGAGGCCACTGATGAAGCTTAACCTTTAGCAATTATTGATTCAATGAAAGAAAACAAATTTTCCTGTGGAAACAATATTTTTAAGAATATATGTAATATTTGTTTTGAAGTTCACACTTAACTTTTAGAAATTGTTTAGCTGGTTTTTATGCTATGTTGCTATGCTCTTCCCATAACGAGAGATTAGCTTATCACAACAGAGTTATCCTGTGTTAGAAATGCATAAAGAAACAACAAGTTCTGACCCTTTTGGGTTTTAGTGCCAAAATGGTATGATTCCCCTTGCAGGGTAGTCTCAGCCTCTGACCTCACGCCCATGTAAGGTTAGTGATCTGATTGTTTGAATTGGTCTGGACATCTGGGAGAAGTGAATGTTGCATTATTTTTTTTTCCGCGCGGAAACTAAGTTCAGCAATACAATTGTGAAAAGATGATCCATTACAGAAAATTATTTTAATTTTGCTCTATTTCTCATCTTCTGTGACGTGTTTTCCATGGCTAACTTGTTGCATGTTGGTCAGTTGATGTGGTGACATTTTCACGCTCTGAAACGAGGAAACGACTTGGGATTTGTTGCTTGTCATTAAGGTAAAACAGATTTATGGCTGAGTCTTGAGCAAAAAAACTGCCAATAAACACTCTTGAATATCCATACTCTTGAATTACCAGAAGATTAACAATCATCTTCATTTAAAGAGTTATAATCATGTTTGTTTCCCACCAGAGACAGCTGGGACAAGCAATGTACTTCTAATGCTTTTAAGGATTTTTTTTGTATTTACCGTTGCCTATACAGTTGGATGATCGTATCACAGTAAAATTACCTCTTTTGATATTTATGCAGTCACAGATACCGAACACATAGCCTTGTTTATCAATGCATTTTGTTCATTTATGAGGGACAAATGCCTGAAAAGATGACTTTAGGACAACAATTAGATTAGTCAAATATTTTTTCTGACTAGAAGGGATTCTGTTGCTTTCCTGATATCTGCAAATAACTCCGTAGTGGAGCAAAGACTTGCTTCTCCATCTTGTTTGGCATCCAGCATGGATGAACTAATGAGATTTAGCCTCAACCCCTGGGTTTTACGCACATTCTTTGATCCAAGTTCACACTCTGGGTTATTATGCAGTTCACCAATTTGCTTTATATTATTATCAATTTGTATTTAGTAAAGAAAATCAGGGATTTATGCTGGTTACCAAATTGTTTTAACTCTGGGTAAATTTTTGATTGGCCCTCTGTCTTTGTTAATCATTGTTGATACATTAGAATATATTGTGTGTACTTTGGTGAGTCCAAAAATAAAAAACACGTTAAAGTTAAGATATTTCAGTGACATTGGTCTAAATATCTACAAGTAAAAGCTAAATATGTCTCTGCTCCCTATACGAGCGAACGTGGGTTACGCTAGGCATTCTTGAGTACTGAGTAATTATTGCCTCAGACTTGAGTAGTTATTTGCAGCAGTTTTTTTAAAGACGCTCCTGTTATCATTGCTGTCTCAGCCAGTTTGAATGGTATATAATGCTCAGTAGAATTATATACAGGAACTAATACAGGTCATCATTCATTGTAATCATCATGCCCTTATCTTATTTGCTAGCTTTAAATAACTGAGTAATATAATATAATATAATATAATTGTTCTTTTTGGGCTGACTGTGCTTTAAAAATATAGTCCAGCAAAACCATAATCTCTTCTTGTTTAAATCAGCTCTTAAAACTCACATGTTCCAGTATGATAGCCATTCTCTTTTAGTATTTTTTATTGTTACTGATTCATTCAATTGCATGTCGGCTTTATTCCCTTTCGGGGTAGGATGCCCTTCCAGCCACAACCCATCGCTGGGAAACATTCACACACACGTTCACTCTTATCATTATGGACAATCGTTATTACTCAATTCACTTATAGCGCATGTCTTTGGACTTGTGAGGAAACCGGAGCACCCGGAGAAAACCCACGCAATCACAAGGAGAACATGCAAACTCCACACAGAAATGCCACCTGCTCCAGCCGAGCCTAGAACCAGCGACCTTCTTGCTGTGATTCGACCGTGCTACCCACTGCGCCACCTTGACGCTTTTGTTACTGATTTCAAAACGATAACTTGTTGTTTTCAAATTTAGCTTACCATCACTTTGGTCAGTATCTGTACTATTTGAATTGATATGATTTAAGTATCAGATTGCTACTGGAATTCTCTAAAGTGTACGTAAAATAAATATGAAAATGAAAAACACGAACACAACTGAAGCCTAAACAGCTGAATACAAGCTAACTATGCTAAAACAAAACAAGAAGGCACAAGCAGGGTTCAAAATCTACTAAGAACTAAAAAAGAAAATCAGGATGCGAACATAACTCACTGAACACAGGAATAAATAGTCATGAGTGGAAATTCATCAGTGGAAGCCTAAACATCGACCCCAACATACAGTTGATAACTGGGTAGAATCGTAGAAATTTAAATACAAAGAATAACAAATCCAAGACAGAACCATTACATTTTCTCAGTTTGGGTTATGAATCTGTATAGTGTTTCTTACAATTACGTAGTTATTAATACATCCATAATTGGGCTCAGGGCCAGTTTGGAATGTGTAAAATCAGTCCTCCCATCATTCACTGTGTCTAAACTGCTTTAACAATGAGACTGTAACTCTTAACCTGCCATTAAGAGCAGAGCGATTTGATTTTCTCTCCCTGTACATTAGTAAACAATCTAAAAGGCATTAGAAGCTTTTGAATGTGTTTGTTCACATGTCGAGAAAGCAGTCTGTGCTTTCTGGTGTACCCTCAAGCGACTATCCTTGTGTTTTCTTTGGCAGCCTGGGCTCAAGTGGATCTGCGGATGGAGGAGGCTGTGGAGGTTTACATGAGCGAGGCAACAGAAATCCCCTGCCTCTACACCTTCACCCAAACGCCCATCATGGTCATGGTGCAGTGGTTTGTGGTGAGTCCGTTTTAAATCTTTCTGGAATATGTTCAATCATTCTAGTGGTACTGATTTTACCCATAATCTTTAATTGAATTTACTTCAAATTAAATTAGATTAGTAGCATTTTCACAACAGAATATTCTATGTAATTATATAATTTTACTGTTTATTACTTATGTGCACACAAATGTATTAAATATTATTGAATGTGTACACATAAACTGCGATCATTGTGGAGAATGCGTAAATGGATTTATATGATTTTGGTTTCAGATCACTGTTAGTTTATCTCTACTGTAAAAACTGAAACAATGACAACATCAACATATCTTGCATAGGATACGAAGCCTTGAGTAGATGTTTTAAATAGATGTTTTATCACTGTACAGTGACAGAAGTGTGAGAGAGCAGTCGTATATAACTTCAATTTACATAGCAATCTTTCCCACAGCGGGAGCGTGACGGGCGTCGGGTAAGGATTTCCTACAGCGACCTGACCATGCAGAAAGTGGATGAGAACACTACCTACAGCGATCGGATCAGTGTGGAGGCAAATGATGATGGGGAAACTCTGACCATTCAGAATGTGAAGCTTTCGGATGAAAGGGAGTTTTTCTGTCAAGTTTCGGGTCTGGCTGCTGGAAGCGACGAGGGGAGGACTCTCTTGAAGGTGTTTGGTAAGTCTCATCTTAAAACTACTGTATAGACCCTATAAAACAATGGGGTCTGCATCCATGGTGTCATTTATAGATATTTGTAGAGAGCATTGGAGGCTCAAATTTGGTTTGACAGGTAATTTAATGTTAAGAATATATTTCATATTGCTATATGTTTTTTAAGTGTCTAGCTTTATAGTAAATTTAGGCTGCATTTCTAATGTCTTTCCACATTTTTACTTTTAGAACTTGTGTTCATCCTTCAACACTTCCTGAAAGTAAAAACGATTTTTGTAATGTAAATGTTAACTTGGCATTTTTAGATCCTCCGGAGCCACCGATCATTGAAGGTGTCCTCTCTGGTGTTTCTGTGTCCAGTGACTCTCCAGCTAAGGTACCTCATAATTGAATGATAGATAGATATGATGTTAGTACCATGACAAGTGTTCAACCCCTCATTTGTTTAGATTGCATCGTGTGAAACCAGAAGCGGTCATCCTAAGCCAAATATCACATGGTACCGTGACCACATCCCCATTCATCCAACAGGTGGATGTGAGTAAGACCTAGTCAATATTTTCCACTGACCACATAAATTGACTGCTTAATCTGGCATTCATGTGAATTTAACTTCTCTGTGACCACCTCCCTGAAATCAAACTTTTGTTGAACAAAGTGTGTTTTGGGTTTAATGTTTCCTCTGAAGTTCCTTGACCTAGTTTTGAATAAGGGATTCAGCAGGCCAGTACTTCTCCTTTTAGTGTGACCTGCATTGTTTGATCCTGTTTTTGTACACCTTAAAAACTATTGTATGAAAGATTGTGTCTGACGGGGTGCACAACAACTGTCTTTTGCCATGAAGTTGAGTGTTTGTCTGTTGTGTGTACTTCATTGCAGTGGTGAATGTGGTGACGCTAGTGACGAGGGAATCCAGTGGTCTCTACACAGTGGAGAGTGAGTTGCAATATAAGGTGACCAAAGAGGACAAAGACGCCCACTTTTCATGTGAGGTCAGCTACTTCGTTCCTGGAGCAGTCAGGACATCAGAGTCTAAAGGAATCAATATTACAGTTCACTGTAAGTTCTACTAACAAAAGTATGTTTAGCAATTATTTTTACAGATGATGAATGATAAGCATATACAATTAAATATATAAATCATTCTGTATTCATTCTGTTTTGTGTACATGTGAGATTATTTGGTTGATTGTTTTTCCGTATTGATTGTCGAGCTATGACATTTTTTAACAAAAGTGTGAGGGTTTTGTGTCATATCATGAAACAAACTGGCCTTATATCTTAAATCTCTGACCTTCACATATAAATTGATAACGTAATAGTGTTATACTGTTGTAAAGTTGGCTATATTGGATTCCTCTAAAGGACTACACTTCCCATCACGCACTGTCCAGTGTCCACCAATGGTTGTGTTCCCAGATGTTTTGTCCTTTATGAACTTTTTGGAACGTTGGCCTATTCTCTTCATCTTCGTCTGTTTTCTCCATCATTGTTTTTTCCTCTGTGTTTTAACTCTAAGGAGGGAGGTTGGTTTTGTTTACTCATCCTCTCCATGTTCACTGATCCCCCACTTTATGTGAAATATTAATATGATCTGTTATCACAGTAAAAACAGGATTATTTTCAATCCTTAATTTTTGTTTAAACGTATTTTAAACAAATGTTTGTTCCAAAGATCCCACAACGAATGTGGAGATGTGGAAAGAGTTGCCTCACGGTCTTGTCAAGGAGGGGGACACAGTAGAGATTCATTGCCATGGTGATGGGAACCCCCCAGCACCTATCATTTTCAACAGAGAACAAGTGAGAACAACTTATTTTATCAGTTATCATGTGTGTCTGCAATAACTGTAGTAGAAGCAGTTGTCTGGCAGGGACAATGACAGACTGAACATGTCAACCTGACGACTTTTCCAATGTTTAGATGGTAGACTTTGAAAGATAAAGAAAATTGTGATATGAAGGGAAAATTAAAGCTTGAGTAACAGTTTGATTGAGTTATTTAATTATGTGTTCTATTTTTGTTCTTTTTTTGCACTTACTAGCATTTTAAGAACATTGGCCACATTCAATTTGAACCTTTTACTGTTAGAATATACTTCTCTGGTTAAGGATAATATATATTTCCTGAGTATATATCAATTTTACTAGTTCTGAATCAAAAGACTTCATATATAGGTGATATGAATGTCTGTTTAAGGTTACTAATTTGGTTAAGGTTAGGGTTTAGGGTTAGGTTTAGAGTTAGGGTTGGGGTTAGGGTTAGGATTGGGGTTGGGTTTAGAATTAGAGTTGGGGTAGGGGGTGAGGTTAGGTTTAGAGTTAGGGTTAGGGTTATTATCTTTATAGATAAGATAAAGAGATCAAAGTGAACAGTCTGACTCAAGATTAAGAAAAATGTAAGCTTATACAGTAGTTTTGTCCTCTGTGTAATTATTCACTGCTAAACGTAATTTTTATTCACTTAAAATAACTAAACATTTGGTTTCTGTTTATTTTTAGCAATGAATTGTTTTATTGAGCTTAAAAAGTAAGCCACAAGCTGTCTTTTAATGCAAGAAAAACTTCATATATGATCAAATTTCAAAGAAAGTAGGTTTTGAAAAATGCATAATTAGTTAGACAAAGGGAAAGAAGAATGGAGTCATTGCATCGAGTGTCCTCCTACAGCTGTTTGGCGCAGGAGCACAGCACCACACTGGGATAGTAAAAGTGTGTTAATTCGGTTAAATACAGGTAATCTTTGACCATTTTTATGGTGTTTTCATTCACAAGCAAATGGTGTTCGACAAAAAAGAGCTCCAAATGAACCTAAATAATGTGCCCTTCCTGACCATTACAGCTATGCTGTAGCACACCTCAGATGGGTGTTACTCTGGAATAAATGCAAGTAAACATGGTACTGAAATTGAGAGTAAATTTTTTTTTGCTTCTAGTCTCAACTTTACTTACTCTCTATGAAACAGATGTCAGTGTTCTATACTGTCCTTTTTTGCATCACTAATTTAGTACAGAATTCAAGATAAACAGAAAAAAATATAACAGACCCATTTCTGACTAAAACCAATGTTAGGCTTTAAAAAAACTTTTTCAGTGCAAGTATGTTGAATGACTTGTCAACAATGGACCTAAGCCAATCAGAATCAAGAGAGGTAAAAAAACACAGAAAGATTGTAAACAAGGTAAATGCATCATTTAAGCAGAATTAAGGGAACATTAATTAATTTCATTTATTTTTGCATGTTTTATCTTTTTTTTTAATTTCTTTTATGATTTTTGGTATTTTAAAGTGTTTTATGACTCTTTTAAATAAGGCTTTGTTTACAAACCCCGAGTTTGTGAAATGTTCTAGATTAATAAAGTGGGTAGTTTTCTATGCTTGGAGCTATTTGCAGGCCAGGGGTTTGAGTGTGGTTTTCTCTTCTGTTGTGTAATGTGCATGTCTGTTCATCTGCTATCAGTCAGATGCTGAGCTGGACTCGTATGAGGGGCTTCTGCTGCTGAAGGACGTGTCCCGAGTGGACAGCGGTGTGTATGAATGTCACGCTCTGGATCTGGATGAGGTTCTAGACACTCTGCAGCTCACGGTTCATTGTGAGTAGATCATTGTGCCAAAACACTGTTTCCTATCACTGGCATCTGTTAGAATATTGTTTCATTACAACGCATTCCTGTTGAATGATAAAAGGTTTTAGGAAGATAGCGATTCTTTTGTTCAAAGTGAAATCAATTGAGATGGTCCATCAAACATATGTAGTCAGGATTCTTTTATTTTGGATAGTTGGATGTTAGCTTCTAGCTTGATTTAATTCACTGATGCGTTCATTTAGGTTTTGTTGTAACTGTGCAGATCTGGACCCTGCTGTTGTGGTGCCCAAAGACTCAGAAGTCATGCTTAGAGGAGAGAGTCTGACTGCCACCTGCAATGCCTTGTCTTCTTTAGAGACGTCCACTGTCTGGTTCAAGGTCATTTAATCCTCCTAACTCTGTGGTGTGCCTGCTAAAAGTCAACTTGAGATAATTAGACCTTAAAAGTTAGGCCTGGGCTGAACCAAGCTCAACAGATTTCAGCCCTGAACTTGATCTTTTTTACCAGCCTGAACCCGGCCCAAGTCTGATATTGTGCATGCAAGCAGCTTTTCAAAAATGAATCATTTATACACTTATGATTACATTTTTTGGCACGTTACACTATCAGCTGGCTCATTATTTACGTAGTGAAAACTTTTCTTATATATTAATGGTATTCTGGGTCCTCCTGGATCCATATAAATCTCCCCGTACTTCTGATCATATAGCAAGATCAAGATTGCTTCTACTGTTGAGCTGTTATTAAAGTGTTTTTAAATCTGATACAATGAAATAGTCGCTCAATCTGGTTTTATTCTCATGAGCTGATGATCTATCCTCACTGATGCAAATAAAGATGGTGTTGCTTCAGTTTACTAGTCTATTTGATTGCACTTTCTGATGCTTTCATTAATAAAAAGTAAAATTAAGGATACTTTTTAATTATCTTCATTGCTTAAAAGGCTCAAAGTAAGGTTCCTTTAAAGTCCGGATCACCAGTTTGTCACTTTATAAACCCATCAAAACGTCCCCTTTCAAATATGTTTCAAATATGTTCATTTATTGGATACATATTCTAAATGTCTTTGGCAGAAGTGAGGCATTTGAATCTAGTTTAATAAATAAAATTTTAAAAATTAATCTATGCTCTCTCTCTATCTATCTATCTGTACTATATATATATATATATATATATATATATATATATATATATATATATATATATATATATATATATATATATATATATATATATATATATATATATATATATACACTGTACAGAACAGACCAAAAGTTTGGACATCCCTTCTCATTCAAAATGTTTTCTTTATTTTCATGACTATGAAAATTGAAAATGGTAGATTAAAACTGAAGGCATATATACTATGAATTAACATGTGTGGAATAGTATACATAACACAAAAAAAAAGAGAGATGGTTTCCTCCATCTGCTCCTTAAAGTTCTTTGGTTTGCTTTTGTAGGATGGAACAGAGGTGGGTAAAGGGCACGTGATGCAGCTTCAGGATGCCACCTTTGACACCGCAGGACAGTACGACTGTGAAGTGACTGTGCCGTCTCTGCCCGGCCTGGTAACCAGAGGCTCCGTCCACATCATCGTACAGGGTGAGGAGGAGGAACTCAAGAGTTAACAAAAAATAGAAGTCATTACATGATGTTTAAATATTATGTGAAGTTCCGTGAACGCAATTTTGGGAGGAGCAATCAGATACTTAGCAAGCAATCTACAGGTGTTTTCAATCCTTCTGCTAGCTCCAAGATATAAAACCATAACCACTCTACTTTCAATTCGACTATGAAATGCAAAATTTCCACCCTCCACCCCTGTCTCCACATCTCACAGGGGGGGCGTTCTTGGGCCCAGATCGCTTCTCGCCCCGAGGCTCTCCCGCAGACAGCTCGCCCAGTACGCTTATCTTAATCTCGCCACATACGCTTACGTTTTCTGGGCTAATTCTATGTAAGCAAACTCGTGAATTACCCATTGTGTGTTTTATTCCAGTGCAAACATTTCTCCAAAGTAGGTTTAAAAGTATTCATGATGTGTAAGGCACAAGGTGTTCTGAGTAATGTGAGCACTCGAGCTATCCAACAAACTTTTAATTCTTTAAAACGTTTTAATTCTAAGAGCCTTTCCCAAGGACAGGGAAGAAACTGAGGGTTGTCTGTGCATTCATAAATGCTTCATTTTTAAAACCGCACAGAGTCTATAGTCTTATCGAAATAAAAAACGTTGATTGTGCCACATTCAGTTACAAACCCACCCATTTTGAACCCTAATTTATAGTTTGAGGTTTGTGCAAAAAATTATCAGTTAATCCGTGTGGCAGTCAAAAGCTAGGTTATTTGTTGCATGTGACCCATTTAGTTAACTCTATTAATCGCTGTTTTATATTAACATGCTGTATTTAACATACTTTTATTTTCACACACAATCAAATGGACCCAATGTCTTTTTTCACTCAACTATAAATGCACTGCACATCTCATAAGGTTCAGTCTGATGCAAATCTATCCTTGAGTTAGACTCTTGTGTGTTTCTCAGCCTCAGAAGTGTGTATATTCCCAAATGCTCTATGGGCCTGATCCGTCTTCTAGCTCTACCTCCTGTGTAGTTGTTGCTGACACAAGTGTATTGCCCTGGAGTGTTCTTCTTTTTCTGCATCTGCTCGATCCCTTGAACTCAAGCATTAAGTGCAGCTCATTCTGGGTTCTCATCTGGGTCAGATTGACTTGAAATTCACACCACTGTTTTCCAGTTCGTATTAGAAGTATTGTACTGTACTGAAAACAAGGTTTACTTTTTATAAATTGCCCATTAGTGATTTCATATTATATTACTTTCTGATATTTACTACAAATATCATCAAAGATGGGTGACTGTATCCCTGCAGGTGCTCCAGAGGTGAAAGATGCCGACAAGGACATTGAACTAATGGAGAGGGTCGGGGTCTGGGTCAATCTGAGCTGTGAGGTGAGGGGTTTCCCTCGTCCCAGTGTGATTTGGATCATAACTGGCAGTCAGGTAGCCTCATGTTCCCCACAAACACACAGCTCTCATGTTGTAATGATGTCAGATTAACCCATGCGCTGTGTGTGTTAGACTCAGAGCTGGCGTGAGGTAACCAAACGAGAGACAGATGACCATGTTCACAGTGTTGTGATGCTGAAAGTTACCACCGACACTGTCGCCATCTGCAACTCAACCAATGACTTTGGAATAGAGACCAAGACTTACATCATTCGGAGCAGTAAGAGTCCATTCATTTATTTCCACTGAACCAAAACCACTGGAAAGCTTATTTTAATCGATATTTTAACCCCATTTCTGAGAATGAGAAAACAAATATGAAGTTCCGGAAATTAAAATATGCATTAAACAAATATATTTAATTCTGTTAAATTAGTTGTAAATTAAGTAGAATAATGACTAGTGATTTGATGAGGATCTTTAAGAACATTAACTAAATTGTACCATTAGTCAGCATGTTGTTTTTTCATTAACTTTTTTCCTTTGTTCTCTCTCAGTTCCTTTTCTCCAGACTCCCACGGCTAGAAAAACATCAGGTAGGGTGATGGTGTAGTTAAATCTTTCTAACATCAACACTCAATCCATCTCATCCCTGTAAAATCCAGTCCAAGCAAACAATGAAAGATGATCTAATGTGTGTGATGAATAATTCATAGCCTCTCTATGGCTAACTTGGCTGCTCATGCTGGCCTCTAGGCATTTATTTAAAATTCTGTGTGAAGAAGGCATAGAGCAAAAAAACTTGCAGAAATTGAAGTAGACGTTACTTCAGATAGCAGGCCTGGTCCAGCTCTGAATGTTTTTCAAGATGAATGTATAATTAGTCATTTGTGAATATTTGAACAAATGTACTGAAGTGTTGGGCTGAAGCCGAGGCTATTTCAGTTTATTGGAGAACAGTGTGGTGGCAGCCTGCTGCTTTATGAACTTGTAAAATTCATTCTCAGACAATTGAGAGTCTTCTTTCTCTGTGTTTTTATAACATTTGGTGACTCTTCATCTCAAATGTGCTCCTTCGTTTTCTTCATTGGACTCAGAGGAAAATGTGCCCTTATTCCATCCTTCTAAAAAGCCATAATTATGTCTCATTTACAAGAGCGTATATTTTATGAGGTCTCCGGGGTACTGAAATATTCCTGCTGTTGTTCTAAAAGTGGAATGTCATGCTCTTAAATGTTTTAGCTTCTTCTGTTGCTAATACTAATAGATGACTGGTTACTGTAACCTCTTCGAGAATTAATTTTGTATTTTAAAAATCTTTTTTCCCCTAATCCAATCCTTTATATACTCAATAGTTTTATATACAAAAATTGTTTTCAGAATGAAAGAAAAGATTTTATCTCGTGGCTAAGTTTTTACTGAATCTAAACCATTGACGCTAACCCTGTCTTTTAGTATATATTACTTTTAGTATGTATTTGTTTGGTGTGTAGTATATTAGTATGTTGTTTCTAAAGCTAAGATAAATCTTTGTTCCCTGGTTGCTGATCACTGTTTACTATATCTTGCTAATGGTAACGCTGAAAGCTAATTGCCTTATCACGGCATATCACACTTCTATGCTAGCTTACAGTTAGATGTGTATTAGAATTTTTGATCACCCTCATAACAAAAGTTTTCTTTTTTAATCTGGCGCTCATTTTCTACTCAATGATTGTATCACGTTTCCTCATGGTTAGAACATGCTTGCTGCTAATAGGTTGTTTCTGAGTATAACTGGTTTGACTTTGTTTTTTTACAGTGGATAACAGTGGAGTGATTATTGTGGTTATTATTGTAAGCATCCTGCTGCTTGCCATTCTGGGCAGTGTCTTCTACTTCCTGTATAAGAAGGGAAAGTTATTATGTGGACGCTCTGGCAAGCAAGAAATGTAAGACACAATTTTACAGTTTAAAAGACTTTGTACTGATGAATGACAATGTATGCTTTGAAAATGTCTCAAAAACATTTTTTAACACAATGAATAAAAACCATTTATTTGTCATAAAAAAAATTTTACTATTAGTATTGAATATTTAATAAGAGAGAAATTTCCTCGATGGCTGCGAATCCATATTTCATATATCCATATATCTCAGGGAGTCTACAAATCTACTCTTAAAAATTACTCCATTTTTCATTTGATCCATTTAAAAGTTGTAGACATTTGTTGAATTTATCTGGATGTACAGTATGATAACATGACATGATTTTATTTTGCAAAAACAAATAAAACAATATACTGACATGTTCAACTCTCTGTGGATCTCAACAGCCTTAATGCCTATACTGTCAAAGACAAAAGCAACAAAGAAGACATTGTGGTAGAGATGAAGCCCAAAAAGACAGAAGACTCTGTCCTACTGAAGGCTGTCAATGGAGAAAAGAAACCTCCCAATGACCTGGTGAGCATGCCCACGTTTACCTAGTAAACACAAGCCATGATTGAACAGCATCTTTTTAATCTTACATTTTTGCAGAACATTGCTCTCAGCTCAAGTGAAAAAGCTTGAGAAGGACTAAAGATGGTATCCGTACCTCCCTGCTGACCCAAAAACAATGTCTTAAGAGGTGGAGGATGTTCTGTGGACACTACTGTGTGAGAACTGCAAGGATAAGTGGGACACAAGCATCTTGATCCATAATGGAAGATTGTTCTCGATTTTTCTACTGTTCACCAACATTTTCTTCAACCTTCGGATTGGTCAAGGGCCTTATTGGGAAAACAAGCATGATGAATTTTTGAACCGCACTGAGTATGTCTTTACACAATTACCAGTTAAATAACTTCACATTCGCACTCTCATCTGAAAAGTCTCTAAATTTTCAAGTCTTATTTTTTATATTTTGCATAAAACAAGGAGCAAACAGTTTCTGACATGCTTCTGACAAAACATAGTCCAACCATTCCATAGGAAACCTTGCTTTCCTTAAAGACAGGGTATATTGCCTTGAGATAAAGTACAACCATTAACTGCATTTTATTTCCAAATTTAACTACATTTAGGAATAAAACATTTTATAATAGTATGTTATGTCAATCCGAAGCCTTAAGAATACCTCTTTTCAGGAAGCCAAAAAATTGTTTCACTAACGCTAGTTTTGTTTGGAGCATTCATAAATGTTCTGCTGGGGTGACCCCGTGCTGTTTTAGCATGTTAACCCACTCAAAAGTATTCAACAAACTAATGTTTGTGTGGACAAAGACATAGCTTATCCCTCACTGCTGCAGCGATCTTTAAAACCGATCATAATCAACACTGGAAGAGAAGGGTATAGCTGAGCTTTGTGCGCACTGGTCTTCAAGTCTTTCATGTTGCTGCACTGGCACACGAAAGTAGACACATTCAATGTTCAGTGACACTCTCCAATAAAACTGAATGTATTTCAAAGGCACCACACAATAACACTAGTTCACTCTGCTTGTTTCTAAAATGAGGCTCTCAGTTTTTTAGTTCTTGAACATGTATATATTATAAATATGTTTGTCTGCATCGTATGTCTGCACCTAATTCTGCAGTGGTGTGCTTTTCTAAGTTTTTCCAGAAAAGACTTAGTTTTCTTGTTTTGCCCATTATGTCAGCTATTATGAGGATTTTGTGTGATTTGTATTGTTCAGTTGATCTGATACTTCAGGAAATCCTAGTGGGCCAAATAACAAGGGAGACAAATCAGAAGTTAGTTATTTTGAATACACAGGCCTCCATGATGTTTAGGGTAAACATGGACAGAATCCCCACGAGCATCTGTCTCCTGCAGAGCTTGGGTAGTGTTTGTAAATAGTGTTAGAATGAAACCATATTTCATGTGCATTTGGACTGCTGAGGGAATCACCACCTGCAAAAAGCTGCCTTTATTTCTCTTCAGTCTTAGTCAACACTTCTGCTGTCATGATTGTCTTGTGCATGTATTCTTGCTTTTTGTCCATGACTAATTGTTTGTTTTCTTAAAGAAATCATTTATGTTTCTGAATGAGAACATGCAGGGATAATTCTTGCTGACCAGGTCATCCTGACGTGTTGCCAAAGCTGCTTGTGTTTCTTTCACAAAGCCAATACTGGCACAGCTGAGCTTTTGCAGTCCTCAAAAGAGGTAGTGGTGGAAGTCATGAAAATACATCCTTTTGCTAATGATTATTTGTTGAAGGATTCAGGGTGGAGGATTATTTTTTTATCAAGAAGTATCTTGTTGATGAGTAAGAGAAGGATGACTTCCTTGACTGGCAGATGAATTGGTACAATGAATCATAAGGTCTATATCAGTCTGCCGTGTGTGGTAGAATATTTGTGATCTGAGAGTCCAGGTTCTCACATCTTCAGCCTTCATGTACCTTTTTAGCAAATCAAGTCAGAAAGCGCACCTAGAAGTTACCCTATAAAGCATACAAGGGATCCTATCTAATTTGGGTAAATTCTAGAAACACTTTACTCATGGCCAAAAGAAGTCTGTGGAGAAATGGCCCCTTAATGATGAATATAGAAACATCAGCAAAATCTGAGGTACCAAAACTAGTTTCCACTGCAACAGCGAAGGGGTAGAGCTCAAAGTATAACACCCAGGAGCAGCTGACGAAGCACAAGCAATTGTTCAAATGGAAATAGAGTCCTAAATAACTCCCCACCAATGTTCTTTCAAATCAGGCTCTGTTTTATCAAGGGGACACCTTCATTGACATTCAGGAATTTGCACTTCAAGGTTTGTGAAAAACATAGTCCAGGAACTCCATTAGAGGGTCTACGTATGACAATACAGAAATCAAATATTGACATTTTAATGCTTTCAATTCAAGAAATGCACTCACAAGTTCAATTTTGCATGATCAGATGCTGCCCCTGACAATGTAACACAAACTGCATATGTACACTGGGCGCAGCAGCTGAACATGTGTCTGGAAGCCCACAAACACATTTCCCATATCTTCATAGCTGTCTTATTGATTCCCTGATGACAGGTGGACAATAACAATGTTTCACAGATATTGGATGGTGGAGTCCACTGCCTAATGGTTTGAATGCTAAATCTCTGGAATTTTGTTCAAAAGGGAAATTAACAACTTTATGGTTATGCAACAACATGTGGATGGGTGCTTAATGAATGCATTTTAGGGTTGAGTATTGGTTAAAGGAGAGGTGGCCAAGGAAGGGATAAAGTACAGCACAATATAGCTTCAACTTTCGTGCAACATGCCTGATTCTAATATGCTCCTTTTAGCTTGTTTGAAGCTTGTTACTCTGGTGTCTCCAAAAACTCCCTGGTTTTGGGTTTTCCGTACATCCACCTATAAAATGTTCCAGGTGTTGGAGGGAGCGTCTCAAACACTAACAAAGATTGGGTTCTGAGGAAGCTTGTGTCAGTAATGCAGAAGATGTAAGGGACTGGATGGAAATAAGTTCAGAGGTAGTTAGGTGCTTAATTATTGAGAGCCTTGAAGGTAGCCAGAACTATATATGAAACTCAATGAGCAACCAGTGAAGACTGAACTGGAGGGTGTTTTTGTTATCAGACTTGCTTCAACATTCCGAATAACTACAATATGTGAAAGTATTCGGACATAGGTTTCTATAATTAAACTATGATGTGACATCCACAATCCTTTTTGGGAACTTTCCACTGGGGAAACGAATTAATTTCATTGTGAAGTGGGTGGTTGCTGGTTTTTAGCTTACTTGGAAAGATGTGTTCAGCAGAAGGAAGAAACCCATGTATCTTTGGAAGCACTCAAGGTGAAGAAACTAAAGAAACTTTCTGGTGAAGTTTTTCTGGACCTTTTAGTTTTTAGTTACAACTTGATTCGTCATTGAAATGAGTAATTCCTTTACTGTACAGTTTTTCTTGTTGATTGTGTGGTTTTACTTTGGTTAGTGCTTGAAACATGTGTTATATTCATCAGTGCTCGAGGAAGTTCAACTCTAATAACTCTTGGACTATTGTTAGTGCTAAACTCTCTCTTGGACAGTTCACATTTGATTACAGCAGCACTCATGCATTCTTTCAGCCTCATGTCATTTTACTGTCAAATTAAATTCAATATTGAAGAAGCAGACTCATCCTGTCTCTTCTGCAGTTTGGATCAATTTATTGTCTTAAAAGCATTGCACCTTTTTTCTCTTTAACTGTTGTTTCCAGTTTAATACTTTGTGAGCCTGAACACTGTCAAACTACGGCAATCCACACTGGCACCTTTTCCCCTGTCCTTTAAAAGCGGAATCTAGCATTCTTTTTCCCAGTGTTCGCAGCACAATGTTTTATTCCAGTTCATGTTTTTCCAAATCATTTGTGATTGTAAATGATGTGCTTGTGGTTTGATGCTTGCTGTTTTTTTATATGATATTTCGCCAAAAATAAAGGTGTTCTGCCTTCAGGTAATGTTTGTATGACACATTTTGAAAACCTTGGAAAGATAAATTAGATAAATGTAAAATAACTAAAAGCACTTTCACTAATCTCTTAGACCAGATCTCAAATGAAAACATTCGGGTTTGCTTAGCCACGAGTGTAAATGTGCATCAAGTTTTTTGCTGCTACTCATGGTAGATATGGATACTATAACTCTACCTCTGCAGAAACACTCACATGGGTGAAAAAAGAAATCACACTCATTATGTTTTTATCAGTTCTCCTAGTTCTCATGTGCTGTCAAAAAAGCGGCGTAACATCATCATTTTGTGTGTGTGAGAACAGGAAAGCAGCAACAAATCCATGACACACACTTAATGCTTGAGACTTGAGAAGCTTTAGCATCAGTGTTGGGTGTAACTAGTTACAAAGTAATTAATTAATGTAATAATATTACTTTTTTATCTAGTAGTGTAAGGCATTACTCATCTGATAAAGGTAATATTATTACAGTTTTTCCAAATTAGTTACTTGAGTTACATTTGCCAATAGAACCTTCATCCCTCACAAGGCCCACACACAGAAAACAGAAGGTAAGGGAAGGGGGCGCAAATGGAACAGTGATTGGTCTGGGTTTGGCACAAGGTAACAATTACCGCTATCACCAATTGGTCAACACCTGGCAGCAGAGCGCAAAGACAGATGGGGAAAAACGGAAGCATCAACAACAGCAAGCTCTTTTTCAGAGGAAAGTTCCCAGCAATAGAAAGATAATTTGGAAAAAATTAATGTGGAGATTCAGTCATTGTTTTGAACATATTCAACAGAATTAAAATATGCAGCAACAGCACGGACATATCATGACATGAACAAGCACCCCCACAAACAGCAAAAACATTCATTTGAACATAAAGTACAAAGTCCAAATCTGAAAAATAAGATTGTTGCCGTGTACATAGTAAAAGAAGTGTTACCTCTAAAAAGAAAGACCCTAAATAACACTACTCCTTTGTATTTTCTCCATCCATCTGATGCATCTCAAGCAATTATGGAGTAATTTAAAAAATGTTTAACTAGTAATAATGTTCTGTTTTTACTTCTGCAGCAAATCCTCACTCACATGCGAGTAACGAGCGGAGATGCTATCTTTTGCAAAGTAATCGCTCAAACTAATCCAAACAAGTGAATTATTTGAGCGAGCTGGTGTAACATAAACCAAGGAGGTTCTCCCACTGTACCCAGAGTGTGTGGAGTCGCTGCACACCCCAGTTCCTCGTCTTCATTTCTTTCCAACAAAGAGTAAACTTCCTTTGTTTGTATAAGTTTGAGCTGTTTTCCTGTTAGTCACTATCTGTTAAAGCATGTTAATAAGACAATGTCTCAAACGTTCAGGTCCTGTGGATATGAAGGATTGATTGCATTAAGTTAAGTCTTAATTAAGTTAACAGCTTTTCTGTGGGAACTAGCAGTGAGTTGGGTTTGAGGACATTTGTTGAGTTTCAATAAGCTTTCAATTATGTCCCCTTGTCTCAATCACATCACCTGGCACGGATGTAAACTGCAGTACATTGCATACAATAGTACATCGCTGTTCACTGCCAAGGCGCCCAGGTTCAACGCGGTTGTGATGATCTCTGTTTCTGCTACAGAGTCTCTGGTACTGTGCAAGGAGATAGATTCCCTTTTATGCAAAGTTGCAAGCAAGCCGGACACTCCTGCTGACTTGGAAAGAGGGTTTTACAGTCTGTACTGTCTAGTTCCAAAGCATACAAGCGGGTTGCTACCAATTCTCGACCTGTGTCTCATGAATGATCTTCTCCTGAAACTGTCATATGGGATGATTTCTCTCAGACACACCATGCAGTCTGTCTAGGGGATTGGTTCACTTACAATAGATTTGAAAGATGCATACTTTCATGTGAGTATACTCCCTTGGCACAGAACCTTTCTTTTGTTTGTCCTTGAAGGTCGAGTGTTTCATTCATGTTTCTGCATTCTTCCCTTTCGTGTCTCTGTCCTATGGTACCTATAAATGAAGGGATTAGAATACTGGCATATCTGGATAGTTGGGTGATGTTAGTTAAATCTCTGTCACAGATGACTTGTCAAAGAGACAGGGTCTTATGTAACCTACAGAGTTTGCACAGGCTCCTGGAGCATATGCTCCAGTCTGGTCGGTCCATGTGAGACCTCTCCAGTTTTGGTTCAATCTCCAATTCCTGTCACGTGCATGATGTCTAGGGCAACTGAGCAGGATCGTGACACCTCATTGCGGCCTCCATCTTCATTTTTGGAGAGACATTGATCTCATCCATGCCTGGGTCCCCCTTAGAGGACTTTCACAGCATTTACTGACCATCGATGCAGTAAAGACAATGGCCAGTGTTTACCAAGGATTGGTAGGACAGACAACACGGCGGCGATGGCGTAAGTCAATCCACAGTGATGGTGTCTGTCACTAATCGGAGTATCCCAGGCTCTTCTCAGAATAGATGTGCTGGTGGATTGTTGACTCAGGAAGAAATGCCTATATGCATTTCCCCCAGTGTGCCTCCTTTCACCCCTCCTGTGCTAGACCAGGAAGGACAAAGGAGAGGTCCTAGCAGTGGCCCCTTATTGGCCCATCAGACCTTGAATTGCAGACCTCTGATCCCTGGTGTAAATCCCATGCAGTCAGACCTCCTGACCCAGGGATGTGGGCACAAGCACCCACACCCAGAACTATGGGACTTCCATGTCTGGTACCTGAAGGTGATCCAACTTTCTGTGCTTCAGACACTATGTGCTCCCTGTACTATAGCTTGTTATGCTGGCAATAGGTAGTTTTGTGAACTTGTGTCACTCTCACCAAGTAGACCCAAGCAGCTGCCCTGTTGAACTCATACTAACTGTCACCGTTCACCCTGACAGTTTATGTCGCTGGGATTTCTGCTAATCAACTTCCAAGTGAAGGTGTATTGTTGGGTTAACACAAGTTAATGTTCAGATTCCTCAGAAGAGCCAAAAGGGTTAGACCCTCTAGACCTTGATTCCCTCTTGGGACCTTTCAATAGTCTTCAAGTGACTCCTTTCAAGCAGCTTCATAAGAGCTTAAGTTCCTTTCAATTAAGACAGCGCTTCTGGTTGTTTTAGCCTTGATCAAGAGGGTGGGCGATCTGCAGGCACTCTCTGTCAACGAGACATGGTCACAGTTTGGACCTGGTGAGTTTCGTGTTATCCTTAAGCCCAGGCTTGGATATGTGCCCAAGGTTCTTACCATCACCTTCAAGACTCAGGTAGTGAACCTTTAAGATCTGCCCCAAGAGGAGGCAATTCCAACCCCTGGTTCTAACTGCTCGGCCCGAGCACTGAGTATTTATGTCGAAAGAACTTGGAACATTAGAAGTTCTTATTAGCTCTTTGTATGCTTTGGAGGACAGCAGACGATAGGGAAGGCTGTCTCCAAACAGAGGTTTGCTCACTAGCTAGTGGCCATCTCTACCGCATACACAGCATTCTATTTCCCTTGCATATTGAAGTTAAGTGCCCACTCTGTCAGGGGAGTTACAGCCTCCTCGGCATTGGCAAAAGGTAATCCGCTGGCAGAGATCTGCGAGGCTACTGATTGGTCGACACCCAACAACTTTGCTAGGTACTATAAAATGTCCATTGAATCTGTCTATTCAGCCATGCTGGGAGGAGGCAGCATTGACTGAACTCTATGAAAGAGTGTCCAGCTTGGCTTGTGCTATTCTCAAATTATCAGTGCACAATTTTACCCCTGAAGAAACGAAAGTCTTTTCCAGCTTGGCTCCAGCTATGAATTCAGAAACTTCAAGCTTCAGATTATTAATGGGTTTAATTAACTGATCTGACTTGTCTAAGATTGGATAAACAATTTGAGAGGGTTGGTTAGCTCTTTTAAACTGTACAAAAAGCAATTGTCAAACCACGTAAAAATATCAAATTTTGGTGTGAACAAATCCAGTAGGTTACAAAAACAATTAAACCTGAAGTTTTCAGGTTTATGTGAATAATTGTTCAATTCAATTCTTATTATTACTTCAGAAGTGATTCAATGTAGTTAGAGGAAAACCAAAATATTGACCTAATTCAACAGAATTTTTTGTCTCTAACCCATCAATGCTTAATATCCTTGTGAGATTGGGAAACCATCTGGAGCAAGGGTGCCCTCTAAAGTTCACTAACAGCACACACAACTGTGCTTCAACTCAGTGTTTAAGAAATGAAATGAAATGGATCACAGAAACCAATAAAATTGGAGAAACATTTCTTGAATTCTTAAAAGTAATCTATTAAACATAATACAACTATTTTATAGGAAACATGTTTCTGTTCCTCAATTATGGTTTCAAATTATTAAAAAACTAAAATGAGCAGAATATCAGTCACTCGTCACAAAATGAGGTTTTACTTCATTTTACACAAAACGACATGCAATTCATTTAACATTTCAGTCTATGCCATTATGTTTACGCTTTGATTAACTAATCATTAAAGTATGACATTTTTTTAAATTAGATGGCATGACAGATGTCGGAGGACGTCCAGTTGGAGATGTGCCCAGCCGAAAGCTTCAGCAGTCCACCATGACCAATAACTGGTTTTAGCTCAGATTCAGGAATGTTTGATTTATGACATTTAGAGGATATCTGTGATTGAACAAAAGCTTCTTTTTTTTTTTTTGAAGAGCCAAAGTTAGAAGCAGCAATATAGAGATGAAGCCAGCAGTGGAGCTGTAGCTGTTATTTGCAACAGCCCCAACATTTTTGTAACTTCTGTAAAAAACCCATATGTTTTCTTAAATTGTGAGGGATCATCACATTGCTCACATTGGTTGATTCATGCTCTATGTTATTTATTGCTACTGCCAAATCATTTGAGAAATAAATTATTTATATTACTTTTTATATATATATTTTTTATATATTTTATATATTTTATCAGGAGTGCTCACAGAGTTGATGCACTCTTTTATGGCCAAAAACCTTCCACAGATTGAGTTTTTATAACAGGTGTTCCTTAAATGGCTTTTCAGTCACTGCTCCTTTAGAAGTATTAGAGTCAAAAAATTTGTTCATCTTAAGGGAAAAAGTAACTGCAAAGTAACTAATGATAAATTGTGATAATCAAGTTCCCGGGTTCAGATGACTATGTGCCACTAATTGTTATTAATTCACCACCATACAAGCATGACAATAGAAGGAGAATCCTTTGGAAGTTTCCCGGAGCTCTATAAGATTTTTGTTAAAAACTCTCGGTCCCATGTGTCGAGGAAGAGCAATCAGATAAGAGAACCTAAACCTTGTTAATATCATTCTGGGAAGAGATCACAGCAAAGACAAATGTCACTTTGTTTTTATTTATTCTAATACTTTAATTTAAATACATTAAATGAAATACATGATGTCACATTCTGCGAATCACTGTTATTCGCACCAGACTAGGAAGTCTAATAACCTTGCTGTGTCTCAGATAATACTGGAGCTAAGCAGGATGTGTGTTAATGCCATGGTGCTCAGATCCTTATTCCCCTCCCCAGCCCTTAGCCAAGGGAAGAAGAAAGCTGCAAACCTTGTCTTGCATCATTTACGTGATCCATAACTTTAGATTGGAAGTGAAACATTTGTTTTTAAAGTCATGTTTGAAGAAATTTGGCATACTGTATTTCAAATATATCGATAGTCAAACCTATTGCATAAACTAAAGTATAAAATATCTCCAACATGTCAATGTTTTGATGTCATCGACTACTTCTTTTCTGCTAGGCTAGGGATTTAGCTAAGGCCTAACTGACTCGTATCAGACTAATTGGGTTTCGAAATTCTCATCCGCCTGCAACTGACACAAAGAGCTTGAACGCTTCCCTCATTCCAACTGTACACAAGCACACGAGTGGCACATGTCACCCCACACTTAGGTCAAGAGATGGACAAATGATTGGCTGCTTGTAGTTTGGAATTTATCTGGGGGTATATCTGGAGTAAAGAGTGTAATCTTATTAGGAGCTCAAGCCGCTTGAGTCCGTGTGGTGAAGAGCTAGCATTGTGGTTTCCTGCTGGAATTGTGTCTGCAATGTCATAGTGCTTTTAGGTGGGGAAGGATCCTTCTGATGGAGATACAGTTTGAGGTTTGAAGTTCTAGCTCCACGCTGCTATGGGTTGAAGAGAAGCTGCATGCATACCTGGATCTGCAGATGAAGACACATGGGCTTCATTAGTTGAGGTTTGTTTCAGATTACTGCCTCCTGCTTTTGAGATGTTTGACTTTTCAGTTAAAACAGTGTGAAAGGATCTCTTTGGTATTGGTTGTTCTTTTAAAGGACAACGATTTAGCAGCTTTTATACAATGAAATAATACTCAAATGGCTCACCTAAACATGTCAAAAACATAATTATAAACTTAACAAAATTCAATGAAGATATTTTATCGTTTGTTTGTTTTTTTGTTCCTTTTAGGTTGTGGTTTGTTACCCTATATGCAGAAGCAGAATCACATATTGTTTGATTGTCCGAGCATGTTTTTCTAAACAAGCATGTGTTTCTAGTCTTTTATAGGCGCCTTGTTGTCTTAAAAATAGTTGATGGATAATCAAACTGAAGCTGAAAGCAGCTGCATTTGCAGGTATTTTAAAGAGACATAAATCGTCATAAAAGGTTCATTTGAACCTGATGGAAATCTACCAAACATTATGCATCATTTTACACAAATAATGAGAAACAGGTCATTTATATTTTTATTATTCATGGGAGAGTGCCTTACCACAGCACTAAGCACTTGGTTAGATAACAGCTTGAAAATGTTGTGCTATTTTACTTTAACTAAATGCACTACAATAGCTTGATCACTTTAAACCCTTCTATCATTTGTGTGTTCATTGCGTTAATTGACGTCTAAACATTTTCCAAAAGTTGTTTTTATCACAAAAGACCTTAAAGACAATTAATTAGAGAGTGATATAATATAACATCACAACAAACTTAAAATCATACTTTATGAAGGCTAACGAGTTGGGAATGACTTTGTGTACATTGATGGTATCTCTTTAATAACAATAATATTTTGTAAACGGAGAGCAACTGTGACAGAAATAACTGCTGATTGTTTATCAATCACTGCCCAACTGAATTTAAAAATAAAATAAAAATAAAGCAAAACTTTTAAAGTTTAGCATTTCATATTGCTGTTTTCTATAGATCTATTTTATGATGCATGCTTGCCACTGGAGAAAGTTTACATTTATAAAACTTTTATTACTTTTCCTTTGTGTAGTTTTCTGCTCTACTTTAATTAAAAAGTACAAATAAAACACTAAATTATCTATTCCCCCCCATGTGCTATAAAAAATTGTAAATAAACCTTTACATCCACATAATTTTGTGGAGTTCATCACTATTTTTTTTACACTGTACATTGCAGATGGCTTTCTTTCTTCTGGAGACGAGCTGCAGCCTGATTGGCTGGTTTCTCCTGTATCTATTTCTCTGTCACTGGAACAGCGAGAGAGACTGTGAGTGGAACTGTCGGCTGGTGACGCTGCTTCATGGGGTTCTCAGTGTCGGGGTGACAGCGTACATTGGCTTCATTGCTGGCCCCTGGCCTTTCACACACCCAGGTGAGCTGTCAGATAGTCTTGGAAAATGTTAATGTGTATTGAAAGTTACTAACACTTTTGGAAACACTTTACAGTTGGGACATGAATTATCATTATTCACGTAAAAACAAACCATCATTATATGATTAAATATCATATGTGTTCATCATGAACTCATTAAACCTCAAACATATGAATAGATACATCAATTACTGTCTTCATTAATGATTAGTTCATGATTAGTTGATTATTTTTAGGTGATGACTACTTTAATTAGTGCATTGACTAATGATTAGGTCATCTTATTGTAAAGTGCTTTCAATGAATGTTTCAAAGGAATGTTCACCCTGGTCACGAAATGCAAGTGTTGCACGAACCTTCCCGGCACTCACCAATCACTAACCAATCACTCACCAGTCACTCACCAATCACTCACCAGTCACTCACTCACCAGTCACTCACTCACCCGTCACACACCAGTCACTCACCAATCACACACCAATCACTCACCAGTCCCTCACAAATCACTCACCAGTCACTCACCAGTCACTCACAAATCACTCACCAGTCACTCACAAATCACTCACAAATCACTCACCAATCACTCACCAATCACTCACAAATCACTCACCAATCACTCACCAGTCACTCACCAATCATTTACCAGTCACTCACAAATCACTCACAAATCACTCACCAGTCACTCACCAATCCCTAACCAATCACTCATCAATCACTCACCAGTCACTCACCAATCACTCACCAATCATTCACCAGTCACTCACCAATCACTCACCAATCATTCACCAGTTGTCTGAATTTGAATGCACATGTGTTTTATCTCTTGTGTACTTACCTGTGCAATTGTTTTACTTGTTCATGTTATTCAGTTCTCTAACAATAGGATGTTTGATGTACTTTGTCTGTAATTAATGTACGTTTGGTAATATTATGTTTCCAATGTTCTTTTTCAAAACTCTTGTCATGACACTGACAGGCTGAAATCCATATAACCCACAGAGCTAGCTTGTTCACAGACATCTTTGATCAAAATTTTTAGTCACGGTTTAATGTTACATGCCTTGCATATTTCATAACTGACCAGGGCTGCATTTCTCAAGAATCTTAATGTTATCTTGGGTAGATGAAGGTGAACCAGGGGAGTAGGCAAGTGGAAGATTAAAAAACCTCACGCAAACCCTGAATTGATGTCATAGTGCATGACCGATGAGGTACTAAAATAGTTAAAGGTTACTTTTATATGAATTCTCAAAACCTTGGTCTGAGCTCTCTAAAATTTTTGACTGGAAGAAATGTGTAGTTCACATACATGTGAAATTCTCTATTTTTACAAATCATTCAGAGGAAAAAGTATTCCAAAATGTACACAAAACATTGTTGCATTGTCTCCCACTTTGAGCTCGTTCTCATGGTACCCTTACACATGAATCTGTCCTGATAAAGCATTAAAGCTTACTCTCTGACTCCCTCTTGTTGACAGGCACTGAAAACACATCCCTCCAGATCCTGGCTCTTGTGCTCAGCTTGGGATACTTCCTTTTTGACATGGCCTGGTGTGTTTACTTTCGCACTGAAGGTCCCGTGATGCTGGCCCACCACACCATGAGCATCTTTGGGATAGTGTTGGCTCTTAGCTTGGGCGAGTCAGGCGCAGAGACCTGTGCTGTCATCTTTGGCAGTGAAATCACAAACCCTCTTCTGCAGGCTCGCTGGTTCCTCAAGCACATGGGTCGCTATGACAGTTTGGCTGGAGACCTGGTGGACCTGCTTTTCATCCTTCTCTTCGCCTCTGTGAGGATTGGGGTCGGAAGCAGAATGCTGTATTGTGAATTAGCATCTCCTAAGCCGTCACTCATTGTCAAGATTGGTGGAGTAGCTATTTACACTCTCTCCTGGGTCTTCATGGTAGACATTGCACGCTTTGCTTGTAGGAAAAGCCGTGGTAAATACAGGAGATGGAAGGAGCAGTACAAGCCTGAGGAGGTTGATGGGCATGCTGTTAAAGTCAAATAAACCATTCTGTGCTTTGGGATGAATGATCAATAAGCAGCCATGATTACTGTGCTTTTAGATATGTTGTCATTAGCATTGTAAATCAGCAATGGAAATCTAATGTGATGTCTCATTTTAATCCTTTGAGATAATGTATTTTATATCAATAAACTTAAAATTATAAATTGTTTGCTTTTACAATGCCTCATGAGGAAATTACTAGGAGAGCAAAGGCTGACTTAGACTACAAAAGTTTAAAGATTGGTTCTAAGCAACCTTTTTTGTATAAATTACATACTAAATTTTGCACGCTATTGCTGGATGCCATTTCAGACACTACATGATGCTGCTTGAGGACACGTCCAGAGTCACTTCAACTCCCAGAAAACATTGATTCAAATGTGGCTCCGTACAGTTTAGATTTGATGACTGAAGCCATGCGAAAATGTTCATCAATTTGACTTGATCAAATAATATTGAAATTCTGAAGAGTCCCTGTTTTTAGGTGCCCTATAACTCTTTCTGTCCAGTTTTGCATAAAAGTGAAGTTTATTTACTATACAAATACATTAATGTGCATGAATAACTGTTACCTCATTGTTTATAATAATACACTATAAACTTTTTCAGGGCTAAAATGACACTTTGAGTTGTTTGGCACTGCAGCACCCCAGTCAACCACCAGATGGCACAAAATAATTAAATTAGTTCATTTTTGTTTAAATGAGCAGACCTGAATAAATCACAGCTCCAGTTTATTAGCAGCTTCAGTTTTAGAAATGTTTATTTCTAGGTTATCATGATCACACTGTCATTTACCCCTAACTTGGTATTATCTTGGGATTTATTCCAATATATTTCTTTATGATAATGAAAAAAGGTTATATTTAAAAATACAAAATTACATATTGTTAAATACGTTACAGGAATCTACTTGATTGTGATATGCTTTTCTGCTTTATTGTTTTTAAAATTTGGACAGTGAGTGACACCTGACAGAACACATAAGTTTGTCTGATTTTCCTTATCTTTTATCCCGACGTTGTTATCTGAACATAACTTTGACTCGTGAATGTCTCAAAACTCAATGTTTAAACAATGCTTAGAATTTGAAAGTTTGTACACACATTTACTCTATAGTCAGGTTGACCATATATACACTCGAAGAGTGTAGATTTTCACCGCTTTCAGTAGGTTTTTCTTTTTCCATTTTCGGAGAAGATAGTGCTGTTGGCGGAAGGATATGGCAAAAAGGTGGTGACGCGTAGCACGCGTAAGGATTCGGGATGTGATTTTACAGAAAGTCAGGAATAATCTGGATTTTCGGGATGTTTATTCGTCTAACCCGTTATTATTCTTCGAAAGCTCAAGGCTGACACCTAATAGAACGCATGCGTGTGTGTGTGTGTTTTCTTTCATTGGACTCATAATCCGACGGAATCCTTAGTGTACCTATTTTTGTGGGAAAACTGAGTTTAACTGAATTTCGAGAAACATGGAGACGAGCATGGAGGACCGGATTAGATAAAACTTTTCCAAGAAAATTATCCCTTGAACAGAAGGAAACTCCGCTTGTGAGGAAAATGTATCGGACACCCTTCGTTTTAAATCGTGTTTTAATGGCGCTTTGAAGAGTTGGCTGTTTCGGGGAAAAATCCTAACATTGGGAAACGCTCCGCTTACTTGCCAAAGAGGAACCATCCAAAGATCAACATCAACTTTTTCCGGGAGAATGTGGGACTTGAGAGAGATGGATCGTGTTTTGGGAAGAATCAGATGAAATGTTGAAGCTCTTGTTTGTTTTAGTCCTTTCTTTGAGCGAATTCCCTCAGATTCCTCTCATTGGAGTGATAGGAAAGATTCGACTGCAGGGAAAGTCCATTCAGCGAATTAAGTTAGCGGCCTAAAAGAGGTGTTTAGTCGGTTTGCAAAGTTCATTTGTAAGTGTAGGTTTTTAGTGTTCTTGTAACCACTTTCCAGTTTCTCGTCTGGTGGATTTTGTCTTCAGGAATGCTGAGCTGGAAGGATTTGAATGGGGAAACTCTTCTAGACAGTAACATTACAACTGTAAACTGACCGAGGAGCTTCTGGGTTGTCGCAAGATGAATGTCTCGTATCGATAAGGAAACAAAATAACGAATGAATGCTTCTACGGCTTAACTTTGCCACATTTGCGATTGTAACCAGAGGGAAAAGGAAGCCCGTCGGGTTTGGCAGGGAGTATAATGAAACGTCGCAGAGTTTTTCCTTCATTGATCATCTGTGTTTGCGATTAGCATCGATTTTCTTTGCTAACTCCCGAGAGCACAAATGACTCCACAGCACTACTGATTCCACTAACTTAAATTTCTAATTGGAGCCTTCAAAAAAGGAAACATTCCCAAACTAATCGAAGCGGATCTGTTGTTACGTGAAGGTGGCTGTAGGTTGTCGTCCGTATTTTCTTCACACATACCAATGTTTTACTTTGGTAAAATGATCATTGGATAAGAGAGGAGGAAAATCAAGAAAGGAAAGCCCAATGAGCGGCTCACAGTCTACGCTTGCTGAGAGGTAAGTGAGCCTTTACTTGCATTTTTCTTGTTTAATATGATTGAGATGAATATATGTTTCTATCATTTATGACACATTGTATGTGAAAAATCAGTCATCTTTAAAATCGAGTTTCTTGTCTCTGTTCCACATCATGATAACGACCCGCCCAAAGCAGGGTTCTGACTACAACTGAGAAGTCCACTCAATTGCAATGTAGTAAATGTTATAAGAGGTCCTTCTGGAACAGAGTGCAATTTCTTCAGATTGTTTTGAGGAAAAGACAGAAAAGGTCACCCAGAATGGATTTCGGGGATTTTTTTATATATATATAAAAAAATATATATATATATATATATATATATATATATATATATATATATATATATATATATATATATATATATATATATATATATATATATTTCCATTAAATTCCAAACTATCCTGGGTTGTTTTGTTGTTGTTGTTGTCTTTGCAAAAATTACTTGTGTCCGAGAGATTATTGCGTCAGAGAGAGCCATGTTTGGAAAAAACAAAACTTTCTTAAACTTGTTCCAAATAGAAGATTTTAAAATACTTCCTCATAAGACGAAATAGATTTTAACACGTGGGATGTGCCTTATCATTAGAATACCACACCTTTGACTGATAAAAGGTGGCTAAATTTAAATCTAGAACATGTTCAGGTGTCATTGAGATGACGCATTAATCACCTAAAAACTACCAGACTTTGTGCCTCATTACAAATTTGGGTTTGACAAAGTCCTGCAACAAGATAGTTTAACATTTAATAACATTGTTAAACGAGAAGAGCATTTTGTATCAGCAGAAGTAGATTAAACCGGAACATGTGAACTCATGCTGGTCATTTCTATAGAGCTGTCCACAATACCAAAAGACATGAAAGTTTCACAGTAGGAAATTTTGCTCATTCTGATGAGTCACAGATGGAGGTTTGGTGCTTTTTGAAAATTGAAAATAATTTCTTTTATGAACCTATAATCAATTGTACAGAAATCTTATTAAAATGTTGCAATAAAGCAAATTCATAACTTAAAGTCAGGTTGCAAAGCATTGAGAATTTTTAAAACCTAGTAGTACAAATTACACAGTAGTCCTTACATAAAATGTGTGCGATACGCATATGTTTTAAAATGTCTATGGATTCCTAAGTCCAATAACAATAGTTATTGTATACTATTTCAGTCATACAGTGGTCATACCAGATCACTAACGTTATAAATGTCTTTAGGTCGCAACTGCACGTAATGATTTTGACCACATTAGCATTACATATTTATAGGATTTATAAAGCATCCATGACACATATTACGCCCCTTGGAGGTTACTATTTATTGTTGGTTTTTAATTAACATTACAAAGCTTACCGGTACCTCGATGTGTTTCTTCAAATTAGATGATATTTCACTTTACATCCCATGATGAGTTACCTTTAATTTCCTTCAGTTGAAAATTTTTTTCATGTACGGCCATGGATACTGAATATCTGAATTTTTGCTAACACATGCTAACTCTTGTTCAACTCCCTTGTCCTCCATGATGACTAAGCAGAAATTCAGGTGTCACTTTTTTTATACGCAATTTGATTAGACAGGGTGGGGTTATAAAAACACTTGACAATACAAATTTTGAGAGAGTTTATTCGTTTTTTTTTACTTATCTTTGGAAGTCACATCTAAAGTCACATCTTAGGAAGTCATGAGGTAAACTGTACAGAAAGCATACAAATAGTAGCGCTTAATGCTACCATTCATTATTAACAACCTGGAGTACCTTTAAGTCACTGTGAATGCATGAAATAGCATTGTACTGTCTTTAACTGAAGGGTGTGCAGACCTAGTTTTTGTAGAGCATGTATGCCTGTATTTACATTCACTGGCCTATTTTTGTCTTCTTTTTATCGTTTTAAGCTGTAACACATGATGTGACACAAAATGTAAGCTAATTTTATATGGCCCTATCAATACGCACACGATTCGATTTCTGTTGCTAAAGTTGTCACATGACATATTTTACTGAACTTCCTGCTGAAGCAACTTCTGGGATTATCGAAAGCATTTGCTGTAATTTTCTGCAGTGTGTTTTAACCAAACAACTCATTGTTTCTACTTCATTGTTAGACAACTAAATTGTTAGTCTAACTATTTCCCATAACCCTAAACAAAAATTTGCAACTACTACTGCATCCTGTTTTGTCTGTTGAGCTGTGTTTGTGTGGCATGTAGTCAAACCTGTTTTTCACAAATCTGCCTGTTGATAAGGCAACTGATTCATGACCTTTTGACCTTGTTGGTTGTTTTGGAAAGGAGAAGCCGCACCAGCAGCTGGTGATGGGAATCACTTTTGATGGCTGGTCAGTGTGTCACTACAGGTATCTCTGTTTTGCCTAATGGAAGCACTTCATTACTAGGCATTCACAAGCAAGCAGAACGTGTCTGCTGCATCTACCTGAACACTTTCGAACCCGGTGTTCATTCGTGTCACTCGCATGAAGATACCCACTGCGTTTGCTTATGAGAGCGACATGGGTCTAGGCACAAGCTTGTTGGGGGAGGCACAGGAATGACAGGATCGGAGCATTCCTCCACCTTTTTCCTGAGCCTGCTGTTCTCCCACTGTTCCTTTTTCCTCTCCTTCAAAAACTTGTCCCTCGACCCTCTCCATTTCTTCCTGCACATTTCCTCTGATAAATAAATCATCACAATATAAGTATCAAGTAATGAAGTTGATTAAATAAAAATTTAAAACTTACCAGATTCAGTGACCTCCTTTATTCCAAGCAAGGCCCTTTTTTAATTCCCGTGTATAATAATATGACGTTGATTCATTCAGTTCTAGGTGGCCACAAACTGCAAAAATTTTTGTCTCCTTCATTGCTGTTGTAAATGTTCCCGCTTGAAAAAAAGTCACGTCACTACAAGAGTAAGCCCCGGAATGGTTTCCACGCACTCAAAGTCCACCTTGGTTCCTATTTTCTACTCAGCCAGTTAGTACCGTTTAGCGCACATTGTGATTTTTGGAGTGCATTATCCTCTGCACTCAAATGAGCCTGGGAATGCTCCTGTTAGTGGAAATATTCTCTTAAGCGGGGTCATGATCCTGCAAGTTTTTATTACAACACTGTTACAATGACCTGTTTGCCGAACTATGGCCATTCTTTCCCATGTCCGCTCCATATGCAGCTCCCAGCTATGACACTGCTCCTGATTCCAATACATAAGAATAGTCTGACCAGCGTGTTTGAATACGGCTGTAGTCAAGTCCGCCATTGTCGAGTCCAAGAAAAGTCCAAGTCCACGAGAGTCAAGACTGAGTCAAGACCGAGTCCAATGCTATTCAAACAAGTCAAGTCCGAGTCCAGTCAGAGTCCAAGTCCGAGTCCAAAACAGGTCTAAAACAAAGCTTCAACACCCACCTTTTCCTCCTGATGCATAATAGGAAATTCACTGTTATTCATCCACCACAGACTTCTTTTCTAGCTGGTCTCATGTCAGAAGTAATTCAATAAATTCAAGTGAGAAAGTTACATAATACTGAATTATGTTTATGATATTAATAGCATTAAGTGTTTATAATGTTCAAATGAAAAATATTTTAGTACTTCATAGTAAATATTATAATGTCATGTTTAGTGTAATATAGTGACTTTTGAGGTAGTTCCACAGCTAATACAGCATCTAATCTAAACAAGCTAAACCCAATCATCTAATTTGCAAATCTTAATGTGCCATAGTTTGCTGTCACTATAATTTACTAATGCTTTAACAGTGAATCTTTAGTCAGATAGCTCTTTGAAATATATCATCAGTTTGTGACCACTACATTTTAAATGTTTTTGTATGACAGTTATAACATAATTTCTTTATAATGTTTAATTGCCATGGTTTGAATCGAGCGAATGTAGGCATTATTCCATTAGTCAAGACACACACTAAATTTGTTTAGTGTTAACTGAAATATATTGAAAAAGGTGTTCGAACTAACTAATTTGAACTCATTATTATTGAACAAAAATAACGTGGAATAGAATTTGAAGGGGCATATAAAACTTTTGCCAACATGTTCTTGCATTAACTTATACCTTTAAACACGTTATTCTTATAAAACATGAGAGATGAAAGATGCTAAAAAGGTTAGGTTTTATTTACCTCACTGTACATTACACACATACAAAGTCCAAACTCGAGTACTACAGTACTATGTTTAAATCAAACCTTTCAAGATGTGCAATACACACATATTAACAACCTTACAGGGGTAGTGTTGTGGAAGAAAAAATGTTACAGATGTGGTTTTTCAGTTATACCACAGAGCAGTATTTTCACTATAATCCTGAAAACCCATCCTTAAATTGTGTCTCGTATGCAGGCCTAGACGGAGTCCATAGAAAACTCCACATTATTTAGCGTATTGTAGAGCTTACTGTGAATAGTATAAGATATTAATTATTTATGATCATGTGATTGATAATCAGCAATGAATAGACAAAAGTTGTGTTCTATGCCATGCGGTTCCAACGTTACTGGTTTGAGCAAAACCAGACACAACTAGCTACACTAGTTGAAACAGAAACTTGATGGAAAACGCTTCTCAGCGATGTGTTTACAGGTAAATCAGACGGGCTTACGCTACACTGAATGATTTCTAATGTCGACATACTGTTTTATGAATTATTTATTTTGTTATAGATGTACCTGTGTAAAATGCCAATACAAGATCTGTTACCAGTCTTTAATTTTTGATGCGTGAGCTTTGCACAATAGCGTGTAACGTTAGTAACATCCATGTAGTGTTTCTTGGAAATTGTAGGCTCTTCCTCTGTCTCCTCACATGGCCTTTTCCTCTTCCTTCGCAAAGAAACTTTCCAAAGATATGTTTTTTACTGATTTTGCTAGCTCCTGGGCTTCATTTCAGCGGTAAATAATTACGTGATTGAGAAGAGTGTCTTGTCAAGAGTGACACAGACGGATGTAACTAGGAGAATCTGGTAATTTTTCAAAATAAAAGATCGTTCAGATTCCGAAATAAATAAAACAGAAGTACTGTAAGTTAATTATTCTTCATGTGCAGCCCAGTACCAAATAACACACGGACCGGTACCGGTCCGCAGCCTGGCAGTCAGGGAGAGCTGATCTAAGGAACCGAAAAGTGCTTGATATTCCCACATACAAGAGCTGAAACAATAATAAAAGATTGAAGTTTCTTAGAAAGTCAGCAATGAAGAGTAACAAGCTCTTAGACAGGGTGTCAAGACACCCCTAAGTCTTTCCCCTAAGTGAGTAACACCATTGCCTTAGCACTGGTTGTACTGACGTAGTATACAATAGCACTGTAGCTATGAAATATTTTAGTAATCATGTATTCTACTGAAAATGTAATGGATCAGATAAAACATATGTAACTTCATGGGCTGCTTCCGGAACCAGCCAGTCTAAGCACGCATATATTGATTATTGTTAATTGATTATTATTACATCAAAACCGCTTTATATTCATTTAAAGTCAAACAGAACACTATGTTTAGGTTACCGATAATGTGACATAATAAAGGTTAGAGTCAAGGTGTCCTAAAAAAGTGTTTTTAAAGTGGAATGTGCTATTCTGCAGCGCAAGTGAATGACGCAACTCAAACATTTTTTAAACTGCTTCATCATCTTCTCGTTCATACTCTGACTGGGATAAACTTGTAATGTGTTTTTATTTGATTTTGCACTAATTTAAGGAGTAAAAACCCTGTCTCTCTGTTTAGACCAACACATTTCATTTTTATTCTCAACAATTGATGCTTTCATGTTTTAACACTTGTCAAGACAAACTCTGTTCTTAAAAGCATCCCAGGGATTATTTGTAGCTTCTGGATTCATGTATATAGTAGCTTCTGGGAACGTTGAAAGTTTGCCGAGGCTCAAACATACAGCTTGCTCTTTGTCACTGGGTTCCGCTGATCTGTGGTCTTTTTTTTAACCCCCGAGGCCCTCACGGGAAGTGGTGACTTCACTAATAAACAATGTCTGTCAACTGGGCCAGGCCACAAGCTCTCTCTGATAGAGCCACCGAAAACCAGTAATGCATCATAGGAAGGATTGGGCTACCTATTTTTTTGTTTTGTTTTTGTCATGTGACATCACTATGAATTTACATCTTTATTTACTTCAGTTGGTTTCTAAAATGGATTGTTTTGGAGGTTTTTAGGTTACCTGCTGAATATAAAATGGAAGTGGAAATGAAAAAAGGCTGACAGCCAAGTTTTTCCCTGAATATATCATGTTGAGAACTGTACTGTGTCATGTTATCTTGTACATGAATGTATAATAATTAGGGCTGAAACGATTCCTCAAGTTACTCGAATAACTCGATTACAAAAATGGATTAAGGCAAAATATTAATAGAAGCCTCTATTAATTTATTTTGTGCCATAGTCTGTCTCAATACTGGGTAGGTATGATGCATAAAGAGATTGTTTTGAAGTGTTACATTAATATTACTGTAACGTTAGCTGCAAAACAGCATATTTCTCACTTCTCGCTCAACGAGAGCGCCTCCAGCTAACGTTAAGTGGAAGGTCGAAATGGAGTTAAGGTAAGTT
Source organism: Danionella dracula (assembly GCA_900490495.1). NCBI lineage: Eukaryota > Metazoa > Chordata > Actinopteri > Cypriniformes > Danionidae > Danionella > Danionella dracula. Next base: position 13,418,368 of record UELW01000522.1, read on the forward strand.
TTTTTAGACATTAATTTAATTCAGATAAATGTCATATATAAATGTTAATTCAGATAATGTTTCAGTGAGAGCCTTACGTTACTATGGGAAGCGTGTCGCCAGATCAAAGTAGCATTAAATCCTCCGTCTGCAGAGCAAATGTTAATACCTTTAATGCGTTAATGTTGGCCAAAGATGATGATATAAACACCATAAACCGCACCAAACATTAAGGCATCACAACATCAAACGACAGCACTACTTTATTCTGCATACTTAAAGCAAGATGTAGAGAAAACCTGTCAGCTGTATTCTAGTAATTTTTTTAGCTGGCATTCATGCTAATATATGGTGATATTTTTTGCAAAAGAACTGCAAATTTTGAAGTGGTGAAATTGTTGTTGTTGGTTAGACGTCAACGCCATCACAATGACACAGATCACTCTGCCTGTTTATACCATATTCCTGTGGAAATGTGATTGACTGGTGGTAATTTGTGTGTAACTGATATTTGTTTATATTATGGTAATAATATTGTGATATTATTTAAAGGCCACCCCTAGTGACAATGACCAAATGCGTGAGACTCCTTGTAATTATTTAATGTACGATTGGCAGGTCACTTGTAGCTATTATTTTCTTTTTTCTTTCTTCTTCAAGCTCATGCTGCTTTCCTGCAGCAAAGCAATGTGGCATACGTATAGCTGTTTTTGTATAGATGTTTTAAAAATGAACAAAATATATACAATGGTATACAATATATGGGTCCTGATTGAGAGGCAACTTCCCATTCTAAGCAAATATGAAATCACGTAATTGAGCCCAAACAAGCAGTTCTCAATCTCTATGTTGATCTCCCTGTATCGTCTTATCAAGAAGATGTATATATTATAGTATTGGTATGTATAATTATAAACAACGAATTATCGGCCAGCCCTAATTTACATTAAACTACAAATTAGGGATACATCGACTATTTGGCTAATGAAAATCTTTGGACCGAAAATGGCCAATAAATGTATTTTTGCTTTTCGGCCGAAAGAGTTTTTCCACCGAAACAACATGGCCGAAACAGTGATCATACATTCACAACCTGATCTCGATTGTCGGAAGCAACAGTTCCAGCAAGACGTGAGTACGAAGTGGAAAAGCATTTATTACATGTTACAAAGCCTCTTTGACAAAAAGTGAGTCTTGGCAGCATATAGCGCAGACCACGAGCTCTTCGCGACATTCACTGCACACCAGTGGGTCTTAATAGAGAACATTCACTCTTATTGCCCCCTTTGAGCAGCTAACTAAAGAGATCAGCTCCTCTGATGCATCTGTAGTGGACGTTATTCCTTTAATCGCAACGCTAAAGCATCTCTTAAGCAAAGAGGTTGAGACCGATCACGGAGCGAAAGCAATGAAAAGTACACTCTTAGAGTCTGTCAGCACACGTTTCACTGAGATCTATTCGGATCCTCTGCACTTCATCACGACTACTTAAACCGCATTATAAAGATCATTACTTGTATGCGGAAATGATCCAGAGCACGGTGAATGCGGAAAACCTGCAGAGAGACAGAGAGGGAGAAGGCCTGTACATTGTTATTGAACGTACGCATAAGTATAATAACATTTAAGTTTGAACTTTATTTTATTTTGACAAATTTAGAAATATTTTTATAATTTGTTATTGATTTATTATTTGAAACTTAATTATGAATTTATGCAATTGCAATGGCTTGATTTGAGTAAGGTTAGTACACAGTCGTAGCCATAAATGCAATGGTACCAATAATAATGGTAAAAATTTATTTCGGTTTTCAGTTTTCGACCATGGTTTTCCCTTTTTCGGTTTTCGGTTTCGGCCTAAAATTTTCATTTCGGTGCATCCCTACTACAAACGTTTCTGAGACACTATGGACACATTGGGAAACTGTCAACGAATTAAGGTTTATTGCTTTGGTTGTCAATAATTGTTGGTATGAAAGAGACGTCACTTTTAAGGATGGCCATGCCCACACAAGCCCTTATTTAATTCTGCAAATAGCTTGATTTTGTTTGTCTGATTTGTGCTAAAAAAACAACAATCTGCACATTGATAAACCAAATGTCTGCTCTAACACCTTGAAAACAAACCCTTCTAGGTAATGTTTTTTTGCAAGCAATGTTTACGTTGTTATAGCTGACCCTGTGTTCAATGCAATCAATTAATAATGAACAGAGATTATTAGTTGGAGCAGTCTGTTTAACATTGCAATGGCAATATGATGTGACTCTCTTAAATGAGTTTGCTGTCTATAGTTCCCACAGGAAGTCTGCGGGGGGAGAGAGGGAGAGTAGAGACGGGGTAAAATACCCATGTAAAAAAAAATAGGAAGTGGCTGTGGGAGCCACTCTGCTCTCGGAGGCTGGAGTTCTTGGGGCTAGAACAGTACACAAGACTCGTGCTTCAGACACGTGATGGGTCCTTTGACTCTCCTAGCTGTGTCACCTTGGAAACTGCAAGTCATTTTGCTACAGTTTTCCCATCTTCATGTGCCAGACAAATAGTTTGGAAAGAAAGTGATATATTCAGATATATATACTCAGCTAGCTATACTGCTTAACAGTGTAATGTCACTGTGTAAGTGTAATTTCAAATTCCAAATTGACGTGCATTTAATGTCTTATTTGTTCTATTTTGATTGAATTGCTATTCTGTTTGATATTTTCATTGCAGGTTACCGCTTTGTCTGGTATAACAGTTACAACAGCAATAACAGCAATCTCTTGGCTGGCCAGGCTTGTGAAAGGTCAACTAGATCGTTCTTTTCAAAGCTTAAGAATATATGCCTTCAAAATCAGTGATTATAAATATGTTAGGAGCATTCGAGCTTGTGAGAAACTTGAATTAGGTCTTGAATGACTGCTTTTCTTCAATCTCTGAGCATCAGCATTATAGCTAAAGAATTAATGGTGAGTGTAGGACAGGCAGCAGTTGCGAGTCAGCGGTATCTCCAGGCAGTGCAGGGGTCTTCATTTTTCTTAAATTTCACTTGATAACTTTTAGTGAAGCAATTTTGCTTTTTACATCATATTTTGAATTCTTATCCATTTTCAGCTTCAAATCATCGTTTTTATCATAATTATGGCTGGACGATGAGGGCAAAAGATATATCACAATATTTTTTTCATGTCACTCGATATCGATAGTTATCACAATATTGTTATTTCAAAAAAAGCCGCTTTTTGCATTTGAGTATAAATTGTAAGAACCTAAGGTTTTAAAAGATTTTTTATTGGCAAAACACAAGCCAAACAACTGTGTGCGAAACTTGAGCAGTTTATGGTAACATTATTCTATAATCAAAATCATTATGATAAAATATTTACATCAGGCCAGATTTTTTTGTCTGATTTAGAGACCATGTCAGTAAAATTGTTATAAAAGGTATTCATAATCTGTAAAAATATCACAAATAGGATTTATTTGTAAGTATTTATTTTTATTTAGTAATTATCCATTTTTTACATATCGGGTTGTACTTAAAAATGTGATTCCTAAATCTAAACGTTTATTAAAGACATCTTTTTTCCACTTCCAGCTCGACTTTACTCTTTACTCTTTAAACAAGGGCTGTGTAGCTTCTTTTGATGTTTTGCACAAAGAACTTTATCTGAGTTCAATCTGTTGTGGGAAACTTACATGTGTTTCAATTTCAATTAAACCTCTATTAGACGTTGCCATCATTGTTATGAGCTAAAGCAATCAGAAGCGAGAGTTTTTTGAAACCTGTCTTCTGATATGTCTTTGATTTGATTGCGTAATGTAATATGACAACAGAACGTGTTTGAATGCAGGATTTTGATCGATGGTGAGCATATCACAGCTTTTTGCAGAAAACAGGTATAAAATTGTGGCGGTTTTAAAATAAGTAAAGATACGGAAATTGAAAGCATGCATTTATTTTATTTGTTAAGTGTTTTTCACCATGGCATCGTCTATCGACCCAACCCTACTGTAGTCCCAGACATATTAGCAGTTCCATTAATATTTTATACATTTTATTTAATCATTTTTTGGGGACTATTATATTAATATAAACAGACATAACATGATTTGATAGTAGGTGCAGAGTGCATGTTAATGTCTGCTGAAAATGTCAGTGGCTGTTTTAAAATGCACAGCTGTGAGAGCTCCAGGGCTGTTGTAGCATTTTTTGTTGATTTTCTTTTAGTTGCTGTTCTTGGTATTTTACTGAACAATCAAATTTTATGGCTGATATAATGTGTTTATATCAAGATGTAAGGTTATGGAACAAAAATATTTTATATCACTTTGTATCAAATTGTATCACTTCTGTCATTATTTGTTTTATATTATATGTTATTTATTTATTTTATTCTTCCATTTACAAAAAGCAACAACTAACACTCCACCATAAATGATTAAGTGACTAAAGAGCAGAATAATTACACATAAATGTTAGAGCTGCATGATTCTGAATAAAATGCGAATATCGATAAAAAAATATTGTTGCTTAGAATAAATATCTATTTAATAGATCTAATAATGATTTATAACCCTGTACATTAGCTTATCAAACAGCAATAAAATGGCAGTAAAATAAGACATAATTTTTTTGCTTTAAATGTAAAGAAATGTAATGACAAATTATGTTATTATGTATATTATGTATAAAATAAGTTAAAAATTATTCGCTAAAAACATTGTTCTATCTGGTATGATTTCGTTGCTCTGCTTGTCCATAAATCCGATGCTGCTGCAAATTTTTCTATAACATTTACAGAGCAGGGATTTTGACGTGTGAAAAATAATTAAGAGGTGGCATGCAATCAAGCATTTGAATTAGTTTTTTTAAATCTATCTTTTGCAACAGTGTTCAAGGGAGCCACCTCTTTAGCCAGGTGAAACGCGGTTGCGTCCGTTATTTTTTTGTGTCTGGGACATTTTGCTCGACTTGAGATTTGCTGTGTCTGGCTGCAGGTACTTTGAGATTGAGAGGCTTTGTTTTTCCATACAATGTCATACTGTTTTATATGATTATGTTTCAAGTAATGAAATAAATTTGTGGTGTTCCGCTTTGGTGCTGAAACAATTGCTAAACGTTTCTTGCATTATATGACTTGCTAAGTATCATCTTCTGGTAAGACCACTCTTTCGGAATAAGATCTTTTTTTAGGTACTAAAATGCACGGGTTGTTAACAGACTTGCTTGCACATTGCGCTACCTCACTCTCTCTGTTTACTTTGATTTACTGCTCCCTGACTCACATCAACTGTTCTAGTGCAGGTAACAGGCAAATATGAGCGCTGTTGCACAAAACTGCACGACTTTGTGCGTCAAATGTCATCAAACCAGTCGTGACCAAAAAGTTATAATAATGAGGGAAAGTCCAATTTTATTAGTTCACTGCACTTGAAGTGCAATATTTCAATATTTGAATGTTGAATGTTTATGAATTAAAAAAACTAAACAAATGCAGTTTTGTAAAATTAGTATATCATGATTTTATAGACAGAGATTTGAGTATATCAGTAAATGATCAAGGTTCAAGATTGTAGACTCCCTTTGTTCAAATCTAGTCAGGTAATTTATACAAGTCTTTTGTGAACTTTTCCTCAGGATTAACATCATCTCAGTCTGGGTTGGTAGTCTTGATGGTGTCATGATGGGTGGTGGGGGTGTTGACCCCTTTGCAGAAATTTGTTGATGAAGGCGCAGGGTTTGCTAATCATGGAAAGATTGTACACTAAATACCAGTTATGAAAAAGAACTAACATGGAACATTTAACTGCAGAAAAAAGTTAGTCGTATAGAGATTAAGTTTTAATTAGGAATGCACCGATACCACCTTTTTTCAATACGAGTACCAGTTCTTTGATCTGAGTACTTGCCGATATCGAGTACCAAAACGAGTACAGTGATACCTCCAGATATGAAATTAATCCGTTCCAGTGTAGTCTTCGAATGTTGGATTTTTTTGTCAAAACTCACAGAGTGCTAGTTTTCAAGTATGAGTAGTAGTTAATATTATTTTACTCTTAGTTGTAGTTGCTATGAATTTACTACAAATTGTTTAAAATAACACACAAACTTACACTGTCATTTGAGCATTGCATCTCAAAAAGCCTAAAATAAGTACAATGTCAATGCAAATCACAGAAAATTGCTCATTTTCGTGCATGGGATTGCTTTCTGGTCCACAACTATGAAAAACTTCTGTGGAGTTTTTTAGTCTCATCAATACAGACTAGGAAGGGATATTTTGCTGCTGTTTTTTCGATCCTTGCAGTGAGGCTGACAACTTCCTGTGGTTTGAACAAAAAAATTAATGACGGCAAAAACAAAAATTTACTTATGAATTATGTGCACCTAAGAAAATGTAAACATACCTTAAAGAGAAGAGCTGCCATATCCCTGTCCCAGCCTTCAAGAAATATTAGTGAAATGTAAAGAAGGGTGACATACATTCTATATGTCATCTGAGCCCAAGACAACAACTTAACTTGTTCTGAGCTGAAAGACATGCTATAGGCATGCCATGATTCTTTTTTATGTTAAATAATAAATTATGCTAAGTAACATTAAACAATAATTCGGGCATCGGGTGTCTGTGTGATTAGTGAATATAATGAACAATATTGCTATAGCGATATTAGTGTGAGTGTTTGACAGTTTTACTTTGTAGTTTATCTGGCATATTCTCTGATGATGTCCCAGTACAAGTACTACAGTATCAAGAATGCTTAGCGTCACAGTGTCCATGGCACTTCACGTTGTTGAGTTAGCCAATCATAAATATACACATGCGCTCACAAACTAATAGGTTAATATAAACTCTCTGTTGGCAGCGTGAAGATGCTCAAAGTATGATGGCTGAACATCGTTCAGTTGTTCAGAAGAAAAGCTTAGTTAATGTTCGCCTCATTATTTGTAATCATGTACACATGTTTTTACTTTTTACTCATTTTGCATTATTTTCCTGTGAGTGGTCTTCTGTATCTCTATGCTTGTCTGAGTTGTGGGCGGCGTGTACGCTAGCTATGTAGGCATACATAAAATGTATGATGTCAACCCGTCAGAGTACCGTGATATGAAATTTTTTAAGCCATATTAATAATTGTACTAATATTTTTGTGGACGATACAATATTGCCCACCACTGCCTGACCCCACTGTACATCAAAATATGTCTCTGTTCACATTCTGAGGAGGACAAACATGTATTAAGAATAAAGAAGAGTTTATCTAAGCCAGATGTATTTGTCCGTCCACCCTAAAGTATTTTACTAACTTTATAATCCTGTTTGTTAATTTACTTTCTCTTTACAAATCAAAATGAATATTTTCATAAAACATCTGAACTTGGAAGACAAAAAGGCCTATGATGTTTTGCCTACATTTGATTTGATCTTTATGACCATAGCTTATTTCTTATCTCTTATTTCTTATCATTGAAATGACCAACGTTAAAATGTATTTAGAGGATTCAGACTGATGGATGCTAGTGTGAAAAAGTAGTTTGTGTCTCATTTCGTTATTAGATTAGAAGTGTAAATCATGTTTGAACATTTGATTATCAGAGAGAGAGAACTCTTGGTCTTCGATGTCTTTACTCTATACCTGTGGTTTTGCTTGTAAACAGCCTCCCCACCTCCTCTCCTTTTTACGTTTCAGTGAAGCAAGCCTCAACAAGAGGCACACCCCGATCACTATCTCTGCTTCAAGCAGCTGGCAACATCTGGTCCGAGAGGGAGATAAGAAGGGCTTGGTCACAACACCCTACCACAGATACCACACAACATCCGTGCCCGTCTGTTTCCTGCTTCAACAGACCATAATACCCAAACCATGCCTTTTGCAAAGTTCTGCAGAACAAAACAGAAAAAGGAAAAAAAGATGATGTTGTTTTTATAACTTTTTAAAGTTGTTTGTTTAATTGTAATAAATTATAAATAATAAGTAAATAAAAATCAATCGACGATGACATTGTCTATTGACCCAACCATATATATATATATATATATATATATATATATATATATATATATATATATATATATATATATATATATATATAAATATATATGTTTATATATATATATATATATATATATATATATATATATATATATATATATATATATATATATATATATATATATATATATATATATATATAAATATATATATTCACACTTTCCGAGAGGCACAAATGCCAAAAGAATTTGAGCATGGAAGATTAGATTGTACATCCTGAATGAAAAATCAAGTGCATAGTGGTACAAAACCGTACAGACTAAAGAGACCCGAGATGGGCTCTGCATGGATGAGCTTCGATAGTTAGTTAATGCACATGCACAGATCACAGCAATCATTATTTCTTAATTATATCGATTTTTTTAAAATCATCGCTTAATTCTGAAATTGATATCATAATTTAGTTTTGATTAATTACACAGTTGTAAAAGTAACTTATTTAATGCTGCAACCTTATAGGACTCATTCTCGTCTCTCATCGCTGTGCAATCACATTCATACATGTATATTCTTGTCCTGACTCTCACTCAGCCCTACCTGAATCTTTTTTAGATTAAAGTGAATTAATTGGAAGTAGCCTATGATCTCCAGCCCTACAAGCTTTAAGATCCTTACCTACCTGTGCAGCTCTGCTGCATTGCATTTTTATCTGAGGTGTGAAGAACAGATAAGAGAGCTTCTCTCCTCGATGCTAGAAGGAGCACGAGTGGATGGAGAAATTAATACAAACTTGAATGTACTGTAGGTTTTGTTATTCTAAATATTAACTAAATGTAACAAAAACAACACTTTCACCTGTAAAGAAATTTGCTTTGCGTTCAAAGCACATTTAAACATATCTGATATCAATGGGAGACTTCACGTCCTGCCTCTGTGTATACATTTTTTTATTACTAGCTGCGCCCACCAGAACCTCTTAACTTTGTCAGAAATTTATGGGTGAGGTCAAAGACACTACGTCAATGACGTAAATGGCCAAGTACCAGCATGCCCCCCCCCTTTCTGATCTATAAACTGTACTTCCATGTTATGTGATTTTGAATAGGCCTGGTGTCTCTATTTCTCTCAATGCCTCTCTCTTTCTCTCTCTCATGCTCGCTCTCTCTAAGCAACCGGTGACAAAAGCAACTGCTGAGCCCAGACTTTTGTTTTTGTTCTCACAACAAAGTGCACAAGCCAACCTCCCCCGGTGTTACAGCACCGTGGTCTTGCCTGCGCTACTGAAATCGATCAAACAGGAGGTATAGACTGCTGGCAGTCCTGGGGGTTGCTTGGAAACAACATCATAGCCAAGACATGAACTGTCTGCGAGCTTTTGGGATTCAGTGCAGTGCTTGCAGTACTGCGGTGCTTATCTGGTTATGAAAGCTTATCTGGTCTTTCCTTCTCTACTCAAATCTGTTGCTCTGTTGTCCATTCTTACTTCTAATTTCAGGCACTCCAAACCAGCACTGAATGTTTTATTAGTTCCTGAAATATTTCTGGCACCTGTTGAAGAAACATGACTCATGGGACTGCGATGAGGCATTAATGTTTTAGTAAAATTCTGAATTTGTGTTATGTAATGTACTCATTTTTGGTCATCCAAGATACAAAAACTAGTCATATATAACTACTTTAACTTGGCTGTTCAATATTTTTTCTTCAGAAGTGCACCAGAGCAAAAAACAATTTAGAGATTTTATGCAATTGCAAATTTTCTTTCTGACTTAGCACTGAGTTCTTGTGTTGCGAGGCAAGTGCATACCCTTAAGAAGTAATTTACTTTTAAATAATAATGATTTATTTATAGTGCATCATACTTTTATTTCATCTGCAATAATAATGTTATATTCAGCACCAGTTTTGAATTGAGTACTTTAAGCCAAATCACCAGCATCAGACAGTTTGAGGCTAGAGCGTGAATCACCCCTCAGGAATTGTCTGGTATTTTTGGCATTCAGCTCAGGAGAGCATTGTTGTGCCTTTTTTCTTTTTTGTGATCAAGTTGCTATAAATAGAGTGAGGTCCAGAAAACTCCCTGAGACTTTCAGAGCATTTTGTTCAACAGACCTTGAATGGAAAACATTTTTGGGATCTATGCATTTAAAAGTGGTACATCTATTTAAAAGAAACATGTTGGGTGCATATTAACTTAAAATTAACTATTGTGTGTAAATATCTCAAAAGCCTTTCTGATTATTTGAACCAATATGTATTTACAAGATAATGGTCTGTTGTTTCATATATATACTATTTGAAACAAACAATTACTAGTGATCACTGATCATCAAGTAATTTGGACTTCTTTTTTTTACTTTTTTTTTACTTAGTACTTTAGAATTTTTACTTTTCAAGCATGTGCTTGGGTAAAAACATTGAGTTTTACAAGAGGAATTTGGGTAACATCACTTTTTAATTTAACATTTTGATGTCCAAAATTGGTAAATGCACATATAAATATGATAAATAATTCCCACAGTACTGCACTGGTTAGGTGTTATCTTCTTTATGTATGCATATTACACTATCAAATGTAGTGGGTTAGCTTTTAACTTAATCATTAGCACATTTCGACTGCCTCACTTCAGTTTCCTCACTCACTTAACTGTGGTCTAGTTTGCCCTTTCTTCAATCATCCTGATGATTGTGACAGATTTAAGCTCCAAAGGTGCATATCCATCTCCTTGTGTAGACATAGCTAATGCTTCTTTTTCATCAGATTTTGTAACAGAATGGCCCAGATTGGTTTGGTGTCACTCAACTTGCCACTGTTTTTGTTTCCACCCTCATTTCTTGTTTCGGATACATCACTCCACTATGTCAAACAAGTTCTGCTTGCTTGCGTAATAGCAATTTTGAGATGATTCTCAGAAAATCAGAAAACCATACCAATTCAACTGCTTCATGGAACCTCATCTCAATGGTTATGTTAACCTATACTGAAACAGCTTTGTGGAAAATCTGCGTATTATTGTTAATCCAACTCAAGAATAAATAGTAGTTAGTGATGTAGACTCTATGATGAAAATCTATTAACCCTTTTACACCAGAACTGTCGTCGGCAACAGAATAGTGACTTGTGCACTTCAAACTATCGTAGCTCTGGTTATCGAAAAAATCTCAACATATTCTGAAAGCTGAGAAACTGTTCTTTCTACTGATATGACGGTAATGACAACATTGTTTGTGTTCCAAAGGCAGGAAGTTTGTGGCACGTAGGAGAGCAGTGACAGATGAGTGATTGTTTACTTGTAAATGACTTGATCAATACTTTAGCTGTGTTTTGGAGGCGATTTCATTTTAAATATTATATTTTTTTGTATATAATAATTCTGAGCATTTATAACATAATAATAACAACACATATTTGCCAAATTTGGAAAGTTTTATTTCATCTGAACAGAAAAACGTGCAAAAATAATTATACAAACAAAATTTAAAAAACAAGACAAGAATACCAGGTGAACTGGTATAATTACATGATCATTATAGGGGTTAAAGGATTAAGTAGATAACGTTTCTAAAGAACATATTATAAAGAATTATAATAAGAGTCTACTGCATGCTGAGGAGTTTTATGTTCATATGCTTATCATGCTTTCCCATTCTTGAACCAATCAGATGTTTTATTGAAATATAGTCAAATAGCATTTTTTGCCTGGCTTTACCCTTCCATTCCAGTTCCAACTCTTGCTTGAAGACCTACTGACTTGGGTGTCAGGGGAATGTTTAATTATTTGGCATTAGAGTAAGTTGTTGTAAGGTAAAGACAATCGCTTCTAGCAACTAATTGATAAATAAAACTCAAATGGAAGACTCAATGTGCAGTCAGTCACTTGTTTCAGCGAATAAGCAGAGGGAGCAATCAAACTAGAGTGCCTGATTGTCCCCTCGTCGCTGAAGGTTAAACCTTGTGCAACACACAGTGTGAAAATGTAAAAACCAACAACACAGTATCTAACTTGGAATTTAAGCCATTTTATTGTTGCTTTCAGCCTTGGTTGCCTAACACATTACAAAATTTATCACTATAGTTGGGTTGATTTATGTAGAAGATATAAATTGATTAAATGAACAGCTTAGTAAAACACCTAGCTTATTGCTACCTTAGCAATCTTGTCTAGTTTGTTTAACCCATTGCTGCATATTATGGCATTGCTCCAGCATTCCTGTCAAATTTGATTGAATGATGACGATGACTTGCATGCCTATATAGCTGAAAAACCACTTTAGTAATCCTATAACTGCTCTAATGTCAATCTCTATTATTTAGTTGCCTGTAATGATTAGATGACAATGTCGTTCATTCATTTCTGTGGTTTCAGTGATAAACGGTAACCTCAGGGCTTTAGTACAGTCCTAGCCTCAATGTATGAAAGCTCTCTGCAGCACTCTAATGATGGATCCACAGAGCAAGTCTCGACTGCTGTCAAGCTTTTTTTCATTCTTGTCAGTGTTGGAATTGATTGAATCCTTAAGGCTCTGACCTGAGGAGACCAATGCATCTGTCATGAACACTGAGGGATCTGCTCTCATGCAATGCTTTATATCTTTCTCACACTGCTGGACTAAACTTTCTCTTCTGAAGTGCAAGGTACCCTGGAGCCAGTTTTTGCACTCATGCTTTAAATGATTAAAGCGAGGAGTGTGAGCAGAGAAGGTTTGTTAGGGGTGTGGAAAAATGCTTGTCTGGAGGCATGATTCTCATGTTTGGGACTATTTTGCTTTTCAGCCGATAAGCAGCTCAGTTCAGCTGCTGCCATGTCAGCTGTTTGCCTTGACTTGTGTCATTGACCTCAGACCCCTGTATATTTATGCTCAAATGAAGATAATACGCTGTGCTAAAAAAATGGCGCTATTAAAACATTTGTTGCCCGGTTGGTTTTTGTGTTCATAGCTGGGGTCATTGATCTTCAGGGTAATTCCACCTTTATGGATCCAAACCTTTGAACTATTCATTAAAGCTGATAAACCTTATACTCTTAATCTTGTTGTTTCAGTTTTGGTGAACACTGTTTAGTCATTTTTTCTTTCTGTGAGTAGTCATAGCTATGCTGAGAAATATGCTCTTCTTCACATCTCATCCATAACCCGTAAATAAGTGGTTCTTTGAGTTTTTGTTTGATCTTCTCAGGATGTCTGCTTTATTTTGGTCCACTAAGTAGCTTATGGTGTTATTTTTTTAAGAGTGCCTTAAATGCATGGTCTTCTCAGGCGTCTGTCTACTTCCAACCCCTACATGTGTAGATTGTCTAGCGTGAAGAACTACGTGAGCATGTCATTTTCATCAGACTTATTGGGTCAGAATGAAAGATGGGTCTCTAATCTAGACCTCGTGGTCAAGTTCATTATGACAAGGAAATAGAGGGCAAAGGGTTTGCTGTTACTATCCATCTACAGGCATGGTCTTCTTACTTCTAGCATATTTCAGTCAGCCGATTTGCCCACAAGTTGAATAGTACTTGATCAGCAACCAATGACCAAATCCCTGAATTTCTCCTGCTATGAAAGAATGGTAGATTTTATGCACAAGTCAATGGGTCGTGATTAGCCAATTTAATGTTAAAACTGCCACCCTTTATAGCAGAAAAACAGCTCTGTGTAGACCTGTGTGTGTTTAGTATTACGTTAACAAGCTTATGAGCTCAGTAAGGACATAAAACATTTCAACTCTGGCTGTTGACCTGCAACCTCTTCAGAGTCTTAAATCAAGTGTAATTGTTATTGCCTTGTTAAACTGAGATCAAGTTACAAATCTCTTGTTAATGGACAGAAATTAAAATGCTTTGAAAGGTTTGACTGATTTGTGAACAATAAGCTGATTTATATTTAGGTTGAAAGGTGTCATTATTTTAGAGTGACCTTTATTTATTTATTTTTCTTAATGGTGAATTCCTTAAAATTGTGATAGTGTATTTGAAACTTTACGTTTGGGCATATTGCATATTGTACTTCTTAAATAATATTAAGATAACCACAAAGCTTGTGAGGGAGGTGTCAATTAATAAAATCGTTTTGTTTTTCATCCATCCATTGTATTGTCGGCTTTTTCCCTTTTAGGGTCGCCACAGCAGCTATGCCAACTATTCCAGCATATGTTTTACGTGGCGGATGCCCTTCCAGCCACAACCCATTGCTGGGAAACATCCACACACACACTCAGTCTATGGGCAATTGTTTTTACTCAATTCACTTATACGCATGTCTTTGGACTTGTGAGGGAAACTGGAACACCCAGAGTAAACCCATGCGATCACGGGGAGAACATGCAAACTCCACACAGAAATGCCAACCAACCCAGCCCTGCTGTGAGACAACCATGCTACCTACTGCACCACCGTGACACCCTCATTTTGTTTTTTACCGCATTTAATAAATTGCCCTTACACACCAGCTGATAAAAGAACAGTGCTTCCTTACATTACTTTTTTAAAATATAGTTTGCAATTTTTTTCGCACAGTACATTAAACTTATTTTGTTCATGTGACTGAAGTTGCCTGACTCACTACTTGGTGGTGATTGTGACACAATGCTACTGTGAGCTGGAAACAGAGAAAAACAATATTACATTACAATAAATGACAAAGCAACACATTTTACAGTGAAAGACTGCACAATGTAAAGTCTTCTGGTTTTTTAGCAATTCTAAAGGGGTACACAGTTTATTCTTTATATCAGACACAGTATGGCACTAGATCTGTTTACACAGAGCAAGAATTTTTCTACATGTGAACTAAAAGACATGATACTGCTTTTGTTACATTTAGAATTCAATAAAGCTCTGAATAAAGAATAAAAAAAAATAAAAGTGCTTTCATTGATTTCTCTGTTCTCTATTGCACCATCTAGAGTTGAGGAGAGAGGCTTTTTTCCCTCCAATAATGAAGAGCGAAACATGCTGCAGCCACCCAAACAGGAAATGCATAGGTGTGTAAAGGCCTTTAGAAGTTTGTTTTTGCCCCAGTCCTGCCCCTTGCCTTCTACTCCCAGCCTCCCACAACACCCCCTTTCACCATTCACACAATCAGGAAACAAGGGGCCCTGCCAGAAAGTATTTCTGTTTCCGGGAATCTAGCCCACGGGGCTGCTGTGTAGTTGGCCAGCTCTGACGTGAACCCTATTGTTCCCTTGCGAAGCTCTATTGTGTAGGGGAAGGAACTGCAGCAAAAACAAAAACCACCCGCGGAAGGAGCTAAGAGGGGAGGGAGGACAAGATGTCTGAGCTATTTCTGTAGAGAGGCTCCTTCCTCAAGAGTGGTCCACTTACTGATGAGATATGACAGCTTTTATGCATTTGGGTGAAGAGTTTATCACAAATCTAAAAATTGCTCCTGAGAAAGGAGTGTCTGAACCACAAGGAAAATGTTAAAATGTTTAGTCTGTTTTGTTTAAGGTGGTGAACCTCAGGACTTCAGTCATTTAAATGAAGCTCTTATATTCACATATTTATTTAATGATCTATTGTACTTTGTGCAACCAAGAACCATTTGTCCAAAGCCAATATGAAAAATATTAAAGTAATGTCTTTGAGTGTTAAAATAGGCAATTGTAACACTCAAAAACATTGTCATTCTTAGTAAAATAATATTTTGTAGCTATTTACTTACATGTGATCATGGCCCAAATCTGATTAGGATAAATATTAGGGAATTATTAGAAACAAACGAGTACCTACAATACCAGATATTTTAAAACAGTTTTTCCAGAATTGTTTGCAAACTCTTTTTAGCATTTCCAATCTTCATCCTTGATAATCTATTAGTACATTAGTACATCACCGGGGTTCCCCAGGGTTCAGTCCTTGGCCCACTTCTCTTCTCCGTCTACACCACCTCCCTGGGCCCTATCATCCTCAGACACGGATTATCCCACCATTGCTACGCTGACGACACTCAACTCTATCTGTCGTTCCCCCCTGATGACCTGTCAGTAACTACCCGCATAACTGACTACCTGAACGACATCTCTACTTGGATGAAGAACCATCACCTACAGCTTAACATGGCCAAGACGGAACTTTTGGTAATCCCAGCTCATCCCTCTGTGCATCACGACCTCACCATCCAGCTGCAATCCTCTACAGTCACCCCTTCTCCTACAGTCAGGAATCTTGGAGTGCTTTTGGATGAACAGCTGTCCTTCAAAGACCACATCACAAAGACAACTCGAGCGTGTAGATTTGCACTGCACAACATTCGAAAGATCAGGCCCTTCTTAACTGAGCATGCAACTCAACTCCTGGTTCAGGCTCTGGTCCTCTCACGTCTGGACTACTGCAACGCTCTCCTAGCAGGACTTCCATTAACTACGCTCAAACCTCTGCAGATGATCCAGAATTCTGCAGCTCGTCTTATCTTCAAGGAACCGAAACGAGCTCATGTTACTCCCCTCTTCATCACTCTTCATTGGCTCCCCATTGCAGCTCGGGTTAAATTCAAATCGCTAATGCTGGCATACAAAACTATCTCCAGATCAGCCCCTGTCTACCTCCATGAGCTCATACGCTCCTACATGCCCTCCAGAAGCCTGCGCTCAGAGAAGGAACAGCGACTTGTGGTTCCATCCCACAAGGGCAGAAGATCTCTCAGCAGAACCTTCTCTTTCACTGTCCCTGGTTGGTGGAACAAACTCCCTGATCCAGTCAGGAAAGCAGCAACACTAACAGCTTTCAAAAAGCAACTGAAAACTCTTCTCTTCAGAGAACACCTACTATATATAAAAAAAAACAAAAAACCTACTACCTTCTTTTTTCCCTCCTCTGTCTTTACCTTCTTCCCCTACTGCTTTGGTTTTTTGATCAGTTGATACAATTTCTATTGTGAGAAGTTGAGATAGACTTTGACGGTGTAACAAATTGCATATTGTCTCTCCCTAATGTAAGTCGCTTTGGACAAAAGCGTCTGCCAAATGCATAAATGTAAATGTAAATGTAAATGGTAAGAACATACCATAAAGGAGTCTTACGAATGGTAGCGTGCACGCCACTAACAACAAAAACTAAATAGATCATTGACAGCGGACTGATCAAAGTGTGCAGTGATGGCTCTAAAGGCAAACTTCATTGTGTAACACTATTAATAGTACACAATGTACATTGGCAGCTTAATCACCTCATCAACAGTGTCTATTGATTCCAAAAACTTTGTACCATGTTTGAGTGTTGCGAAAACTAAAGATGTCATGCCCTTGATAAACGAGATCTCTGTGTTCACGTGTTGAGATATTAGGAAACTGTAATGGAAGGAGTTGTCTTACAGACAAGATCTATCTATCTATATTGTATATATTTTGAGTTGTTGTATTTTGAGTTGTTGTCTTGCTACTTTAAATTAGTTAAGAGATTTTTTTTATTTATAATTCCATGTAAAAATCCTTTTTTTGAAAGCAGAACCACAATAGCAATACATTTTGTTAAAAAGTGTTGAAATCAATACATATGAGTTTTTTGACGTTTTAAAGTATTCTCTTTAAACAAGTTTCTTTTTCTTGCAGGTTTCCCAAAAAAGCAAGCAGGTGAGTGTTGTTTTTTGTCATTGAAGTACAACAGCTTTTGGTGCTTTCTGCTGGCACTGAGTCAAAGCACACCAATGATAGAGCCGATACGTAACCATGTACAAATACTATACTCAAAATCGTATTAAAATGTAGGTAAAAATAATTTTAGCTGGTTAACAGAACCTGTTCTGGAAGTAAAAGCTAAGGATAATACATGTGAACAAAAGCATATAAAGAACAAGCAATAGGTTTTGAAACTGAAACTTTTAACAGTGGAAGTTACATATACCTAAAACAATGTGTTTTAGTGATGGCGCTGAAAAATTAACATGGCCAGAAGATGGTACGCTTTGACTCCCAAACAAGTTTACAAAAATGATTGTCAGCACCAGAAAAAAGAACGTTTGTGTGTAATAGTTGAATGTTACTTTACAAGAATATACATTTGGTGTTAAATGTTGACAATAATTTAATTGAGTTTTTATTAGAAATGAGATCATCTCGGTATAAAAGTTTGATCAAACCACAGAGGCCTGCCTAATGGTACAGTTTAGGGCTGTGCAATTAATCCAAGTTTGATAGAGATATATATTTCAGGCCTTAATAATCAAAACAAAACAATACAATCAAAAATTATTATTGTGTTTATTAGTTACTCCTGAAGCCTGTTTTTAGCCAGTCTGCCTCAGCTTGAGTGACAGTGCTGATTTTAGAATTTCCACTTTATAATTTTCATCCATGGCAGCAGATATATATGTCTATAATTCCTGTTGTTCAGTTATAGGTTATATTGTGAAACTGGAGATGATCTGGGATGAGATTAGGGGTTATATAAATCATACATTAATTAAAACAAAAAATATTTTTTAAGATAAAATAATTGTTAAAAAATGTTATTGATTTAAATGATTTACTAAACATATGCTTTTATAATTTCCCCCTAATCGAGCAGCTCTGCATTGATGTCAAATATCAAATACTTTGCATGGTCCTCCAAAAATGAATCATGATTAAACACAGTTTATTTAAAATATTTGTACAATTGAATATTTAATCATGCATTAATGCATTAAAACTTAGACAGCATTAAATTATAAACATGTTACCCATTTATCTGATTAGCTAACAAATCGAAAAAGTAAACCAATTATTTTGCAATGGAAGTAATAATTAGTTTCAGCCCTAGAATTGAAAAAGTCTACATCCACAGGAGATACATCTCCATGGTTACATCTCCAAGATGTTTAGAACAGCCTATTAGGCAAGTTCCTTAAAACTGTGTGCAAGGATTGGAAGAATTGCTGCTATTTAGATTATCATTACATTTCCTTTTTGATTATTGATGACAATAAATAATTAAAACTTTTGTCTTTAAAAACATTCTTTCGTTTTTTTTTTACCTCATTTCTCTCCACAGCTGTCTGAAAAAAAAACATTTCGCGTCAGTATTGTTTTTTCTACCTTTTTTTGACCTGTCAATAGAGTGAGCCCTGAGTATGCTCTTTTCAAAATAGCTCCTCATTTCCTGTTTGGTTCTCAGTTTTATTACCTTTTTGCTATAAAATGTTGATTCCAATAGCACATTCTGGTGGTGATTGTCACCATCTCTCATTTCTCTGCTTGTACAGGACAGGAAGTATTCTCAGCAAGGACCTCAAGGTGACAGCCCCCCTTCCGCATGAGTTTGACCCCACAGGTAAGAGTTTGCCCACTTGTCCCCTCTTGCAAAACATCCTGTATAAAGAGTGTCCTTTTCATTCCAAGAATTTGTTGTTGAGCGAGACAATATGTTGCAGTGTGTGAGTTTGAAAACTAAAAGTAATTGGCTAATTTAATCTGCTTATTTATAGTGAATGACCGTTTATCTATGTTGTGACAGTTTGGATAGTGTGCAGAGCTTGTGTTCAATGCTCTGAGGAGCAGTGAACCATATAACTGTAGATTTATTGTGCTTGATGGATTAAATGCAGAGCCTCTGTGTGCTGCTAGATTGACTCCGTATACTGATAAAGAGCAGTACAGAAGGAACTCGTCCAGCTGTCACTTCAGAGGGAGCACAGGGACTTCTATCTTCATTTAAATGCTGGAGCAGCACCTTGTTTATAACACCAACTTTGACTTTTGGCCACTCCTGAGTTATGTTCATTGAACAGACTTGGTGCAAGCCTTAAATGCGTAGGTCAATCAAATGAATGCTGAGTCATTATGTAGTCACCCTGTGTTGTTTCATGGCTATTCTTTTAAAGTTTGACTTCGAATGCAAGGGGGGGTAAGAACATTTGATAAGGTGTCCTGCTTGCATTCATTCTTGTGGCATGAGCACATGCAGGATTCACAGCTAGCTGAACTGAAGAAAGTGTAAACTGGACTGTAAACTGTCAGTCTTCCACATGCACTACCCCTGACACTATTAAACCAATACAAACTTCATACTGAATCTTCCTTGGAAGACTTAATGGAATGGAGTTTTGGAGATGGAGATGTATATGAAATTATTTTTTAGTTTTTGTCTTTTATGTTATTGAAGAGTTGAAAAGATATGATATTTTAATTGAAAATGTGTCATAAAATGTATCAAGTATGTGGTTTGCTTAAAAAGAAATGGGATGTGGATCTACTGCATCATCAGCTGTTTGTGGACTGTATGACACTGGAATCTAAAATAATCTTTCTTATGCTTGAAGAGGCCAAACTATCTTGTACACATGTTTTTACTCTAATTGAACTGCTTTCTCATCATAATCCATGACGGCCATTGTTGTATGAGACTGGAGCCGTATGGTTGGGTTCGGACACCTGTGTCTGTTTTGACTAGTAAACTCGCCAGTTAGAAGTGTCTGCTCAGGCTCAGACCACGCATTCTGTTTGCTCATTTCTCGCTTGTTGTGACCCTACATGACGGTACCAAAAAGAAAGAATAGTGACTTACTGCAAACCCATGCAGTAATCACTGGAAGAGAATGAAGAACACTCCAACTGGATTTATCTCACTGAGAGGGAGCAGTGTTGAACCCCCTGCAAACATGTTGCCCTATTTAACATCCCGTATCAGTTATGGAACTCATTTATTACAGATGTGTGCACAGTCCTGGATTTGATGTCATGATTCATTTATAATCTTTCTTGGGATTAACTCGACATGCAGTGATCGAGAGCATCAGAGCGTTGCCCTGAGTGGAAGTTTAACTCTTTCTTTCCCACTGAATCAGTCTTGATGGCAGCCTCACAAGCCTGCTAATAGCATTATGTTGCAAGCCCCTCTCATCTCAGGCTTCAGTGGTGTTTATCACAGAGCTCTAATCCTCCCTCCTCTTCCTCCCAGCTGTGGAGCCATCAGGGAGGAAAATCTCATTTTGAGGATGGTGCTGTATTTTATTCAGGGTCTTGCTGAGTCATCAAGGAGGATATACAGGGTGTGCCTCGGATGAGTTTTAGTCATAGTTTTATAAATGGAATAAGGAGGAAAGGACGCTGTTTCTGTTTTTTTCCAATAATCTTTCAAATGCTCTTTGAATCATTTGGGTGTGATACAAGTAAGTGTAGAATAAAGAGGTTTTAAAAAAGAGGAAAGACTAAAATACCGTTAAACACTATTTTCATTTCCTGGGAGGAAATAGCTTTTCACTATTTTTTAAATCTTTAATGAAGGCTCTTTCTCATTTCATAGAGGCATATCATTGTAAAGCCTGGCAGCTTCTACAGTGAGGGCCAGTCTTTTTGGAGCTTACACTTTGTTAATAATAATGTTAATAATAAATAAGCAAACCATGGGGAGAATAGTCCAAGGAAGCTCTGAACTTACAGATGGAGTGACACAATTCAGGTTATAAAGTATTGTGAGGTTAAAATTATACATTTTAAGTGTTTGTTATTCTCTATATATAGAGAATGACGGTAGAGCCATAATCAGGCCTGGAAAGTTTGTCCCGACCTGAGAGAATTTAGCCTGACCAGAGCCCAAGATTATTCAAATGAATGCTTGCAAACAAAGTTGTTCAATTGTTTACCCTATATTAGTAATATCTATCAAATGCAAAAGGCACATGCCACTTGAAAGTCCAATAAAGTATCTATTTACTTACAACGTCTCAGCTGTAAATAAGCCAAGGTAATGGAGGTGGCAATTCGATCTTGTACCTTGGCTTACACACATCAGCAAGGTCTTAAAATAAACAACAAACATAACAAATTGAATATATATATATATATATATATATATATATATATATATATATATATATATATATATATATATATATATATATATATATATATATATATATATATATTCAATTTGTTATGTAACAACAATAAACAACAAACATAACAAATTGAATATATATATATATATATATATATATATATATATATATATATATTCAATTTGTTATGTTTGTTGTTTATTTTAAGACCTTGCTGATGTGTGTAAGCCAAGGTACAAGATCGAATTGCCACCTCCATTACCTTGGCTTATTTACAGCTGAGACGTTGTAAGTCGCTATTGTACATGACGTTGTATTTGCTATTAATGAAATTAATAGAGGAACTAATTAGCCTATATAATCGATTTACATTATGCACTTTAGACTTAAAAATATTCTTATTGATTAATATGCCTCATCAGGTTGGACACAATTATGCATTAACAAATCTGACATTGATTTCATGCACTCTTTAAAAAAAAAAACCCTTGTAATGTTATGTTTTTTCTATGACCTGCTCTGTCATCTTCCATGTTCCAATTACGTAAATCTTTGGTTTAAAGGCCTAAATATGTCTTGGGACATGTAAGAATATTCAATAGAGTGCATATGTTTTGTCAGTTGTTTGGTTAAGTTTTTGAGGAAGCACTGCTTCCTCATTTTAGAGTGTTCAATAATTTGACCTGGAAATGGTTGACAATTGTGATAACTAAATATAAAAGAAATATTTAAGGAATGACTAATATTCCTGCTGCACTTTGTAAAAAGTACATAAACAACAAATGTAATAATGGGTTAATAAATTGTTTAGGAATTAGCTGCTTTATTTCAATTCAATATCTTATTTCAATTAATTACTTTAAATTATTTATAGGATGATTTTCTCTTTTACTAGTGTGCCTACAGTCTCATTGTTTCATTGTTGTTTTCTGCTGTCAGAAGTGCCTGTACAGAGTATAGTGGCGGATGGGAGGCCTGAGACATGTGGTAAGAGTCACTGAGGTAGACCAGTGTTGCTGCTCTGGGGTTCGTTCCTGGTGTGTCAGTTCTCTTACTTAATTTCCTTCACTGTTCGCTTGAAATCTGGGTGAAGGGCTGTGGTTGGTGTATTGGATTCACTCTCATTAACTCGCACTTCTGCAACACCTTCTCTTTCACTCATTCTCTTTTCATGTTGTGTTGGTTTCGTCTCTTTACTTTTTTATCTTGGGTTGAACGTGTTTCATTTCAGACTGTTTAATTTTTTGGGAAAAACATAAAAATTATGATTTCTTTGGATATATTCAAAGAATATATTCGTTTGGTGAAAGTCTTCTCATCTGCTGTGTGTTTGGATAACAGTTTGTTTTTTAGGAGATAAAAATTTTTCATAATTTTCTTGCCAAATTTGTGAGAAGGGTCTGACTGCAGATGCGCATGCAAAGTATATTGTAAAATCAAGTAAAGGAGCAGAACTTAAAATTAATAATAACGATTTGTAAAATTAAACTTTGTGCTTAATCAAAACTACATCAAAAAGGACTATAATTTAACTAAATTTCATGTTCATGTAAATGTAATTTCATCAATAAATAAGATAATTTGAACAACGTCAATATATTGTATGAAATTAAAATGATTAAATCAGTCACTGAAGGCTTTTGTACACAATAGACAAAGAAAAGAACACTCTCATCTGATAGAACACTGGGAAAAATGCTTCCCAAGCTGAATCGGAGCAAGAGACATGATTTAAAAGGGGCTGAAACTCTTGCACACTAACCTGGGAGACTGCAAACAGAATACGTTGATCTTAGGTTTTACACTATAAACATTATTTATAGTGCTTTTACATTATTGCTGTGGAACAATCTCCCCGACGCAGTGCGGAACCTCCCGACTGTTGTCTGTTTTAAAACAAATTTGAAGCCGCTCCTCTATAGGCAGGCCTTGCAACAGTAATGGTGTTATTTGGTCTGTGTTTTTATCTGTATCATGTATTTTATCTCTATGTACACCTCGTTCTCTATGTTTTTTATTGTATTATATTTTCAATTTCTATTGTATTTGTTGTGCGGTGTCCTTAAGAGTCATTAAAGGCACCTCATTTAAAATGTATTATTATTATTATTATTATACATAATTAAGTGTTATGTTCCCTTGACTTTTTGTGGGTGAAGCTGGTACTGGTGCGTTTGTCAGGTAAATCTTAGTCAGAACATCAAAACATCCTCATAAAAGTTGTTGACAAACTCCTTTGCTCAGTCCAGCGATGTAATTTTTGTTTATGGGTGGTGATTTTTCAGTTCATTTCATGGTTAGTTTAATTTGGATGTTTGGAACGCAAGACGTTTTAGGCTCTCTCGAATAATAATAAGACAAAATCACCCAAGAGAGTATTATTTCACACACACTAGAATTTCATGCTAAAATGTGTGGAAATCCAAGGAGCATTCTCCAGTGTGGGCTTGCTTATAAGAAATACAAATAATACAAATATTTGAAAGCAGAGGTAGCTATTCTATAGGACACCTGTTGCAGAGTAAAACATGCTGAAAATTAGTTATTCTGTAAAAGTTGTTACTGAATTTAAGAACAGCTCAGTATTTCTTTACATTCTGGTAGTTCCTCTCTTCTTTTGGATGATGTGCCAAGAGAGTGAGAAAAGGCTTTCACAAGACACTGACTGTAGTTGCGGTCGTCAAAAGCATTTATATTATTAGATTATATATTGACAAGATTGGTCTCTAGACTTTTAATGTCTGATTTGCACCGCCTTGTTCGATCACAAGTTGTTTAGGTTTTGCAGATGTATGCCTTTTATTTTATATACAATTTACAACAAACTGGTATTATTTCCTTTGGAAGTGTAAATTATATATTTCAGTTAATTGTGTGCAAAAAAAGAAAACGTTAATCTTAAATAATCACATAAAAAAGAATGAAACGGGTTAAAACGTTAATCTTAACAGCACTAGTTTAAATTAATTTTTATCATATGTATGGTATTACATAAAATGTATTATTACAAAAGTCTTAAAAATATGGTAATGTTTCCAAAGTGCTGAACACCTTTATCCCTTTATAGATTGTTCTATTAGCTGCCCTTATCTAGACCTTTTCCTGTGTTCAGCTAGCATTTACTCCTTTTGGTCTGGTATCACACTCAAGCACTTCACTAGTAAGAACTGACCAGGAATAACCCTATCTTTTTTTATCCAGCTTCTCGAGTGCTCAATGACAAAGTCCTCAATCTTTCTCTTGCAACATCTTTGCTTAGCTTCATCCCATCTCTTTCTCTCTCTCTGTCTGTCAGGGCTTGTACAGCGTTGTGTTATCATCCAGAAAGATGAGAATGGCTTTGGACTGACTGTGAGCGGTGATAACCCGGTTTTTGTGCAGCTGGTAAAAGAGGGTAAGAAACACAGCATCCCTGATGTTTATTGTGAGCGACAGTAACATTTACAGGGAACAGACATCACACACACTGTCTTTTTTGACCACCAAGTTGTGGATAACTATCAGTTGTGGCACATATAGAGGATAATTATAAGTTGTGGGCCGTACAGAGTATAATCACTTGCGGTGCATTATTCGTATGTTGGAGTGAATTGGTGATATGAGAGGTGTCTCTAAACTGTAATACCAGGTGAGGTTTCATGCTTGTGTTTTCATAATGCAAGAGTTTTCTTTCTTGTTTGTAGATGGAGCTGCAATGCGAGCCGGTGTGCAGACAGGAGACCGGATCATAAAGGTAAAATTGATTTTTATAAATCTTTGCAACATTCATACATGTATATCTTGGAGAACTGATTCTTACTTTTACCTCAGAATAACAAATATTTTATGTATTGCTGGCAAGCGATACAATTTTTTTATCTAATTAATTACATGGTGTGGCATTTAATTAATCGAATTAATCACATTTAATCACAAATGCATACAGACTTTACCAGAAGCAGTTTTTTTATTGAATACAAACCTATAACTTAGCCTACAATGGTCATGACATTCGTATCAATGAAAGAACATAAACCTATGAATTAGGTTAAAGTAAATGATAATTGTAACTTACTGAACACATATTAGCTAGTAACGTTTTAGTTGAGAAAAATGAAAAACATTTTAGTCACAAAAATAAAAGTGTTCAGTTTGATTTTAGTCCATGTAGATTTATATTTATTGGATTAAGTATTTTTTAATAAGTTCATTTAACTCTTTAAGTATTTGCAATGCGTATTTACATTTATTTAATGAATTAATGCACCATTTAACATTGTGAGATAGTTGAGAGGCTTTTCGTTAATAAATACAATGATATATATGAATGATCTAAGGATTATGCAATTCAAATGTTAACATATAAACTGAAACACAAACACAAGCAGTGAGTGGAGCTCTCTCCATGTCAGTTCAGCCATGAGCAAGTACTCCAGATTCCTCACTAACAACTGCACAGGTGGTGTTTCTATCTCTAACTGTATAATATATAACAGGTTTCTATGAACCTCTAGCTGTCGGCTCTGATTCGTGTTCAAGCTGAATGTGATCCGCCTCCGTGAAGTTGTTTGGTGTCCAAAAGGGAAAATCAGTAAAAAGCTTTAGTCACCTGTGAAAGCGGGGGGCGCATAGGATGCTAGAACAGAGCAAAAGACAAAAACAGCAAGAGAAGCACATCGCTGCAGAAACGACTCAAAATCGTCACTAATAATGAAAAGCAAAATTGTCAGCGTTTTGAACGTGTAACCTTCTCCCCAATAACATTTTTGTCCAGTCTGGTCTCCTCAGCGAACAATCGTGAGCACCTCGTCAGTGTTAATTGCGTTAAATTATTAATACATTATTTTTTCTGTGATTAATTAATCTAAATAAAGTGTTAAATTCCCAGCCCTAGTTTTACGGTTAAGCTCTGAAATGCAGCAGATAAATTATGTTACAATTTGAGGATACTCAGAATGAAACCTGTAGCTCTGGTCACTAAAATTTTGTCATCAATATTTAGAACGAGGTATTATATTTAAAATAATTTTTCTGATGTATGTTAAGTCTAGTCATTCAGATATAAGATGAAATAGGACTAAATATTCTGAAATAAAGCATTTTTATGTAAATTGTCAATATCAAGTTTAAATTGGATCAATATCTTACTTTCTTCATAATTTTGTAAAACAATCTGTGCTTCACATTGTGAAACCCTGTGTTATGCCCCCTGCTGGCTTAGCAGAGATACACAAGGATACATGCAACAGTGGTGAACAAACTATGTACTGGACTACCTTTGAGTTTATTTAAAGGTTATTTTATATATAAATCTATAAAACAGGTACTCCAGTAAATAAAGTTTATTTACTACTGCTGTATATGTCCTATATATATTTCCCAATCATGTTTTTGTTTTTTTGTTTCCAATCATTTGTGTTATATGTGTATATGCTGATTATGTGTGTATATTTGTGTATATGCTGATCCCGACATTTCCGGCTTGATCACTTTTTTTTCTCCCAATAAAGTTTCGATCATGTTTCTAGGTCATATACATTTTGGAAATACAATAAGAAAAAAAAAAACTTATTTAAGCCATCACAAATTTCTATTTTATTATCCATTCATAAACAGACAACTATATATTTATTTTTCACTGCCATAATAAATCAAAATAAAGCTTATGCAAAATATTCAGTATAAACAATGGAAGTAAAACTAATTACGGTCGAACTAAAAAAGTGTGATAACAAAAATCAAACGTAATTGAATGTTCAGCAGCAACTTAACGCAACATAAACGAATAATATACGTGTAGGGGAAATAATGTGCGACTTAAAAAGTATCTCAATATTTTAAGAAAGTTTGACGATAAGGATATTAGCTGATATTTTTTTGTTATAATTTTAAGTAATTTTAATAAACTTATATTTCATGAACATACAATCTTACACAATAAGTGACAGAACTTTTTTGGCATTAAACACACATTACACCTGAATATACAGAACTTATCAGAATAAAAACTAATAATTCCCTTCACATTTTCAATTAAATATCAAATTATAATCGATATATAAAACATACTTTCACACTTTCAAAGTCTGATGTTTAAAGTGGATACAATGCTTTTTTTTAATCAAATAGACAATGAATGTGATGATTTATGCTTATTCCCTTTTACAGGTCAATGGGACGTTAGTTACACATTCGAATCATGTAGAAGTTGTAAAGCTAATAAAATGTAAGTATCCTAAAGAACTTCTAAACACTTGATTTATTGGTGTACTTAAACTGTAAAAACAACAAAATTATGAAGCTGTTTTTTGGTTTGATATAAGGGAATGATGATTACATTTATCCCTCATTTATTGTGAGAGTTATGTTAAACTCTCACAATCAATGAGGGATAAATTTGAAATTAGCTATTTTAATAAGATTTTCTTTTCTTTTTTTATTACAATAAAAGATTGTACCCCTTACAACACACTTTAAACCCCTTGCTTAGGCAGGTGTTAAAATTTTTACTCTTTTCTCTCTTGTTTAAACACTTTCAAAGTTCAAACGTCTGCTGTCCTGTAGCAAGTCCAAATTTTTGAGCAATGGCTAACATCTTCATCTGCCTTTTGGATGCTAGCGCAGCCACCTTTGACAGTACATACCATGTCTTTAATATTGGGTGGGGAAAACTTTCATGCACTTTTCACTTTTCATGCATGCTCTTCAATCGCACCGTAAGCAATTGAAGCGTTATGTAAGATGGCAAACTGAACGCCTTCTGCACTGAAGATGAGCCACAGCACAGAGGAGATCAGAGTGTAGAATATTGAGCTCTCGCTTCCCATCTGTTATTGGAGACAACAAGGCTTCTCCCTATTTCAGATGGCCGTAGACCTCCATTTGAGTTGGTTTTGTAAACTAGTCACTAGAAACAGTCGTCTTCTACAACTTACCCTAACCCTAACTAATTCTGTCTTCCCCTGACACCCATAAGTTGATCTTTAGTCGATACTAACTGTATTATATTGAGGGACTGCTATACATTATGTGATTATTAGAGTGATTAACAGCTGATATGTAAAAACATTAGGTCCCTTTGAAAACAGGTTGAAATAAGCATTTTTTAAACATTTACTTTTGCGACAGGCAGTTTTGATGATATTGATATATATTCCCATTCCATAACTCTTCATCAGAACTATAGAATACATGTGTGGTAAAGTTTTCTTTTTAATCATACAGCAGGCTCCTATGTGGCCCTGACTGTGCTGGGTCGTCCACCTGGGCTGGCTCAGATCCCGCTGTCAGATGGTGAGGAAGAAGATGGGCCTATCTTCTCTCTCAGCTCCCCTCATTCCCCAGGACCAATTGGTCAAGATCGTTTCCCTTCCTCCCCGAGCCCCTCAGAGCGCAGAGCAACAAATCTTCCTGGATGGGTATGTCCTCATCCCTGTAGTTGCATTCTGTTTCTTAATGTGGATTAGTATTTACAACACATTATTACAAAAAAGTTGTACAAACTTATAGGATAATGTGGTAAAAAAAACTAAACAAAAATATAAACAAAGACCTTCAAGTACATACAAATAATTTAATAAAATCATAATAAACAATATTTATACAATTACTTATAAAAAAATAATAAACAGTTGTATGTTAGGAAGGAATTCAGAAACAGGCTCTGAGTCTGCCTTTTTTCGTTACATTTATGCATTTGGCAGAATCTTTTGTTAAAAGTGACTTAAAGTAGGGGAGAGACAATATGATAATTGTTACAAAGCCAAAGTCTAACTCAGGTTGCTCACACTAGCTGTTGTATCAGCTGATCAATCAACCATTTAATGAAGAAAATAAAAGGTAAGAGAAAAAAGATTTTTTTTTATTTTACGTGTTCTTGGAAGAGTAGTTTTTTGTTGCTTTTTGAAAGCTGTTAGCTTTTCTGCTTTCCTGTTATTCTTGACTCTTCCAAAAGGACAGCTCATTCATTGAATCCACATAACCATGTCGGGAACATCTGGCCTAATTTGCTTGTTTGGCCCGATATGTATGTGAAAAGGCTGGAGTCCTGTTTGTTCCTGTGTTTAATACAAAAACCTAGGTCTTCTCGAACAGATCCCACTGAGGCAATGATTCAGTTTCTTACACTTGGTATAGTGGAGGTAGACCTGTTTGCCAGCCCAGAGGATGCTCAGTGTTCTCGAGACAGATGCACTGGCACATTGCTGGCCCAGGAAGAAACACCTATACTCGCTTTCCCAAGTTAGCCTCCTTGCCCCCCTCCTGTACAAGATCAGGGAGCAGGAGATAGGTTGGTCAACACCCAACACCTTTGCCAGATACTATAATCATTATCGTTCTCATACCGGTTATAGTTATGGTCCTTGACATGGGAGGCTAACTTTCTTACACTTTTGCTCTGGCAAGTTTTACTTATACTATCTTCCTTCCATTGACCTTGCACTCCTGAATAACATTGATGAATGGTTGACAATCAATGAGATGCTCTGAAAAATATGACCAATTTTTTTTTCTCCAAAACTGTGGCCATAACTCTGAGGATTGAAAAAGCCTGTGCTTCTTTCAGTTCCCAATCACTGTAAAGTTTTCTGTTTGATTTTGCTGAATTGCAGCTATTATTATTGTTAGAGTCAGTCAGTCTTATACATATAACTCAACCATCTGACTATTCAGTTTCACTTCCTCTCTGACTAGAGACATGTGATTGTTGATCAGTTACAGGCCATGCCAGACGATTACAGCAGTAACCCCACCACTAAACTACTGAAGGAAAATCAGGATGCCAAGAAGCACATTCCATTGAACCAGGAGCAACTTAGCAAGTCTACTGCACCTGGGCAGGTTTGCAGAGCTTCAGTGCTTTCCATATGTCTGTAAAATCTAAACAATTTAACCAATTAGTGCATATGTCAAATATTTTTTTTAATAAGGTTGGACTGCATTCCTCACCATTTAGAGAAAACATGCAGCCCCTAAATCTGTTTCTATTGCAGCCTTTCTACCCGTTTTTAGTAGCAACTCGACTCTGCTTGATGCAGCTCTGCTTGACTAAGCATGTTTCGTGTTTGTGTTTCCACCAATTTCCAAAGTTAGATGAGTGGGCTTGTTTTAGACATGTCAATCAAAACACATCACTTTGCTACATCTCTATCAGAGCATATGTGACAGAAAGACGGTTAGGGTCTCTCTCAATGGAGTATGACATGTGGAGACTGCTTTTGTTCATTTAAAGGTAGTCGGTGCTCCTGTAATGAAATTACTGCTTCTTTAACTTGGTCAAATCAAAGGTTGTGAGATAACCTGCTAGAATAATGGAGAGGAATACAACTAGAACTAGCTTTCTTTTCTTGTAGTCAATGCATCTATGCATTTTCATCTTAATATATCAACGTGTTAATATATCAATTTCTTCACACGGTATCTTGAAAGACACTTAAGAACCTCACGTTTCAGGTGATTTTGTTTCACTGTTGTTTGTTATGGTTTGTGGGGGCAAGAAATAACAAGGCATTACTTTCTGTGATTATATGCAAATAGTCTAATTTTTTTGACTACAGGCTACATTAAGACTGCAGCTCTTAATGCCCAATTCATATTTTTTGGTGAAATAGATTTTTTTGTGTTCGATCACATTACAAATAACGTGCGCCTGATATCCGTCTTTTGTGAGAACAAAATGCAGTTCCAATGTGACACACATGTGCAGAAGAGGAAACTCTTCCAGAATTCACTGCTAACGGATGTAAAGACTGAACCCAAAATAATTTCTGAAAGTGATCGTTGAGAATAAGAGGAGTAGTTTGATATACATTTAATGCACTATGAGATGTTAACACAATCGTAAATGTATCAGCATTTAGTAAGTTTGAATTTAAAGCATTCTCATTTTATTGTACAACAAACACCAAAACGATGCATATATTTCAGAAAGCAGATTGTTTCATCTTTGAAATTTACGGTAACCGAGAGGTGCAAAAGACATTTACATAACGTGAAAAACTTTTACAAATTGCAAGTTACAACACACTTTTACATTTCAAAAACACATTTAAATTTTAGAAAACAAATTCTAAAATGTTCATTTTTTTTTGGTAATTTTTAAAAGGGTTTCACATTATGTAAATGTATTTTGCACCTCTAGGCCACCGTAGGAATTAAATCAAATTAGGCTTCATATCTTTAACATAGCCTTCAAACAAAGTTGTGTTTTGATGATGTATTATATTTGATGATGTATTGTAGGAATTAAAAGCAAGTAAACGTGAAGACGGTTTAATGGAGACTCACTGTTGCTCTAAAAATTGCTACATGGCTTTTTGTCAACCTTTAAATAAAATGGAAAATAATTCCATGGAATTAAAGTTGACATACATTTTAGAGTTTTCATGAATATATTTGTGAGAAGAAACTCTCAACTTTGCAGTATTTTGTTTTAGTATTTTGTTTATTTGGTTGAATGTTGTGAATAGACACTATTTCAGGATCGTTTGCGGCTGGAAAAAGTAACCAGGAAAGGAGCCACTGGCCTTGACATAAGAGCTGTTCCTTGCTGTCTATAATTTTTGACATAACATAAAAAGTATTTATCTCTATTCTAGGAATGCTCAGTTTCTCCAAGACCAGGTGAAGGAGAGCAAGAGGATGGAGGTGGTGAGCTGGAGCAGCCCCTTTCCTGGCAAGGCAATGCTGGAACAGGGCCATTGTGGACCCACAATTGTGCATCTCCTGTAAGTCCTGCTTCTAATCATCCCTATTTGCAAACAGGTCTCTTTCTGCTTATATTTAAATAATGGTACTTGTGTACTCAATTCAGATCACTCCCAGTCCAGTATCCGAGAGCCCCTGCCAAGGAGAAACCCCCTGCCACAGCCCAAAGACCACACCACGAGACAGCCTCAACTCCTGTCCCTCACCGGATGCTGAAGACACACCTGACCTGGTAAGCTTCTTCAAGACAGAATCCAGCCAGGCTCATCCACTTGGCTGTCGAGAATTTAATTAAAAACTTTTATCATTCATATATGGAAATATTCTGGGATCACTCTTATAGATTATAATCGTAAGGCCACTAAAGCATTCATGTTTAAGCCCATTAAAATATCGATTAAACTTTAAGTTAGAGGACAAGTTGCATAGGTACTGATTGTGTCCTTTGGCATTTCTATTAAATTATTTTATATTTAATGTATTATTGTGTATTTAATTGAACCATTCCAAACATGCAGGGCACTTCTGTCAGGCTCCTGAACTCTTGTTTGACCTGTTTCAAGCTAACACTCAGCAGAGCATAGTGTTTGGACCTGCAGAATCTGTTAGTTCCAGGCTCAAAACTAAAGGTGGTCAAACTTTTTCAGACTGAGTTAAGACAAAGTGGTACTGTTTTCTTATTGGAACGGACAGTGTAGCATAACATCCTGTTGATCGCTCATTAATCAATTATTGAACTCACCAATGGCATTCTCCACTTGCACTTGAGTGCTCTCCTGTGTTTTTTAGTGGTTCATCTTGTAGCCTTTGGTCTGAGCTTTAAAAGTCACTATATACCATTCAAACACTCCAGATATAGTGGAGTGGGGTGTCTGAATCAAGCTCTCTCTTTTCAGCCGACTTGGTGTCAGTTCAAACACAACCGTGGCAAGTCGAGTTTATGTTTGTCTGCGATGCACTCCTTTATGTCAGTTATTCATGTGTGGTATATTTAACAAGCATCATCACTGCGTGTGTGGACAAAAGGAAGAACTTTTTCTCAAGAGGGGTGTAGTTTCTTCAGTTGTCTGGAAATGGTGCAGTTTTGCTTCTTTAAAGATTGAGCAACCCAACCCCTGCTGTTAAATATGATGGTGGCCACTAAGGGCAGCACAGAAAATATCTTCCACTAGCTGAAACTGGACCAGATAAATAAAAGAG
This sequence comes from Danionella dracula, assembly GCA_900490495.1. NCBI lineage: Eukaryota > Metazoa > Chordata > Actinopteri > Cypriniformes > Danionidae > Danionella > Danionella dracula. The sequence continues at coordinate 13,451,948 of UELW01000522.1, forward strand.
AGGCTTGTGTTACACTGCAGGACAAAAAAGAGAGCAGCAGCCTCAAAACACTATTGTGTGAACAAAAATAATTTCTTTCAATTTGTCATAGACATCTTATGTCTGTATTTTCTCTTTTTATGTAAAATATTTTCGTTTTTTGTGATTTCAAAACAACTCGAAGGCTGTAGCGACGTCCATTGACTCCCACTAGCCAGATGAAATCAGATGAAGCGCTAATTAAGCTCATTTCAATGATGAACGTATGCACCAACTGACCCGGAAGGAACTGTAGCAAAACGACGTGGGAAAAACAATGAAAAGAAAGTGTGGATGTACTGGACCAAAAGTGTTTTTTGGCTTACCGAAAGATCAATGTATTTGTGGGAAAATGGGTCCACATTTTTTGTGTGCCAACAAGGAAAACCAGTAGAGGGGGTGTGGTGGAAGTGAGAGGCATGTTTTAGGTGAGAAAACAAGAACAGAAAATGGCAACACCAGTCACCAAAATAGGTCTCAGCTGTGTTCCACAAACCATAAAAAGAGAGGAAAGCAACGTTTTTGGAAAGAGTCTCAATTTCCAAATGCAACAGCTAGTTAAAAGTGCAGAAACAAATATCACAAAGGTTTTTTTTCATCTGTAAAAACATTCCTTTGTATTTTTGCTGAATGTTTCAAGAATCTAAAAACCCAATTTGTTCTATAGGATTCACAGACGAGTGTTGGGAGCCCTTCCTCTCGTCCCATAGCACATATCATTGGTGCTGAGGATGAAGACTTCGACTCTGAGCAGGAACAGGTGCTTATTTTGGAGAGTTGTTTAAGAATGGTCAGAATTTTGTAAAAGAAAATATGTAAATATGAGTTAATTTTTGGGGTTAATGGTCTTCTCATTTGGACTGTTTTCCTGTTGCTTTCTGTTAATGGTGTCTTTGAACGGCTTGCTGCTCTCTGGTTCTCTTGTGCAAAACTTGAATGCCTTATCTAATAAAGATAAAACCTTTATATATCAATTATGGTCTCCGATATACGAATTTATGTGAATTATTAAAAATCTTTTAAGGAACGCTTCAAGACAGAACACATGAGCCTTCAGTGCGACTTGTATCTGTTTTTGGGCCAAGCACCGTCACAAGACCCTTCATTACTAATGTACTAAGTACTTACGAAAATAGCCATAGAAAAAAATGTAAGGAGAATTCTTTTAATTTTTTTATTTAGAAAATCAAACAAATGCACATAGGCCTTCACAGTCAGTGCTTGTCATTTTGATTTAAGACTGTGATTGATTAACTAAGTTCAAAAGCCACAAGTTTTTAGTAAGTAAACTTGTAATTCTAAATAATGAGCTCTAGAAACAAAGCCAGGTAAACCTTGGAGTAATTATAATATTTACATAACAATTTTGTCTTCAGATGAATGGCCAGTGTAGCTGTTTCCATAGCATCGACCTTCTGAGATCCCGGCCTGCTCACCTAGCAGCTTTCATCCATCATGTGGTCTCTCAGTTCGACCCTGCGCCACTGGTGAGATCCCTCCCCACCCCACCCCACACACACAAACAAAAAATCAGAACGCACACACACACACCCACTCACCTTTCACTCTCAAACCTGGGGTTTCCAAAATAAATGTCTTAAACATAAGCCTAACATTAGTCTCATTTGACCTCTCTCTTCTCTTGGTCGGCAGCTGTGTTACCTCTATGCTGAACTTTATAAACAGACCATCACCAAAGAGACTCGGCGGATTCTAATGGACACCTTCTTTGTTGAGAAAACAGCCGTGAGAGAATACTCTCTTCTTTGTTTTTTCTTTTATTTTTTAATGGATGGTATGTTTTCAACTTTTTGTGTTTATTCAGAGCTTAAAAGTAACTGTGTCTGAATCCATCATCGCTGACATAGGTAAGTTTAGTCTCTCAGCCTCTTTTTCTGCATGAATCGTGATGATTTATTTGCCGAGAAGAATCCTTTTTTTAACTACAAAACTTCACCCCATCTCTTTCCTGACTTTTTACATTTTTGTGCACACAGAGCGAACGGCACAATCACTCAATGCAGAGCGGAAGAGGCCAGATCCAGTGTCAGAGGAAGTGCATCGACAGTATGTGCAGCAGCTGCAGGACACGCTTCTACCTGACATCCAGAAGAACCTGGAAGACTTTAGGTCAGAGGCATGAAAGTCGAGCAATGTAGATCTCTAGTGTTTAGTAGGTAAACTATTTGGTTTTCACATCTGTTTTTAATTTAGGCACAAGCGTAGCATGGGTCTGACATTGGCTGAAGCAGAGCTAGCCCGTTTGGATACCGAGAGGATGAGAGACCGGGTGGCAAAAGAACGATCCTGCACAGAGCAGATCCTCACTAAGATAGAGGACGTACTGTGAGTGCCCCTGACGCTGTTATCTGTGTGTGTTCCATAGCTTTAATGGACTTGTTCATTGTCTGACTATAATTGTCCTGCTCCTTTCCTTTCTGTTTGGGTACCAAAAAAGATTGCCTACAAGACCTCATTCCGTCTCCTTGTTCTTCCTCCCTTCACTTGTCTGTGTATTTTTTTTCACTTTCTTCTATACTTCTATTTCTTCTTTTCTTCATTAATTTTCTTGCTTTTTGTCTTTCTCATGCCGTCTTTCTGTCGCTCTTGCTGTCTCTCACTCTCTGCTTATTTTCTTTTGCTTTTTTACTTTATTTATTTCCTTCGTTCTATCTTTTTCTGTCTTTCATTTTTTCTCAGACACTTTCTCACTATTTTCTGTATTTCTTTCACTTTCTCTCTTCCTTTTCTGCTCTCTTTTTTCTTTCTTTATTCTTTCTCTCTTTTTTCTTCTTTTTATTTCACTCTCTTATCCTCTCAAAACAAAAATCTACCCAAGTTTTTTTCATTCATATCAGTAACCTGACTAAATGAGTAGAAATAAGTAGTTAAACTGCATTTCTCACGCTTTATTAAATAACTCGTTTTTCATTCCAGCTTGACGTCACAGGCCACAGAAGAAGAGAAGTGGTAAATTCCTTTTTATAAATCATTGGCCAATTTCTTGAACCAGTTTAATTCTGTTGAGATGTTTGTTTCACTTATAGTGCTAAATTTGTCTGACAAATGTAGTCATTAATCACTTACCCAAAACTGTCAATGCTTCACTTTCCTCTTTCACTTTTCTGAGACACGGAAAAATGACAGACAATTAACTGGCTATAGTATGAAACACATTGTTCAGATACTACATCTGCCAGTAGCAGCTCCATATTTACTTTTTGTAGTTGCTAAACATTCCCATAAAATTAAATACTTACTATAAGACAATGAAAGTGTTTTTTGATCTCAAATTCATATCTTCATGTTATTGTGGACTCAACAAACCAAATAATCAACCTTTCAAAATCATAATAGGGGCACTATAATATATATTACTTTGATTAATTTAACTCAGTCCTATAAATGACAAATTACATTCTTGCTTAACTATACTCATATATACTGAATTTATTTGACTGATTTTATTTAAGTAAAATGCACAATTTAGAAACTTTTGGGACCATTCCTTCCCAGTTTTAGCTGCAGCCTTGCAAGTAGTGTGTTCTTTTAGCATATAGTCATGAGGCCATATGGGTAGCAGCAGCAGCAGCAGCGGTCACAGAGAAATTGAGTGTTAGCCCAGATGGCATGCTTAAAGCCTCTGACAGGAACGTGTGAGGGCTATTTCTGCTTTGGCACTGTTGAGCATTGAACAAGTCATGGGTTCAGATTGAAACCATTTGTGAGAACATCTTTGTAAGTTTTTTGACTGTGGTTGAAATAAATACACGTGTGATCATAGAAAAGACAGAATCGGATGTCTGAGCCAGTTGATCTTTACTCAACATTTGTAAATAAAACATTTTACAGAATTCTGGATCTTTTGAACTGCCCCCATAGCGACATCCCTCACGTCCCTGCTGAAGATAAGATTTTCTGTAAAGACTTATTAAAACTTAATTAAAAACATTAAGTGACATCTCAGATCACACACTTTCCAAAGTGGAATATACTCTCTTGGAGGTAGCAAGCACATTCCCATTGTCATCATTACAAATATGCTGAAGTGACTGTCTTAAGTGGAACTATATTTTCTTTTTTCAGAAGGAACTTTGTTCCATAAACTATATATTGTAATTTTAGTCTCCACTATAAAACTATCCAATTTAATTAATTAATTTTATTTATTAATTTTATTTGTTATTTATTTAAATTATTTGATTTATGGTCATTTGTTTCTGAAGTAATTGAGAAAGTGCTATAAAAATACATTTGGATTGATTAATTATGCAGTGATTAATAATTACAATGTTGTTTCTCTTACAGTAGTACCATGCAGTTTGTCATACTGTCATATATGAAGCAGCTTGGTGTAAAAGTGAAGGAGACTCGAGGCCTGGAGCATAAAACCAAGCTCATGAACCTTTTCCCTAAGATTAAGGTATTTACTCTTCACAAAGATAAAGTACTCTGTAAAAGCAAGCTAATGTTACTGTGCTCTAACAGAAAAGTATAAAGCCTGAGAAGGAGGGAGGTGAAGAGAAAGTGAAGAAAACACGGTTTCCCAGTGTCTTTCCTCAGAGACGACCAAGCAAAATAGACACGTCATCGTGTAAGTCAATAGTTAACTTCACAAACTATTTCCCCTGGTCTTTTCAAGGCTTTAGAGTGGCAAGCCAGATTGTTTTATTAGCACTTAGCATGATGAGAGACATGCCATTCTTCTTTCTAAGGTTTTTCAATGCTAGAAAGTGTGTTTATGATTAGGGCCTATGCACTCACTTGCAGTGGTTTCATTTTAAAACAGTGTTGCTACCATGCTATCAATTTGTGAGTGAATTATTGTATAATTATTTTCCTTAATGGGTTCCCTGAATAGACACAATCTCTCTCACAGCGGCTCTTTACATAGTAATGCATAAACTATTTACATAGCATGATGTGGGAACTATTTCTCTACAGGTGAACTAAAAGAAGTCATGCTGTTTTTGTTACATTTGGGATTTAATAAAACTCTAAAGAATAAAAAACTCCAAGAGCCCTCACATGTCCATGAATCTTTATGTCTAACCTACTTGTCTCTAGTAATTTCTATTTGTGTATTTTTTGTACAGTAAGCAAAACTCTGGAGCCAAGGCAGCGTCCCTCAAAACCCCAGCTGCCATTGGGCTCTGGAGAGCAGCCCGAAGGCTCTTCTCCACCTATCCGCAGCAGTCAGTCCAGTGAGGGCTCAGATAGCACCTCTGCCCTTGTCACATCGCCAGCATACAGCGCAGCAGCAGCTCCGGGCACAGACGCCATCGGCCGAGAGCCTGAAACTAGTGAGCACCCTTGACAAATCTTGATAGTTCTACTCTTGTTTTCTTTTTTCTTTCTTTCCATTGGATTCATATTCAACATTTCTTAATTGTTTCTGGCTATACATTTTTCCTTCAGATTTCCTTCACTAAATCCTTCTCTAAAGCATGTTTATTGGTTGCTCATTAAACCCTTTAGTATGTTTAAATTAGCAATATTTACCATATGGGGATGCCATAAACCCCAGCTGTTTCAGTTCAAACCCGCCTATGATTTAGGTTTAAAAATGCACCTGTATTGAGTGTTAAAAGCAGTGTGGGGTACATTGTGGAGCGAGTGTGAGGAAATGAAGATTGTGTGTGTGTGTGTGGGGGGGGGGGTGCATCAATATTATTTGTAAAGTTAAGTGGGTTTGTGTATATTTGTGATTCCATCTGCAAATCTATGTCTCAAATTGTATTCATTTAATTTTGATTAAAAAAAAATAACCTCATATAACCCTGAATTGGAAGAGTAGATTTGCCACCAGTAATGTTGGCAAAAGCAAAGTAACTTCACATAGCTTCTCTAGTAAAGAAAGAAATTGAGTTATGAATAATTGTGGTGCATCATCCCGTAATTAGTGTCCATCTGCATTAGCTGTTTTTTTGTTTAGTTTTTTCCGTTTTTTTCAATTCTTTTCCAACCTAAAAAGTTTTTGAAAAACTCTTTCTCAAATGATGTTCAACTGGCATAAATCTCTCAAAATCTAACAATAGTTAAGTCAATGGATCCAAGACCTTTAAACAGCATTTGCCAACTCTGACTTCACTAGCTATTCGATTGGCACACTCAATCTGCCATCAAGTGACAGCTCACCCCATGTTTTTGAGAAATCTTTATATGATGTGAAGTAGCTCTTCCAAAAATGGTAACAAATTTATTTGACATAATTTAGATTTTTTCACCCCAATTGGACATGTACATGTAAATTAAGTGGTTCTGTATGTCATTTGATCATATCTCATATATCAACGTGATATATTATCCAAACGTCTTTCGTGCTTCTAGTTAGCTTTTTTTAACACCATTCATTCATTCATTCATCTTCATGTCGGCTTTCTTCCCTTTCGGGGTCGCCACAGCGGAATGAACCGCCAACTCTCTGGCATATGTTTTATGCGGTGGATGCCCTTCCAGCCGCAACCCATCGCTAGAAAACATCGATAACCAGTGAAATAAAAAATAAAAGTGGTTATCTAAGGTTGTGGCCAGAACTGATACTGCTATAATGTATAAAAAATTGTTTCCAGAGCTCACAAGCCTTTTTCTTAAAGAGTAATTGTATTAGCTCATTCTCAGTCTTTGTGTCTGTTAATTAGGTGGACCTCCTTCTGCACTGGGTGAAGCCACTGTTACGGGAGACTCACAGGACTCAAACTTCTCAAACACCCACTTCGACTTTAGCCAATCCATACTGGATCATCTGCAGGAGGAGGAGTCAGAAACAGACAAGTGAGACTTTATTAAACCGCATCAGTGCTATTACACTGCAGATTATTGGTGTGTTTATATGATATAAACCAAGAGAAAAAATGTAATCTTTAATATTTAATGCTCTTCTGCAGCAAAAATTCATGCAATTTCCCCTTTTAGTTTTTAGCACAAAACATTCATTTATAAAGGAAAACTCCTGACAATTTACCCTGGTATTTTATTTACAATTATACAGATCTATTTAGATTTTTAATTTTTTTTTCTGCCGCCTTTTCCCCTCAATCATTGTTGTTTTTGTACATTCTTAAAACCTCAAAATAGGTTTCCACTTTAACTAGTGCTACATGAATGTTTTCAATTTAAAAAATAATAAATATATATTATATCATCACACTTAAATTAGTTTGAAGTAAAAATACAAGAAATTACTATAAAAAGTCTATTGAATTTTCCTTTCCTATTTCCTATTTTCCTTTCCCCCTTAAGAATTTTATGTTTGTGGTCTAATCAGTAATGTACTGAGACAGATGTTCATTTCACATACTAATGAATGAAATCTCAGCCACTCGCACTCTCACATAGTGTGCACAACATACTTTTGTGCCAAGTCATAAATAAGCTCTTCGAAGGAAGTGTTTTCAACTCATCTCAGTGGCAACAGCAAAGACCTCTGAACTATCTGCCCCTTAAGTCAAGCTGATGCTCTGGCAGGGGTCACCAGACAAAGCTATGCTCTATAAAAGAATTTAGAGAGACCGGATTCAGATTGTGCTCAATGACTGGGGCTCCTCACAGGAGGAAATCAATGCAGACTGTTATTGCTTTGAGGATGTTGTAATTGATTTGAGTGTGGTTGTCTTGCAGGATACTGGACTCGGGCACTCCTAGACCAGACAGGAGGTGAGAAAGTTTTATAAGACATGCTATTATGTAGTTTTATACTGCATGTGTTCAAACTAATTCCCACTAAGGATAAATAACATAATGATTGCTATAGTCACAATATCATGTATTTACAAAAGAAAATAAATTGCGTTCTGAACCTAATTACAGAAAAAGAAATCTTACACTTGAGCCCCCTTTCTTCAGCAGCTCTTTATATCACAAAAAAAGAGTGTGCTGGGGCGAACCTCTAGAACCTCTAGTTAGTCAATACCTCATTCTGTGATTGTTTATTTAAAAGTGACTTTTAAGATTTCAGATCTGCTCTTTCAAACAGCAGTGAATCTGAACAGATGAAATTAAACATCTGATGAGGATTTTGATACAGGAGAACAAAATATTTGAATATACTATTTTTTCACTGCTTAAAATGAATGTTGGTCACCACTCTCATGAACTCGCAGAAGAGCAGAAGACTGGTCGCTATCAATTGTTTATACATTTTTATGTGCTGTTGTGTTTAATGCTTGTAAAGCCTTTCTTTCTTGGGTTTCAGATCCTATAAATATTTTTGCTTTTTGTTTTTATAAAAAACAGGAAACACTCTAATCCGTCATCTTCGTTTCTTTAAATAGAAACTCAGAAGCTGTTATAATGTAAATTAGTCTTAATCTGATACAAACTGACTAATTGTTGATACAAACAACTAATTATACAGAGGAGTTTGTTTATTCTGTTGCTTGTTATGAGCTGTTTCAAGCAGAGGTTGTTTTATCTGAATGCTATTTGTCTTTTTAACACTTTGAAACTTGACAGAACAGCTCCGCTAGAGCATCCCTTAGTATTAACCGATTCTCTGCTGTTATTCTTTGAAATATCTGCGGCGGCATTTAGCATGCCTCTAGCAACATACACGTGCTGCCCCGGAGTCTGTAAAAGTTGTTCTTCATTTGAAACCAGTGCAGAAGGCTAGAAATGTAATATTAGTTACTTATTAAACAGATGTTGATCTTATATACATTTACCCCTGTAAATAGTAACCAGCTAATTTTGTGCTTATTGACTGAATTACTTTTATTCTCCTTTGTTTTAGCTTCAGTTTTCAAAATGAGGAGCATGAGCACTTGAAAAACTATTAGTCTAGGTTAAGGTTTTCATGTTGGCATCTCTGCTTTGCTTTTTTTTGGACATTCCCTGAGTGGTAGAGTGCCAAAATGGTGGAATGTGTAAGCCCAATTCCACTTCTCCTAGTTCTATCACTCAACCCTATTTTTAACATTTTGCATATTCAGACTATCAAGAGGGCTGTGTAGTTTTCATTTGAATGAAAGTGAAAGACTACATTGCGAGAATTGAGAGAAGTACAGTTTAAAGGAAGAACCAAGATGGGTTTCACAGCAGATCGTTGACTGCCAGTGCAAAGAGACCCACAGTATATACCCATAAGCAAATGAATGAATTACCTTTTTCTAAATATGACAACCACAGTTTCATAATTCATACAATCACATTTACATGATGTATATAGCTATAATCCATCATTGAAACCAATTTAGTTAGAATCATCATACAAAAATGGGCTTAATATGAAAGGAGACACAAGATGCCAATTGATCACATGTTAGTTTGGTTCATTAGGGTATATATGTAAAGTCTGTAATAATCAAAGTTTATGTTTGTGAATGGTTTGTAAAGAAAACACAACTTTTACTTCAACAAAACTACTTCCGGCAAAAATGAGCTGTTTTGGGTGCTCTGACAAATGACTCCACTTACCACAAACCTCTCTACACAGAAACATGTTAAGCTTTCTGTCAGGTTTTCATAAACCACAACTGGCAAAAGAAGGCAAGTGCAATATAACAATAAAACAAAGTAAAAAAATGCAAAATAAATATTTCTTCATGAGGCATGATCTCATGTTAGAGTTTTGAATAGTATTAGCACCAAAAAGTTTGACAACTTTATTAGGATCGCCTTTTGTGAGATACAGTTTGCTGCTGTCAGATACAGGTTTCAGTCTCAACTGACCCTTATTCAAAAATACCTGGAGCAAGATGGCTTTACCGAACACACGTTTTTGTAAACCCGTCAAGTGCATTTCCAAGTGCCTCACAGACCATCAAAGCCATGGTTACTCACAAGCAAAATGAAAGTCAATAATGTGTACAACCATTCGCAAAGGGGTAGAGTTTATGGTAATTAATGGGAGGTCCTTAATTATTTGATGTCATTTGCTGTGAATTTCTCATCGGCTCATTCTCAGAGGGTAGTTATTTGATTAAAATTAAACCCTTGTATGGATTTTTATTATTTTAGGGGGTATTTACAAACACATCAATGACCACATTTCTGTCCAAAAAAAGTCAGAAAGTTTTGATTTTCATCTCAGATATCCTTTAAGGTACGTTTAAATTTTTTCTTACAGGTAATGAATACAAGTATTGTATTTGTAGGTTTTCCTAGTATTCTTCTCTCTCTTCCGCAGATGTAGTTAATGGTAAGCTCAAGTTCCACTTGTGTGAAAAGGTTGATTTATGTTGCACTCCTAGATAAGAGTCTACCTTTCAGTTTGACCAGACTTCAATTCTTTTGTGACTGATATTTATTCCATGGAGTGTTGACATTATGTCCTGCAGAAATTGTTTAAGGACCGCGTCTATACAAGTGGTCATCATGATTGACAAACATCTTGTCTAAACAGCGTTAAACTGTCTGTTGAAATGTTGTTGTTTTATGATTTGTTATTTAGTTTTTTTTGTAATTATTTTTTAAGCTTATTTTTGCTTTTACTCTTGTGATTTGATTGGTACCTATTGGCCACTTATTCTCTGTATTTGGTCTTAATTTCGACCTATTGCACTTGGGTTTTACACAACATTTCATAGTATGAGGGGTTAAGTAATTATTTCCAGTGTATTGCTTCTCAAGCATGTTTTGCTTTCCTGAGCCGTTGCTGGTGTGTTTTCAGCAGGATTGAGTTGAATACAGAAGTGCAGAGTGAGGACGATCAGGGCACTGAGGGGGAGCTGGAGCCACCCAACTGGCAGACACTAGTCAGCAGAGACATCCTGGCCACACTGACCCCACAGGAAATTAAGAGACAGGAAGTTATCAATGGTGAGATTTCTCCAAATCAGCAACATTTTACAAGATTTTCCCCTCAAGTCAGCTTTTGTTCATATTTAAACTTGTTTCCTTTCTGATAATCATTCCACTTCCTATGTTCACCGATTGCTTCGGCAGAGTTGTTTTATACTGAGAGGGCCCACGTTCGAATGATGAAGGTTTTGGAGAACTTGTTTTATCAGCCGCTGATCAGAGATGCCATCCTGCCTCCTGGAGACATCAAGAACATATTCAGCAACCTTGAGGAGATTGTTCAGCTCCACAGTAATGCGCTCAACCTCTTTTAGTGTTATTGTACACATCTAAGATGAACATTATCCTCTTAACAAACTTTGTCTTTTCTCACCTTAGTGTCTTTAACAGAACAAATGTCTGGTGTACGGAAGAAGAACGAGACTGCACTCATAGACTCAATAGGGGATGATCTACTCTCCTGGGTAAGAACTGAGAGCTAAAACCTATATGTATTTTTCAAGTGAGCTTGGTAACACTTTAAGGATCCCTTATTGGTTAAGCATTAATCTGTTAACTGATTCCCAATTAAGATAAGCTATTAATAAATAAGTGCACTTGCACTTTACTGAAAAGGGTTAGATAAACATTCAGCCTTAACCACCATAGCAGTTCATGTTCCGGTCATGTGTGTGGGTTTTCTTCACACCGGGTGCTTTCTAACTCTTTTTACAGGGTGGAAGGGTGGCGCAGTGGTGGAGTGGGTCGTCCTGTAACTGGAAGGTTGGCAGGTCGATCCTAGCCAGGAATATTCTGACGTTGTGGCCTTGTGCAAGCCACTTCATTCATCCACATTGCCCTGTATTTTACGAACTATTATACATTCTACTAATTAAACAATTAAGCATTAATTAAATACATTAAAGTAACAATTAATCATGAGCGTTAGTATTTTTTTAGCTCATTAGACCATCGTGAGTGTGAGGCTGCTTTGGAGCATTAAAAAAACACAGTATGAAAACATTTTGATTGGTTGATTGTTGGATTATTACTGTTAAGACCATTTACTATTACTAAAAATAAATCATATAATAGTTCATTTGGTTCTGGGTAAATTAAAGGCAGTTCTGGTTGGGTGGTTGTATGGTTGTGGCTTTTAGGGCCTCTGGACTGCTGGGTTTGATAAATCACGCCCTTTACTGACACTCCTTATAAAAGATTATTTACGTATTAATTAGTTTATGTATTTTGTATAAAAAGATGATCCAGGTTAGGAGACTTATTGCTTTTAAAGCAATTAAAAATGGGGACAAAGCGCTATTAGTCTATTTTGAGACTTTTCTGTGTGGTTTTGTTCTTCGCCCACTTGTACACGCAGCAAGATTTGTTTTATCATGTGTTTTTTAAAGGTATTTTCTTGCTCATACAAAGAAATAAATGTAAACCCATGCCACTGTTGGGGATGATTGCGTTGAGTGTGAGAGGATTGTTTCAGGTTATGACTTCTCTCTTTAAATCTGCACTACCCTTCTATACAGTTGATGCAAGGATTTTTTTGTATAGTAGGTTTTACACTATTTTATTTTCATGTTATGTAGTTAGATTCAATCTGCCTGTCTATGTAGGTATGAATCGTCTAATGAAGTTTCACAAAACGATGACTATATTTATTTTGCAGACAAAGTGTAAGATTGGAGAATCATTAGAGTACTCACCAAAGTCAATTTGTTTCGAAATGTGAACAAATTTTCCTTGTCAGCCATCTTCTGGTTGGCCCACATCACTTTATATCCTGCCCTTTCGACGCATTCAATAGATGTGGACAGTTAGTTCCTAATGGAGGTCTGACATTCTCTTGTTTTCACTCATAGTTTAGTGGAGAAGAGGAGGCCAAGATCAAGAGAGCAGTGGGGATGTATTGCAGTAACCAACCATTTGCCCTGGAGCTCATCAAGAGCAAGCAGAAGAAAGAACAGCGTTTCAATGCCTTCATACAGGTTAGAGACGTACAACTCTAGAGATTACAAACAGCAGAAAACTAGTGAGTTAGATTCTCATGTGAATGCCATGAATATGCGTGATTTTACTAAACAGTTTTCAGCTCGATTGGTGGATAAAGAACTTTTCTTTGGTACAGTTAAGTGCTGATGAAAGAATCATAAGCTTATATCACAAGGCACTCTTCAGTGTTATAAATGTAACTGAAGTATGGAGCTGTTGAAAGAAGGGGAATGAATGATGTGGACTCTTCGTTTTTATTTGACTGGAATCGAACTGCAGTTGTAGGACAAATAAAAAGATGTATAAGGCTTATAATAACCCAGAGTCTAAAAAAGAAGTGCTAAATGTTGCTTGATTACAATACTCATAGTGACGTTGTTTCACAGGAAGCAGAGAGCCACAGGCACTGCCGCAGGCTGCAGTTAAAGGACATCATCCCTGTAGAGACGTTAAGACTCACCAAGTACCCTCTGCTGCTGGAGAACATTGCCAAATACACAGGTACTGCCTTGTTTTGTATCCAAATACTCACACACACACACACACGCAGACACACACATATACAATTTACAATACGATGAGGACAGAGGTCATCTCAGCTGACATCCTGGTGAAAGTAGAGCTTAACGAAAGGGAATAATCAGAACAAAAAGGATAACATTTTTGTTATCAGAAGAGAAGAGCTTTTAGTTCTAGTTTTCTGACTGGCTTGAGGAAATTATTGCATAAGCCAATGACAATGAATTTTCTTGTGAGAGATGTCATCGCTCTTTGAGACAGCTGCACCCGAGATCAGGCTTAGGTTTGCTACGGAGTGATTAAGATTGTCTGATTGCAGAGGATCCAGATGAGAGAAGTAAAGTGAAGCGGGCGGGTGAATGCTGCCGAAAGATCCTCACGCATGTGAACCAGGAGGTGAAGGAGGCGGAGAACAAGCAGGTGAGCACACCAGCAGCTACAAAAGATTGCTTTCTCTTCAAAACTTGTTTTATTTGGAGCAAAAACAAAGCAAACATGCAGCAAAACCATATTCACACATACATTCTGAATTACAAATGGAGGAAATTTTAAATTAAAGGTAAATAAAGGTGAAAGAAAAGTGATGAAAGGTAAAGTGAGGTGAAAGAAGATAGCGTCATGTTATTGTTTTATTGATGTCTTACTAGCATATTAACCTTTAAGAGTCTATTGCATCTTTATTTATACTTGCATATATGTACTGCGTAAACTCCCTCATGATACACTTTCATTTTCATACTTTTCTCTTAAAGTTTAAACCACACTTTGGCATGTCGAGAAGTCCAGCTTTTTGCGTAACGGTTAGCATTTTCCTCTGTGAGTGCTAGCAGTGGAAGTTTCATCCACATTATGGTGTTTGTTGAGGAGAAAACTTTTAAAACCTACAGCACTTCAGTCACATCGCAAACAAGTAAAGCTTTATGGAAGCTGAGTGCATTCTGCACTGTACTGGAGACAAGGCATGGAGGAGTTGTTACTCTCCCTCTGTTTGCAATTCAAAGCATTATGGGTACTGTAGTACTTATAATGCAACGTTATTAGGGAACATGCCTGCTAAACATTAAGAAAAAACGAATAAATCCTTCAAATAAATATCACTATTAAGCATATACACAGCTATTTTTACTAAAACTCAATCACACAGATGGAAAAATATATGATTTCTTTGGGAAGATAATGGTTTGATTTTTTGACTGAATATTTGAAGTAAAACTTTTATTGTAATTCTGTTACTATGTTCTGTTTGATATTATAACGTGCAATGTGTGCTTTATGAGAATAAAGTAACGCCATTAATTGTGAAGGGTTGTATTTTTTTTTAAATTGATTAAATATTTGTAATAAACATTTGCCCATCCAAAATATCAATTCATATCATTATCGTCATAATTCCCAAAAATATTGTGATATTATTTAAGGGTCATGTTGCCCACTCCTACCCTGAAACTGCTTTGTCAACTTTTTACCAATGCTCATTTTTGATCAAACCATTATGATTATTTAAAAAAAAATTAAATCTATGTTTTATATTCAAAAATAAACCACAGTTTGGTTGACCGTTTCATGATTCTTTTCTTAATGAAACCCTCTGCTGCCCCCAGAGGCTGGAGCACTACCAGAGACGTTTGGACCTGTCCTCGTTGAAGCAGAGCGAGAACCCCATGGTTGCAGAGTTTAAGGTATGAGCCCTACAACCACGCATCACATGAGGATTAATCAAAGATTTGAAATATTTAGTTAAAACATTCATAAGCTTTCATGCTGATCTCACAGATACTCTCTTTAAAGTGAGTATTGTACACAATACACCTGCTGCGGATAAAGTTAGCGGTATCAGCGTATATTTGTGAGTACAAGTACTCGAGCTTGGTTTCAGTGCATCCCTATTTTACCATGTTAGTCATTTTCCTTTTCATTTTCTGAAAATAATTTGTTTAGGTTTTTGTTCTGATAAAATAGTAAATAGGAATTAAGACAAAAAAGGAATACATTTTTAACAAAAAAAAATATATGCAGTGATTTGGCAATTACATATCTATTTTTGTTTTGTTTTTATGTGTAGCATCCTTTTAACATATTGTTAAAATAAAATGTTTAATATCCTAATCTAACATAATATAAAAGATCACACTATTAATTAGATTTATATAATTACTTATTTATGACTCTCTGCTATCATTGAAGAGTTGATTTTGGTGGGGGTGGGGGTTTTAGTTTAGCGTGCGTGTGTGTGTGTGTGTGCGTACATAAGACCTGACATACAGAGATTATACATTTATTACTTCATGTTTAGATGGAAAAGCCTGATTAATAAACTACTTTCAGGAAAACACCAAAATATAGTCACTTTCACACAAATATATAAGCCAATGGCATTCGTTTGCAAGTAAAAAAAGATACAATTCCATCAAGCACTGCAATCAGAGGCTGAAATTTAGTTCGAAAACAAGCTTCAATTACAGTAATTTACTCATTAAAAATACCTCTTATACCTTATGCAAGACAAATTTTAGTGCCAATCAAATCTGTGCCAATTCCAAGCCATGTTTCTCTTTGCAGAACTTGGATTTGACTAAGAGGAAGATGATGCACGAAGGACCTCTGTCCTGGAAGGTTAACAAAGATAAAACTATTGGTAGGTCTGGTTGGTCTCAGAAAGTGTCTTAACTGGTAATAACTATATCATTATTATGGGGTCTTGATCTGTCTCAATATTGTAAAGAGATTTGATCTCTGTAATCTTATGCCCTCTCTGTAATCTGCTTGTTTTGTTCACACTGTGTTTGTTCAGAGCTCTACACGCTGCTGCTGGAGGACCTGTTGGTGCTCCTTCAGAGGCAGGATGAGAAGCTGATCCTCAAATGTCACAGTAAAAACCTGGCTGGCACAGCAGAGACTAAGCACATCTTCAGCCCCATCATTAAATTGAGCACGGTCATGGTGCGCTCCGTCGCCACTGGTGAGAAAACTTTTGAAAGTTTCAGCAATAATTTACTTGTGACTCAGCTTTGGTTTGCTGATTCAGGCCTGTATTGCTTAGCTACATGAACACATCATTCAGGGATGAATCTTAATAATATCAACTCAAAAATCTCATCTTACTCTTGTTTTCTTAAAGCAATACACATACAATTACTGTGGATATTTCTAGGTTTTCAGTGTTTTCTTTTTGGATAGCTTGTAAGCGGATGAAAGCCCATTAAAGAGCAATATCTATATTTGTGTGTGTGCTCCAGACAACAGGTCCTTCTTTGTGCTGTCCATGTCTGATAACGGAGCCCAGATCTATGAGCTGATGGCCCAGACTGTTTCTGAGCAAAAGACGTGAGTTTTGGTCTATCCAATGAGAATTCATGTGTTCTGTTTTTTTTCTTTCTCATTTTTTCTCATAGGGGACAGCATGTGTAAATTTTACCTATCAAACATATATTTATGTTTTTATGAAAAGTCTGTAACAGTTTTAATACTTAAACTCTGTGGGCCCATGAAGTCTTAGATTTTAAATTTTGTGGTAGAGCCGAACCCTGTCAGGAGTATCATTTGAAAGCTTAATGTCTTAATTTTTAGACTGTACCAATGTGTGACAATTAGCTTTCATCTTAACCTAGCCCCCATCAATTGAACAAGTATGAATATATTTTGAGCTTTCAAAAGTAACTTTATGATTAACATAACGGTGTAACTCTATTCTTAGCCCATAAAATTAGCTAATATGAAATTTCATTTAAAGGTGCCATATAAATATGTAAACTCTTGCTATTTGTTTTGTGTTTTAGTATGTTTTTAGATTGTTCTATCAACAAAAATATGCCCAGACTCATTTTGATTCTTTATGCATGTTTGTGTAATCGTATTTTTCTGGGAGCTCAAAACAGCTTGATGGCTGTAGCGACACCCATTGCCAGAGGCACTGCCCACTAACCAATCAGATGAACCGCTAATGCTTCCCAATGGAGAACACTTTAAATGCAATCCAATATACTTCATGTTTGTCATGTTTGGGAATCTGCTTTGGAACAACTGCAAAAAGCCACAATAAAATTATTTTTTTGTTTTTATTGATCAAAAATTCTTTCCAAAAGTTGCTTCTAAACAGCAGGATACAGCAAATTTGTCAAGACAATGCTATTATGATAAAAGTATCATTAGACGACTTAATGAATTTTTGTAAAACATTATTTTGTACAAAAGTTTAAAGTGAAACTGCCAAGTTATTTATTTTATTTATTTTTTTATATTTGATTCACCGAATCAAACAGAAACAGAAAAATAATTAATACTTTTAAAATTTCCCGATCCGGTTTTTGTTTGAGTATTTGCAGATCCCGATATTTCAGAGCCGATCACTTTTTTTTCCTCCCGATACAATTCCGATCATGCATCTATGTCAGAGACATTTTTGCAATGCAATAAGAAAAAAATCATTCAAGCCATCACAAGTTTCTATTTTATTATCCAGGCATATTCTCTGATAACATCTGCAGTACTACTGTACCCAGAAAGCTTAGCACCACAGTAAGCGTTCATGTCATTGGTGCCTGGTTCCTGTCCTTGTTTTAGCAAATCATAAATATACAAGCATGTGATCACAAACTAATAGATGAATAAAAACTGATGGCAGTTGAAGATGGCCGAAGCATTATCAGCTCGTTGAGTCGTTCAGTCGAACAGCTTTGATAACTTTTTCCTCACTATCTGTTGTTATACACACATGTTTATTTTTATTGAATGTGCATTATTTCCCCATGAGTGGTTTGTTGCATCTGCCTTTTTAACAAAATCACTTTAACACCACTAAATTCGACCCATTTTGGGGATTTAACTCTTCCTCTGAACTTCCTAAAGCCATGCTTGCTTTCCCAGCACCGTTAAGCCATCTCTGTTGAGTTTCCTCTGGTTTGTGTGTGAGCTGCGTGGCGTATGTAAAATGCATGGCGTAATTACATCAGAGTACCGCAATATGAAAATTTTAAACCATATTAATAATTGTACCTCTATTATTGTGGACTGTGTATACATCCCTATATACATGTGTATGCATTATTATTATTAACCCCTTACTTTACTGTATAAAAAGAAAATTGGCACAATATATTTTTCTAGATTCCAGTCATTTGAAAATCACGTAATTGGACCTGATCTGATCTGAATCATGTCGTTTATTTAAAAAAAAGCAGCATTTTCAGGGCGTTTGTTTACTTCCTGGTTTAAAGGTAAATGTTCACCATATATGCATTACAACATTCTCATCGTTGTTTAAAAAAAACAAGCTGACATCACTGAGTTTATGCAAATATGCAAAACTAAAAGCAGTGAGCTATCCAATCAAATGCATCCACACAAAAGTATTATTTTCGATCCTATGCGACTCAAGCCTCACGTAGCCATAGACTCTCTGACTCTCCAAAACTTAGAGGTGTTCATGCTTCCCTGCATTAATTACTTGCAAGCCACGCCCCTATTAAGAGTTGGTGTAAAAAGCAACTTGCTCAATGAGAAGGCTAATGTGACTGTGTGTTCGAGCCTGTTCATTGATGTCAGCAGTGTGGTAAATACCTTTTAAGTCATTTTCACATCTTGCTGAAGACATTTATTTCCTATTAGCATCTTTGCAATACTATATCAACCGTTTCAAACCAACTGGCTGCAAATGTAGAATTTCTTCCTCTATTCACTCAAAACCTTTAATTGATAAACCTTGCTAAAATTTCTTTTACCTAAAGTATTTGTTTTCTTCTTTAGAAATATATTTGGTTTAACACTTTAAAAGTATTGCTTTACACTGTTTACCGGTTTCCGTCTTTGATTTTTCACTCTCTCTAGGTGGCAGTGTCTGATCACACAAAGAGCTGACTCCATGAAGACCAAACTCCACAACATCATTCCATTACCTCAGGCAGAGTGAGTTCAAGCTTTGCGTCATGTATTGTATACATGTATCATCATCTGCCATCTGTAACACCAGCATCTTATTTGTTTTTTAGTGGCGATCGTGAAGCAGTCGACTTGATCAACACTGGCATTCGAAAGCTGAGCAAAGACAATGAGCCGATTTCATTAGACAGCGTGCCATCTCCAGGTGCATACTTGTTAACTTTGTGTTGTCGAAGCAAGCAGTTTGTCTTGCAACTGTCAACCTGAAGCATGGCCTCAGTTTGAGATAAGTACATATGAATAAATGTCCTACAAAAAGAAAACATATTTTTTTTGCAGTTGAAAAAGATGAAAGTGAGGTCACACAGACCCCAGCAGGAAGCACCAACCCTTTTGATAGCAAGTCTGATGAGGAGGAGGAGGATGGAGAGGAGGAACAGAAGGGTGGTGTGGATAAGGTGGTGGATGACGAGGCATCAGTGTTGGCGGATCTGACCGAGCGACTGACGTTCCTCAAGCAGCGCTCAAGGTTAGGCATCGCTATCGATGAGGACGAGGCTGAAGCATTCCAGTTGCAGCCCCTGCATGCAGACGAGGCGCTGCAGACATGTAAGTGAATCGCCTTTGAGCTGTTCCATCTCATCCACACTATCCGTCGTGAGTACTTTGTAGGCTTCAACAATAGTATTATCACATGGGCTCACAAACGTTTTTCCTGCAAGTAGAAGTACAATACAGTGAGAAGTATATCACTCTATTAAGATTTGACCTACAGGCAAATAAATTTTTAATGGTGGGTTATTTTAACAGTAAATCCCAGCAACATGAAACTGCTTTTGTAAAACGATTTGCTCTTAAAGGAGGAATATACGTATTTGATGCCTTCACAGATCATGCCTTGGTACTACTTGGTGGTTGGCCTTCACAATTTTCATAGAAAATGTTGTAGTGCTGAACAATTATTGTAATTTACAATAAATCGTAATTTAAGATGAGATCATATTAAATTGCAAAAACTGCAATTAGACTGTTATATTACTATATAATTATTCTGGTTAAAGTGTTCATCCAGTACTTTTGTAGTTTTGATTGAGTCACAGCAGATCAAAACACTGCTGAAACCAATACACTGTTCTTTCAACTATTTAAATCATTTTCAAAATATGAATTCTTTAAAAAAGTGAGAACAATTTTCACTACAGTCGAATATTAGGAAATATGCATTGTATTGTGACAAGAGCTCTTGAGGATGTTTTGTGTAGAAAGGAAGCTGCTTTAGAACAGTGTGCTTGCTTTTTTAACTCAAATTTGACCACAAGAAAAATTAGATTGCTGCTTCCTCAAACCTTTTAACAACCTATTTGTTATCTCTTATCAGCTGTCTATGCAGTTGTCGCTGTTTTAGCTACAATTCGGGAGGATCCAATAGTTAATTATATGATGTGTTACTCCCAAATCTTGATTAAGAATCATCATATAATAGTGAACTTTAGCTCCAATGTGTCTGTTTTTCAGTGGCGACCCTGAGACAGCTTCTGATCAACCAGCTGTCTAGTCAGGAGGACATTGGCCGGTCCAGCAGGACAAGAGAACTACAGAATCCAGCTGAGAGGACAGAACAAAAGCAGGATCAGACTGAAATAGCTGACGGATCAACAGAGCCTGAAGAACAGCTGGATCAGACTGAGAGGAACAAGGGACCAAGCCAGACAGAAGAGAAGAGGGATCCAACCGAAGGCACTGAAAGATCAGCTTCGCAGCTGCAGCCAGTTCTGGACACTGCTGCCGTGGACTCTACTCTAGAGAACGGCTCAGAGAGGGTGGAAAACACCCAGGAGCTGCCCTCAGGAGACACCGGCTTCTTTGATACCTCAGAGGATTCTGGTGAGTCATCATGAGGTTGTTTTCCAGCACATTTTACACACTTAATAAAGAAAAGTGAGGCTAAACATAGTCTGTTATCTTGTGCAGCATTTTAGCCATAAAATGAATTCTTAATTATGAGTAATCAATTATATGGTTATTATGGTTATATGTGTTTTCATGTGTTAGTTCAGTTTTGATCATATTTAGTATATTTTTAGTGTTCATATTTAATAAAACTCATCCTATTTTTGATTAATGTGAAAATGTTTAGTCTTTATTTTAGTCCACGAAAATCTTTTTTTTTATTTATTTATTTTTTTTTACTTTTAGCCAACTGTTGACATTTTAGTCTAGTTTTAGTCATGACTGACTATTGTTTTAGCTATTTATTTTTGCTTATTAAATAATGTAGAACATAAAAGCTCTTAGTTCACACTTTCATTGGGCGAGCCAGCTGTCTGTCACTCATTCGCTGCATGCCAGTGCCACTGGGACAGAATCAACAGCAATTTCAGCTTTTTCATGGAAAACTATGTATCATGAAATATGTGCAACTGTCGATCGATCATGATGCATTTCAGTGAAAGAAATCTGAGATTAGTTGCACACGCTCTCACACGATTTAAACCCTTTTGTCTCGTGGCTGATGCATAACTGGGCATTCACACCAAACGACGAATAAGGAAACAGAACGTGTCTCCTGTATCTATCTGAATGCTTTCAACCCCCGGTGTTCACTCGCTTGAAGATACCCACTCCCTTACGACTTGGCTCTAAGCGCAAGCTCATCAGGGGAACCATGCTAATGACCATGCCGGGCATACCTCCACCTTTTCCCTGAGCCTGCTGCTCTCCCTCTCTGTCTCTCCTTTTCCTTTCTCCTCTCCTTCAAAAATTCCATTTCAACCTCTACACTTCCTCTGATAAATTAATTAACTAGCATGCTTAGATTTAGCTAACATCAGCACAATAAAAATACATATCAAGTTTATTATTAAATAATGTATAACTTACCAGATTAATTGACCTCCTCGCCCACTTTATTTCAAGCAAGGTCCTTTTTGTTTCTCCTTGGATAATAATAGGGTGTCGAGTCATACAGTTATGGGTGGCCACAAACTACGAGTATATTTGTCTCCTTCATTGCTGTTGTAAATGTTCCCGCTTGATAAAAGTACAACCCCTGATTGGTTGCTGTGCAATCAAGTCCGTCTGAGTAAAAGTTGTTCTACTCTCGTCAAACGCTCCGCAGCATTCACTTCCTTTGGTTTGGACAAGGACTCTCTGTGCAAAGGAGTGTATTATTGCATTTTTACTACATAGAAATCATCCGCTCTTTCCTGGATCACCTGAGCTTGAGAGTTGGCAGCCCTTGATTAACATATGAAACGTGTTATCTGGACACTGTCACAAAGTGGCTAGTGTGACACATGGCCCTGAGACCCAAAGCTCATGATCATACGTGAATATGAACAGTGAATGAAACAGTCTGCTCATACTGCTTGTTCTTCTCGCCAATCATAAATCTCAATAAAAATGTTTTAGTTGATATTGATTTCTAATAATTGAAACTCACTGAACACTAAACATAAATTGGGCTAAGTGGTTTATGAAAGGAATTAATAGAGGCTGTGATGGATTAATGACGTTTAGTATATCTTTGCCAGCGTCTGCAGGTGCTTTCCTAATGCTGGATGTGTTCGGAGGCTCGCCTGAGAGCAGTACTGAGGATGATCCAGAGCTGGTTGCTGGAGGAGACTCTGGGATCGACCTGAAGAAGTTGCTGTCCTCCTCGTCTCAGAGCAGCGCTGGACCTAACCTGCAGAGACAGATCATGACACACATACGAGTGCTACAGGCCAGCCTGCAGCAGCTCAAGGTGAGCCTGAGTTAGGGCTATCCACAGCACCATCGTCTCTCTACTCTGGAGAAAGACTTCTTAACCACTGGTTGTACTTTGTTCTGCACCATAAGAAACAAAGCCAATCTAATTTCTTTCTTTTTTCACTTAATTTATTTGAATTTAATTTCAATTCTATATACACAAAGTTTAAATTTCCACATATTTCTAAATTTTGAGAAATTCTTTATCTATACTCATATATTGAGTAATTATATACTCATTTGATTAATGAGCAGCTTGCTTGTTCAGTGTGGTATGAGCAGGTTTACATAGAAAATTAATTATTTGAAGATAATAACAGTCAATCATATCATTTATTTAATGTTTTGGCTTTTTGAACCAGTAATTGAAAACTGAAAAAAAAAATCTTAATGGTTGCATCTGAGCGCAATAGTTTCTGATCCCATGTTCCTCTCTAAACTTTTCGTTCTGTTTTTGTTCGGTTTAAACATACTAGTTAATAACATTATTTCGACATTGAATGTACACACTCACTCTGAGAAATAAAATCTCACAGGAAGATTACGCGTGAACATTTAACACATAATACAGTAAAAGCTTAAACAAACACATCTATTATAAAACATGTGGAAGCAGCATGTCTGTCAGTATAATGGGAATCAGTTTTTTGAACAGAGAGCGCTTCCTTGTGGTCATTCTAATGATGAATAAAACCTTTTGGCTGCTGCTGCTCCAGAGGCTTTTTATAATAATTACTACAAATCCCGTAATAGAGAAGTGCGGCTCACCTGAACACAGTAAGGAGGCTGAGGAGGCATTGAGTCACAGTACAAATATTAATACTCTGCGTACTGTTCTTTATGATGTTCTATTAACAAGAGATTTGCTGTACTCAAACATTTTGACAGAATTCCTTTTTCTGTTGGCCGTTTCTCACTTTAAAACAAACGATCAAATCTTTAAGCTTGATTTACACTTCTACATCAACTTGACGAATTGCCCTCTGTGTACCGACGCAGACCTCGGGCTGACCCTTCTGCAAAGCTCGACGTGCACCCCTCAAAAATTGTAACTACTTAATCTACAATTTACTGATCCTCTCCATCGCTGAGTGTAGGTGAGAGCAGAGGGAGAGCAGGACAGTGGTCACAAAGCTGACCAGAAAGGTTCTGTGTGTGTAGGGACACAGACAAATGGGGTGAACTGCGACCTATATGATCATTTTGACAAAAAATAAACTGTCAATAGCTACATTGTTCCATGTTAGATCTCATATGGAAATATATATCGTCCATCCTAAGGACAATCTATTACATTTTCTTCTGAAGCTAGCTTGTAGAAGGGTGCTGTTTTTATAAGCTTGTTTAAGTGCAGCTGTAGATTGGTGCATTTCTGCACACAGCAAAAGGAATAAATACTTGCAGGTTTGTAGGAAACTTGGCTATTTCCAAGTTTTTTTCTTTTTTGGTCACCATGCAGTAACTGTTCTCCACCTGTACAAAAGCACACTTTCAAAAGCTTTAAAATGTTTTAATGTCAGAATGAAATGTTTTTCATGATCATAAGCACAGGCCGAACTAAGCTATTGAGTCATCACATCTTTCTGTTTTTTCTTCAGGAGACAGAAATCAAGTATAACCAACTACGCCAAAGCCTCCCAGAAGAACGAGAGACAGACATGGAGGAAAACAAAGGTATAGTTGTGCGTACTTGTGCAGGGATGTACTGACATATTTAAAACAGAAACTATGACTTAAAAAAAATATATATATTTCAAGAGTGTTTCACTCTAGCTCTGCATTTTAGAGCAAAGAAATATTTATATACACACTTAGAAGCATTAGTGCCCACAGTACTATTTGTTATTAATAAAAAAAATAACATTGTTCTATAAGATAATGGGAAAATGAGAAGTTTTAGTTTTCTTGAGTGAAAAGGAACAAAAACGTTAGCAGGATATTGTTACTGGAACACAATGTGGCGGCACATGTCCATATAATGAGCCCGCATTAAATACAAATGTCTTGTTGATATTCGTTTTTTTTTCCTTCTCATTTACTTTCTTTTAGAAACCAACATGACATCGTGATAAAATAAAACTTAGTATCTCACACAGACACACACGTGTACATGCACGAGGCATAAAAAAAATATACCTTTAAAAAATGCCTTTATGGACAATATGCAGCTGAAAACTTCCTTGAGCTTGATCAGACGTCCGTTCTGCATTCTCTCTGAACTAAAATTAACGCTCATCATCTGCTTGTCATCATGTAACACATGTGTCTAAATAAGTCATTTGACCACTTCCTGTTAACGCCACATATAAACATTTATACAAACTATTAACATAGAAATACTTGTGTATTTCATTACACACAAGCACTCATATTGATAGCTTTCTATTATTGGAAGCATGTATGAGTAAATCCTGATTCATTAAGCCTTGCAAAATGCCCAGTAAGCAGTCAGGAATCAAAGGAGGCTGGCCCCAGTAAACTAATTTACAATGATCATAAAGTTTAACGATAAGAGTATAGAGCATGGCCTCCCGGAGTCTCCAGTCCATCCTTTTTCACCTCCATTATTAACGAATGATCTTGAAATTCACTAGTAGACAGACTACAAAGATTTCCATGCCATCAAGCCACTGTGCACTTAAGGCTTCAGTCAGGATAATGTGAGAGATGATGCCCTGAGCGTATATATTCATTCCCACACACCTTAACCACACACACTGCTGCATCAGAGCATTATTCATCAATAAGGAGTGAATGAGTAGACGGCTACAGAAGGGTTTCAGGTGCACAACAAAATCTTCTTTTCAAAAGAAAAATCCTTTAGTGACTTGTGTATGATCACAAAGGTACTTAGTTTAAAGTGTTAAAAGTGGAACACCCAAACTAAAACTAGCCTTTACTATGAGCCTGCATGTTACCACTCTGTCACTCACCAGCCGGGTGAATTTAAAAACACATTTTAAACAGAAATGGGTTTAAAAGCAGAAGTTACTATGTAAACAAGTGGTTTTCTAAGTCATCCATTTGTGTTTGCATGCCACTCATTTTTCTCATTCTCGTTTTTCGTTCTGTTTTTGCAGAAAAGCTTTGTGCTAATGATGCAGGGTTTGTTTTATATCTGCTGGTCTTCTTCTTCTTACTTCTTCAGATCTAAGTTAGTAAAGGGCCGCTGTCTTTCTGTTCGCTGTGAAGGGAGCCAGCAACTCCTCTTCCTCACAGACAGACAGCGCAGGAGACGTCATCACAGAAGGACAGAGATCCCTCGCTCACAGCTTCTACACCGCGAGAAAGAAAACCACTGGATTAAGGCTATCCCTCTAAGCAGAATGATTTCTTCCTGATGTGATTGGATGGTTTTAGTGGCTGTGAGGCTATTAAACAATGGTCACAACGGTATCGAGTCTTAACACTCGTTCTGCTTGGACACACAGCTGGCGTGTGGCCTCTGTGATGTGTTGCTATAGGAGAGTTGTAGCGCAGGTAAGTGCTGAAGGGTGAGTGACCTTAGACCACCCTCTAATCTATCTTCGGAAACCATGTGTTCTTTAATGAAGCTACTGAACAGGTTTGCACAGGCTCCATCACTGATGTGAGGATTTTATTTGTTTGAGAATGAAGTTTAAGAGACGGAAGCTTCAGCAAAAGAACTTCAGTGCTCTGTTTTTAATGTCATGTATTGTACAATGATGAGCAACACTGCATCTCTTAAAAGAGAGCCCACTTTATTTTTGCTTTGAACTTTAAGTCATGTATTATTTTAACAAAAATACTACTACTAAAAGAAGACTGCAAGACATCCTTTAATATTAACATCATCTGCATGTTTATTCTTATGTTTTATTATGTTATCGAACATTAATATGCTCTTGACTTTCTACCGAGGACATACTAGCTCTGATAGCAACGAGTTTCTCCACGCTCACTGGAACTGCTGCAAAGATCAGAGTGGAAACAGATATTGCACATCGTCTACTTTTTTTTTTATCATCGTTACTTTAAGGAGAATGATGCATTGTTTTGGATTTATGACCAAAAAAAGGAAATATTTGTAGCAGAAAGTATTCAATAAACTGGAATCACTGTTGTTTTTTGAGCAATACACCTTCATTTCACAAACCCGTTTCTGCCAGCACTTTTGCAGTCCATGTTATAACTCTCCATTATTGAGTCCTTTTGGCTCTTTTCTTAGTTTCCCATCATTCCTCCATTTCCTCTTTCCTCGAGTGTTTGCTTCTTCCTCTCTGAATTGATGCCTGACAGAAAAGAAGAAGAGAAAATAATTAAACATTGATCACATTCAGTCTGAGAAAGCCACAAACCCAGCAAAAATAACTTATTTTATTTTTATTTGCAATTTACATAATGTGAAAACCGTAGAGATGAGTAATCAATTATGTTATCATTTTGCTTTTGCTTTTTTGTGCAGACTAAAACATGCACACAAAAACACACCTATGGCTTTAGATTTTAAGCATTTTTAAAGCTTTATTACCAGCCTTACAACATCGGTTAGAAATTTCACAGCGTTTTTTTCAGACAGAATAGAAATAGTTGTAAGACTGGATGAGACGCAACATTATGCACCAAGTCAAAAAGGTTCGGGAAGACCACAAAACACAGTTTTACTGCTCGTCTCACCCGTCCCTCTCAAGTCCCTGTCTGGCGTCACTGTAAAGCATTGATGATGAAAGACTTAGTCAATGTGAACTGTATAAAATGTGAATGATAAAAGAGCAAACGATATTTGCCGTAACACAATGAAAGAATTACTCGAAGCTCAGAGATGCCTTTTGTTAGCAGATGCTCTTAAAGGGACAGCGTTTATTCCTTGGCTCCAATGGTCTGCTTCCGCAACTACTTATGATGTACTTTATTACCATGTCAAATGCAATCTGACAACTGTAAAATTATAGTTTATTAGTTCAAATATTTATATATTTAATTGCTTTTTTAACATATACAAATTAAAATCAATTAAATCCTGCATGAGAGGGAAGTAGACAAAAAAAAAGTCCTAAAACAAAGTAAAAAAGTAAAAATAGTAACTTTTGCATTTAGACTGTGAAAAATGCTATATAAATATATTGGGTTCACTGTACAAGAAATTTTAACAGTATAATATGTTTAACACTAGAATGAAATAATTTAGTTTTTAGTAACTTTTAAACAAGTTTAAACAAATTTCCAAATTATGATTGATAAACCTGACTAAATCTTAGATGGCAAAAACAACAGTGTACTGAAACAAATCAATGTGGCAGTAGTGTGTCCTAACCTGGACTGCCAGCGCCTGCCACTGCTCCACACACGCCCGAAAGATGGCAGCCAGTGGGCGTCGGTATGTGAGCTGTGGTCGAAGTTTGCTCCTACACGATTCGGCGGCAGCTTTTTCAGTTTCTCTTGCTCCTCTGTGGAAAAAAAAAAACAAAACCACAGTTATAATACATCAACTAAAGCCATGAAAAAGAAGACGTCCTATTTTAGTATTTTAGACTTGCATTGCTTGTGATTAATACTGCAGCTTTCTCATAACTAAGTTGGGGCCAGGTGACCAGGAGTGGCCACGAAGCAAGCCAATCAGAGCACCGTTTAACACGGAGTGACTGCGCTGAATTGTGCTTGAAAAAGCACAGAGCTGAGAGGACTACAGAGCAACGCTTGATAAAGTTCACATTTTGACCAATATGATCCTATAAAAAAATGTCATTGGAACAACCCCTCATGAAAGCACATTGTAAGAGCCCTTGAAAATCATGTAGCTGATTTTAAATGTAAAAACCAACTAAAACAAACGTCAAAACCAGATTAATCCTACATACTCACTGCTCTAGTACCTACGCTCTAAAGAGCACATCTGGCATGGCCTGATACTGAGCTTCGGTCATGTTTCAGCAGATCCTTTGAGAAACACAGCATAGTTCTAGTTTGTCTGAATTGGACGTCCTCTCAGGTGATGCTGTTAACATGGTAAGTTATGGTATTCAGTGTTCTCTGTGTGCCGTACGTACTGTGTTTGAGGAAGTCCTGCAACGAAGGACCGGACTCCTTTGGGGCTCTGTGTGAGGCTTCCTCGGGCTCATCCAGGAGCCAAGGCGGTACGGCCCCTGCCAATCACCACACTCAGTGTCTCCTCAGAGGCTTTAAGCAGCTCACACTGAAGCTCTTACTCACCTGTGTGAATGTTTCCAGTGTTGGACGAGTCCTGTAGATAAACAACAAACCAGGAGTCTAGTGATGACCCGCTGCAGTAAAGTAGCACATCCTTGAGAGTAGACTGACATTATTTTGTAACTAAACTGCTGTAAGAATGTAATATTTTTAGCATAAATCTATTAATAAACTTCAGTACTAGCCACAACAAGCAAGTGGGGTTTTTTTTTAATCCAGGATTTATTTTTTCCGAACAGGATGTTTCTTTGGTGCTACTAGAGTTACAGCCATAGAAACACAATTGGACTTATTTAAACTGGGTGGGATTATTTGGAGTGTGTGGTAGAAGTCGCATCACAATTCAAGTTTCAATTTACCAGGTCTATATGCCTTATGTGCTATTCAGTTACTCAGCATGTGTGCTTATAGACCAGATAATCAACTTTGGCTAAGTTAGAGTGGATACAGGCATAGACATAACAGTTCTGCAATTCAAGGGTGGGATAAACATGCAATATAGCCAGGCAATTTTAATGTTGGTGGGTAGACAGAACTTCTCAACCAATCAGAGATCAGGGGTATGTAGTTGTATTTCGCAGCTGAAGTCAGATACCTGGTAGCCTATGAACGTTAAGCGCAATCCCGGTTCCCTCCAGCGGCTGTGTGCGGCAGGCTCCTGATGGCTCGGCCCCGGCTGGTCCTCAGTCTCACAGGAATGAGCGTGGCAACTACTAATCAAACATTCAAACTCGAGCTTTACACCTTAACCTTTTCCTTGCTTCAGAACATATTGAGCAAAACAAATTCATGACACAGTTTTTAAAGATATATAAAGTGGATAACTGGAATAGCCTGTGACTTCAAATTTAAAGCATGACATGAATGCACCAATCAATGACTCAAAACAAATGCTTTTACAAGATGCAAAGTAATTTATGAATGAATAAACATATACAGTGTGTGACTATGTAAGGGGATATGAATTGTGTTTTTCACTCTTCATGGAGTTGCAATTGTATTGTGTTATCTAATAAATCCAACACAACAGACTTTTTAATTAAATCACACATAATTTGGTGTCTGATCTAAAGCCCAAAATTGTAGCGTGACTTATGTTGCTTTGTTTGGGTCCACATCAGACCCAGAGAGACATCCGGGTGCAAAAGAAAGAGCTTGACGCTCTCTGCACCACTGGCTCTGATCATGCTGCCTTGATTCTAACCTCAGACTTCTTGATTCGACACTACCCTCACGTGAACAGCCCTCGAGTTCCTTACAAAGGCCCTTAATATTCCAGAGAATAGTCACTTTTGTGTTTAATAAAGAAGATCAGTTTTTAGATACCATCTCAGTCTGATCAATCCCACAACAATAGTTAATAAATGTATGTATAAACATTTCTAATCTAGACTGAAGGACAAACAATTCTTCCTTTGTTTAAAGGAATTCAAACATTAGCTGCAGATGTAATGGAGAATATACAGCCCAGTAAATAATGTTTATTTAACCTTTCTTGTTTGAAAGAAGAGCTGTTTGCTTTGAACAGACACTTGCAATGTCGCAAGCCCTTTAAGAATTTACTTCTGACTTTTCAAAAAATAGCTTTAAAGATAATGCAGGCCATACTTTCCCTTTGCTTACAAATGGTCTTCAGCAAAACACCGAGTAAAGGCCTCTACACACCTGTCTGAATTATCTATCTGAAGTTTTGTGCATGAACGTTCATCGAAAAGGATGAGGCCAAAGGGAGCTCACACATCTGTCCGAACGATTGGCGCGAAGGAAAAAGTGCTTGGCTCCGCCATAACAAACTGTTTTTTCACAAAGAGAGCAACCAATGAAAGCTGGCCATTTTTGTGTGGGACACGAAATAAACGCTAGACGAGGCTCGATGCTCACCCTCACATCGACCTCAAGACAAAAAAACATGCAGAAAAACAACGTTATGAACAGCCAAGGAAGTAATTGCTAAAGAGAAGAATATCAAAATTCAGAAGCTGATATTGCCGGTGTCCGATCATCAAGAGTTTTTCCACAAAGCCCGCAAAGATTAAAAAAAACATATGAGCATGTGGCCGTTATCCCCTGCGAAGTAATGGTAAGCTTTCTTCATTTTAGTGCTTCGTTCTTTTGTCTCTCATTCATTTTAAATATTCATTTCTATCATTCATACAGGAACAAAAATCTGACCTACTTGCAAACAGTTACGGCAAATATTCAAAAATAGAGTAAATTACACTAATCTGAGTAAATGAACTCGCTCACTGTGTTTTCGGATTATTATCATCAGTGTAATCCACACGCAGCAAGTTAATAAATGCCTCCCTACAAATAAAAAAAACTGTACTCTATAGTAGGAGACAGACTTTACCTGCTGGTCTGTGCAGCGCTGTAGGGCTCCATGTCAGCAGCCTTAGCATGTTCTGGATCAGACTAAGTTTGATTCAGGAAAAGTTAACAATCCATGTTTTTTTTTTTTAAATCAAGCACAGAAATCACTGACATCAGAAAGCAAAAAGTAATCATTGAGCTGTGAGATGTGGATACACTTGGCGCATAGCAGGAAACAAACCTCAGAGAGCGAGTGAAGGAGATTCAGTCGGCTCTGTTCCTGAGAGCGGATCACGGCAGCTGCCTGTGGAGAGAACATGAGGTGGAAGTATCCGTGACAGCACAAAGAGAAGCACAATATGATTGTTTAAATTAAGAAGTGAAACAGCTCTTATTTGATTTTTTTTTCAGTTGTCAACATGCATTGTCCTGTCATTTTTGTTATTGCATGCAAAGAAAAAAGCAGGTTAGCAAATTCAAGACTGTAGATGGTCAATTTAATATTCAGCTCAACACTCTACAGGACAGGACAGGACAGTCCCTTCCCACGCTGTAGCATTCCCTGCAGCACTGCGCCTTTCCTAGATGACCTCGTCACAGTCCTGTTTGACACTGCATCTTTCAAGGCCATTTTATACTTGTGCATCAAGTCTACAAAACGCCTTTGCAAAGGCATTCACAATCACGCGCCGACCCTGTTGTGAAGCCTGCCGCGAATCTCTTAAATATTCAAACCTCGCACCTAGGCTTCGCAGAGCACAAGGGATGCTATTGATAACAGATAAAGCAGAGCTGGATGTAAAGAATGTATTTTCTGCTACAACAAATCGACTGTTGAAGCTGAAATGCATCACTTTGCCCTAGTGTAAAACATTGAAAAAAATGATGACGTGTTGTATTTACCTCTTTTAAAAAAACATCCTCTTTCTCCACAAACTGTTCAAGAGCCTTGGACACCTCCATTTTGAATCTAAAAAAGCAGAAATGTTTCTTCACTTTCTGTTAAACTTAACATATAACAGCATGACCCTAAACACAAGACAGAGCGGCCACCTTTCCACTTCTGCTGCTGCTACGATGAACTTGTCTCGCAGTTTGGGGTCAGCTTTGTTCTCCCACCAGAACTTGTGTGTGTTCTTACGGTGTTCAGGGCTGAAAGAGAAAAGAGAAGGGCATGAAAAAGGTGTGTTATAAGTGTTTTTGCCATGGTCTGTCTAAAAACTGTATTCTGAATGTTGAATAATTCTGAATAACTGCACAGGTAGTCCAGCTCTGTTAGTTCACTGCATGTATCCTCTTGACTTATGTTGAAGAAATTGCCATGAAGTATTACTTTGCAGCTAGTTAAACTTAAAGCAAACATAAACAGAGCTGCAGAACGTTATTTCTCTTAGTCTTTGCTCGACATGAGCTCCTCCTGCTCAGGGGAAGGTTTATTTTTTGGGGGGTTAGAGTAAGTTGTTGAAGACCATTGCTTCTAGTGACTAATTTATTTAAAAACTCAAACAGATGTCCATGTGTGTCTGAAATGGGGAATCCCTTGTTGGAGCCAGTGTAAGAGTCTACTATGAGAAGGGAAAGGCCAGATCCAAGTGAACGGATGTTGGCCTTTACAAAATAAAGCTCCATAGGTTTCTGACTTTCACAGTGGATTTAGAAATCATGAATAAACTACAATTATTTTTTTTTAATGTAGAAAGCCCTGTTGTGTCCTGATACACAACATTTTTTCTATAGAAAATCAAACGAAACGATCAGAACTGGGTTAAGTTATTGCCTAATCATTTTTACAGATCTCTTTCCAATATCACAGATTTTATCACCGAACTGTTGATTCAAGAATACATGACTATTTTTCTCTGTTTCATTTGGGTTATGTACTGCAGAGCATTCGTCTCTACATCGTCAAAGCAAGAAAGAGTAAAAACTTCACTTATGTTGTTCCATTCATTTATTTATTTATTGCAGCCCAGATATAAATAATAACTGTTGGCAAAAGACCATGGCATCGACGAGATGATCGATGGTCGAGCGGGAATAAGTGAGCGAGTATAAGTGATAAGTTGGTGTGTTTTCTGCTGTGTGCTTACGTGCTCATGTGCTCGAGCAGACCCCCGTGCAGAACAGTCATGTTCCCATCAGTCACGTGTCTCTGCACGTCCACAGAGCAGCAGTAACACCAGAACTTCACCTCATGAGATGGACTGTACGTCTCCAACTGAGGGTTCCTCATGCTCCGACGAGCTTCTTTCACCTGTACGACAAGAAAATCTGCTTTAGAGAGGGCAGAATATTAAAACAGAGCTTCACCGTTGTTCTGGTTTAAAGCAGGCATGCACTAGCTAAATGTGCGTTATGTCATTTATTTTGTGACAGGGTGCGTACCAAATCAAACTTTGTAGCCCATCAGCATGAACTAACTAAATATTCATTTGCTGCTTTTGGTCTACAGGTGCGTTTAAGAGATGTCAAGTAATGTAAAAATTGGGTAAGGAAAATCACAAAAAAGCACCTGTAAAAGTGGTGTATATAACAGGTTTGATCTTGAGAACGTTCAGTTTTATATTAGGTGGGAGTATTAACATGAATATATTAAACCACCACATTATATCCACATGCCATGAGAAAAAACTTTGTATAGTATCTTTATATACATGCTCTTTATTCTTGTAAAACTTTAAAAAAAACAAAGTTTGCTTTGCGCAAGTGAACATTTTTTTTTATATGTTGCCTGTCTCAATCACCATATATTTAATTTACATGCAGCCTGTTGAACGCTGTGACAAACTCAATAACCGTTCTCTCAAACCATTCAGTGATCAGACAGCACCTATCTTTTCTTCTATCTTTTAAATGTAAATTACTTCAATTTAATGAGTGTTTCTATTAACATTTGCACCTGAATGTGTTTATTTAGTAACTTAAACACATGCATTTCCTCACAACCTCGCATCACTAACTGCACTGACAAGGTTATGGCTCAAACATAATATTCCTGAAAACGTCCTAAAGCAAAACCATTTAAAGATGCCAATATATAATGATACAATATACAAAGCAAAAATGAACTTTGTAAGTAGTTTAGTGTATTAACCCCACGGCTAGCTTGTATGTTTTTAGCACACTCACCTTATCAGTGAATTTTACCAGTATGATTTTAAGATTGCTTTGATGGCTTTTCCCATAAATGTGTCCTTTTCCAGAGAAATCCGTTTTCCTGCAGACAGAGCAATAAAAAGGTCCCATCTGATGTTTAGGTCTTAGATTGTTCAATGAAGGCGAGAGCCCTCGTAGTCCTTTCTAAAATGTAAGATTAGGTTGAGCGATATTTCACCAGCAGCGCCCTCTGTCGGAGTGGCTGTATGGTTCTCATTCTTCCTGTTTTGCGGTAGTTGACAGACCGACTTTAGGGTGTAATACTGTCACCCTTTGGATTAGTGTTTGGTCCATAAGATGTTTCCCTACCTATATTATATTAATCATGCTTGTTTCGATCATGCCAAATTATATTATGATGAAGTTCCTGTGATGCCACTCCTAGAATGTGTTCTAACCTAAACAAGTATTTTGATTTCTGGACTGTTGTTTTTAATTCTTTTTTTCCCCTTTTTTCACACTTCTTGCATTCTTCACATCACATGCTGCACTGATTACTGATGCTGGAAGGACACACACTTATCAGTTGAGCGTTTTTCATTTTACTTCAGTGTTTGATTTAATGCTGCGTGTCCTATCTTAGCCTGATATATACCTCTTCTTTCTGAATTCCTTCTATCCCCATGTGAGCAGATATCAAGATGATGTCAAACATGATCTGGATCCCATTTACATCCTCATTTCTCTGACACAAAATTAGTATAAGAGTTTTCACAAAAAATAACAACGTTAATGTGGCAATTGTATTTTAAATGGGTTGTTGAGATAATTAAAATACTGATTTTATTTCTAGTTCACATTTTGCAACAGATAAACATGTTGCTGTCAACATTTTTATATTATATTATATTAGGAATTTGGAAGGGATTTTCAGTCTCTATTTTTAAGACAATCTTTTAAGACAGTTTTCAATCACCCCTTCTCTTTCAGTCAGGAATCTTGGAGGGGTTTTGGTTGAACAGCTTTCATTCAGAAACCACACCACCAAGACATCTTGGGCGTGAAGGTTTGCACTGCACAACATTCGAAAGATCAGGCCCTTCTTAACTGAGCACACAACTCAACTCCTGGTTCAGACTCTGGTCCTCTCACGTCTGCACTACTGGAGTGCTTTCCAAGCAGAATTTCTAGCAAACGCGCTCAAACCTCTGCAGATGATCCAGAACTCTGCAGCTCGTCTCATCTTCGAGGAACCGAAGCGAGCTCCTGTTACTCCCCTCTTCATAACTCTTCATTGACTCCCCATCACAGCTTGTGTTAAATTCAGATCCCTGATGCTGGCGTACAAAACCATTTCTATCAGCTAGATCTAGTTTACCTCCACAAGCTCATACATTTCTACATGCCTGCACTCAGAGAAGGAACAGCGTCTCATGGTTCCGTCCCAAAAAGACAGAAAATTTCTCTCACCAGCAGAACCTTCTCTTTCACTGTCCCTGGCTGGTGGAACAAACTCCTTGATCCAGTCAAGAGAACAGCAACACTAACAATTTGTTAGCTGTGGAAATGACAAGGTGCTCAATTGATACTAATGGGCTCCAAGTGTGCCATTTAATATTTCCCACATCATTACATTGAGCCTTTATGAAAGCAAAAGTGAGTCCAACTCGGTACGAGCCAAGTGTACCTAATAAATTGGCCGGTGAGTGTATATTCAAATTCATTCATAATCATATAATAAGAAAGTAAGGTTCTTTCTTCTGGAGCTCAAAACCATGTTTCCACTAACTAACCAGATAACATACAGCAGTGGTTCACAAACTGTGGTACTTGGGACACCTGTTGGTGGTACGTGGCGCCTGTGGCGGTCACTACTGTGTGTGTGTGCGCGCGTGTGTGTGTGTGTAGGTGTTAAACAAAAGTTTGTCAGCCATGGATATCCGAGCCATTAGTTGTGGTCCATTGGTTGATTTTTTGGAAGGACACCAAACTTGTTTAATAAAATCACAGACCCCTCCCTCCAGCCTCTGGTTAAATCTGCTGTCCGACTCTCTCTAGAGTAGCAAGAATGAGTATGATCAGTTTTTATAATGAAGTCATGCTGTATAGCAGCAAATCTGTGCCACAGATTGAGTGTGTAGTTTTGATAATCATGCGAATATTAAGAAGATGTGCATGAACAGAAAACTGAACCGCGTGCGTAAAAATGCAACCTGCATGAGCACATCACAGCACCAGAGAGAGCCTCACACAACATCGTTACCGAGGAGGAGGTCTTAATGTGCTGTCGTGAGTTGTGATCATCTTTATCTCTCTGTCCTCTCTCACTCTATTCATTCCCAATTAACACAGATTTTACTTGGAACAATATTGCCTCTTAATAATGATTGCCAATATATATATATATATACACACGCTGTCGTTCATGTATTTTATTGTTACTCAATATGGTGGTACTTGGAGTGCCATATTTTTTCAGAGGTGGTACTTGATAAAAAAAGTTTAAGAACCACTTGCATACAGTCTTCATGCAAAGCTTAGAGTCATTACACACTCAATACACAAAAACGTGCAACACATGCAGTGCAATATTTTGTTAACTACAGACTATTATAGAAATCTACTCTAAATTGCATGACTTTTTTTATTTACTGTGTACTTATTTAGGTAATCCTGACAAATCAACCCAAATGCCTTTGCTGTGAATCCTTGGTGGCTTATGCATGGCCACAGCAGCAAGAGAAAACAATTATTAGAGACAGGAGATAAGAGACCATTCAAAGAAGCGGTTTTAATTAAAGGTACAGCACTAGTCTAGAGGAATACCCCATACATTCTACATTCTTTGAAAAAGAATTGAAATAGGAACACTGTGAGCTGTTCATGATGAGTTTAATTTTGTTTGCCACAACAACTTACAGAAGCGAAACAATTATATTCAGACAAACAATTTACAATAACAAAAAGAGTCAACATATACTAGTTCCAGAAGAGACAAAAATAACCAAAGCCAATCCAATCATCAGTCAGGGCTAGAGTTCCAAAAAGGCATGAATCATATCTGTAACACAAGTTTTAACAGTGACATTAGCTCAAGTTTACTGCAGCTACCGAGACAAAATGTAACACCTTTAAAGAGAAATCCTATGCTTTATGTGCTATATTTAATTAATTATATATATGGTGTTTGGCATACCCATGTAGTTCTGCAGTATTGTGTACTTTAACCTGCTGCTGGTTAAATTATATGGCCATAACAAGCGGTAGAGCACATACGTAGAGGAGATTAATTTAGTGCAGTGATGTCAAAGGAGTTGGAGTCACAGTTACCGCAAAACACCCAATTCAGTAACGCTTCCTGACTTGTAGACAACAGCTAGTGAGGATGGGGAAATTTATCTTCACATCCTCACTAATTAGAGATTACATCTCTAATTAAAATCACTCTGGATGCTGCCCACCCAGGCAACCACCTCTTCCAGCTCTTACCCTCCGGCCGGCTCTTCAGAGTCCTTAACACCAGAACAGCCCGACACAAACACAGCTTCTTCCCTCAGGCTATTCAGCTTCTTAACCCATAACTTTCCCCACCAACACTCTCTTATATTTCATTTAAATATTGCACTAAGCACCTGATGTGGATTAAGAACTCTTTTGCTCCACATTCTGTTGTTGCACTTTATTTTTACTTTAAGCTTTTGTCTGCACATTACCTTAAAAGCACATCACTTAAGCACCTTGGATTTCTATATTTCTAATACTTTATCTTTACTACCTCTGTTTCTAGAATATTACTGTATACACTATTTTTAACTTGTGTGTGTGTGTGTATGTATATATATATATATATATATATATATATATATATATATATATATATATATATATATATATATATAAACAAATAAACAATGGAGAGTACCTATGTACCACAACAAATTCCTTGCATGTGTGCACATGCACACTTGGCAATAAAGATCTTTCTGATTATGGAATTTGGTCACAACTACCTCTTTCATTAAATACTTTGACGGATGTTCACATACCCTTTTCCTCTATATTTCAACCTTCCAAAAACCTACACCTGAACCAGAGAACCATGTTTATAGAAACATGGTTTTTGGTAGCTTACAAGCTAAAGAGCTCTGGTTGGTTTACCAGGGTAGTTCATGCTTCTCCTGAGCATCCTGAAGGAGTCTTCAGTCAGTGTGTAGATCTCGTCCCTCAGCCGCTGCCGACCATCCAGAGTTAGGTGCCACAAGCACGACTTTCTTTTGCCATCACCAGAAACCTGCTGCTGGGTCTTCCGAAAGCTATTGCTGAAACACAAATTGTGGCGGATGGTGTTTTTCCAGCCATCTGGAGCAGTAAGGAAGAAAGGGAAGTGGTCTCTGGAAAAAATAAATGTTAAAAAACATTTTAACACTGAATAAATTAATCTATGGCCATCCATTAATCATAGCTTTATTGTTCCAAGGAAAAGTGCTTATAGCCACAAATGTCTGTTTGGGTCTCTACAGTCTACAGAAGTGAAGAAAGTATGTGATGTATTCAGCTTGTGTCCCCTTGTCATTTTTTTCATTGAGCATTGCAATGTAGACTAATGCCAAAAGACTTAAATTAATTTTAAAGTTTAGTAGATTAGGTCACTTCTTGATTTGATTTCTTACTGAGCAGTGTGTGGACAACAGAAATTAACACGATCATAATGTGCTACATGATTTGAAAGCATATCCAGATTTCACCTGGTGAAGTTGTAAATTTGCTGGACGTTGAGGCTCCCACTGCGGCTGCTACTGAGGGCCAGGGCAATAAGAATACAGTAGTTGACAGGTGGGCGGGGCCAGACACCGCTCTTCAGGCTACCGATGTCCTGCAAGGTCC
This sequence comes from Danionella dracula, assembly GCA_900490495.1. NCBI lineage: Eukaryota > Metazoa > Chordata > Actinopteri > Cypriniformes > Danionidae > Danionella > Danionella dracula. Next base: position 13,491,290 of record UELW01000522.1, read on the forward strand.
TTTGAACACGGCGCTTTTGCGGCAGACTTGTACGGGACACCCGAGGTGCTGCCCGGCCTTTACGAATGCCCTTTACCTTCCGGCACATTGGAGCATCCACGGACGACGCATCATCTTCATCGGTCAGCTGACACACACAGATCATGGTTACATAGCATGGATAAATACAAATTAAATACTTTTTGCAGCTTGACCCTATGGAGGATAAAATGTCTCGCTGCATGAGAGTTGGTTGTGCTCCAGCATTGGGAGCATTCAAGCTGGCCCTTCAAGATTGCCAGCATTGGATTCAGTGGCAGGGTTGTTTTCCTTGGCCAGCGATAACATGCCCTGCCATCCTTGGCGGGTTTGTGGACTTGCGATGGAATAAGTTTCTGCTACTACCCCCATTCCATTTTCCCAGAAGTGCACGAGAGCTGGCATTATTGTGAAAGGCATCCCCTCTTCTCAAGGGCCACCTGGATTTCCTCCCTCACTACACTCGATGGCACTAAAGCCTGGGGCAATGCAGAGATTTCTCAGGTTGAGCAGGCTTTCATTGAACATATAAGCCCAAGCAATTCTTCTGTCTAAAGGTCTGGCTACATTGGGGCAAATGATCGTCGCTGGGGTCTTTGCATTCCAGAACCACAGCAGGCCATTCACCCAGGCGAAGTGAAGTAGAGATTTAGTGGCCTTGCTGTTTTTTGGCATCAGGGAGTAATGAATAGTCTCCGACCACATGGTGGCGATTCAGAGCTATGAAGCAAAGTTTTAATAATAGCATTTTAATAATAGTAAACTGATCTATGCCAAACAAAGACATTACGATAATTAATTCAATTATTTCATCTAAATATTTTAGGCACAATTTATAAGAAAAGTAGTAAAATAACCAGTGCAACAATGAGTAAAATGTTTTTTTAAAAAAGTGTTTACCTTCCTGAGCCTCCTTTGCTCTAATGGATCTTCTATACTGCTGCGTCTAGAAAGCTCATCGAGACATCAGCACTTTCTCGCATGTCAACAATAGATCCACATTCATTAGCTGAGTGTGGAGCTCCGCCTGACATCAGACATGGACAGTGGCTGACTTTTTTTCCTTTTCGGCAGTGCAGCCTGATCCCAAGGTCATATTATGAAAGAAATTTGTGGACTTGAATGGGATCAAAACTCTACGTTGCAGCCTTTATGTGGAAAGATTTTGGATTACACTTCAATACAGCATCACGCAACGTGACTACAAAGCACATGATTGGAAAGTTGAGTGTCTGTTTACTTAAAACTTGTTTTAAAGCTAGATTTTATTTTTCAGGGCTTTAGAGTAGATTGCCATCTGAGCTCTCAAACGGTAATTTGAAAGGCGCATGAAGGTTGAGGCAATGCTATCAGGGAGTCATCATGAGTCCTTTGGTGTATTCCCAGGAAGCGTGGTTGAAGCTCCTGGATGTCAATGACTCTGATGGACCATCCAGCACAGCGGCATGACTCAGCTCAATGTGATGCCAAGACCAACGAGGTGCTTGTATCAGAAGAAATTTGTAAAATGCCGACCTGAAGGATGTAAACTTTTATGTGTGAATCCTTCGACACAGACACTTCCTGCTGTTCTGCGTCAAAGGTCTAGCATTACCAGCATCAAGTCCTCCTCTTTGGACTATTCTTTCCACCTTCTACAATAGTAATAGACACAGATATATACAAGAGTCGGTAAACCATACAGTCGATGGGCTATCCTGGTGTCACTCCAGACAGATGATTGGCTACATCATTTTAACAACAATAATTATAACAACAAACACAAGACATACAACATGTGAGTGTTTGTGTGTATGGCACAGACCTGGTACTCGCTAGAGAGTGAGGTGTCTACCGGGGATTCTGGCAGACTGGTCCCTTCTGGAATAAGTGGTGGGCACAGGCTCTCCTCAGTGACTGCTGCAACTTTCACTGGGGTGAGCACTTTGGGCTGAGTACTGGTGTATTTGATGGGGCAGACTAAACTAGGATTCACCATCAACCAAAGGTTAGATTGGACCTTGGGCTCTAGAAACACAGAGTGTACAGCACCATGAAATCTTGAGAGAATAACGTAAAATGTGTCTTTCCACCACTAACATTCAAAATACAGGAAGAAAACCAGAAAGGTTGTCTGCGAAAAATATCCTGTTGGCCCACTATTTTCAGAATGTCATGAAAGAGGGGCTACACTTATTTACTCACAATACATGGCAAAATTTTAATGAGAAAAAATTAGAACTACAATGCTGCATAAAGTATAAATGTGGTTGGCTGATCATCAGCCAGACTAATAAGTATTATTATCATTTAGCTTGAAGTAAGATTTTTTTTTAAGATGCCACAAGACATGAGATAAATCAAAAGTTCAGTTGCAAAGCCTAAATCCACCTAGCAACATTTAATTCAGAACAGCACATATCATGTACCATGCACTCAATATGTTTAGCTCAAGAAAAACACATTTTCAAATGAAATGTTAAAATGCTCCTCTTGGACCAAGATCAAGGGTATAAAAAAACAAAACAACCAATGAGAACTAGATTTGGTAAGAATTAAACCTTGAAAAGAATGGTAAGTAATTTTGTGATGGGTAATTTTAATTTACATTTAGTAACAATATTTATTTCGTTTAGTGGTGGTTTTACATGGTTTTAATGTAGAGTCTTAAGTTTTTTTGGGGGTGTACAATTTATTCACAGTGGTAAATATTGTAAACAACAATTTAATAGGGGTTTGTTTTTGTGTTCAGTGTATAAAATTATGGTTTCAACTAATTTCAGTGATTGCTTCAATAATTGTATACATTTACCATGTTTATAGATCTCTCCCAAAGGCATTTTTGTTTTATTTTACAATTTTTTTTACCAAGTTTAGTATAAAACCCATAAAAGAACATGAGAGTTAGAGGAAAGAAATATAGATTTCCAATGTTTTGTTTTCACTCGCAAAGTTTTGAGTTCCATCCAAACCAAATTATTTTGCAACAACAAATGCAGTTTCCAAGAGAACACAAACAATAGCAAAAAAAGGTCCATTAGGCAGAGGTGTCCTTTTCAGAAATTAATTTCTGAAGGGCTGCAGCCCTGCATTGTCTTGGGCCAACCTTAACTGAGCTTGTTGAAACCCTGTCTCCTGAAACGGGGTTGGAAAAAAAACCTGGCCCTCCAGAATTTGACCGCTTTAGGGGTTTTGCAAATTGTTCTTACCCGATTGACTTGATATAGAAAGACTTGCTGTATGTACAGAATTTTTTAGCTGTTGAGAATGTCACTGGGGTCTTCTTGCTTGAAGAGAAATACTTTTTAAAGGAAATTTTGCAACTAATTAGTGATTAAGAATCTTAAAACAAATTTTATCTCGACAACAGATTTTATATGTTTTGGGTAATGTTATTTCCCCACAATAACATTACCCAAAATATAAAATTTGTTTTAAGATTTCCCCAAAATAACAATACCCAAAATATAAAATCTGTTGTCAAGATAAAATTAGTTTTAAGATTCTTAATCAATGATTAGTTGCAAAGTTTCCTTTAAAAAGTTTCTCCCTTCAAGCAAGAAGACCGTAGTGACATATTCACAACAGCTAAGTAATATATTTAGATAAAAATTCCCTAAAGAAGGAAAATCAAGATTAATTACCCAATTTCAAGATGGTTCCGCTTTGCTAAAATGTATTTTCTTTACAGTAGAATAAACGACTAGCCAAAAAAATCTCAACTTTTAGCACTGATGATGCTTGAGGTAAATAGAAGAGGTAAATGTGTGGGTTTTTAAGAGTGAGGGGTTAGCGAGGAACCTTCGGGAGCAGACGCGGAGGGCGACAGCGGCGGCGATGAGGAGGAAGACTGTCTCCTGGAGATTCTGGCGTAGTGCCACTGGGCCAGATACTGGTCAGACCGCTTCTCATCTGACAAAGCACCACCGGTAAGTTTAAGACAAAGCCGTTAACTCGATTCAAGTGTCTGAACAGAATTTACCGTGGTAAAACTGGTCCGTGGTCGTCGTTAGCTGTATTTCCTCATTCATGTCCCAGTCGTGTAAACCACTGCTCAAATGAAGCTCCAAAAACTTGCTTTTGGACTCAAACTGTAGATACATCCTGTCAGTTTCTCTCGCAACATTAGCTACCGTTATTTATTAGTATTAGCTATAGAATAACTTTGCGGCACCGACGGAATTGTAACGTTATTCATAATTTTCCACAGGTGCCAACAATCAGCTGCTTCACGAGCGCTCCACTGATTGATAACACCGTTCACACTGAGTATTTCATCTCTATTTTATGAGGTGTCTTTTATTGGAAAAGTTACACCAGTGACGTGCAGTCAGGGGTGGCAGGTCCGTGTAGCTTTAATCTTTTAATTTTTATACTCAAACGGAATAACAATATGAGGGGGAAACGAATCGTTTCCCGCTTTTTTTTTTTTTTTTTTTTTGAAAGCTGAATTTCGGGACAATTTCTCGTTAAGTGGCACCCTGCTATTTCCATACACTCTGTAAAAGGCCAATCAGCGATCGCACTGATTATTACGTCATCATTACTTACGCTACACGGCTAACCTGCTCCGGAGCAGGCTATGTTCTTGATCAGAGATCGCAAGCTTAAGTTTGTCTAATCAGCGGTTATAAAAGGAACTTTTAAGTGACGTAACACCAGCGCCAGTAACATTAACTCCACATTTTCTTCCCAATTGTTTTTTTTTTATTTGTGCGCAAATAAAACTGTGTTAAAACACAGTTAATTTGAGTAGTTAGGGATGGACAAAATCCCTAAGCATTTCCTGACACGCATTTGCATGAAAGATACAGATAATCTGCTGAAGCAATATCTTATATTTGCAAGCTTCTTCGCAGGTACAAAATAGATGTAATAGATGTGTCTCACTGTACCGCAGAGATGGTGTGTTATGCGGCTAATCTGCTACAGACCCTAATTTTTACCTGCTGCTTTGATCCTTTTACGCTGAGTTTACATTTTCCAAAAAAGAAAAACAATTATATAGATCTTTAAAATTTAAACATACATTTGTAAAGAAATAAGCATTTAATTTCCATTGTAATACAACCATAAACACGTTAACATGACATAAAAAAATTTTACGTATTGTAATTAACATGGCAAAAAATATGTTAGTGTTATCAAACGCATATCACGCATGATACTCAATTTTACATTAAACAGAATGTGCTTCTTTGACATCATTTTCATGAAATCCGCAATTTTCGGCCAAGAATCTCGTCTGGCTTTAGCAGCAGCCACAGCATTACAACGACACAAAAATATATGGAAAGTATACCTCCTCCGCAGTGAAAATAACGATTTGGCTCTGTCATGTTCATCGTGATTGGTTATTCAATGCCAACGTCAGTCTTTTACGCTCACGCGCCGTGAACTAATCAGAGCTTCAGATGAGCTGCTTCATGGTATCAGTTAAGCCTGAATGAAATAGTTAGGTTTGTCAAGTCAAAACCTATACAGTAATACTGAGTTTCTTAAGCCACGTTCATGGTTCAGTGACTGAACTGTAGTACCCCGAGCAGTCTCTTGAGGCTGACTCTAAAAGGTAGCAAGTTATCATTCACTCCCATGTTAAAACTGACCAACTTTGGAGCTGAAAAAACATGTTTCCACCCCTGGATCCATTAGGTTTGTTGATTCGCGTTTTGATCTTCACGAACACTCTGAGGGAGATGAATTATTTTTTCATTTATTTGTTTAAGATATATAAAATTGAAACCTTCAGCCAATCAGATGCCTTCACTACGACCATGTCCCATCATGAATGTGGCTTAACGAACTCAGAATTATCAGATAGATTTATTTGCTTTCAGGATGACAGAGTCCTCAGTCACCAAACTGACACAAGTTACAGAAACTGTGATGGCTAAAGATGCCAATGTTGAGGTGATAACTTTGGATTGTATTAATTTAATCTAAATTAATGCTCAAAATGGGTCACATTGACAATTTGAATTAGTGAAATATGCAAATTGAAATATTAATGATACTCAAAATGTAAGCCTTGTTCATAAGGCCTGAGCCTTTTAGTTTTATAATATAGATACTTCCCAGTAAAAATGTGTTGTTTGGTTGATATAAAACATCTTTTAATAGTGAAGGTAATTTTGCTACATTTTCTAATTCTAAAGAGATTTTGATAACAGTGAGACAAAGGGAATGAATTAGTCATTGCAAATCTGGAAAAAATAGAAAATATAATAATAGACATATTTAAAAGTGGAAGTTTCAATAAACACTTTGAAATTGGATAATCTTGTTGTAATCTAAAATCTACAACTTGTATTTTGTTTCACTAATATTGTCATATATTTGAAGAGCTCAAATTTTGCAATTTAATTTAATGGCATGTGTTTCATTTACAAATCTGAGAATAGCAAGCACAAAAAAGTGCAAATCAAAGTGCAATATTTCTTAGAAAATTCTTAGATTCTTAGATATTTTCTCAAAAACCACATTTTTTATTTTTATATCAAAATTGATGGTGTGTTTGTGTGTGTACGTGTGCTTAAAAATTGACAGGAAAGGATGTTCATGACTGTGTGGGTCAAGCCTGAGGTTGGGTACAAGAACAGTCGTGTGCTGTTTCTTGGGGTATTTCTTTGAATGTCTGAAGAAAGACAGTCTGAAGTAACGGAACCGTCTTGAAAGGAGAGGCAGACAAACCAAGGGATGCCAGCCTCTTTCTGTAGACGAACAAAATGTTCTTGAGCATAAAGAATTTCATAGTAACTCTAGGATTAATTAAAAAAAAGTGAAAAAAAAAGTTTATCTTTTTAACTTTATGCTTAAGTGATAAAAATTGTTTTGTTTGTCTTTTATAATAATTTATTCAGTATTTGACTATGTTATTTTCTATAATGAGAATTGTTTGTCCAGTTGAGACTAGCATAATATTTTTTATATGTAACTATAAACATGTGGATCAGAAATGCAACTGTATATAATGAAAAAATAAAAATAAAAAATTCTAAATATAAGCACTTTTTATTATAAAATATTAAGTTACAAAGTAATTAAAAAGAATGTTACAGTTTTTGCACTTGTATGCATTCTCAATAGTGATTTAACCATTTATCTTCACACTTAATGGTAAACTGTATTTACACTTAAAGACAATATTTGCTTAAAACAACCCAATTGAAAGCTTAGTTTTGAGCTTTCATCGGCTAGTTGGATGAAAATATTACCTTAACTTTGATCTTTTTTAAATTCATCTTGTATAAGTAAAACAAGAAAAAAACATAAACAAATAGCTAAAACAATTTCCTTTTAAAATTAAGATAGAGAACATTTCCATTAATGTAGAAATCGCTAATAAAAAAAAACACACTTTCTAACAGAAATGCTGCTACGCGATGACATTTTTTGTATGGGCGTGGCAACTGGCAGAGAGTGTGTGGTGTGTGTGAGGTCACCATCTGAGCTAAAAAGGGAGTGACAAAAAAAGGTCGCAACGACCTCTACTTGGGACATCACGTTTTGGCCACTCGACAAGGAAAGAGACGGTCACCCCGTTAGTCAGCACTGGGGTCTGTTCTTAGTTGAAGTCCATATCCCCTAGCAGGATGAACCACGCAGCAGTGCTGTCATGGTGGAAACCCTGGTCAGTGGAATGGCAACTCCATCCCCTGGCAGTCCAGCAGATCTGGAATTGCTTTGGTATAGCAAAGGGAAACTTGTTCGCTACCCCCAGAGAATGCTCAGTGCCGGCTGTCCTATGCTCTGTCCCAGACTCCTCTCAGGATGCGGGTGCATTGGTGACCAAGAAAGTATACGCATTTCCCCAGTGAGCATCCCTCCTGTGCAAGATCAGGGAGGACGAGGCAGACGTCCTAGTGTGGCTCCTTTTTGGTCCAGCCTACCTTGGTTCGTAGAACTCTGGTCCCTTCTTGGCCAATTGCCTTGCTGTCAGACCTCCTGACTCAGGGAGGTATGTGGGCACAAGCACCAGCACCCAGACCTCCGGAACGTCCATGTCTGCCACCTAAAGGTTTGGATGACCCCCGGTTAATGCTACATTCCATGGTCCTGATGCGGTGTCTTGTCAGAGCTCCCTCCACTAGGGCCTGTTACACCAGCCAGTGGGGTCAGTTCGTCGACTGGTGTCACTCTTGCCAAGTAAACCAGAGCAGCGTCCCTGTTGTGCTAACCTTCCTCCAAGAGGGCTTGGACCGAGGACTGTCTCCATTCACAGAGCTGAATATGTCTTTGTTTTGACAAAAACACAATAAGACGTGCACAAACGAAATTGAGAGTGAACGAAAATGTTAATGAGTAAATGGTAACACGTTCAAAATTTCTGCTTTTCATGATTCATGGCTGTAATGTGTCATTCAAATTATATTGCGCCCACCTCTGCTTGTTGTCCTTGTCTAGTCCCGCCCTCCACCTGCTGCACTCGCACTGAGCAGAGCACGAAGCATCTGCAGTATTGCGATGTATTTTCTTCATGCTTTTAAACATGTGAGTGCCTCCATCACTCCATCACTCATATTTTGGTCATACATTTTTTTATTGCACTTTAGGTAATTGTAGAAAGTAAAACCACAATTTCAAATTAACAATGTTTCTGTTCTTGGCTTTTTTAAAGTAAGAAGATAAATTCCATTGTGGTAAGAATTTATTTAACATAATCCTAAATTGATCATTCACATTGTAATTATTATTAAACTGCCTATCTCATAATGTGAATTTAAACACACATTTTTTTTATATTTAAAAAGTTACATTAACGTATTAAAAGAAACATTTTAAACAAATACATATTATTTTACATTGACTAAAACTACACTAAGCCTTTTATGTTTTGGTGTATAAAACTAGACAACATTTTTAATTTAAAATTATATTTGAATTTAGATTTCTGTCAACTAAATCTTGACTAAAACTATTACTTTTTGAAATGACTAAAATTTCACTAAAACTAAAATCATTTTGTCAAAAAGACTAAAACTAAGACTTAGATTGTAATTTTTTTAATATTTGTTTTGCAAAATATTTTTTTTTTCAAGAGTATTTGTGTTCAGCTTATTTGTTTTATTACACTAAAGTTAAAACATAAACTACTTTTACAGCTAATGTTTCTGAGATATCAAACTTCAACTTTTTGAGAAATTGATTCCCTCTGTGCATTAAATCCCTTTGCCATATATAAAATAGTTTTTAAAATCTTGAGTACAATAACAAAAAATCCACAAACATATGTTTTATAGTATAATGGTTTATTTGGTTTAAAAAAGGCAACAATAGTCAATTGCAATATTCTGTGTAGTCTGAAATGTTCATTAGTTTATCTGTAATATAAATGTATTTTGGGGTTAATAAGCTAGACTTGTGAACGTTCATGTCAGGCGAAGAAGAAGAGGATGAGGATGATACCAGTCAGTAGGATCGCCATAGCCAGAGACAAAATGACCGTGATGACTACCATAGCTCCACTGCGGGCCTTAAGCCCAGTGTCTATCTGCTGGAAATCAGCATCTGAAAGATGAAACCATATGACAATGATGTAATGCACAAAGGTCTTCGCTAGATGATACTATGAAGGGATGTTACCATTGGTAGTAGTGTCGGTCAAAACTGAACTTGTGTCATTTTCAATTCTGTATAACAAGCTGAAAAAAGAAATGGAAGGGTTTGATGTTCAGCTCTCAGATGACTTTAAACCCTGGCTCAGTGAGGGATGGGATTTTCGTCTAAAACATTGAATTGAACATTATAAAACCCCCAAATTGTAATTTCTTCCATATTTGCATACTAATTCTAGACCTATAGTGATTTTCAGCATTTTTTTTGTAATCTCAAAGTTCTAATTAACTTTTTCTTCTGACAGATCTAAAAACTCAAAATAATGCAAATGTATTCAGATTAAGAGGTTCTTTAAAGAATGAAACCTTTTAAACCCCTTAGCTGAAAACCGCTGACATTTGTTATGTTTCTGTCAAAGGTTGAAATTTTTTAACAAACTATACACATTGAACATTTTAAATGTATGACCTCAAACAGAGAAATGTCAAATTGCAGAAGCATTTTTCTAGGCCAATCCTAATAAAGCATTAAAGGGCCAATATTATAGAAACAAAAAAAGGTTTTTAGGGTTTAAATGGGTGTATAGACTTGAATGTGCTGAGTACAAAACTATATTAGAGTTGTTTCATTTCATTGAGTCTTTTCTGCAAAACTTGTAAAAAGCTGCTGGAGGAGCAAATCACAAGCTGTTTTCAACTGATCGCAGTATTGCATTACAATTCGATTTTCTCAACCCTGAATATTGATCAACAGTCACACATTAGTACAGTACCATTTGTACAGTCACAGGATGTACATCTCAGCACCAAATTGGGAGTTTTAAACTTTCTTTTTACTCTTTGCTTGGGGTGTTCAGGAGAACCAGAAGAATAATATCACCTCTCATTATATTCAAATAATATGAGTCCTTTAATATCTTTTATAACATCTATAATTTGTTTTAAGATATACATTTAAAAACAAACGTCGGGTGTGTCACTTACTTGTATGTTGTTCCACTTTTGAGGTTTTTCAGAAGGTACCACTGTGCTCTGACAGGGCATGAAGGGACTGTGAAAGTCACTGTATCTGGAAGATCCACGTTTCAGAAAATGTTACAAAATTTCAGAGGCATGAAACCCATTTAAAGCTAACCGTGATTCTTACTGTTAACAGTGTTGGGTATATCAGCATAAAGCAAATCGGCACGCTTGTTTCCATAAGTGGAGCAGTCAGGAAGATTGAGCAGAAAAGAGTTTGGGAGTTTGCTCACAAGCACCCCGTCTGATTCAGGACTCAGCAGTCTAATTGGGATCACTAAAAAAATCATTAACATGAGATTAATATAAAGTTTAATGCGAATAAAAAAAGTTTATTTTACCTGCAATGCTTAAGGGACACAGGAACCCAAGGATGAAGAGCACAGCCAGCATGTTTTTCCCAGTGTATGAAGGCTCTATGTAAGTGAGTGATGGAAGCAACAGAATAACAGTTAATCTGAAACTAGAGGAGCAGGTGCAGCTCATCCAATCACAGCACAGAGTGAACAGGTTTTTCCAGGTGTGTTAGAAACATCAGCCCAACCCGTGGTACACCTAAGGGAGGTCTACCATCAGGAATACGTGTTCTAACGGATGCTAAATTCTGTTTTAGTCAAAGACTGGGCGAGGAACAATGACTAAAGCTTGGCTCGAGAACATGTTTTTAGACGGCACACCTGATCTCCTTCCTGCTCTCTTAGTTTCATTTGAAACTAATGGTATTATTTAGAGTGCAATGCAGGTGAATGTGAGAGTGTAAAATGAATGATTGAGGCTCTGCAATCAACTGGCAACTTACCAAAGATTGAAATTACATCCTTCTGGGCAATTTGTAAAGCTGGAAATATATACAGTATACTGGCAAAATATTTCCTACTTTTGGTTTTAGTGTTAATATGTTTGCACTGAAGCCAAAAGTCAAACCTAACAACAACTCACAAAGAACTTCCACTGGACAAAATGATTGGAATCCTTGTCAAAATTGGAGGAAAGCATTGCATTATGAGAGGTTAGTCTAGACACACCTTTGGCAAGTAATTGGTGTGAGCATTACAGGAATCACACCTGCAACCAGTTAAAATGAAGGAATCAACATTTGTGTTGTGTGTCAGAGGCGGGACATGGCTCTAACGAAGGCGTCTGATTGGTGGAAAGTTTTAATTATATCTCAAACAAACCAATAAAAAAAATATTCAGCCATCCCAGTGTTCATGAAGATTAAAACTAGCAATCTGAATCAACAAACCTATTGAAGCCAGGTTTTTTTCAGCCTCAAAGTTACCCAGTTTTAACATTGGAGTGATTGTGAACCTGCTCCCTTTTGGAGTTCCCGCTCAGAGAACCGCAGTTCAGTTATGTTATGCATCGAAAAGGTTGCCCCTTGATCGACGTCGCACCACAATCTGTCCCACCGGCAAAGTTGGTTCTGCACATGGTAACAAATCACGTGCTTCCTGTCTTTTTTGAGGACTCGATTTACGGTAGCTAGAAGATTATTTTACGGCAGCATGTTTTTTAATTTACTAAATGTTTTGTTTTTAATCAGTAAATGTATGAGTTTGGTGACTTTATTGCTTTAATGTTATTAAAAGACTGCATTAGCGTATATCAATTATAATATTTGACACAGAAAGACTCATATAAAAGAAATATATTAATTAGTGTGCATATGTATTTTTACAGACAACAGAAGAATTGAAATAATATTTGAACAAACATGTTTATAATTGATAATAGCAGGTATAATGTACATATAGCTTTTTTATGAATGTAATACTCATTTTCATTATGTATTTATCATTTTCCAATACTGGAGAACTTGTTGATGAAAGTTAGATAGCTTAGTTGGCAGCTTGTTAATTTCAAATTCACACAAAAAAATATTATACCACCCAAATCCTGGAATATTTTTGAAGAGAGATGAAACTAAAACGATTGGAGTTAGTTAATCAAAGTCTGCAACCCCTTGAGCTTTAAAACACCATTCATACATGGCATTCTCTCCTTTTCCTTGACTGTATGTAACAGTATATTCACTTTACAGATTGTGGAGCAACCATAACCTCGGCACTACTGTCATTATAACCCGCTGCAAAGACTGGAAGCATGTGATTTGTGAACTTGCGTAGGTTCAACTTTGTCGGTGGTACAGATTGTGGCGCGACAATCAATTGATACTCAGCCGGGTAATATTACCCATAATTCACTACTTTCGGGTGGAAGCGAGCTCTCCCAGTGAAATGACAAGTTTTTTTTTTATAAATGAATAAATAATAGCAGTATAGAGCCTATTATATCTATTATTATTATATTTTAATGACATTTGTTTTCCTGTAAACATTGGAGTAAATGAGATGAAGTAAAAACACATTTTATTATCAAACAGAGAAACTGAATTATACAACAGTGCATGTTTCAAACTTTTCAACAACAAAAAAGAAAGAAAAAAAAAGAAACATCAACCAAACAAAAACCATCTAGGTAACATCTGAAACACCAAATGCTTTGGACCTAGTTGGGTCAGTGATATAAGGATTGGTATTTAAAAAAATGCTATGAAACTTTGGGACTCAAACATAATTTTTCTGATCATAGTTTTCAATTATTTTGGTGTTGGTTATATTTTATGAAATATCTACATTTTTAACTAATAAAAAACTATAGACTCATTAAATTTCCAAAGTGTGTAACAACAATGACCTAGTATCTAGGTTTATATCCTGATAAAATGTTTTGTAATAAACAACTTTTTTGTATTAATCTTCAGGCTTTTGTGGTTACATTTCTTTAATTTCATGTTTAATTACTAATTTAAATGTAAAAATTGAGTGAGTCTGTAATTATTTAATTAGTTAAAAATTAAAAACACATCTACAAAATAGTTTGAATACGTTTGTTGCATGTTTTCTATTTTGATATCAATCCCTATTTTTTCACTGACCCAGTTGCATAAAAACTATGTGAAATGCTAAGATGCCACACATGGTGTATAAAAACCTTTTCCCTGCCAGAAATCTTTTAGAACTTCAGAATCATTAAACTGAGTTCATACTAAAAAGAAACCAGTGAACTTCGGTGAGGAATGCATACATCAAGCCGGCTAACCCAGTTTGGCTAATGAGCAGAACTAAAACACTCAGAAACTCTGAGAATCAATCTTTACAACAGAAGGGTTTGATTTCAGCCTTTATAACATCTGAAAGAACGGTTTGTAACAGAGCAAAAGAAAACTGAGGCCTTGGAAACTAGGGGCTATTCTTTTCTGTGTTTCTGGAACACTTTCAGCTACAACTCCAATACATTTCTTTTGTTTTAAGAATGAACATATTTTGCCCAATCTTAACTGATTAGGATGAGAGTTAAACATCAGAGTTTAAATATATGTATGAACTAGACAACTGCATATCTAGTTAATTTGAAACTTCATATGTGAGTCAGGGCTCTCTTTGGATGCTTGCAGTGCTCGCTCTATACACCAGTGAGCATGTGAAGCAGGAGAGATGATGTTCATGTTTAGTGCAGCTGTAAACATTACAGGAGGAGAGCTTTTCGTTCTCTTCAGGTCAGCGATGGAGGGAAGCGCTGCTCTGTGGGTGCACTGTGGTCAGTGATGGTACGACGTTGCATTCCAGCGATACCAGGGTCTGGGGAGGAGAACACTTCCACTTTAAGACAATTTGAATCCTTTGCTGATATTGATGCATTGAATTAACACCCATTGCAAAAACTGACAGCTAGTTAAGGACTAATAAGTCAATCTTTACAGAGCACGCATTTTTAAATATAATTTTACTTGCAATCTTATATAATTTTTCAAAAGATACTCCATTAACTATTCTTGTGAAGATGTTTCAGAGAACACCAGCACAGAGGTAGAGCAGAACTGTTAATTCTATGACAGTTTTTGTAAAGAGAAAATTAAAGGTGAAATGTGTTGTGTTTGAAGCAAAGGCATCTTTTGAAGAAAGTAAACATGAGAACCATAATAATGTAGATTATCTACATTACATAGATGGTGCATATTATCTGCTTAAAAATTTTTTGTGGACATGGATTATTGGCAGCAGATCTCCCAGACGTCTGTGGATGTTTCAGCATGAGAAGCTTATTTGCTTGGCTACCTTGATGTCTAACTAGCATTTAGTCTAACTAGCATTCTACTGTTCCATAATGGGCTTTGTGATAATACAATATTTAAGTGTGAGGAGTATTGCGTGTGGTGTGTGAGTGTGTCAAAATTGCTTAATGTTTGAGGACTTTTCCTGGCCAAAACGGGACTTTTGGCTGGTATGTATTATCTGTGAAATCCCTGGACATCCTGAACGCTAGAACTGCACGGCGAAGAGCAAAATAAGCCGGAAGGCTCAGCAGAGACACGGGAGCGGACGAACTCCAGATGTCTGTGGTGAATGAAACATGGGGTACATCTGATAACAGAACGAATCGTGTCGGAGAGGGATTCGTTCAGTGGCGCATGCTCATTATAGTTCTGGTTTTCTGAGCGTAACGCGCTCATCATTAATGATGAGAGAACGAAAGGAGCCGGAGGACTCGGGGGAGGGAGGGGGTGGAGAAGAACGAATATTTTCTGTTTCCGGCTCAAACTGCATTTGGTTAATATTAGGGAGCGTCACGTGACAGAAGAACTAAAGGACCCGGAGGACTCGTGGAAAGAACGAATCTTGTAGGTTTCCGGCTCATATTGTGTTGGTTAATGTTAGGGAGCGTCACGTGACAGAAGGCCCCGGGGCCGGACTGCACTCGTTACCATCAGAGAGAAGAAATGTGAGGAACGAATGAGACTTTAACCTAAAGACAGATCAGAGCTGAGCTGAATCAAACTAAAAGACCCCGGTAGGCTTAATTAAAATATGTTTTTTTGTCTTCTAGCATTATAGTTTTGTCTTATTTGTAATATGATTCGGGTTTGTGTATATACTAAATGTGTTAGGGAAGAAACACACAACATTTTATTGGTATTTGGTATTTTATTGGTATTGGTATAAAATGAAGGAAATGAGTCAAAAAAAGATTTGTTCATTTTGCTGAACGGGACTCAAAGATCCGAGTTGGAGAAATGATCCGAACTTCCCATCACTACTAGTGATGGACAAACCGAAGCTTTGTGAAACTCCGAAGCTGATGAATCAAATGCGCCGTATTGGTACGAGGCTTCGGAACAATCCGACACTTGGCCCCACAGTGACATCTAGTGGTCATTACATGATATAACCCTGAACGTTGATGAAGCTCTGGCCACTTCAGGTGAGCCGGACGAAAACCTGGTCAAATGTGCCAAAGCTTCAATCACTAATTCAAATATTAATTGTTTTGTCAAAGAAGATGTAAGAAAGGATGTAGAATAATATTAAATGTAACAGGTAATGTAATTTCCTCAAACCCATCCTGTAAGTCAAGAAGTAAATGTTAACTCAATAATGTGGGTGTATTCTTTTTCTTTCAGTGAGCACAGAATCTGGAGTCTGACAATGAAGCAGTAGAAATTCATAGATCAAGACTAGAGCACTGAAACTGTACTGTAGCAGCACTGCATCTACTGTTCATGAGAAGACTGAGATGTCATTCATTGAGCATTCCAGGGGCTTATGAAGAACACTCTTCCTCTTCTGCACACTAGGGTTCATCATTATCTAAAAGATTTCTGGACCTCTGTACTCTTGTTCATGGTTCACATTCTCTCACACAATATTTTATTATCTGTATTATTCATGATGAATTTTCTTGTTGAATACTTATTTTAATGAATATTTAAAATAAAACAAAGATAAAAAAAACTTCAAATGATGTCTTGTGTGTGATAGAAACTACAATTTGGAGGGAGAGTGATTTTAGCTCTACTGTTGTTGTTATTAATTTTTGTTTTTGCATTTTTTTTTTTAATCTCAGGGAAGCTGCTTAGATATTCTGGAAGACACATCATGGAGAGACCTGTCTACCAAGCATCACAATCACATAAGTAAGCACAAGTCACAGTTACAAACTTGAATAAAAATACATTTTATTTATTTTTCTTAAACATATTAAAACAGACGCATTAAATAAACGGTCCTGTACTTTTGTCTGAGGGGCATTTTCCCTCTCACCCCAGAAAAAAAAGTTTTGTCATGTTTTTGGTTGAATTTAGTTTTATATGTTCCTTTCTGATTGTACACTTTATTTTTATCTATTTGAAAAGAACTACAGTTATATTGTCACTGCCCTACTTTCACAGATTTGACACCAAATATTTACCAATGTCTGTGAAATGCTCAGATATTAGAAATTATCAGCGAATTAGTGCATTTAAGAGCCCAACATGTTTTCATATTTGTAAAACGGATGCCACTTTTATTTATTTCATCAAGCATTACAAGGCTGTATAACGATATTTGAAGTCAACATGGAACACTAAATTAGTCATTTCCTTCAAATGTTTCATGTTCATACACTTTTAACCTGTTTTGCTAACTTTTTTTTCCGTGCTGGCATTTGTAGATGCTTGTTGGATTAAAATGAATGTGTAATTTGTCGCTCTCATGTACTATACATTTTAATGTATAGCATATAAAGTTACATTATTTTGTAGTGCAATACTCACTTCTTATGAGTGCTTTTCAGAAGGGCAACTTTTTACTCAACCTTCCTCTGTAGGAAGGTTGTATCTAGACATTTATAAAATTCTCTGAACCGCATTCATTAGAATTTGTATCACTCATTGTTTGTCCTTCAATTGTTTAATTCTATGAGGCTAGTAAATGTAAATGGTTCTTACGTGGTGCTGTTGAAGCCCTGGTTGAGACTCTGAGCAGTTAGTGGGCTGGAGGTACTTGACAGCGCACTGGGCGACGAGCCTCGACTCGGGCTGTTTGGAGATGAGCTAGATGAAACTGCAAAACAACAACAAAGTTTAAAAATGGACTGAAGTTGCTTTCCCACTAAAATGTTTTCTTTTTAAAATAAATTAGTGTATTTGATATTTTGTTCACTGGTAACGTATTGTGTATTATAAATTTGTAACGGGAAAATGTATACCTAACTGTACCTAGCAGTTGAAAATGTACAAAACATGTGATTATAAGTTTTCTTTTTCTTTTTTACAACGTGGAAACCTAAACTGCTAAACCCACATCAAAATAAAAGTATAAAACAAAATAAACGACTTTTAAAAAGTAATTCAATATTGTCCAAATATAAATTAAAAAACACGTCATTAAATGCAATGGTGAAAATATAATAACAGCAAAGTGTACTAGATCAATGATTAATACAGCTTTTCTGACTTTGCATTTTATGAAAGCTATTTGTTTCACATCAGGTGTCCTCAAATTCAATACAGTATTTTTTTATTCTAATGATACACATGCTATGTGATTAGTCTCTATGTCTACCTGTTTACTAATACATATGTTTTGAATATTATTTTGTTTTAGTTTAGTCTTCATTAGTACAGAAAGATCTGGGTTTGCAGTGCAGCAATGACCCCATGGTGCCACTTTTATTTGAAATGTACACTGAGTCTGTACGCTTTATGTCCTTACCGGCTCCAGAGGCGAGTGGACTGAACGAGCGGGAAGTTGAAGGCTGAAAAAGAATTTGACTTAATTAGTAAACTCAAAAAACAAAAAAAAACTCTAAAGACATTGATATGATGGAGGAGTTGACTCTCATCCACTTATTTGATTTAGGCTTTGTTGGTCATTCAGAAGCCTCACAGTCTTGTAATAGCTTCTAGAAAATGCTATTATTTTGACTTCTGACTTGTTGAGTGACCTGTTGATGTGTTGCAAACTGTACAGAAAGGTTTCATATCTAATGTAATTATATTCATGATGACAAGGCTAATCCTGACCGAAGTTAATTTACAAATATATAAACATTATCAAATAAAATCTAGGTGGAACAAAAAATATAGAAATTATGGAAATATTTGATTGAATAACATTTTGTTGTTGTCAACAAATTAGAGTTGTAAGTGTAAATTGAGTACAAGTTGAATTATAAGTGTTATCATATTAATTGTGGAAATAAAAATATATTGAAATAACAAAATAAAAATCACAATTGTTGTTGATCAATCTCAGCACTAGACATAGTTGCCGAGACCCATTGAGAAATAGGTCAATATACTGTTTAAATGTTGGCACATTTATGTCTTGTTAAATTCCCAGATTGATGCAGTGGAGTATCTGTGAATCTTGCTACAATGTAAGAGGGTTCATGGTTTTTTTGCATCTGCCTGTCATTTTGTTGTAAAAATGAATCAAAATATACAAAATTCTTTAGGCCATAGTTTTCAGGTACATAAGGACACTTCTTTTCTGTAAAAGGCCAAACCACCTTTTAACTGATGAAATAAAGGGTTTGAATTCTGGGATGCATCATGAATCCTGTTTGCTTCCTCTGAGTTTATCTGAGCTGAGCTGAGCTGTGATTGGATTGGTTGGGTTAAGACTCCTGTGTCTGAGTCATTAACACACAAGTCTCCCACTCACCAGACGAGAATTATAGTTGTGAGACTTTATAGGTGAAGTGGAGACAGGGCAGAAGATCCTCTTCTCCTTTTGGCGCCGATTACAGAACCAGACCCGCACCACCTCCTTCTCCATGGCCAGCTGTTCTGAGATCAGTGTGATCTCTTCCGAGTTGGGTTTGGGGTTCTGCGAGGAATCACAGAGCACATTTTTATCAGTGTCACAGCCAGTAGAGGGCCCTACGAACAATCATCTGCTCTCTGACGTCGGTGAAGAAAATACCTGTTACATTTTGTTTAAAAAAATGAAAGAAAATGGCTTCAAATATGTTTTTGAGTAGATTGTTAGAGAAAATATATCTATGTGTTCAGTTTGTAATAAAAGCTATCTTTTACATTTGTTAAATTTTTGCCCATTTCAGTCAGAAATTGTCAATATAATTATTTATTTCGGTTTCATTCAAAAGTGAATGTGAAAGTGAGTAGTTGGCCAGATATGGAGTGACCCATACCCAGAATTTGTGCTCTGCATGTAACCCATCCCAGTGTACACACACAGCAGTGAACAAACACACCGTGAACACTCACCCGGAGCAGTGGGCAGCCATGGCTGCTTCCCGGGTAGCAGTCGGGAAACTGGTGCCTTGCTCGAGGGCACCACAGCTCTGGTTGTTGAAGATGGGAGAGCAAGTGTTTCGTCACTCACCAACTTCAATTTGGTGGATCTGGGGATCAAACCTGCGACCTTCTGATCACAAGTCGATCTCATTATCCACCAGAGAGTCTTCTTAAACACAATATTTTTCTGCTTAGTCTCCTAGCTAAATTTCACATTCATAAATCCAGAATAAGTCATTGTAAATCTAATTTAATATCTCTTTTCCTGATTGAACAATGTGTCCAAGCCTCTTATTTCCAAATCAATTGTGTTCAGTGTACCTTGTGTTCTGTATTCTACTGCCATTTCTGTTGTTCTGCTTGTTGTATTTGGCATGATTGTTGCAATGATTTTGGTTTATTTTTGTCTTTAAGTAATGCCTTTTTTTTGTTTAGCTTTGCTTCTTTTTTATTGTTATTAATTGTGTACATTTTGATTTCTTTCTGTTATCACTGCTTGAAAATGTATTGTAGCACTAACAGCACTTGGGCTAACATGCTTTTGAAATAAACAAACATCTACACAATTTGAAATCACAGAAAAGTGTAATTTAAAGACTATGTCAGGCCTCTAACAGGTCGGTTCTTCATTTTAAAACATTATGTGCATGTGTTTTCAGTTTTTATTATATAATATTTGCACAACAGCGATTTAAGGGTATTTATATATTTGCCATTAGTCATAAATCCATCAAAATGTATTTATGTAAGGACAATTGCTTCAAAGCAGCTTCACAAACAAGGTGCCTAATATAGATTTAAAGTAATATTATTGTTCATTTTGATGCATGGGGAAGAATACTGTTTCAGCAATGGAAACATTTTGCGTTTCTTCAGAATTCAGGAAATATATATGTACTTGTTTGGTCTTGATCTGGGGGGCTGGTTCAGATTTAAGAAGATTGACTAAACTTAAATAAATCCACTTATAGGGTTGTATAACTGTGTACAGTAACAAACAATTGCAGCAAAATGCAGGCAAAATGTTCATTCAAGAGGAAATGCTACAGAAAACTGAATTAAATGTTCTTTACTATTTTTTTTATGTGTTCAACTTGATAAGACATTAAGAATCTGTTGAAGACAGCAAGTAAAATAATCAAAAATAAAACCATCTAAATACATTGTCCAGGTCACAGTAATCTGACTTTTGTCTGAAATGCATATGCGTAAATCTAAGACTTGAGCACATTCCTAGGTGAGCATGAGCTTTCTGACTGGAGACGAGGAGAGGATGATTTAGATTTAAGTCTTTATTTAGGTATTTTGAGATCAGTAAGAGTTCCCACTGTGGTATGCCATAACGGGCCTGGAACAACATCAGAGTAAGTGATTAATGAAAAAAATAATTTTGGTGAGTAGTAGCCTATAAGTATGTGGACTGGGATTTTTTTTTCTGAATAAAAGTAAATGATAAATTCTGTGTATCAAATATTTTTCTGAAATAGATGCAACACAAAATGCAGAAAAGGATAGGAAATGTTTAAATCAGAGACATGTGGCTTTCCAAGTAATGTTTCTTTAAGCTAACTTTATTTACCATCGTGCCAGCTTGTGTTTTTCCCAAGTGCAAGAATTTGACTAAACGCCTTGTATGAAGGAGGCTGTTTTGGTTTTCATTAAAGCATCCCAAACTTTGAGCAGTGTTAAATCCCACAGCTCATCAGAAAGAACACCAATGGAAAAACTTAGTCTTCACTTCCAGCTGTAGCATATGACGATGGAAGAAAATGATAAATGCAGTTCTAATAATTTTCTACACACCTGAAGCAACACTGAATGTACCCTGGAGCTGTTAAACCTAATAACAGTAACCAAGGTTTGAGACTTTTGCTGTGAATTCTCAAACTGGTTCACATGGGTTAGGATGGATGATATGTTTTTGGATTTATCGCTGCTATTTTGCTCTGACAGGCACTAACAGACACTCATTATTTTAATTATGCAGCTTATGGAAGTCAAAGCAATAAATGAACTCACATCTAGAAAGCGTTTTTCCAGCGTCAGCTTGATGTTTGTTTCAATGCTTGTCCTCTTTTTTCTCTTTCTTCCATAGCCTTCCATGAGTGGCGGTAAGGTGGTAGGGTTAGTCATTGAGTCAGATGGGGAGTTTTCTGTGGAGGGGGAAATGATAAAGTAGAATTAGTGTTTGGAGTTACATGTGCTCGCTGAGCTCACCCATTAATCCAACTCGCAACAAAACTACAAACAAAAAAACTGCATTTTCTATAAACAAAGTCACAGTTGTTTGTGATTAGTAACAACACAGTTATAGCTTGTTCTCTTATAATGCTTAGGTCATAGTAAGAATGTTATTCAATGCACTTAAATGGATTTTGTGCAGCAATGTGAAATCACAAGCAGAAGTCTGCGCAGTTCAGTTCTAGATTGACACAAAACTGGATTGAACTGTAAGCTTCAAAACAGCATCATATGATGTGACTCAAGCCACCGGATTGGAGAATGAATATTGATAAATATTGAGTTTGAGAAACACCCAGTTAGAGTTTTGAATGTGAAAGGGCTTTGTGTATTAAGTTATTGTTTTTAATAAGAAAGAGTAAGAATAAGAGTAAGAATAAGAATCAGAGTCGCTGAAACTAGCCATTATATAAGCAAATCTTTTTTCGTCCTTGGCAATCAGAGCCCACCACTTGCATCATACATGACAGAAAAGCTCTCTGACAGAAAAACCCTCTCAAACATCTATAATACCGCTACAATGTGGATTACCTTAACAGAAAATGTGGCTTTGTTTGTTTTTTAGTAGTTTGGTGACTATTGTCTCAGAGGCTGTGAAGAAACGATCATTAGTTTTAATCACATTTTAGTCATTTAAAAACATAATAGCCAAGTTTTAAAAAAAATAATATTAAACAATATTAATAATGTTTTCATATTATAATAAAATGTAATAAGACAATATATTTAACACGTATACATAACAATGTTTCAGTCAAGTTTTAGCCACAAAAAAAGTTAAAGGTTTTAACCTAGGTTTAGTCAATGTAAATGATTATTTAGTTGGTTAAAAAAACATATTTTGATAAGTGAATTTAACTTTAAATATTAGAAATTGTGTATTTAATTTTATTTCATTAATTAATGATCCATTTCACATGTTGATAGATTTTTTTGTTATAAATAAAATGCATTTTTTTACACTCTCCTCAACAAAAACTTGAGTGCATCTCGTTAAGTTTTTGACATAAAAGACATATTTAGCTGGTCTCGTTATTGTCTCGAGGAAAGGTGCATCTACACCAAATTAACAAACTTTCAAAGTTGAAGTTCTATACTTAAATCATGATCTGTTTCAGTCTGTCGCGAGTAAACGTGATTCAGAGAATATTCAGTGCACAAGTGATTCGGTGTTATTCCATGCTGAAGGGCTCGCCATATGAAAGTGGTGCAAGGGATACTCAGTCCAGTGGTAATCAGGTGAGGTTAATTCTTCATTCAAGTAAAAAAAAAAACAAATATTGAAAGTAAGTCATTTGGCAGGTTTTAACTACAGGACTGATTCTAGACAGTTGTGCAGGCCAATGTAAAATATCTGCAGATTTCATTGTGAAGCATACTAAAATGTTATTGTGTATCTTATGAATCCTAATTAAGAGTTCCTACACCTTAAAACTGAAATTGAGCTACTAATTAAACATCCTCCTATGTTTATTAAAGAAAGTATAAATCAATATTCCAGCTTTTTTTCCCGGGCTCTGCTTAGTCCTATTGATCACTCCATGCATCCTTCCAGCTCTGATTACATCAGAGAAATTTTAGGGCAAGCTTTTGCCTGCTAAGCTTGCTCAGTCTGGAGCCCACAGCTTAGAAAGCATCACTCACCAGCATCACTCAGCCACTTCTCCAGCAGCGGCTTCAGCTTGCACATGTTCTTAAAGCTTAAATTGAGAGCTTCAAAGCGAGAGATGGTTGTCTGACTGAAGTCATTTCCATACAGTTTTCCCATGGCCAGACCCACGTCTCCCTAAACATAGAGACATACACAAGGGTTTGCATGAGCACAGGCCTGAGAAACAAACCTCCTCTTTGCTAGATTAAGAGTTGTAATTGATAAGACCTTTAAAACAAAAGTTAATTCCACCATGTGATTTCCATTCTGTCCGTTCTTGCTCTCCTCATGATGATCTGCCACACCTGGCTCCTTAATCACACATGTTCTCAGCTCACTTGCTATGCAGACTAATTCAAAATCTCAGTTTTGCACGAAATGGTACAGTTGTACTCTCATATATTTAACTAACTCTCCATTAAAATCCTGCATCTAAGGAAGATTTTACCATCTTACTATGTTAAAGGGAAAAAGTATTCAGCTCGATTTCCTTTGAGCTTAGTTTCTGTTCATCTATTAGTTGCTTTTATCTTCAAATGTTTTGTCACATTCTTTTCAAGTGCATTCTGAGAGAACTGAGCCAGACACCTCCTCGATAGCATACTGCCATGCTTATAGTGTAATGATGCTTGCGCATTCGCTGAATACAAGAAACACATCTAAAGCAGCTTTTGAAATTATAAAATCTATTCTGAGCTCAAGGGTGATGACAGTTGTACATGATGATGATTCATTAGATTTTAAAAGACATTTCCATTAAATGAACAATAATTTTTAATAGTAATTAAAAAGTATTTAAAACAAAATGTAAATAAGGTTACCAATAACATAAGTTGGGACGAAGATTGTCTTATAATTAGCTACAGAGGCGATTCAACATACTCTTGTGGCCCCCTAACCATGCATCTCTCGCATCTCTCTTTATGCAGTAAAAACTACAGCACATGATATTGTCTGGTACGATCCTTAAAACAATATTGTTATTGTTTTTACCCTGTTTTTAAACAATGCGCAAAAACAGCAACTAAGACAAAGACACTGAAGCTTGTTATGATTTGAGTTTGTTTTGAGAATATCAATCATTAAAAGCAGGCTGAAGATCTGACCTGCGTGAAGCCTAATTTTATGCGTCTCTGTTTGAAGGCTTTTGCAAACTGTTCCAGCTCCTCGAGGTCATTGGGCTCATCCTGTGCTGAAGACACATGTTTGGCTACTTGTAAGTGAGACATGTCCAAATGGCCATCCATAGAGGAGCCAGCCAACCCCGACCGTCCCATTGCCTGATGGCGAGAAAAAGAAACGATCAACATTTATGACCATAACATTACTTTCAAAGGATTCCTAAATCTTTTTTGATGATTAACACTTAGAGCACACTAAAGTGATAATAGATCAACAATTCCAACAGAAGAACAAAACATTTTAACACTATCTTTAAACATCTTTACTAATTAACTATTTACAGTTCAGCCACTAACAAGCATTTGGCCAATCAGTATCAGTCACATTTTCAAAACTCAATACAATTAGAGTCCGATGTAGCCACACCATTCAGACATATCCACAATGCTTACATTTTCTAAACAGACAAGCTATACCTCTCACCAAATCTATGGAATGTAAAGGAAGAGTAAGAACAAGGAGACCAGGCCCGATGAGAGATGAAGTGAGAGGTGCAGGAGCAGTTAGAGGAGCAAGGCTAGGGAGATTAGCAGGAGCAGGGAGAGGAGCAGCCCCAGTAGGAAGTACAGGAGCAGAGAGAAGAGCAGAGGGGGAGCAGGGAAAGGAGCAGGCCTAGTGGGAGCTGCAGAAGCAGAGAAGAGCACAGGAGGAGCAGGAACAGGGAGAGGAGCAGGACCAGTAAGAGGAGCATGAGCAGAGGGGGAACAGGCCCTGTGGGAGGAGTAGAGAGCAGAGCAGGAGAGGAGCAGGCCTTGTAGGAGGTGCAGGAGCAGAGAGAAGAGCAGGAGCAGCGAGAGGAGCATGCCTACTGGGAGGTTTAGGATGGTTGTTTCAATGATTGACTGGGAGTTAGTATTACCAGTTTACAGATTTACTGACAGACAGACAGGAAGACGGACAGATAGAATAGACAGATAGATATTATGTACCTGTGGAGTGAGAGCAAGTCCAGGCTGATGCGGCAGAAGTCCTGTCTGAGACTGGGAGGGCAAGGAAAGCAGATTGGGCTGCAGTAGTGCTGCTGTAGGAACCAGTGTTAGCACAAGATGATAAATTAAACAAAAAATTATTTTCTCACAAACAAACAAGATCTTTAAGAAGAGTCAATCCACTTACCCTGATGCCCTGACTGTGTCTGTGAGAGGAGGAATGATGAAGGAGATGATAGGTGAGATCCAGGCATCAAGACCAGCTGGGGCAGCTGGTGAAGTGAGGCTAGGTCCTGAAAACATCATGCACCAGAAATTAGAAAGATTTTCCCAAGTCCTGAACAACAGCAAGAGCTTATCTTTAACAATCTGTTTCTATTATTCTTTTTGAACCATTCTGGGTTACTTCCAAAGTTTCAAATTTTTTTAGGCATGGGGATTTTTGTGATATGTTAATTGTGTATTTGATAAACAATTTTTAGAGCTCATTATAAATGCCCTTTTCTTTTATATAAAGCAAACAATAAGTACCCACTTCAAATAAAGTGCATGAAAAAAAACCTGTAAAACATTGATAAGTTTTCTTCTTTTCTTATTGAAACATACCCCAGTGAGCTGTCCAGCAGGCACTGGTGAGCCTTGAGTCAAGTGGCATGTCTTGTGTGAAGAAGCAGAGAGAGGGGAGTCGTTGAGGTTCTCCGTCTTTATCTAAACCCCAAGCAAACACTTTGTCAGCTCACTCCAAACCATATTTCACGTCTAGAGTGTGTGCATGTCTTTGTTCAAAGACCAGTAAGGTTACTAGACTTGTTCTACAAGCAAGGGCCTTTAACAAACATTCCTTCCCTTGCCGTGGGCACTCTATGCAAATGCATTCAGAAGCCTGAAGCTCAGTTCCTGTGCAATAAACCCTTCCTTCTCTTCGTCTCTGGATCAGGTGATGAACTGAGCTAATGTTCATCACCGCTCATCTGCCTCAACTCTAGGAACACACCTGGCAACCATGACTAAATAAGTGGAGCATCACACCATTCTTAATGCAAGCATGGTTTCAGACTAATAACGTTTGGTGAAATGATGTTGACACTTACCTGTCTGGTGAAGCCCAGGCCATTTTGTTCAATATCTGGAAAATGAAAAAAGGTCAGCTTATTTTGATGGAAAGACTTCATCCACAAACAAGTCAGCTTTTATATTATTTTTATTTATTCGTTCTTTCAGTTGTAACCCCCCTCATCATGTAATCATCTCTGAACCATCTTTGAAATTGAAGCACTTTTCACATTGTGACCTGTAATGGAGCATGCCTTAAAAGCCTACAGCAAAATGATGAGGGTTATGTGGAGGGGTCAAAGGTCATCAATAGCAGGTAATCTCTCTTCATTTGAAATGCAAATTAATCTCTGTGAGCCCTTGCTTGGAATGGCACTCTCTCACTCCACAATATGGAAATGTGGCTTCTCCTGAGCCAAACTTCCAGTATGGAAATGATCAGATCATGCAAATGAGTTTCCATGGCAACCTTTAAAGGCCTTCAAATTTGTATATCTACAGACCTCCAGGTGCATCCATCCATCCATCTCTCTCTCTCTCTCTCTCTCTTCCAAACACACCTCGCCAAACTCACTGTGACCCAGTTTATTTTAAATGTTTAGTTATTAATTTTATGCCATTTACAAATACGGTATTATTATTAATGTCAGAATCTGCTATGATTTTTATTTAAAAACCAGATAATAAAAATTATAACAATTATGTTTTGAGTTTGCACAAGCGTTAATGTAAAACAACAACAACTGGTGATGTAATAAATGTATATATTTTTATAGTTTTTAATGTCAAACATTAAAAAGTTAATAAATAATCAATTAAGCATTTATGTTATACAATTAATTGATCGTATTTAAAAAGCCTTATCATGCGGTGAGGTATTATTATATATTCATAATACTTTTAGATAATTTAAATAGCAATAAACAAAACTGTAATGAAAAACACTCGTGTGAAATTCAGAGTTTTTTTTCATGCACAATTTTTTTAAATGTGTATACACTTATTAAAGCATTATAAAGAAATCATCAAAACAATCCTTAATTCATAAAAGGTGTAATAGTGATCATACGTTTATATTTATTGTATTTTTATTTAATTTAATAAAAGTTTAAAAGTAATATTAGTAAAATAAGAAATATTAACATTATTTGAAATGTCAGGAAATATATAAAACGAAAGTAATACTTTATCTATGCTTTAGTAAATAAATATAGTGTGTATGTATATTGTATTGTATTCTTTATTAACAAAAATGTTATTAAAATCTATATTAGTAGTTTAAAGATGGTTTAAGTTAAACAAACCATGTTTCAGAATTTCACTCAAGCTTTCGTTCCATTTCAGACTTAAGCAGCATTAAAAATCGACTTGTTTTCTTGTTTCTCGTACAACTCAAATATTTGTAGACATCACACCTGTTCGCTCGAACCCGAGGAATAATCCGTCCTCAAACACAGCTCACACAGAGGTGCTGGAACATTAAAGCAAACTTGTACACCAGTCTATTTCATTTTGGGATTGCTCGGGGTGAATTCTCTTTTCTGAACGGTTCCTCTTTTGAGCGGGATGCTTCCCTACACAAGCCCTGCGGCTACGAGCGCTTCACTGCAAACAAACTGCACAAAACACATCCTGCTCAGCTTCGCATGCATCACACCTTCACCTCAAACAAGATCAACATTTGATCAGCAGCACATTTCGCGAAACCAGTGTGGAGTGTTTTATATAGTTAGGGAAAGCAAAGACACTGAAAGGGTATAAATGTTCACAGATCTGAAATTTATGTTGTAAAGGAACACTTGTCAAATGACAAAAAAGAAAAATAAGTTTTTCTCCTAAAAATGTTAAAAAGCAAAGATGTAAAAACCTTTGTTCCAAAACTGAAACGATTAAGTCAAGTTTTGTCCAATGTTCACTTTGTGTCTTCCTAGTTTTTAGACTTTGGTTTTCTTATTGTATAAATGAATTTACGTTAGTTTAGTTTCACAGTCATATTTTTCATACTGTTATCGGTTCCTTTATGTTCCTGTATTCCTTGTGTGTGAACAGGACAGTATCACAGTAACTTAACCACTGGAGGAGAAGCCAAAATTTACACAATGTAGATGTGGTGATGCATTTAATTTCCTCTGGGGCAGAGTAGCAGCCAAGTGTATGAGGATGCATTTATTGTTCCCCACATGTGGAAAATGAAACAATGGCTATACTATTACTGCTGTATTAAACTAATTCACTCAAATGTAGCTATGCACTTTACAATAAGAAGACATGAATCATCATTGGGTAATGCATGAATCATCCATTCATTTGTGATTAGATTACAACTATAAATTCATTAACTGACACTTTGAGGTCAACTGAATAAAAACACTAATGTATAAATGATGAGTTACTTGAGAGGGGTAGATAATAATAATAATACGTTTAGTTTTTATACCACATTTCTAGATGCTTTACAGTTATTAGAGAAAAATCCACTTTCACACTCTGGTGGTGATAAGCTACCTCGGTAGCCCTCAGCTGCCCTGGGGCAGTCTAACAGGACGTGGCTGCCATTCCATGCCTTAAAAATGGTTCATGTCACCTTATTGTACAGCGTTACCATTACACAATATTAAAAATGCATTGACATCCGTTTTGACATCATTGGATCAGTTGCATTGTATTTTCTTAACTTTTTAAAATGTTATTTGTATTTGCTTTTCATGAACTTGAGGAACGAATGTCAAACTAATGACAAAAAAATTAATTGGGTTTTATTTAATGACAGCTAAAGCTGTTAAAGGTGTTACTGTTGTTTCCCCAGCTCTACTCGCTACCTTGCGAGCGCTTTTAGTTAGTTCTCCTGGTGTTAGTATGTTTGATTGGTCTACCTTTATAATTTTCCTTTAGTTGGCTTGATAACAAAACAAAGATGGCCACTACCAGTTATGTGATATAGACACATGACTGGTGAAAGCAAAGAATTGGAAAACTGTCTAGATAAACAGCGACCAACAGGATACAAGGAACAACCAAAATACAAGGTTGTCAAAACTGTCAATGATCTCACCACAACACAATGCTAGAGATTCCAAGCCCGGATTATGACAGATCATGATGCAAGGTGAAGTATGTAACACAATGAACATTTAAATGGCCCTGATATGCAAAAAGTCATCAAAGAATCATACTGATGCACAGATATCTCAGATACTAACAGGCAAGCTGGAATAATCAATTTTAAAAAGTGGCTTCATATAACTTTATTTTGGTCTAGCGTGCCACCCATCTCTCCTTCAATTAGAAACTAAAACAGAAAATATTTCATCAACC
This sequence comes from Danionella dracula, assembly GCA_900490495.1. NCBI lineage: Eukaryota > Metazoa > Chordata > Actinopteri > Cypriniformes > Danionidae > Danionella > Danionella dracula. The sequence goes on from UELW01000522.1 coordinate 13,521,320, forward strand.
ATGTTTCCAGTCCCCACTAAACTGTCAAAATATACTAAACTTAAAAGGTATTGTAATGATTAAAGCATTAATTGTGATGAAGAGAGAATAAAACTAAAAAGGATATGCTTAGAAGCTACTTTGAAAGATGGAGTGAGGTGAAAGTAGAGACTATTTTTAATTATATTTTTACCTTTACAGAGAACAACCAAGTTTTATTTTCTTGCTTCATGTTTAATTTCTAATGTTTTTTCCTGTTTCTATGACATCACAGCTCAACTCACAGTCTATCCAAAGAATGTGAAGCCTCCATCTGCCTGTCATTTGCCACAGCCTCACTCTCCCATTAATCAACTAGCAGGTCTGTTTACGGTCTTTATTTTACCATATTTAGCAGCAATGCTGTATCAATGTCAGTTCTCCAGTAAGAATTACTGTTAAATGTCTTTTGAAACAACCGGAGCACTGTTCAAAGATCCAGGACGGACGGCTCAATAAGCAACTGTGTGTGTGTCATAAGCCTAATAACAGGTGCTAGAAAATCCACAAAATCATCACTCAAAGCGACAGTCCATCTCTGGTTATAAAAAGTAGATTTGTTTGGCCCACGATGAATTACGGTGTACGACTGGAGCTCTGATTTCAGACCAGGAGGAACAGGCTACAATAAACCCAACCAAAAATAGTAACCAAACATCATACACATATTAAATATGTTTGAGAACCACCTTGTAAATGAAGTGGCTTTCAAATACTGAATTATTTGTGTATTTTGTGCCTATAAACATTTGCAAACTTTGGGCACACGTCCTGGTACTGGAACACAGACAGTTACGGGGTTAATAAGCGGTGTGATGCTTAAACTTGTTTTTATTTTATAATAACAAAAAAAAATCTAATATACAGTTTTTAATGAACCACTAAAAATATATACAATCATTAGCCATTCCACTTTCCTTTATCTGAATCAGTGGTACATTAAAATAAAGAGATTTAGTGATAACCACAAAATTAAAAAAAGCCCAAGACAAATAATAGTTTGTTACTGTGGCTCTCTTAAAAGCACCTGTTCCATGGTATCATTTTCCTTTATACAATGTGAACTTGCTTCACAGAAATGTGTTTAAAATATACTCTTACAAGCTTAAAAGATAAAAAATACTGTTTCAAGTCTCTAAACAGAATACAAACTATATTAAGTTCACAAAGTCTTGGTCTCCATACTCGAAAATCAACCAAACTTGATGCCAGTGAATCAACAGTTTAGCCCTTAAAAGATAACCCAATAATAGAGAGATAAGGAGAGAAAAGTGTCCTTACCAGCGTGTTCATGCTGAGAATCTGTCTGTTCAACAGCTTCTGTGCTCATCTTAATATCTGTAATGATAAATACAGCTGATTTTCCTATAGGATCGCAACTTTATGCAGACACTGGGGCAATTCATGACCTAGCACTGCCAGTAAAATGATCTTGAGGTTTATTCTAATGCGTTCAGCTTTTCAAACACTCTCCTTTATGTAAAGGACTAGTTACAATATTCATAAGAGCAAGGGTATCCCCATTCAGCATTCACCACAATCACTCTGTCTCTCCACCCTAATCTCTTCTAGTCAAAAACATTTAAATCTGTCAATATGCAGCGCTGTGAACAGCTTCAATGCAAAGCAATATGATTCCACAAAACGGTCCCAGCTTCACAAGACAACAGGAGTCAAGAGAAGCTGCATTTTGATTCTAGCTGTTGGAAATGTGCTCAGACTCACCTGAAGATTGTCCAGGTGAAACTTGGTTGGTTTTCTGCTGTTTTTTTCTCAGCTTGAACCTTGAGTAACCCTTTCTCAAGAGGCTTTGGAGATAGACTTTAATAGAAGAGCATTGACTCTCCAGTATTCCATGCACAGGTAGTTCATTTGCATAAGGCCCTCATGTGTCCTATCCAGACGCTGACTTTTTGCATAAAACAACAATAGGCAGGCGGCAAACGTGGAAAAGCTGGAGAATACGAGCTGGCGTGCTGTTCTGAGAGTTTCTGTGTACTTTGGGATGCTTGAGGTGCTCTTGCTTCTTGATTGAACACGACGCAGCTCTCTTTATTCTCCAACATTGTGTGAAAGAAGCTTTGAATCAAATCTTCAACAGAGGTTTAGTAGCTTAAGAGAGATCACTTTGTACAAATTGTTTTAAAAGTTTATTTAAAACATGTCATAAGAAAATGTGGGTTACACCAGTGTTAAACAGGACTTTCTAAAAAAATGTAAATCATTAACATGCTTAATAAGGTACAAAATATTTTTGTGAAAACCCACAATTCAGTCACCTCACTGAACACTTTCTTTTCCCCAAAATAGATTTGTATTGAACAATGTTTGTTATACCTTAACACTGCCCAAAGAAAAACTGAAAATGTTTTAAGACGGCCTTGAAGAGTTGAGGTGGATGCTCTGTTCAGGTTGTTCTTATTGTCACAGGGTTCTCAAGTCTCACAGTTTGCTGTTTTGGCATGCCACACAGTTGATTTCTCATACACAGACAATTATAACCCCCACCACTATGTATTCCTATATTTAAATAGCACCTTAGCACCGTGTGAGATGCTAAAGACATTGTGACTTCATGTGTTTGTGCGCTCATGCTTGTTTATGCAGCTCTTGGTAGAAGAATGAAGCAAAAATATTAAAAACATCTGCAATAGCAAGGACGTTTGGTGAGGAGAGACAATGCCTCATCTGTCATCATCTTCAACCAACATCATGAGATGATTACTAATGACAACATTTACAATCAGACCTATACTATGGAATGTATTTCATGTATGTCTATCATTTATTCAGTTCACTGAAAAGGCAACAGGTGAGGCAGTAGCTGTGCTGTAAATAAAGAGGAGGCTTGTGAGCCCACACCTACTCTCTTCTTCTACAGATTGAATTTCTGAGTAATTGCAGATTTAGTATCTCAAATAAAAAAATCTTAAAAATGCAACTTTCAAACAAAAAGGAAAAGTAGTAACAAGATGAGAGCTCAGCGGGAGACACAGTCACATGTGTCAAGCTTTTCTTTCACCTATCACTGTGTCCGGCAAACTTTTCGTCGATAGATCTTAAGTTTGTATATTCTTTATGCTGGGGAGGTGATTAGCACCTGCCTCAGTCAGCGAGGCTCCCAGGGGCCTCACAGAGGGAACTCCTATTTACCTTACACTAGGTCTTTGTGAAGCTGCTTTGAAAGCAACTGCTAAAGAAGTGCTATATAAAACCTTGATTGATTGATTGATCTGAATTTATGTTGGGAAAAGCAGATTTTCCAATGTTTGCAGTTGTTATTTAAGAGTTCTCTATTAATTTTCGACTGCTTCATGGCATGCTCTACTATCTCTGATGTTAAGCAGATTTCACATAAAGAGAAACATGCTTTCCCATAAAATTTTAAGTATCTTGCTGCACTATTACATCCTCACCACAGGTGGTGCTGTTATAGTAGTGCAGGTCCAGGAGAAGAGAATTGTGTCAATACCTGGAGATTTTTCTACATCAAAGAGAGTCGACTGAACTTCATTTACATCATGTATGGCAGATTCAATAAAAGCAAAGCTGAGAGACCAGTCAACAGCGAGTCAGTCAGGGAGGCAGTGTGAGGCCACAACCCTGTGTTTCAGTTTGGTTAGGTTGTGTGTGCAATAAAACATTTGGTAGCAAAATATATGAACAACTTGATTGACATTATATGATGGCCAATCAAATGCGAGCTGCTCACACTCAAGCCCTCCTACTGTCCGCTAGGAAATTGTCTGTACACATATTGTGAAAAAATTCTAAACCGCTGTAGATTTTGTAAAGTTTGTTCAAGAAGCATCAATAAACTTTTGTAAAGCCATCCTCAATAAGCATGAATGAGGTAAAAAAAACAACAACAAAAAACACAAAATATTTTGGCATATTTTATTTGACCATGTTTCCATTATATGAACATTTTTAGCTTTTTAAAATATTTATTTTAGTCATATTTGCAGCTTAGTTATTTGGTGTAACAAATGTTTAGTGTAACTCATGTGGAGTTTTAGTTGTTTCCAGGGACCAATCTATCTGGCTCAAAACTGGTGCCTTGTTCAAGGCCACCACAACTGTGGTTGTTGATGGTGGGAGAGCAAGTGTTTCATCACTCATCACCTTCAACTTCTTGTGATCTACCATGGCAGCCTTTCAGGTGTTCCAAGCAAAGGCCTTGAAAGAAATGCCAGAGGGGAGTTGGAGTTGCTGGCCAGGTCTTACAGAGGACCTCAGAGTTGCCACAAACTTTGCACTTAAGGCAACTATCTCCTCTTGGGATAGATGCGCTGGTGCATTGCTGGCCAAAGAAGAATTTCTTGTGTGCGATTTCCCCAGTGAGCCTTCTTGCACCCCTTCTGTGCAAGATTAGTGTGTATGAGGCAGAGGTCCTGATGGAGGCTCCTTATTGACCAAGCCGACCTAGGTTCATAGAATTCTGCACCCTCTCTGGCCAATTACCTTGTGGTCAGACCTCCCTACTTTGGGACGTGGGCACAAACACACAAGCCCAGACCTCTGGAACCTCCATGGCTGGCATAAGCTTTATGCCATGGAGGACCCCCCGGTTAATGCCTGTGGAGACACAATACTCTTCTCCAGCTTCTTGGGTCCTTTCAACTCAACAGGTGTAGTAGACATGGCTAGTTCAATCTATACTATCTTCCCTCTAATGACTTTGGCCTGTTTGGCTTGAGGTGTACTATCTGTCGGCCCCTCACAGAAACCTACACGTATTAAATTGCAGGAAGTTCTAAACCCAGACTTCAAGGTAATAACGATCTCCGCGCATCTCCATTCAAGATCAGGGATCGAGGCAATGCCTCCTCTGGTATGAGTATGTAAGAGAGTCTTATATAATGACCGACTGCCCATTAAAAATTAAGTCTGTGACTTGAGGCCAGGGCAGAGGAGGACATGCTCAGTACCGGACTATTGATTAGCTTACCTGGTCTTTGGCCAATGTGGAAGGACCTAGGCTGTGGCATCTGGTTGTTCACATAGTCCTCATTGACATACATCGTAAAGAAAGACTGAAGGGGAATGTTATGGTTATTTTCTAAATTCCCATTTTCCAAAAAGGGAATGAGACATATGTCCCCGACCAAAGGCTTGTGAGTAACAGAACGGTACGATTCATTTGCTACTGCTTTTTGGCTGTTACATGATGATTAAACTATCAGCGTGTCCACTGATTGACCTTTTAAAAGTGTGGAGAGAATTGGTTGCCCCTAGCGGTGAACCCATAGTCGTTACCAGGATACATTACCGTTTCCTATTCAGGGGACAGGGTTTACTAAAGTAAACATAAAGATTTAAAAACGTGTTGTAATAATGAAGTTTTTATTTATTCATTTAGTTTCTATTTATGAATCTGAATTAGGATACTGGTGCATTTCTTTAGTTTAGTGTGGCTATTCTATATCACATCTACTCAATCAAATTGTATTTGTTATCAGATTTGTACACCTTATATTATAAATAATGTTACATATTGATATTATTATTAGATTTAAGTGTAAATTCATACTTAACCAAAGTACAATTTTTATCAATATTGAGTTGGTAAACATTTAAAACAATAGAATACTACAAACATAGAAGTACTGGTCCTAAAATACAATTTAACAAGTTTTTGGAAATTAATTAACTTTACCTTAACCAAAATATGCTTAACTACATTAGTTTTCTGTAATAATTTAATGTAAATTATAATTCACAAACTTTTGGGGATTTAAAAGATGGTCCATTTAATCTTTTTGGTTCAAAAAGATAAAAACGATCTAGTTTTAAATAGTATTACTGCAGCTAAAATGCAACCGTGTTTTATGTTTTTGAGGTTGTGGTGAACAGAAGTAGTTTAGAATATCTATTCAGAAACACATTAGGCCAACAATAAAGATTCCTACTTATTCCTACTTGTCCACCAAATTACAAAAAAGCGGTAATCTATCGCAGGTGCAAAATCAACGAGCAAAACGGGCTTTTGGGTTGTTTTGAGGGTGTGGGTTTAAACGAGTTAGTCACTAAAGTTTCATTCAGAAACGTTCAACAAGGAAACACTTCTAGGGGGGGTACTGAAACACAACACTAGGGGGCAGCATCGAAGAGGGTAGCATCGCCCGTCAATGGCGAGTAGGTAAAACCTTTCCCGTCTCTATCTGCTCTCACAAAATGATACATTTCACCAATTCTGTAGGTATTTTGAGAGACTTTCATTGAAATATACCCTAAAGCAGATTCACAACACTTTAAGGATGATATTATTATTTCAACAGAAATCTTGAAATCTATTTGTCCTTTATAATCGTATTAGTGGTGAAACATTAACAACATGTAGGAAGAATTTGATGTAATCATTTTTAACTGAATTTCATTTTTTTAATATGGGAGAAAAGAGAAACTTAAGCACCCAAAGTAAAAAACGGTCTTCTATGAAAGTTTCATATTCATAAGGCTAGAATTATTACCTTTAATCAATTTATTTTAAGTTTTCTGCTGAAGCCATGACTTTCTTTTCTTGTATGTATCAAAGTACCTTTCGTCCAAAACAAAAACAAAAAAAATTAACTATTACACCTATTTGTATTTTTAGTGGGCTATAAAGTTGCATATCTTCTCATTTTGCTTCTGTTATCGTATATTGACTGTTTTTCTTCAATAAAAGTTAAAACTCCCAATGCACACGTGAGAACATGAACTCCCCCAGTGATAAAATAAATAAACCATACAAATTGTACCAATTAAAAAAGAATGAATGTATAAATTATAACAAATAAAGTGAATCATCAAATGAAAGAATAAACAAATCAAAATAACCTAAATCAGAATTTAGATGGAAATAACATAATAATAATAATAATAATAATGATGATAATAATACATTTATTTATGACACCTTTCATAACAAGACCTCTGGAGTCATAGAACAAAATACAATTAGAAAAATGAACATTTATAACACTGTCAAAGATACAAGAGAAAATAATTTAAAACACAGATTATGATGCTGTACAGATAATTATCTAATGCACTAGTTTAAAAGAAGTTCCTCATAGATTAAAAGCCTGTTTGCAACAACAATGTTAGCGGAAAGTGTCTGTGATAAGATCAGTTGAGATAAATAAGGTGGTGCCAGTTTGTTCAGATAAACTAAATTGTATTAAGAAGGTTAAATAAATAACTTATCCTGATCAAATCAATCCTGATTTGGAGCCAGTTTAAGTCTTTGGGTATGGGAGTGATATGTGCAGTTTTAGAGTTGCCAGAAATGACACTTGCTGCAACTTTCTGGACTAATTGCAGCTTCTGTGACGACGTATTAGGTAGGCTACTATACTACTGTAATCCCAGTTTACTCCTGACTAGAGCAGCTGTGGAGGAGAGGGATTGACATTTGGCTGATGTTAAGGGTCTTGAAAAAAACAGGGCATGTAAAAAAGTTGATATGACCATCAAGAACAACACCCAGGATCTTTACTTACTTTGCTTTGCCATCTGATAAGGGCACATTTGCAACCGATGAGAGTAACTTCAGTCTTGTTACTGTTGATCTGCATGTAGAATGAAGCAAACCAGCTTGCGCTCAGATAAACAAGAGGCAAGTACTGGTGAGGGAAGGATAGGAAATGGCTCTGAAGAGATGTACAGCTGGGTATCGTTTGCATAACACTGAAACAAAACGCCATGTTTCCTGAATCCATCCCCAAGGGGAAGGATATAAACAAAGAACAAAATGGGACCATCACAGAGCCCTGGAGAACACCAGAGGAAACTGTACAGCACTTAGATTTGATGTGCTTAATTTGTACAGACTACCTCCAATCAGAAAGTCAGTATTGGAACCAGATTAAAGCGTAATCTGTAACCTCAAAGAAAGTTTAGAATTTTCTGAAAAGACAGTGAGAGATGGTATTAAAAGCTGATGTTAAGTCTAGCATCACAAGAAGAGAAACTGGACCCTGGACAGCAGCTCAACAAAGTCAATATGTTTAACAGAAATGCAAGTAGCTGGCTAGCTACAACCATTTCCAATATTTTGGGCTGAAAAGGATGGTTGGCGATCAGGGAAATTATAAGGTTGGTAGGATCCCAACTGTTTTTAAGAGAAACTGGTTCTAGTCCTGACTGTAGGGAAGCTTGTGTGAAGAATTTTAGTTGGAGCAGGGGTAGGGTTTCACAAGAGAAGTTGGTCCAGGGTCCAGAAGAGATCTGGAGGATTTCGATTTTTCAATTATGTTAGTAACTTTATTACTGGAGGGGAGTAGGAACGTAGAGAAAGATTGTGGAGACATCAGAGAGGGGCATATAAAACCATCAATAGGAGCAGTCACAACAGATGTAGGTAATAATTAATGGACATGTTCAATTTTGCTATAAATAAACGAGTAGTTTGTCTGATAAATTCGGTATCCTGGCACTACAGTTCTTTCTCAAGCCAGCACAACGTTTATAATTCAAACTTTAAAATATAGTTCACTTGAGGATTAGTAATTTTAAAGATTGTAAACTTTTATAAACTTGGTTCATGAAAACTGACCTTTAAAAGTTTGATAAAGCTTTAGCCATTTGAGAAAAGCTTTAAGCGGTTTAATGTTTGAATCATTGTAAAGAGCGATTTAAATTGTAAACAGGTTGAGGTTTAAAAAAAAGACACAAACCATCATGTTATTAGCAAGAGATAGAGGTCTGTGAAAATCATTGCTATGGTAATCAGTATGGTTGCGATGAAGGAGTCATGACATCCTACAATGCTCCCCTTGTCAATATGAGTCATAAAAACCAACATGGATGTCTTAACTCTTTTTCTAAGCTGAGATATAGAACCTTAAAAATGGTTGCTGTGGTAACTTCTATGGTGCTATGGAGGGGTTTGTGACATCCTATAGTGTTCCCCTTTTCAATATGAGTCATATAAACCAACCCCTATGTCTTAACTCTTTTCCGTTAATCAGATATATAACTGAGAAATGGTTGCTATGGTTAACAACCTGAGGGAAATATGTTTCAGTATTCCCACGGATTTGCCATGATATTTTAGTGGTACCAGTATGAGGAGATATAGCAACTTGAGTCAGACTATTTTGAACAGATAAAAAAAGGTAGAAGTCAGTAACAGCTAGGAGGAGATGCGGTCTGGGATTTTAGTCAGAAGAATAAGAATATGTTTAAAATCTAGAACAGTAAGTGGGCTTTCTTAAGCCAACATAAAAAGAGCTTTCCCTGAGTGCTTTGACATTTTGATGTAGTATTTGGGCATAGTATTTGTTTTTGGCTGGAGATATCTCTTTATGGACTGCAATATCAGATCTGTTGCTTCCACATGTTTAAATTCTTATCAAACTAGTCTCAGAAGTCTTTGTTTTATTATGCTTAAGAACCCTGTCATAAACTTAATTTTTGGGACTTTTAGTAAAAGTTGAGGCTTGATTAGCATATGTTAGCAGGTTCTAATCTCTTTATGTTGGTCTGTGATTCCTGACTGTTGTGCATTTGAGTTCTACCTCTAGACTCATCGTGACAGTAGATGAGTGGCTTGTGGCTTTGAAGGATTTGGTTGTAGCGAACTTTTTCAGAGATGATGATTAAATTTAAAATCATAATTGGACATGCTTGCATAATTTTTTGCACTTCATTAAAAAAATAAAGCACCAATTCAAGACAAGTAAATAATGTCTAGTTTATTGGTTTTCTGACTAAACAGTGACGAATGTTTCCTGAGTCATCACAAAGTACACATTATGAGTAGATTCTTTGGTGAAATCAATCCCTGCAAACTCACACACAGTCCATTCAAACCCAACTTTGAGTAGTCCTACTATTATTTAGGCCAATAAACATTTACAATTTTGGCATCTCAGCCCCGAAATGTGTGAAGTTTAGTTGAGTAACTGACAAAGCAATAATCAACAAAGCATTATGTTTTCATTGAGCAAACATATTTGTATAATACATCAGACCGCAAAATAACATCATAATCAGCCATCTTGAACAACTCCCCACTATCAATGACCATCAATTCTGGACAATCATGCTCACTGAAGGACGTTCTGTGCACTCCTTCAGAGATAGGCTGTTTGGAGAACCCGGGCAGATGAAAGGCGCAGCTTCAGGAGACTGGAAGCTGGAGAAGAATAAGATCCCTGAGAGGAAAGCAGGACCATCAAAAATAAGTTATTCTTTTTGAGAAAGAGAAACACTATTTGGTGACACATGCACACACCCATGCACACACACAATTAATGTTTGGGAAGAAGTGATTAGTGGATGTTGACAATGGAAATGGTGTCAGTTGAGTTGCCCATATGTTTGTGTAGAGATTTTGAAGCTAAATGTAGTTAGAGCCAGCCATTTACTTCTCAATTATGCATCAGCAGATAATTGGAAGCAAATCAGGGACTTGAACGTATTACATTTATTTACAGTACCTGTGAATGTCTTGTGATTTGTTTTGAGGATTTTGTGAAAATAGCTTTTTAAAATGACAATCATAATGACATTGATGTTTAGAAGATCCTGGTTAGAGAGTCCAACCATGTATTCCGCTTTCCTCCCTGACATGAGAATAAAATATCCTCCTAAAGCAAGAATTCTGAAGAAATACAATGTGTTCTACTCCTGCTGTCTTTCACTTGATGAATACAGCCTATAAAACATGACCACAAAATGAGACTTGAAAGATAATGATAGATAATGAAAGAGCTTAGTTGTATTTTGAACTAAAACCAGGAGATATGAAAGATTGATGGAATGCACTTGCTTGAACCAGCTCTGTTGAGTTGTAGTTTGAATGCGAGCATATTCACAGTTCAAATAAGGAGAAGATAATGTGGATTTAAGTCTTTATTTTGATTTGATTGTGACGAGAAACTTCCTGTCACAGCATGAAATATGTATCTAACCCCCCATGACAGATATGAAATGATGTTTTATATGCGCTTTTAAGACTTGACATGTGAAATGAGTCTGATTGAACCTGGGCTCCTAGTTCATATCCAAAATATCACTACATGTCTTCTGAGCAGGAACAAAATATTCATGGGTTTTAAATGAAATGGGTCGGTGATTATTGATGAAATGTTTCTTTTTGGGGTGGATTACTGGTTAAGCTCTTGAAAAGCTTTTGATATAGACCCAGCACCAGGTTATAAAAGCTGAACTGTATCTTATGTTGTTAAGTAATGTTAAGAAATGATCGAAGGTTTCAAATGGTTTCAAAAATACATTCTGAATAGAGTCTGAATACATTTTAAATGATTGAAAAGCGTGTTCTGTTGTACAGTGAGACTGAATGTTCCTACCAATGAAGATGTAGAATGTTTATTTCTTCTTTCCACCTAGAGACATACTCTCAGTTTTCTTCTTCTGTGCCTGAAGAGAGGATACAAAGTTTTAATTCATTCACTTTTGTCTCTTTGGTGCTTTCCATAGTACACTTCAAACCACTATTACATTGGAAAAAAGTTTTCATTACAAAAGCTTTACTTACACTAATTTACCAAAGGTATACATTTTATTATTAGAAAGCAAATGAGTGTTTTTAAATAATCTCTTTAGACAAAGTCCTAGTACTATTACCTCTGACATGGCATCATCTATCTGCTTAAGCTCTTCATAGTGGTCTCGGGAGTCCCTTAAAGGCTGAACCATGATCTCCTCTATCTGCGGAAAGAGCTGGACACAAACAAGCGGCAATATGCAATTAAAATATAGTTTATTTTCACCAACACAACAGTCAGAAAAAGCAGCCATACAAACCTTCATTACGGTTTCAAACATTGGGATAAGAACAAACTTAATGAAGCCAATTTGCGCTGTTGGCTTGGTGACTTTCTCACGATCCATAAATGGAGCCACAGGTAGACCTTCGGACTTTTCCCTGTCACTCTACCAAAATAACAAGAGTTACAAAATCATTTAAATATTTCACACCAATAATTAATTGCTATCATATGTCAACAAACAAAGGAACTGCTAGACAAGAAATCTCTGCTTTTTCTGAAAGGGCTAAAAAGATCAGTGTAAAGGAGCCGTTTAGGACAAGGTAAAAAAAGCTTTGCTGTACATCACTTTAGCCCGATACTTACATTTATATCTTATTTTAAATAACAGCAATGGGCATCCACTGTCTCCTTTAAAAGCTCTTTTCTTAAATTTTTCATGAAAACGATGCCTGACCTGCATGAAGTACTCTTCCAGCAGGCAATCTACCCAGGGCTCGGCCACCTCTGTGGGTCTGACCTCATTAGAGATGTCACAACACTTGATCAGGACCATCTTTAACTGAAAACACACTACATTATTCACTCAGCAGCAACACGAATGTGTAGAGAGAATTCAGAGCAGTCACACAGGCAAGAAACACATACACATTTTACATGCTCCTCATTAGTGAAGTCAAAGTTGTCCACTTTCTGCTTGAAGGAGTCCAGTATTTCACCATGCCTCGCCATATCAGTGGCCAGAATGAGTGTAATGATTGCCTGAAATGAAAAGAAGAAACACAGTGTTTAAGATAAACACTCAAAATTGTTACTCCAATTTTATAGTTGCTCCATTATAAAGACAAACTTGATAAACTTAAAAGTTCACTTGTAAACAACTCCCTCTGAACCAAAACTCCTCATAAAGATGTTGTCTGAACATCTACTTGATCTGGCATGTTTTATTAAAAAATGTAAGTAACAGGAGGAACAAGGGAGAGGCAAGGAAGGTTCAAGGTATGCAGGATAATAAACCAATATACTAAACGTAATACTTAATTACTGTGCATTTCCCAGACAAGAGATTATTGCATCTTCCTCTTTTCTTCCTTTTAAGAGTGCATCTAGATTTATTGACCCACTTCATCGCATTCCCATAGTCGGCATTCAACATACGTTTCAATTTTCTTTTTGGGGATGGTGGGTTACATAAGTAACCATAGATGTTCCTAACAATAATGAGATCAAAATAGCTTGCTACTTTTCATTTGTCTTAGTGCATGATGTAACTAAAGAAATGTTGAGAAATTTCCCAGCGATGGGTTGTGGCTGGAAGGGCATCCGCCGCGTAAAACATATGCCAGACAGTTGGCGGTTCATTCCGCTGTGGTGACCCCGAAAGGGAAGAAAGCCGACATGAAGATGGATGGATGGATGTTGAGAAATGGCAAAAAAAAAAAGAAGTTGAGTCATTCTGCTACTGGAATGAAAATGCAACTGGTCTAATCCAGTTAATTGGTCTATGCTACTATTTGGTCAAAATAGTATCACAAGAACCAGAGAACCACAATACAATGAGGGCAAAATGGTTAAAATTATTTTGTGGTACTGCGTTACCAGTTAGGGAATGACTCTTCAAAAAAACATCCTTTGACAAACTTCCAGATTATAAGGTTAACTATACATAGTAAGACACAAGGAACAACTTAAGAGTTGTATTTGAAGAGTTAACTCAAGTACTAAGAACTTGGATGAATATTATAAATATTTGTAATATGGTTACTAATAGATTATCCTTCCGTAAGCACTTCAGATTCTATACAAACAGAATAATTTTTTTAATGTATTCTCTCATTCAATCTAAATCTTCATAGAAAGAACAGAATATTGACTGGAACCCATTGAGTTTCTGAGCTAGTCAGTAACATATTCTCCCGTCAATGTATAGATTTATGCTTATATTTATCATTATCATAAGCATTCTTCAACCAAAGTGGGTTGAATTGGGTCAATTCCATATACCTTACCTGTCGCATCTGTTTGAAGGACTCTGGCTCAATGTTGGCAAAGATGTTGCACTCAGGCAAAGACAAGATTTGGAACGTAACAGCACAATGATGATTTTCCAGGGGGGAGATGTCATTATAACGCACCGCCAGCTCTGTGCGAGCATTAATCTGATACCTGCAAAAACAAGACCAACAGTGAAAAAATATCAGGGGTCAGATCTCTCCCCTTCAGACTGTTTGCAATTCTGGTGCTTAATCTGGTGAAATTGCATGTTTTTCCCAAGTCTGATTCTTGCATGGCAAAATAGTTTTTCACTTCTTCAAATGAGAAGTGAAAGCTGAATCAAAAAGGCAAAATCAACGTTGCTGGGAACACCTTTCTCCAAATATTTGTTCTTGGTGATTTTAAAACATATATAGGGTCTGTATATGTTGTCTACAGAGGTGTGTCATTGTAATTTTATTGTAGTTGCTTCAAAATCAAAAATGCTTCGTCATTACTCTCTTACACAAGTCTTATATTTTGTCTATTGAACTATACATTTTACACTCATATGATTTATTCTAAAGTCCAAGTGTACTATTAATAACAATAAGTAATAGTAAGATCTTGGCCAAAAATAGTTGTAACAGAAAGACCCATGCCTAAATGACTAAATAGTATAGTGGAGGCATTTGAATTATTTATAAGAATCATCTAAGAATTTGTAAGAAGCATCTGAAAGGCTGAACAGTATAATTCACACTGTGGAAAATGTTACATCTACACATGATAAAGCAGCCAGTGCTGTGAGTCTCTTATTGTAGCAGTGTGTGTCAGTGACATACGTATTGTTGTATCCTGGGTGGTCGAGATCATGACACACTGCTGCAGTCATCAGAATAACCATATCTGTCATGGTCAGCCTCTCCTACAGTTCAAGACAGGAAACATATTGATCTGACAAGAACACACAAACACCCTCTCCAGGAGCAGACTGGCACTCACCTGCAGACCACACAGATGAATCATCCCATACATCATCTGGCTCACACAGAAACAGTGACGGAAGTTATGGAAAGGATTGTCACGGTAGTTCTCCTGAATTGCCAGCTGTTGCTCACAGGAGACACAACAGAAGAGTTTTCAAGATGGTCAAACATGATTTAAAAGCACACAATGGAGAAGTTATAGTCAAATCAAGAGTGCATCTTACCAGCCATCTTTTGAGAGTGATGGGGTTCATGTTAAACTCCTTAACTAGGCCAAGATCATGATACATGTACTCCAGACAGCTGAGCATCTGCAAACAGCTCTCTATTTCAGTAACTTTTACATGAATAAGTTTGATGTTGATGTTTCCCTTCAAAACCCATTGCTACATTGCTCCATTATAACTCTGGTATAAATACAGATGGAAAGTAAGAACTCTTATTTTCTACTTTTTTGTTGGAGCCTTCACACTTTCACACTGAGTGAAATAAACATAATAAACATTTGAGCCTTAGAAAATGACATCCAGCAAAGGTCTTTGCAAGCCTAGAAGAGCAAAGCTGCTGAAAGCCCCAGCCACATCATCACTGTTTGTGTGACTTTCTAAAAGAGTGATCCAGACTGAATCAGACCATCTTTTAAAAACCATTTCTCCTTTATGCCTTTTCTCTGGATCCGTGTACTTGAAGGATAGTTTAAGTCAATGTCTAGAATGCCAGGGTCATGCAGAAAAAGCAATTGAGGGATCTGAGCATGTGCACTGCACTACTCTATTCAGTGAAGCAGCTGAGATTAAGGCTGGTATTTTTTCAGACAGCCTTGGAGCTCCCGCTGCAGAATACTAGGCAGAATAGAGCCAGAGAGTGTGTGTAACCAGAGATCTTTGCAGTCAGGTTAGAAATGCAGTGCAGATTGCCAGACCTCGCTCTCCCAACTCCCAAAGCATGCTCTCTGATGTTAACATCTTGGAGCACTCCAGCAAGATAAGGATGACATATCTTCAGCAAAAGAGAGATTCTATAAGAAGATGGGTGAGTTGTTTTCTCAGGCTATCGGTGAGATTGTTTTAACAGTGGCTATGCCCCTTTAGGACCAGCATGCAATATGAAGTCAACAAAGAATTGTCCAGCTTTGCTAGTACCATTCCCACGGGATCCGTTGAGCTGTTATTACCCTTACCATAAACATCTAGGTCTCCTCCAGGTTTGGCTCATCCGTGCTCCTACTTGTGTATGTGTATGATTCGTATGTTTTCTACTCTGTGAGCCCTCTGTAAGTGGGATGATGGTTCTGGTCCCTGAACTACATTACCGAACAAGATAAGGGGCCTTCTGAAGTCCTTATTTTGGTTACTCTTGGTATAAAAACTCTCTGGCCGAGAGTAAATTTTTGTCCATTTCCTCGATTCTGATCTTCCCTGCACATGCCAAACAATAATTGCCTGAAGTCTGACAATTCATTGTGATCAACTACGGCCTCTGGTTCTCTCATCTTCCTCCTTTTTAGTCGCAATGTAAAAATGGTTGAGTATTTAAAAGCAAGCAACATCTCCAAAATTTATCTTGACTAGCCCTAGTGTACATGGAGGGTACATCGATGCAGAGTACTAAAGTGAAAAGCCTGGCTGATGTCTGTCACAGAGGGAGCTCAGTTGTGTCCTTATTCGAAGGCCAAGCCGTTGGTTATGTAACCCAAATTCTACAAATAGGGAACAGACATCTATGTCCCCATTCCACAACCTTGAGGTACGGTTTTCTGGATGCTGTGAAGAGTGGGTTCTGCCTCAAAAACAAAAGGGTATTCACATTACATTCATACTAATATGGTAAGTATGCCAATTCTCGCAGCAAGGGCACTGTCTCTCCATTGTTTTTTGTGTGGAGATTGATTGGGATACTCCAAGTGCATTTTCATAAAAGCTTTTGAGAGCCCATTTTTTCCTCCTGCTATCTTTATTTTTTAACCCCAGTAATAGTCTGCTTTTACAAACTTTTTGTAGTTAATCCAACAGTAAATCCCTTGGTCTATCAATATTAAAAATGTTGGTTGACCAATGTCTGCACCACAATAGCTGTAGCTTTAAAGTCAAATTCACACCAAAAGTGAAAAAAGCAGCACAAAAAAACCAATCACATTTATATTGGAAGAAGGGTTTCAAAAAGTACTGGATATGAGAAGCAAAGAATTTTGGTGTGATGTGGCTAAAGATAGAGAACAGGACAGAGACTATGGTTGTTTTGATGTAGAAGAATGCTGAACTAGAGCTAAAACAGAACCCCATGGGTCACCATGTAGTGACAAGAGAGTTTTTAGACTCTCTCAAAGAATCCAGTCTCAAAGTAGTGATAAAAAAGGACATACCTCATTGTGTTCCCAGTGCCAAACATCAAAAGTAGGTTTCTTTAGTGCTTCAATGGTTTCCTGAGAAAGTGTATACTGCATAAACACACATTTTTGGTTTGGTTAGTTATAATTGATAGCACAGCAAAAAAAAACAACTATTTAACACATTCATTTGCAGATTAAAATTGAAACTAATTTTCACCTTTGGGTAGTTAGGGACATCTCTCCTGGGTGAAAGTTTTTTGCCATCATCAGTGAAGTTGTATTTGCAGTTACAATTCACTCTGGTGAGAAGAAATGTAATGTAAAGCCATTTTAAAAACCATGATAGACTCCATTAAAAAATGTCATAAACAAGTCAAATTAAATTAAGCTTTACACAGAAACACTAGTGTAAATACATTTTCCTTTCTGTTGTATACATTTTATTTCAGAATTAAAGGTTATGTGTGTGATTTTCCAAACCTGCCAGTAAGTATTGCCTATGCATGTGACCCCTATGCAAGGGAATTACACTTCCATGCATTCAATTTAGAAGATGAAAAAATGTCAATAAAATAAACCAAGCGTTCATACCTCACTCCTCCTCTAGAGGTCATCTCATCTCTTAATTTTCTCAGGTCATTCTTGCACTTCTCTATCTCCACCACTTTCAGTCCCTCCACTTTAAATCACAAAGTGCATTTGAATAGAAATGAAGGTCTTCATTAAAAAAAACAGAAGAGGGTAAAGCTTACGTTCCACTCTCTTCTCCAGCATGGCCAATCTGTTGGTCACCTCAGTCTTCAGCTCATTGATCCTGAAAGCCCTGAAACAATACATCTCATTCACTACTGAGATTCTTTTACTGATCTTTATCGCTGACTGTTGATTATGAAGATAATCATCTGCGGTGACTGAACAGGCTTTTGGAGTTTAACCTATTTAAACCTGGAACTCAGGACTAGTTTCGCAAAGAAGACAACTCAGCTTGATCCTGCTCAGACTCCATATCTCCATATAAAAAAACAGACAGTTTGAATGGTCCTAGGCCTCACTTCTTCCTTGTTCTGGGAATTGAGGAAAACATAAGTTTCACTCTACATTATGTAGTTCTTGAACGGCAGCTTTTAAAATGCTGCATATTCCACCACACAAAACATCAAGCTGTATAGTATAATCCCAGTTCTCAACCCAACTTTAAGAATAGATTAACGCAGATATAGCGTTAACGACAATAATGGCCCACCCCTAGTTTTAGTTTTAATTAAATTAGTAAATGACTATGTTTTTTATTGCTTTATTAACAAAAGACATATACGATTATTTTTGTTGTTAAACAATTATTTAATTCACATTGGGTATAAATTATTAACAAGTACACCATAACATTGTTCACCAATTTTCTCCTCTTGATACAATTGTTATGGCGACTCTAACTGAACATGCCATACTTCACAATCACAGTGTGGTAAAATCCAAACCAGAAATGGTTTGACTGAGTGCTTTATTTCTACCTGCTGAACTGCTCTGCTACCTGTGAGAGAACGTTCTGGAACATGTCTTCCTTCTCTTTTGACAAAATGGAAAAAGGGTTTCATTACTACAAGTCAAAATCTGAAACTAGTTGAGTTTTTGCTCCATGTTAAATGGTGTTATTACAATAGATGAGTAAATGAGTTTTCATTACCTCCTCCTTGGTTAGTGGAATGAGACATCACCTTATAAAGGTTGCTTGAAAGGAAAGAAATAATTTTTAATCAGCACAAAAAAGTACCAAGAGAAATCACCAAAATTTATAAACTAACAGTCACAGAGAACTGTTTCACAATGATAAGTTGCTTATGTGCACTTCAAATTCTATGATTCTATTCCATGTTGAGAATTTAACTTTTCCTCCACTAATAGTAAAGTGATGGTCAAAGTCACTAATGAGAGACTGTTCTGTTTTGTTTTGTTTTGGTTTAGTTGGTTTGGTTTAGTTTGTGTCTCCTTCTGTTCCTTTCTTACTTTGGTGTGTTTGTAGGCATGGTAGGGTCAATCGATATTAAAGCCCCCTCAGAGTCGATCAGAAGAATTGCCGTGTTTCTAGAAAAATAATACATGCATATTCAAGCCAACTATTTGACAATAATCCATTTTGATTTCGCTTGACAAATGGGAAGATACAGACCTGGCAATGTTTGATGACGAGCAAAGAAGTTCTTTGATGTCACAGGGGCTACAGTGCTGACTGAAAATCACCTGAAACACCAGAAAAAAAACCTCTTATCATTTACAAATCTCTTTCAGCATAAGGACAAACCTCAAACAGGTCATAGGGTCACATTAAAAACAAACATTTCAACTAAATTTGGCTTGAATGTAGAAGAACTTGAATTTAAAATTTATTTTTAGACTTGGCGGTTAAAAAAGTTTGGAGAATGGAATCCACTCACATGGTGATAATAATAAAGCTGTAAACAAATAAAGTAAACAAAAAACTAAACTCCACGAGGGAGGAAAGCATTTAACTACAAATACTGAGATATATAGATTTAAAACTAAATAAGATCTGACCAAATGTATTATCTCACATGTGTTATGGAATTAAAAATACTACCTTGTTCCATCAAAATTTGCAATATCACACATATTGTCAGTTGAAGGGGATATAGTGAAATAAGTAGCTTTAGACCCCCTGCTGATGTTGAGCTTTTACTTTCTGGAGATTTGAAAATGGACAAAAATAGGGGGGTTTAAACAAACTCTCATGTTGCCCAAAACTAAAGAGGTCCTGATTCTATGATGGGTTTTTGAAATTGTGCAACTTAGCTTTAAGTTTGAGGAATTTTAAATGTGAAAGTGCTTTCTGTATCAAGTTATTGTCTTTCTTTAATAGGAAGTTGCAGCAACGAGTCGTTATGAAAGGGAATCATTTGGTGGTACACTCTGAGCTCAGATCTCACCCACCTGCTTCATTTATTCATACTTAAAAACCCAGCTTCTACCTCACACATCAACATAATGTAACCTTAGTCACAAGTTTTCCCCTCTCATATCTTTTAGTTAATCTCTTGACATCAGGGTTTTGAGTACATTTCATTGAGCAATAATCACTCTGGCTGAGAGAGAGGAAGGTTCTCAGCCAAGATTTGACAGGGCATGCAGCTGCGGAAAACACCCCCAAAGCAAAGTGCATCCACCATATTGTTTGAGAGTCAGGGTTGTTATTTGTGGTTCTATTGCAGCATAATACAGACTATAATCAACAATGGGGTCAAATACTTCTGTCCATCACTGTAAATGAATGAAAGGACAGAGGAGTGAAGAATGCTCAGGACTGGATTTGCTTTTGACAGGTGTCAGTCACAGAAGCTTGGGTGTGTGTCTAAGACATGTGTCACACACAGCGACCCTTAGTCCCTTTTTATCAGAATCTGCAATCAACAAAAAAGCTTGTCTGTGATAGACCAAAGATTTTTCCAAATAACTGCATAATAAATTCTCGGTCAAATCTGCATCAATCGGAGACTGCGGTAACGATTGCATGTGAACATTGTTGGTATTATAGCATGCCTAATGTGGGTATTTAAATCCATAAAGCAAATCAATGTTTGGTTATGTTTTATGACTAATATGAATGATTTATTGATAATAATAAATTTTCATTACTTTGCTCTTTTGTGTCATCTTGCTCTGAGTCCAGCAAATTTCATATCTGTTGCCTTGAGTGAAACAAAACCTGGAGAGAATTTGCCTGAACATTATTTTAAACATTACTCCATTGTTTTTAAGCCATTTTTTCAATTACCATTCCACTCTCAACGAGAACATTCTTTTTTCAAATCAAGTAAGACCATGGACGTTGCTAGAATACTTTTAATATAAGTTATTAAGGTAGTTTCGCTACCGTTAAAAAAAAAAAAAAAAAAAAAAAAAAAAAAAGATAGATGTCTACCATGCCTCTGTGGAAGACCTCTACAAGGTTAATTTGTGTAGTAAGTAATTCTCAGAGTTCGAACATTGGTTACTCAAAAATCTGGACTAATACATATTTATATACTTTTATAACCAACAATACATTCCAGTCTTCAGTTTAGTTTATCCACCTAAAGTTGTGGATTTTAACTATAACAATTAATAGGTCGTTTTGGTTAACGTCTGCTGCATATAACATAAATTCACAAAACTACTGTTCATTTTATTTGCATCTCAGTCAACATGTAAAATGTAATGAGGGTAAAGTGTGGCTCATGTGATCAAAAACATGCATTCATTAGGGGAAATAAATCAAGAACCAAACCATATTCATAAATAGTTATCTCTCTTCGACTATCTAACATTGTTACAGTACGTATGCAAACAAGCTCAGTACTTTTCAATTCATGAAAATGAAAGAATGTTCAAGGTTTTTAAGAATCCTAATGGTAATATAAGTAAGGTATTAACAACCTCACTAATGTCCTTTTTTCCTATATGAGATTAGCAGATTTATTAAACAAATGTCTCTCTGGTCATCTTTCCTCAAAAGAAAAATAATAATAAAAACATAAAGAACTTATTTTGCTAAACCATTATAACCCATAACAAATGCACTTGTTGTATAGAGTTGTTAGCATAATCCCCTGCTATTTCTTTCATCTGAGTAATTTAGCATTTCATTTTAGAGGGAAAAAAACACTGGGTTATTTTTTTACAGCACAACAGTTGGTTAAAATTTTTATTTTATTAGCTATATTATGAACTTGATGAAAACTTCCAAACAATGTGTATCCACAGCCCACTCTTGAGAATAGCACATTCAAAAATAAAACCGCTTTTTACAACCTGGTGATATTACAACATTTGAGGAACCCAGTTCATTTAAAGTTGGTGTAACTGACTGACAGGTCAGTTCAGAAGATAAAGTAAAGAAAGCATTAAGGTTTGTAATTGCTTAACTCACCCTTTGCACCTTTCCATCCACGTCCAGATATATTGTTTTGGGGGAGTAGGATGAGGAGCTGGACCCCATAATTTACCTCAGGTGGGTTACCGGTAGTTTATCAGCACAAAGCGAGCTCGAACTCCTCCGAACCAGCGAAGACTTCACAACGGCGGGAAATCTCTAATTAAAAAATAGCTAACTGTCTGAAGTAAAACCGAGAGTTAACACTTTCCCAAATGACCTGTTTCTGTTACCGTAGCGCGTGTCCCTCCAGCCCGGTGGTGTTACTGGTGCGAGAGGGCTCTTTAAATACACCGTCATCCGCTCAACATCATCGTTAAAGTCGGCGTCTGCTCTCATTCGCTCGCAGAACATCGCTCGTTGCCAAGGAGCCGAGCAGGTGCTCCTCTTGGGTTGCCAGGTTTTCGCCATCAAGAGTCGATGGACAAGCGACCTGTCCAACTCAAGTACCAATCAACCCCATTAGGAACAAGAAATCAAATTAAACGTAATACTAGACATCTAGACTAGACATCTGACGTATCTTTTGACAAACTTCTCAACTTTAAAACGACATATATTACATCATGTTAAGACTTTTCGATGGCTAATGGACTTAAATTGATCAGATCTACGGCATTGAGTAACCATCGAGATGAATACCACACTTCCAACCAAAGATACAGTTCACTCCTTGAATCAGTTAATTCATTTGAAGTTCATTCATCCTTATACAATTTTTAAAGTCAGTTCTTTATATTAAAATAAATGTTAAAACTATTTAAGCTATATAAAAATGTGTTATGATTAAATCTCCACTCGAACGTTTACAAAGGTTGTTGAGATGGCCTATGTAATGGCAGGGTTTTCTATCCTGGTACCTGGACGACTGGCTCATTCTAGTTCCGATCCTTCACTGACACAGGATGCTAAGGCACCTCAGACACTTGGGCCTTGGGTTGGTACCGATGGCACATTTTTTTTCTGGTGCATTGAGCTGGAATTCAGCATGCATGCATCTATTGACAAGGAGTAACAGGCTCTCCCTTATTGTTCAAACTCACTCCTCTTTCCCCTGTGACGTCTATGTTGGACTTTGTCCCAAAGCACCTACATTTATGCCCTGCTATTAAGATTAATTAAATGCACTGTCTGGATGAAAACTCGAACTGGTCTTTGCTTCGGTTTGGCTCAGGTCCACCTGGTTGGAGGACATGAATGTTCAATGTGAGCTGTGTTATGCACTTTCTCTTAAGAAAAATAAACTAAAGCAGCTGACCCTAGAAGAAAAGCAACTGCAAAAAGTATGGTTTCTGTCACCATCTTACCGCAAATGAACAACTTGCTTTTATGTCACATGTCCATATAGTCAAAGAAAGTAGAGCAGACCCAGGCAGCTGCAGTTACTTTACATAGTAAAATGTACATATGTCTTCCTATACTAGGTGGAAGACTTCTGATTTAGGAAACAATTGATGCTATGATAAGTTCATACACGTTTGGGGCTAGGAAATAGTTATCTTGTAATAAGCTGTTTTACTTAAAATTTGTTAAAATAAAAACCTGAATTCAGAGTTGCAAGAGTTCTTAGATGTGTTCCTTTTAGAGCTACCAAGACCAGTATAATTGAATTTTGAATCATAAATTGTGGTCAAAATATTGCCTGTTCCAATTTAGTCACAGCCTTAACCAACCTCCGATACAATCTTCAGTCTCAGGTTTGAGCGCCGGTGACGTGCAACCCATATCCCTATTGAAAGAGTAATGCCCACACCATCATGAGCAACTGAAAAACCTCTCATGCTGAACGGCAAACAGAATACAGACTTTTGTATTGCGGCAGCAAGTGATCACTCAGACACAGCACAGATGAAAGCACAGCGCTCTGATGGCATATTTTAATAACAGAATCTGGTGCATATGGATTAAGTGTCAATCACAATAAAACGTCCTGTTTTAAACTGCGCTCCTCTTGTGTGTGTCTGTGTTTGTTACTCCTCCGCCTCTTCTCTCCACATCCACGCTTTGTTCTGTTGTCAGTGTAAAAGGATGAAAGTCTCACATTTCAATTTTCATATAAAATAACCCCAAGGGCTTAAAAAGGCTTGGTGTGCTGGATCAACCCCGAGTCCCTTTTTGGTCGTTATGCTGCAGGAGATTTTCCCTCGCAGGTGTGATGTTCTCTTGTTCTCAGATCTCTTTGAACCTGAACCAAGCAGAAAGACAGAGCAGATGAAACCATGCAGAATTAAACGCTTAACCACCATCAGATTCTCTTAATGTAATGAATCATAATGCAGATAAATAAATACCCATCTGCTAATTTGACTACTCTCAGCTGATGTTAACCACTGGTCGGGTGACAGCCTTTCAATGTCATCAAAATAGATAAATCGATTTTTTTTTAACAAGCTCCTTGTTTATTATTTTAAACACCATTGCTAAACCCGTTTCATTGTAGCTCTTAGAATGGACTGAAATGCATGTTAATATGTAGATCTTCATTAAACAAATCTTGCACGAAATGGGTTTGTGAGTTAATCCCACCAAAAAAATTTGTCTTTGACCTGAATGCCAGGGGCAAAGAAAGGAAGGCCACCATTACTACGCTGATGTTCAAAGATCTGTAAGAGATAAAAAATATCTTTGGAAGAAGCTTAAACCATATCCATGAACATAATCTCTCTGATGACAATCTAGGTAGGAGGTGTCTTTAAAATAATTTTTATTAATCAGTTTTAAATGAATAAAATAGCAGGTAGTATTAGGGGTGGGCGATACAGGCCTTAAATAAAATCAAAATAGTTCAGGGAAGTATGGCAATAATGATATTAAACAATATTTTGGATGACAATTTTCTTAACTATTTAATGAATTTCAAGAACATACAATCTTACAGAATAAGAGAGACTTTATTGGCAACACACACACACACACACACACAAACACACGCACGCACGCACGCACATTGCACCTTACAATACAGAACATACCAGAATAAAAAAAAGGTTCCCTTGAAATATTAAGTTAAATATTAAATTATTATCTTCACTAGGAAATGATATGTATTTTCTAATGATGCAAGCCCTCAGGATCACAGCAGACACACGGCGTAATTTAGATAATCCTTACGTAATTGTACACGATTGGCTTGGGATCTCTTTCCCCAAATTAATCCCCTCTCCTCCATACTGTCCTATCTAAAAAAAAAGGCCCCCCAAAAAGGCCTCTCAAACTGATCCACATAACCCTTAGCTCAAACTTATACAGACAATACACAAATAGTAACTTCTTTCCATCTTAAATAAATTTGTTTAAGATGAATGTGAAAGTTATGTTCATACATATTTTTTTACAGGTAATCAATAAGCATTCGTTTATATGGATACAGAATATAATGTCTTTCTTTTAAATTATGTTTCGGATTAAAAAAAAAAAAAGTTTGTCATCGGAGGATCTCAAACAACAGAATGAAGGTTGAAAAAAACTTATTAAAGACCCCTTAAAATAATTGTGTGTTGTTCCTGTTGATACGCAAAGTTCACAAGTTGAATTGGAGCAAAAAAAAAATAATAAATAAATAAGGTCCGACAATTACAGGGGTGTCACTGATGTAATGACATTGCTCTGGAAGCGCATACATCATTTTCCACCTCTGGGAGTGATTTGGGACAGCATCGTAAACTAACAAACCCCAAGTTGGTTTACAGCTTCTTTAACTAATTGTGATTGCCTTGCAAACGCTAAAAATAGCATACACTGGATGCTATAGAAAGCTAAGTACCAATTAACTCAGGAACAGCTTCTGCTGGGGGCATGGTTGTATTTTCAGCTATTATCAAGTGCACCTAATGGCAATCAGAATCATTCTGACGTTCAAAAGCTAAATATAGGAGATTAAAAATAAACCATTAAAAGCACTGATCATGATGACATCACATGGACACTCGTTTTAAAAAAACTAAGAATTATTTTCAAACTAATTTAAATTAACTTTATATGTTGTAACTGTATATTTAAAAACAGCCCAAAGATCCAGAATATAAATATAAAGAAATGATACCTCAATTGGGATTTAGTCTTGAATAATCCTTTATCATAATAAAACACATTAACCTTTACATTTTGAGATTTAAGTGATCATTCTGTGTAAAAAGCTTATTTTAACTAAATAGTAGTGTCCATAACTAAAATATAATAATGTGACTCTTTGCTGGCACAGTTTTTGCACTCAATTTTTGTATATAAATGACATTCACCACATACTAAATGACAATTACCAGGGCAATATTGTTGAAAAAAAACAATTGAAGCCTTTTTTAACAAAATTCATTTTTACCACAATGAATATTTTTTACCGCAATGAATAATTCTAGTTTCAAAAGATCCATTTGATTCCTTCTACTGTAAAGTCTGGTGTAGTGATCACATGCTCAATTATTCTGTGGACATTGCTCAGAGATGATAAAATGTTGTGGTTTAAGGAGAGAAGAGTAAAATTCGACCAGTTCATTTAAATGAGCCTTATCTCTCTACAGAGCAGAAATGGACATGAATTATAACCAACTAGGCTATTGTCATTTTTACAAGATGATGATGATAATGCTAATCTGTCAATTTTAACAAGTAACAGAGTGAAAAAATGTGTGAGCATCCCTGCGATATTGCACAGACCGAATGAAATGTTGAAACTCGCTAACCGATCACTACCAAACTACACAAAAAAGAGATTTTATGAAAGAATTAACACAATCACAACTACACAGTGTAAAACATATTATGAATAAGAAAAGTATGAAAACCAAAACACTGAAAGTTCTTAAAACACTAGTCTCAATTCAGGGCTTTATACATTTTTTATAGAAATAAACAAAGTAAACAAATTGAATTGTCTACTACAATTTCTTTAAATTGTAAAGCATTCATCACAACCTGGTAACTGCTTTGAATGTTTATAAAAATTAATTATTTAAAAACGGTTGATCACAGAAACAATAGCAAAAGTTATATAGACGTGTGAATAGCGCAAGGGTTTTGTGCACACAGGCTCCATCTGCTTTTCAAACTGAAAGAATTTTGTGAACAAATTCGTATATCATTTCTGAACCATTTTGTACATGGAAACACATGTATTGCACCTTCTGTTCATGTTTCTGTTTAGGAGAGTGTGTGTTAAATAAGTCTGTTTTAGGAGCACTGATGAATCTAATATTCATTCTGTCTGTTTTATTCCCAAAGACAGCCGCACCACTACAAATTTATTCCTTAAAAACTGTTCTCAATCAATTTGATCCACAGATGATTACAGGAACTCACCAGGTCTTCTATTTATTATATATCGAATTACACAATCAAAGTTCCAGTGTTCATAAAATAAAACAAATGCTCACCCTCTTGGCCTTGTTGTGTGTCTACACCATCCCCTGACCTCCTTGAACACCAGTCTGGACAACAGCTGCACACACAAAAGAAAAAGGGAGATGATAAAATATTAGCTGAAATATATTGGGTTTGGGAAACCCATCAGGATGAAGCCTCACCAGGCAAGCAAGTACATCAGCAGAGATGAGCATGTAGAAGACGTTGTTCCAGCCTGTGGGAGAGATCAAACCAGCCAGCAGAGGACCCACAGCAGCCCCTGGTGGAAATTCAGAGAAACACACCTTAACTTCCATTATATGTTGCTTTGAAGCAACTGTAGTTTATGCACAGTGCTGTACTTAATAAAATGTTGAAGTTAAACACTGTAAAGTGATTTTCCAACCTTATAAATAATGTAAACTATTTAAGTTTTACAAATAAACACTATTTTGTGTTTTTACTTAAAAATTACATGTTTACTCCAGTACATTACTGACAGTTTCTTTGGCATTTATTGTCATTAAAATATATTGGTACATTTAGATACAATATAATTAGTAGTATTTACTCAGTGTTCGCTATCTAATCAAATCGCAGCAAAAAATGAACAATTCAAGTAAAATTTACTCTGTTCAGCAATATAATTTATGCGCAAGTGTCTTTGGCTCCGAGACAGGGACACAGAGTGACGCCAGAGAGGATTGATTTGAGCACCTTTAAAGCCAAATAACTCTGCTCCCGATGTATAATCATGTGTTTTGTACATAACTTCTGTGGAGGGCGAAGCTTGGGTAATTTGGGGGAAATAGTTGAAACAGTATAAATAGTTACACATGTTTAATAAAAACAGTAATTTCAGATAATTAAGTAAATAGAAATTCCCTAGAGGACTCATTTGAGTAAAAGGTCAGTTTACTAAAACTGGTCTCAGTCTGCTGCTTTTGCCAGAAAACTGACCCCTTAATTTACTGTTTATCATTAAAAACAGGTGCTAGTTCAAACATTCTTATTATTCATTGAGAAGATATTGTTGGCGTAAACTTTTCCCGCAAAACTTTAAAAATTACTTTTACATATTACGCCAGGAGCAAAGAGACAGAAAGACGTCTGGAATTCCTAGCATACCTATTGATCCAGTTCCATCAATAATGGCGGTCACAGTGGACAGTGCTCTGGAGTTCCCTCTCAGGCACTCGTGGGTCCCCTGGAAGATCGGAAAACATTAGGAAATGTACAGCTCTAAACCCATGACAATTACACAACTGTCATTGATCTGTTATTGACTGATCTCCAGACAGCCCGGTCTGTTTTTAACCTTTATATTTTTAGTACATTTCAAGAGCAAGAGGAGAAATATTTGGCCAGTGCTTACTAGGTCAGCTGACACAGCGGTGGTGATAAGAGCATAGGGTCCATTCACCAGGGCACCACACCACAGCAACATGCCTAAAGGGAACAGCAAAACAGACAGAAATAAAAATGGAAACCAAAAACTATGCCCACAATGAACATTGATGTTTAATGTCTCATTAGGTATTCATAATCCCTAATTACCATACACAGAAATGATTAAAAACATGGACTGGCCTTGTTGGACCAGAGTTGTTGCAGATGGCGTGGCTAACTGTAGTTTGATGCTTAAAATCAAAGCTTGAAAGCAAATTAAAGAAACTGTAAACAGTTTACTCCAAGCAAAATAATCATCAAATTGTTTCTGTTGCTGCAATCCTCACTTTACATTCTGGCCGGTTATTGATTAAAAATAAAAAATACTGACCAATAGAATTATTCGAAGTTCTGTGTAATATGTACAAAAGAACCTGCTCACATTTTAAGTAAAATCTCATGATATCATGGTTGAACATTTAAAGTAAAATATTTTTAAAGCTTAAAATAAAATAGTACTTTTTGCACTGCAAGTTCTGCAAACAAAAAAATCTCTGTTCATCGATGAATTATATAAAAGAAAATAATATGTGATAGGTGATATTGACCTTCTGACTCTCCTGAAAATTTTAAGTTACAACAAATCAAATTTGTTATTTTTATGACTCAAAAACTCCCAATTTGGGGGTGTCAATGATTCATGCTGTTTTAGGGGTGTGTTGTTGTAGACGTAAATTCGCTGTTATGTCATGCCTCCTGACGCTGCTGTCAGTGTTGGTCAATTAATGAGAGCAGAACATAACTCAATCATACATATAAAACTTGTACTGCTCAGCTGTGGGAAGATGAGGAAGACTTCGGTGTAGAGATGAACAACCTGAAATAGGGCAAGGATGTTGGCTTTTTGGGGATTTGCATCTACTTTTTGTTTGACTCTTACTAGAAGATAATGTTAGACATGACCATCCTGTAAACAGGAAACTGACAAATGACAATCTAATGTAATATATCAGTACTCTGGGGTGGGGAAATTTTGCAATAGTGCGATCAACAGTGATTTGCAACAGATTTAGCTTTTTGCAAGTTTTGCAGAAAAGACTCGATGAAATGAAACTACTCCAATAAAGTTGCGTACATGGCATTAGTGCACACATTTGTGCTTTAACGCCTTAAAATTGCCTTAAAATTGCCTTAAAATTTCCAAAACCTCATATATTCCAATAATATTGGCCCTTTAAAACAAACGAATAAATAAAAAAAGAATAAATACAATAAACAAGAAAATTTGAAAAATCTAATGTTTGGCAGTGTTAATAACGGATATGTTAAATATGGCTGCTTTTATGTAAAAATAAAAACCCAATAGTTAAATTAAAGCAAAATAAAACTGATGAGGAATCGAATCATTGAATTTGTCAATTTATCAATTGAAGCAGTCTTTAGTGCTTGTTTGAATATAAGAAAAAAAATCTCCAGCAAGACCTATAGATTGAACTTTATAAAAGTTTCAAGTCGCAAACCTTTCTTCCCCTCATTACACACTACACTATACTCTTAAGCAAGCAGCTGCTGAGATAGAAAATGTGTAGGTTATTTTAATATTAATATTGTGAGCGGAAAGATGGCGCAGTCGTGGAGTTGGTCGTCCTGTAACCAGAAGGTCAGCGGTTCGATCCCCACTAGGGCCATTGTCCCTGAGCAAGCCACTTCACCCACATTGTCCTGTATGGATGTCTGAGACTGGTGGGGTGTGTTTGGTGGTGGGCAGAAGGCACTAGGCGCAGCTAAGGGCTACCAAGGTAGCTTATCACCACCAGAGTGTGAATGTGCAGTGAATGAATAATGCCTTGATAACTGTAAAGCGTCTTTGAGTGTCCAGAAAAGTTGAATGTAAATTCAAGGCATTATTATTATTATTATTATAAAAAAGAGCTAAATAATGAGTCCGGTTGTTTTCAATTCAAGGTCAACTAATCAAAAATATAAACATTTTAGGAGAGTACATGCATAAAATACTCTTTTACCACACTAAACACTCTCAGAAGGGACATCTCCACTCACCAATGTTGGTAGGCAAGCCATTCTGGCCAATCTTATTGTACAGGAACAGCTGGGGAGAGAGTAAACACGTTAGTAGCAACTCTGGGATAAATGCTTTCACAGGTATACTCCAGCATGAGGCGGTGTGTGCACAACCTTTCAGACATGTGTAAAATCTCTGAGCAAACTTTGAGATGTGCTAACAACTCTCCAAAACCAGGTCAACAATTTAAATCCTTTGGCCTTTCCTTTTCTGTGTCTACGAAGAACACTTGCATACAGAATCAACCTAACTGGACAGTGCTCACTGAAACTTGAATGGCTGTTTGTGAGGATTAATCTGCTTTGATAAAAAAAAAGCAATATAGTATAGTTGCAATTGCTTGATTTATGTTGATGTTTATGTTTAATTATTTTGTTTTGTATTAATATATAACAAAATATTTTTAAATACGTTAATCAACAAAACATAGACTTTACAAATGCAGACTTAAATAATAATAATAATAATAATAATGATGATTAATATAGTTATTATTATTAATCAAACACTCGTATATGAAGAAAAAATGTATGGAAAAAGTTATATCCTTGTTTTCTAACTGGATTTCCTTTGCTGAGGGGAGGGGGAACAGATCTTGACACAACAAAGATAGAAGGTTCAAAAGAAAGGCTTTGTTTAAAAGTAGGATGTTGGTAAAAAAGCAGAGGACAGCCCTCAAAGGCAAGTTCTATAATTTTACTGGCCCATTAATGTGCTCCGTGATAAAACAACTAGTGATCAACAAGGCGTTTCGTAAAAATTCACTCAATAATAAAAAATTGCAAGTCAGTTTGACTCACCACACTTTTAGAACCTGGTTAATAAAGGAGAAAAATAGCAACAGCACCTCTGTGCCTCACCATAGGAGCAGCAATGATTAACATGGCGAAGCAAGTCGTAGCTCTCCCACCGCTGTAGTCAGAAATCACCCCAGCTGCGATGCCACCTAAAAGGAAATCCCACCATTATGAACGGCTGCGCTGTATGTAAACTTCAGCCAGTTATGATTATATATCATCTTATATTACATAATATAACTAAAAACATCCTCTATTTAAAGATTATGACTACATCCATTTTTTTAATTACGCATTTGTTATTTAAATCGGGTGAACTGAATCAAAGCAGTCTAATGGATAATGATCAGAAACAGAACAATTTTATCTTGAGCAAAGAATTAATTCATGCATTTATAAGACTAAAACGATACAACATAGCAATTCCTTCATACTAAAACCCAATTACAAATTGAAAAACAAAATAATAATTAAAAAAACAACATTTTAGCCAAAACAGAGAGGGTATATACCTGTTGAAAACTGACAACTTGGTGCTGATTGGACAAGACCTATCCAACCATGATAAGCGCTCAAAAAAGCGAACCTCTAATTTTCTCTGTAGGCTTCACTAAAAATAAGATCATAATGACTGAAATGGAAAAAAAATATTTTCCTGTTTGAACTTCTGAACTTTAAAGTAGGGTCCTGTACAGGCCAAAACAGCTTAACATTTAACAAAATCTAACATTAGTTTAGGTCTTTAGCTCCAAACATTCTCTGTCACTTCCTCAGTAGTTTGGACAGAAGTCGCGTTCAATAAGTGCCTCAAATGAAACAATACCTTCCTTTTTTGCGAAAAATGTGCTTTCTGAATTATTTTTCTAGTAACAGAGGCAGGTTTGTCATCTTTTGTTTATGAAAAAGCACTAGCAAATGCCCAGCATCCTTCAAGCGGTTTATTCCATAAAAATGTGTGTAAAATACTGAAAAAGATTATATGAAGTACTAGCCATGACAGCCTCATCCAATCGGCGCAAAGATCCCCATACTCAAATGGTAGAAAACATTTCTAGTTAGGATGAAATATTGCTTTGTTTTCTGAATTATAAATTGGTTTAGATTTTTTTTTGTTTGTGTTTTCTGAATTGTTAATTCGTTTTCTTACTTGGTGGATGATGAGGGTCTTTTGTGTGGATGTTTGTGAAATGTTAACAATAGCTATCTTTGTCATCTCACTCAAAGAAAAAGCGCATCTGATTGGTCGTTTTATAAGAGTTGGAAAAAAATATTATTTTTTCACTATGAAAAACGGTTTTGTTTATTGAAAGTCTGCTTACCCAAGATTCCTCCAACATCAAACAATGTAGACAGATCCCCAGCTTCTTGAGGGTCAAAATGAGCTACAAGGAGAAAAGGAAGTAAAAGAGTACAACAACAATCGCCATAAATCCAAAAGTTTAAGTGTTTTTAGGGAGTTGAGTAAATATGGTGGTGTGAAGAAGGATTCTCACCAACATTAGAAATGTACAAAGGAAGCCAATAGAGGAAGGTGTAGCTCACAAGCTTGGCAAAAAGCAAGCACAATGAGAACTCCACCACACCCTGCAGAACAAAAAAAATGACTCCATGATATAACGTCTGTTCTTTTATAACAATACCCACAAACAACAGACTTGCTCTCTAGCATTTATTGTTTAACATACAACTTTGTTTAACCATGGTGAGAGAGTTAAAATGCAACATAAAAATTTATTTCATGCCCATAAAGGTGTTATACGAGTATGACTGATGATATAAGTCAGAAATCAGAACTCAAACAACAACATTCTCTGATGAGAAATCATGTTTTCTAGGTAGAACTGGATACTCCTAGTTTGGTTTAAGATGCTGGCTTTGGAGATGTGTAAAGATAACTGAGATTAGGAAGAGACTCACAGGAATTTTGAGCGCTCCACAAAAGCTGATGGCTTCAGAGTGCTCCTCCTGCGCTTCCACGGCTGAAGACGTGTGGCTGCTGAATATCTCCTCATTACTGGACGAGTTTCTCAGCAGTGGCTCCTGCTCCACACTCTCCTGAACACATCACAATTCCTGTTACTGTTAAACCCACGATAAACCTATAAGAATATTCTGTTCATATAAGGTTCATGCTTGAATATGATCAAAAACCATGAGGGGCTACAGGAGCTCACATCTGTCTGAAAGAGAGTTTGCCTCTGCCATATCAGATTGGTTTTTCGCAAAAGAACAACCAATGAAAGCTAGGTTCACAACAGGACGAGCACAGAAGAATAACGTGATTAAGAAAATCGTGAAATCATGAAGGAGAAGAATATGAACATTCAAAAGCTTGTTTTTCAGGTGTACGATCATCAAAACTTGTTTGAAAAAGCCCACAAAAATGATAAAACAGCACGTTTGTGGTTGTTGTCCCCTGAGTAGAGATGGGAAGTTTCTTCATTATTTGACTCTTGATCATTTAAAAGATGGATTCATTGGAATGATTCATTTCTATCGTTCATACGAAAAAAAATCTGATCTACTTGCAAACAATAACAACAAAGACCCCAAAAGAGAGCAAATTACACTAATCTGAGTAAATAAACTTGCTTACCGGTGTCTCCTGATTATTAACAGCATAATCGACATGCATCAAAGAAAATGATTCACTCCCTGAAAAGAGTGCTAACAAGTCAGATTCAATCTTTTCAAGAACGGCACATCATTACACATGAGCGCCACCCACTGCATCAACTTTAAATTCTAGCTTGCAAAATGCACCCTGCAGATAATCAATCTGACTGTTCTGGCAAATATCAATTCAGATAGGTGTGTAGAGACCTTTACTCTACACTGGGACTAAATGAAAACAAAAACAACAACTGAGAATAAGGCAGATTCCAATGGAAGTAGGTTGAAAGAGCAGTTGTATGCACAATTAAAATGAAATGAAAATTGCAGATAATGGTGGTAGAATCATATTATTTTTATCTTTGTATGAGCTACTACACTCGTACATTTAAGGGAAGAAAACAATAATGGAAATTAGTTTGGACACTTCTGGATGGTCGGCATAACTTTGGGTTAGAATGAACTGGCACCAATTGGATTGTTAAACTCTTTATAATGTTATAAGCTTGGTTTTATGTAGACAGAGGTTTTTGTTTAATGTTTTTAAGAGTTTTTTGTGTGTAAGTTTATTTTTAAATGCAGTTTAAAGATACCCCAGTACTTGTGGATATGACCAGCTGCCTTTTATTCTGGTGTTTAAAGAACATGTCACAAAGCTGTTCAGCTTCAACTTGTGATTATTGTACTTTACAATTTATGTAATTTTTCTCCTTCTCATAACACACTTTTAATAATAGAAAACAACTTGGAGATGTACTGTGTTTTACACACAACCTTCTCTTGGTTAGGAACATGTTACTCAAGTTTTAATTAACAAAAACAAAGAAAACCCAGTTCATTAAAAGTGAACTTACATGGTGTTGTGGAGTTGCACAGTTCACATCTTCTGGTCCTGAAAAAGAAAATTCTAATTACACAGAGCAACTTTTCTGAAACATAGTTAGCTTCCTTCCAATAAACCATAACTTATTGTCTTGAATCTTATGTGCAATTATCTCTGTAACCACTGCGCATCTAACTCGAATCCTTGATGGATTTATTTTTTAAACATATAGTTTGCTTTTGAATGCATAAATCAGCCTAAGCCTCAGCAATGGGCCATGTGATACTCACTTTCAACCAAGAAAAAAAAGCAAAGCACTCCAGAGGAAGCAATGATGATTCCTGGCACGATGAAGGACAGGCCCCAGGCAGAAGACACATAGAACGCAGCAATGAGCGAGCCCAGAATGTTTCCCACAGAGGTGTGAGAGTTCCAGATTCCCATGATGAATCCTCGCCTGAAGAAGCACAGCACCAGGATTATAGCACCACGAGAATCCCAAATCCTGGAACTTGATCCAAAGCCAAGCTTTCACCTTGCATTAGAATTCTAGTGTTCTGATGAGGCACTGTGTCTAAGTGGTTAAAAAATGATAATACATACAATAATCGCTGTAACACAATTTGTTTTCACCTTCTAAGAAACAAAGAATATGATATTTTGAAGGCAGCTTAACTCTCTGGTCCAATAACCTCTTGCCTTGCTCTCAAGATCATCCATAATAATCATGTGCTTAGTCTCTCGCCTAAAGCTGCATGGTTTTATCAGAATGTTTGAGCAGACAAATCAATATTTTATCCACAAAAGCAGATGGAGAAAAACAAACACACCAGCTTGTGCTAAAAGTTAAAACATTTATTTTAGAAATTAACTGACCGATAGTTCATTAGTCACAGCAATTCAATTATGAAAGAATTAACATGTTTTGATTAGATTTTTGGGTTACAGTGAACTGTAGTTCTGATTGTGTTTTGCAATTTAGCTGAATAAAAAAACAGCTGAGTGACAGGCTTCAGTCGGCCACTTCTTATAGGGCACATTTTAAGGTGTTTTAAAATGAATTTAGGACTTTTTAGGGTCTTGATATACCATCTCAAATAATAAAGAATTATTTAGTATCTTTTCCCATAACGAGACAGGGGACTATAAAGATTTGAACTAGGATCACCAAACCTACTGCTAAACATCATGCTTGCAAACACACTGGCTATCAAGGTTTTTCCAAAAGGGATGGTTTCAAACTTTAGAAATTTCAATTTTTCAAATTTCAATACATTTCTGAAAGGGCAAAAAAGTCCTGAATCTACATCTTGTACACCTACAGAGCGAGTATTTGAAAGTTTAAGGCACAATGCACCAATCACATTTACTAAAATTATGAATATTTCTAAACATTTACAAGCTTTTTTCTATGATGAACCCATAGCTCTAGGTAAAGGACCACAATGATTTCTCCAAAAATAAAGTTTTTTTTCTTTTGTGGCTAATACAGCATTTATTTATTTATTTTTTTAGCAGTTTTGCTACAATTTGTCTTCATTTTGGATCAGTCAATCAAAACCCT
The DNA here is from genome assembly GCA_900490495.1 of Danionella dracula. Lineage (NCBI taxonomy): Eukaryota > Metazoa > Chordata > Actinopteri > Cypriniformes > Danionidae > Danionella > Danionella dracula. The sequence goes on from UELW01000522.1 coordinate 13,557,883, forward strand.
AAGTGTTATATTGGCAGATATTTCATCTTCAATTTCCAACTCCTGAATATATACGCACATAATATAGTAGAATTGTCTTGAAATTAAATATTCAAACATTTATCTATATACGTTAGATTCAAGTTTGTGGATGATGTAACAACATAGACTATATTCTGCATCGTTAGCAGACAAAAGCTGAGAACACAACAGTCACTTACTTTCCCTTCCCAAACCAGTTCCCCACACAGGACACCACTGCTGGCCAGCCTGTGGTCTGCACAAGACCATTTAATGCCTGCAAAAACAGAAAAAAACTGAGCCATCAGCAAGTGTGAGGAACACATGCTTTTCACATATCTATAAGAATCTGACTGATCCAGTCATGTGCTGCACATGTGACTCATACCAACAGAACTCAAGGTTTACTACACAAGGCTAGTTTTGTTAAAATATATAAATATAACAGTTAACAACAGAAAGCAGTCGATTCTAGTTTATATAACATGTCCAAATAACTGGGAATCTGCACAGTTTATAAAAAAAATTAAAATGGACCTTCATGAGATTATATCTTGTATTGAGAAAGCAGTCCTGTTATTGCCTAGACTGTTGATTTCATCTCTGTTCAGTTACGGATTTTGAAATGTATGCCGAGAAACAAAACAAATTAAAAAGTTGACAATCAAACAATTTATTGTCTCCTATTATCACAAGCTAACAAACATTATATCTATTATGTAACTCTGAAGGATAGTATTCGTACTTGTAGTTAAACCACAACAACAACATGTGAGTGCTGTAATCAAAGATAAAGTGCCTTAATCTCATCTTACTTGTAGCTATAAACAAAGACTACGCAAGGTTATAATCTAAGGAGAAGCTTCTTATCCTCTTCTTACCTGTAGATAAATCCTCAAAAACAAGATGTAAGTAGTATAATGTAAGATGGAGGCTGTTTATTTTTTTGTAAGAGAAACCCCCTCTTACCTTCTCAGAATACCACAAGGGCCATAACATAAAATTAAAAATAACAACAACAAATAAAATGGAAAGCCTTGCCTTCTTTGTACAGGTTACACTGTAGTTAACCCCAATCACACCGTGTGATAGCTGCAATCTAATCAACTTAAAAGTAAAGGGGTATGGATCCATTTACAGGATAATACATTTAGAAATTAAAATGCCATTACATTGAAATATGTAATCTATTGAAGATGTAATCAGTAAGTGCTATTCAAAAGAATTTAAAGCCTTTCTTGCAAATATATAATGGACTTGTAGGGCACCTCTAAATTCAGTTAAAATAAAAAATTTTAAATACACATGATTCATTTTCATATCCCTAAGTTAGCTATTTTTATTAATAATGATTGAAATTAATTTTAGTAGCAGAAGTCAAGCTGCTCAAAAAAAACACTTCTGTAAAACTACTTAAACCTCAAAAGCATAGAAAAAAATACAGAAGAAGTGGTCCCAAAACAAACAAAATGGGTAAACATGTTTAAGAAAGGAAGGCCTCAAGCCTAGTTTTCAAATTTTGAACATCGACAACTTTACATATTTTATTCGGTTAATGATTACACAAAAAGACACAGAATAAGCCAAGCACATGTGTAAGGACATGGGTGGAAGGGGCAGACAGAGTAACAGTGAAGATCTTGAGGGTTTGTAAGTGAGAATGGTTGGTAAAGTAAAATGATGAGCTTTAAAAAGGCAAGATTTTCAACAGTAAACTGAACTGCTATCCAAAGAACTAAACATAAGCCTGGCTTCAGCAGTACCTGGTTCCAAAGTAATTGTGCAGAAATGAATAAGACTAGAAACTAGTACTAGTTTTATCAATGGGGAAATTTTGAATAGTATGCAATGTATTTAAATTATGTGGTTAATCAAGAAGTTCAAATCTTACAGTTTCACATTCCAGAAACGGATAGGACAAGAACATGCACACACAAACAAACTCTAGAAGAACAAGACATTCTATGTAACACCCCCTCCCCCTTAAAATTTAACCTCTGACAATTATACTCGTGATAATGCATCAGCCCACACATTCTCAACACCCATTTCATAGTGAATATCCAAATTATAATTTTGAACCATTAGAGACCATCTCATAAGCCATTGGTTTTGATTGTACATGCGTGATAAGAAAACCAATGGATTGAGATCAGTGTAGACCACAATAGCAAGCTACTGGAATCAATAAAGCTAAAGTCTCCTTCTCTATGGTGGAATAATTCAACTGATGACAGAGAGACTGGAGCGCTGGTGAGAGTAAATGGGTGGAACCTGGATTTGGAAACAAGAACATGCACACAACAAACAAACTCTAGAAGAACAAGGCATTCTATGTCCAAGGAGATTCACTTCTGTTTTTTTCATAATTTCAAAGTCAAAACACACGTATTCTCATTCGTGCGAGTTTCACAATAGCAGTTTCACTCTCCCTCTGGTGTCATTTGGTTTCATATCAATAAATACAAAGAAACAGCTCACCTGAACTACGCAGTAATACCACAGTGAGTGGATATTCCAGTAAAAGCCCAGGCCAAACAGAGAGGTAAAAAGGCCACTGAGAAGCATCCCTGAACTCAGGTAGTAACGCAAAGGCAATCGCTCACCAAATATCCCACTGTCATTAAAAACACATTCAAAACCATCGTTAGCCGAAAGCCAAATCACTCAAAACGTATCCAACCACCACCCAGTAACATACCTGAAAAACATCCCGATAGCATACGCGACCAGGAAGCAGTTGTCCAGCAATCCAAAGAGGCTCTGGTAATTGTTTCCATCTGAATTATAAATGAGAGACATAGAAATTAATTAATGGACCAAAAAACAAAGATTTAAATTTTGCTTTGAGCAAGCTAGGTTCCAGTCAATGGCTTAATGCGACTAAACTTCTTTTCTGGAAGAGCATTTCTGGAGTCAAGCTATATTGTGTGTAGAAAGATAAGAATGTAATGTAGGAATCGTTTTCCGTTTTGTGTAGACTAACAGACCATTGGAGTTGATATACTCAAAAGGAATATCCATTTGATTACTGAACTCTTTTGCTCAAAAGTGGGGATTCTTCAGAATATTCGAAGCCTGACTATCAAATGACAAGAGATATCTATCAAAAAACAAACTATCAAGAGACAAACATGGGTCTCTCATTAAGAATCAATCTCACCAAAAGGAGCCCAATCGCACCATGTAGCATTGTCTGTAATGTTGACATCTGTTGGATGAATAATATTGGAGCAGTTTCTGTGAAGCTGGCCCTGTCGAAAACACAAAAGGGGTTACTGAAATAAGCTGGATATTTCTGTGGAGAAATGTGAAACTGTATTTTCAAATTCTTGTCTAGATTATGGAGTAAACTTTGTGCTCAAACAACCCCAGCATTTAAAACAAACACAATCTGCTTTAAAGGCAGTCAACGATGAGTTGCTTTTCTCTCGCTTGAAAGTCTTCTCTGCAGGGGAAGCGGAAGTGGAAAACCCAGATACACAGGTGTGCTAAACAACTGTTTGCATCTAACACTCAATTTTAAACAAAAAAGTTTTTATACACTAGGCATTGTAGGACTATGGAGAGGAACGGGAATATTTCGCCGTAGATGTTTAGCTGGCAAAGAAACTGATTGAACACCAACAAGATAAGCAATTCGGTCAGTTGATGTGGTGCCATTCTCACACCTAGAAACATGACACTATGCAAAACGACATGGGATTGGCTTGTCATGTTAGTCAAATGGCCTCATGGGTGGGTCTTGACCAATAAAAGCAGCTAAAACACTCAGACCTTCCCTGGCTAAGCGAGACGATTGGAAAAGTGATATATTATTCCATATTTTAGGTTTTTGTGTTTATTAGGCAGATGAATGAAAATGAAGTATATTTTTACATTTAAGCACTTAAACTTAAACAAACTTAACTTAACAAACACCCTAACTTGTTTAGTTTTTAACAATTTACATACCTTTAATAATAGGATGGTTTGAATACATTTAACTCAACCTTAGCATATACCTTATTTGATCATATTTAGCTCATTTAAAAATTTAATGGAATAGGTTTTTCTCAACATTAATTGCAGAAACGAAGTACCTGCAGCTGATATTACAGCAAGTTATTTTCACAAACAGTGATTTTTCTGTTTTTGTAGATTTAAACTTAATGTATTTGTCATAGGAAAGGGGAAGAGCTAATTGCATGTGTACACACCTTCAGCCAAAATAACAAAAATAATGGGTGCAGATGCAAGCTCATCTGGCTGACAAAAAGCGTTTTGCTCTGCCATGTCGTCCTGGTGTGTCGCAATGCATTATCTCATGATCAACCAATGAAAGCTGGCTCTTTTGATCACGTGTTAAGAGTACTTTTGAGATATAAAAAAACAGCTTGGTGGCACTCAACACACACTGCCGTGTCGACAAAAAACAGGAAAAAGCAAAGAGCAAAAAGTTTATCGAAGGGAGTACGGACATTGAAAAGCTTATCATGCTGGTGTCCTACCATCAAGAGTTGTTCGATAAGGCGCACAAGGATAACAACAGCATAGAGAAAAAGGAGGAATTATGGGGTGGCGTTGCCACGGAGTTAGGGGCTGATGGTGAGCTTCATTTCCCGGCCTTTTGTTGAGTGTTTACCACAATCCATAGCGATGAGTGTCACAGCAACAGACATGTGAAGCCCCCTGCAGAGAAGTCGATGCAGAATTACGTTCGCATAGGTGTGAGTGGTGGCCTCAAGTCTATGAAATTCCACTAACGTCACCCAGTAAAAGATGGACCATCTGAAAAGGGCTATTGACGCACTGAGCTTGAAGCCGTCATGAGAATGGTCACATTGGTACTCTTTGTTATGTTAACATGGAGCAACTACACTGGAGTCAATAGGGTTTAAACATGCCTTTGTTAAACGACGTATGTATGTAGTATGTTTCTGGTACCTGGAGGAGTGTTTTTGTAGAGCAAAGAAATTGTGCCATTAAGCAGTACAACAATATAAAACTTAATAATCACTTAAGAGCAAAATTGCAATTTAGAATGGTGTCTGTGCAATTTTCATTTATAGATTGTAACAAATTAAAAAACTACTTAAACACAGAAAAAAGTGCACTCCATACAAAAAAAATGCTACTTTAGAACCTCATACACATAACACTTTTAAAATTGTAAGAGTTCTGTGGTACACTATCTCCTTTCAAGCTATTGATTAATGTTTAAACCTTTATTACCTTGACAATGCTGATAGGCTTTCGAGAGAGGTGGTAACTTGTGTAGAAGATGAATGTGAGGACAAGGGTGAAGAATCTGTACCTAATTGAAATGAAAGGAAAAAACAAACGCATTTACAATTCAATCCGAAGCAGTGGTCGAGACTTGCTAAACCTTGTTAGACAGTCTATCAGTGGAAATATCTGAAACCGCATTACGTGGCATTCAGCATCACCTAAATCAAACACAGGCACACTGAGCTACTATATTTCTGTAGTGTGTGTGTGTGTTTTCTTTCGTTTCCTGTGAGTGACTCATCAGAGTGCAAAGAAGTTGCTCTTCAAGGGAAAGGTGTGGATTGCACAGACTAGAAAAAGTTATCACAAAACAATTTCAAAAACAGTGCCTTACTTTTTCGTATGTGATCCACTGGCTAAGCTTTATTTATATTTCTTGAAGATATAAATTATATAATATAAAGAACCAACTCCTCTTTAATATCAGAGTACCGTTTATGTTTACATTCACACTCTTCCGTGCACACAATATACATAGCATTTCATATACCAAGAGATCATAGTTTGACATTTAATTTACCTTTCTTTACACGTTCGAAACAAGTTTTTAACTTTAAGCCATAATGTTGACTTTCAGCATCACTCCGATTTTAAAATGTACTTAGAAAGTTCATCTGAAAAAGGCGAAGAAAAAGGAGGGAAAGATATTGAAACTAACAAAGCCCCAAAATATAGATAAATGGGGAAAATGTTTTTTTTTCTTTGTATCAGAGCTGAAACATTGATTAACGAGAACCTACCAATAGCTGATACAAATCAACAGCATTCACAAAAATCGACAATCTTGTCTGTAAGATTAGCAACTCTTCACGTGAGTTTTGAAACCACAAAGCATGTTATCTTGATTTAGATCAAAAGAGTTTAAAGAGACTTGTTACTCACCAGCTGTCTCTTGAGAAAGAGGTGACGAGTTTGATGCCAGGAGCCAGAGACCCCATCGTTCTCTTCTCAATTCTTTTTTTTTCTCGTAAAAAAATTTGTTAAAATTATCAGATGTTACAAACAATATATACAAATCCCCATTTCTGTTTTCCCTAATAAAAACGTAAAACGTAGTGTAAAACCGCAAGTTAAAAAAACAACTGACGTTAGCTACTAAGTTGACACAAAGAAACAAGCTGACTAAGGTAATCGTTTATTGTGGCTCAAAAGTAGTTCGCGTTCATTTCTCTCCTTCTAAAACTACGAGTGCGTAAAAATATAACCATGTTAAAAACCGGCGATTCTGAAGCAGATGTGAACCTTGCATTTAAAGTACTGGAGACGTGCTGTAAGTTCCTAATTCCAGTGGCGGAAAAATCTTGAAGCGTCCTGAATTTCCAAAAATTTCCATGGTGGGGTTAAATTGGAGGTCCGTCTGGGTTTAAAACTGGCTCCTATTTACCAGTCGGTCTGGTTTAAAACATCACATGAGGATTAATTGATCTCTAACTCGGGCTCTGAGTGTGTAGACGCCATTCCTGGTTTTCCACAGCTGACTTGCTGAGCCGCGCCGCCGCTGTTGAGCGGATGAGGCAGCGTGAACATGTGACGTCGTGACGTCACCTGGACTGGGATTAACCCTTGGTTGCTCGGGTAGAAATGGGGAAAAAAGTTTTGTATGAGGTTCATGGGTAATCATTTGATTATTGTTTGTATCTCAAATTTTGTATGTTAGTTTTTTTCTGTTGGAGAGAGAGCCCATAGTGTAGGTATAATGTTGAAATTCAGATAATGCATACTATTCTACTCATATATCTGAAAAATCATAAAAATGTAGTTACATTGTCACATGATCTTTTAAACATATATATATAATTCCTAATTTGGGCTCTGCTGGACCTTAAACCATCTTAAATAGGGTTAAATACAAGTAAACATAGGTGGTTACCAGTTCTTCTTACAATAACATATACACTACCAGTCATTGACAAATATTAAAAAGAGATAAAGTATTCAGCTTAGAATTACCATTTACACTGAAAATATGTCATTTTATAGTTAATCTGGATTTTACAAGACACAAAGTAGTTTTATGAAAAAGGTCCATCCTTCGAACATCAGAGTAGTGAATTTGAACAGTGCACAAGGTTCTGACCTAACTTTTCATTTGATAGAGTCTAAACCCACTCAAACAGGACAAACTGGAAAAGTACACAGAAGTAGTCACCAGTGGTTGGCAATCAGATCCACTCTCCAGTCACATACCACGTATTTAAACAGCCCTAGTCTAAAATCAAACTTTGCATTTCTCAAGGTTGAGACTGCTCTTACATCGTCTGAGTACTCAAGAGTGTTTAATCTTGCATATTCAATCTTCTCTCAGTGGTAGAAGGTGTAATCACTGAAGACTTTCAGAAATTCGGACCTGTTACTCTACATTTTAGTGTTCAGCGTTCACTGCCCCAACCCCTGGCTTGTTAGAGATAACAATGCAACAGTCTTCCATGCTTTGCTCTTTCTCCTTGCCACCCTAGTGAAGAACTAACTCTCAAGTAAGGTTTTTTTCTCTCAACGTTTTCTAAAGACATTTGACTAAATGCGTTGGCTCCTTGCCATTGTCCAGAAATGAAACGGCAATTAATCATATTGTAATGACTCAGATGTTTTATTTTAGTTTGTGCCTTTGCTCACCATTAAAAAAAAACACTGCGCTACCATAAACTTGGTACGTAGACATTACTAAAACATAGCATTAATCATTTTTCAAGTATGGCGATCTGATGGACTGCATTCGGTGTTAACCATACTTTGGTTGAAAAAGAGTAACATTTAAGAAAACCCATAGATTATGCTTCAGATTTCCACATTCGTAAACAGATATATACGATGATTTCAGCCTGAATCATGAGGTTAGGAACATTGTCTAGCTGATGAGGGTTCAAAGGTCACAGACAGAAGCAGACAAACAGAGTAAAAAATTCAGCACGGAGCCTTATTTTCTTTCAAGTTTATTAACAATGAAAATACACAAGACAACACCATAGGCTTTTAGTAAAAACAGCATGTTACATCAAAAGAAACATTACAATCGCTTTCTCTGCAAGTGAAAATCTGTCATCCAGTGTCCAGTGCCTTCATCCTTCAGATCATAGCTTAACAGGACAGACTGGACCGCCTGATCGAACACTGCAGAAAACACAAACGTGAACATCAGCAAATTCTGAACAATAATGTATAGAGAGAATCTGTGTATCGTCAGCTGCTATAAATGCAACATACCAGGTCCAATGGTCAATGATGGCGAAAAGGACTTGTGATTAAATTGATTTAACACAACCAATTCATGCTTTCGTTAATAATTTTGAAAGAATTAAAACATCTAAAATCTCAGTAACACAATGCACATCATTTTCAGATACAGACAAAAAACTTTTTTAATAAAAAATATAACTACTGTTTAAAAATATTACAGTTTCGTTTAATTCTATATCATTTGAATTCCTAAAGATGAAAGTCAAAAAAAGCATAAGAAAAAGTATTTCCTGTGACCTTTAAAACTCAATGTTTCTGTTATCTCCTATACAGCCAAGCTAACAGAAGTCTACAACAGCAGAGAGAGAGAGAGAGAGAGACAAACAGACACATATAACTGAGTGTTATTAGATGGGTTTGAAGGTGAACAACAATCCAAGAACACGAGATCAACAACCAATTCCATGTGATCTTCGGCATTTATTTTGTCAGGTCCACTCAACTGTATTATTTCTAAAAGTTGTTGAGTTCCAACCAAACATTCTACTCAAAATTCTAAAAAATTTTATTTAAAAAAGATTGGCGTTAACTAAAAATACTTTTCTGATCAAGAGTGAAAAAGATGTGTTTGTGGATTTCAAATATTTTTTGCATAATTTATTGAAGCAATTAACGAGTTATATTCTAGTAATGGTATGAGCCATTGGGCCAAAGCAAAAACACTAATGCCTGTAAAGTATCTAGCATTTTATTTTGTAAAGGTATGATGTAAAGGTTGAACAGGAATTTTAGGATGAAATATTTTAAAAGTTGAGTTTAATGTACATTATGAAGGTGTCTAATTTTACAACACATTTAATACAACTACCTTGTGAAATACACAGTTCTGTCTGTCCCACTGTAGTTCTTCTGTAGTCCTTCCCTACATCACATGATTCCACATGTGTAGCCAATGGCAAGGCTGTGTGTGCCATACAAGCATTAGATCAAAAGGGAATACAGCTTGTGTGTGCTCTTGAATTTAAGCACATATCCACATATATCTACAGTCTACTTTTAAAAGCAAGATTTATAACCTCATGATTAAACTACAGAGAGTCTGGAAAAAAACACAAGCTACTTACTGTAGGTCATTGTGAAAAGAGGAAATATAAAAGACTTCATTTGTGCAGTCTGCCCTGTCAGTCATGATCCTGTGAGTAGCAACATTTCACAAAAATCCTTTAAAATTCCTTTTTCAACCCATGTGTGTTTGCTTTAAACATAAGTCGGTGTTCCTTTACTTTTTCATTCACAAATTCTTCACATACTATAAAAAAATCTTGTTCTTCATGTGCGTTAATTATTCACATTATTATTAGAGGGCATCAATATCATTAATCTTACTTGCTGATCATTTTCATTTCCATTCAAACGCAATTCTGTTTTCATTTGCAGCTATGGGTGAGATTTCTGAGGTCTTGCACTTTTGCAACAAATAAAAAGAGAAAAGCAGTTAAAAAAAAAGCAGAAAAAAGGCAAGAAATTTTTTCCACTATCGAAGAATGGCTGGTACATTATGTAATGGAGAAACTTACACTGGCCTTAAGATTAAAATCTTATATGTTATTAAGAATATCAAGAGGTTGAGCAAAATATACAAAGGTATATATATATATATATATATATATATATATATATATATATATAGGTTTGAAAAAATACAACGTAGTCCACATGAAAACACTAAAAATCCCATAAATAGCTGTAAAGTCTATAGCCTACACCAACATCCCCCTGCATTCAGTCAGGCACCTCTGTTCTGTGTTTAAATATGTTACGTATCCAAGAAGTACTATACAGTAACACAATACAAAGACATTTGCCAGAATTGAGTCTCTGCCAAAGACAAACAAACCCTGCCTACACATGTTAATTTTGTTCTTTATATATGTAATGTATATGTGTAAATCCTGTTACAATCTAAGTTTATATTTCTATATAAACACAATTTTTACCTCAACTTCCTGTAAAAACGCACCGTTTTGAGCGCTGTGCCCAACAACTCAGTTCCCCACGCACCTAACTGCTTGCAGTCGTGTTTAGCTTTTCTGTTGTGTTTTCATAATGCAAGTTCAGTGGAAGTATGCAAGAGTAATATGACAATACAAAAAGTTAAAATATGTTATTTTTATTTCTTCATAAAAAATGAATGGCAGCATGATCCTCAAATGATAGTATGTAAATGTTATTAATAATATTGGTGCCAAAAAGTGTCATCATTATTAGTATCGCTATTATATGATAATAGCAGTAGAATCTAATGGTTATATAAAATAATACACTTACTTTATATGGAGTTGGATCACATACAGTTGGTAGAGATCTAAGTTTCAGTCTCAACTTCTTTGCAAGCCCTGGTTTGTACTGACCCTCATTCAAAAACAATCTGGAATAAAATGGCTTCAGCAAACAAAAACATTTTGGTAGAACTGGCGATGCATTTGCTTTATTAAAAAATATTAGTATTTAGTCAAGGTTGCTTTGATGGTACCCAGTATTGTATACTTCTGTTGCGTACTTCTTTACATCCCAAAACATTGCAGATCTTCAGCTACTCATAAGCAAAATGATGATCTATTGTGTTTACAACCAGACGCAGGGGGGTGGAGTTTATGGTATGGACTGAGTAAAGGGGAAGGCTGAATTTCAGAGCAGGGAAGTGTTCTGTTCCTGTTGAAGAGCATAATAGTGGCCTGCTCTGGGATTTCGCTCTTCGCAATTAGCTTTTGTGTTAGTAGTCAATTCTCAGTGTTTGTTCAAATGAGAAACGCTATATAAAGTTGCTGTCATACTGTTGTTCTGCAACCCTGCCTCCAAAATTATTTCTAAAGAAGTTTCCATCACAGTATAAAGCATTTGTTGCGATTGAAATAAAACCCTTGGATGGTTTTATTATTTTAGGGGGGATTAGCACACAAATCAATATGCCACTTTTCTGTCCAGACAGCTGGAAAGTTTTGATTTTCATCTGAGGTCTCCTTTAACACTGCAAAAACTATTACAGCTTAAACATGACAACACCATAGCCAATGTTTTCACAAAATTTCATGTTAACTGTTGTTGCCAAAAAATAGCTTGTTTCGGTGAAATGTTTCTCGATTTATTTGTTAGTGAAAGGGTAACAGAGAAGAATTTTTTTTATTTTGGACCAGGCTCTAAAATGTATTATAAATAGTTATCTAAAAAGTTATTATATGAATCAAAAAAGGATCCAGCTTGAGAGAATAATACACATACACAATTATCAATTTATAATGTTGCTTTTCTTGAAACTGGCCCTTTACCTTATAAAAGGTTAAGGCATTTTAGTTCAAATAACAAAAAAAGATCTTCCACACACCCTATGGTCCTTCAAAATTATATTTGATTTAAGTCATGTACCTTTTTACTGACAATACTATAGTACTGATCCAGGGACATTAAAAGTTAACAGGTATAGTGCATTATGACAAACTGCAGAAGAACTGGAGTTTACCTTTGGGGTTGTTATAGAAGATGCAGTTATTGGCGCATGTTTTTGGATTACTCTCCCAAAAAGTGTCTCCGCAGGAGCACAGAGGAGGCAATGCTACCTTCTCCTTCTGCAGCTTCGCTTTCATCAGAGCCTGCATTGCATCTATGTACCTGTCACAGAAGAAAAACAAGGGGATCTGTACGATTAGATGTTTGCTTCAAAACTATTGAAATAAACATGGTTGTCATGATGGTACGTAGCCAACATTAGAGATGATGAAGTTCTATGATGAACAAATGTGATCCCAACAAAGTCAGAGGGCAGTCAACATCTTCTACATTCAATACACAAATGAAGTGCAATTTCTATTTGAACAGAAGATCATGGAGCAATTGTCTTAGTGCACTTTGAAATCAACACAACTCAATTTTAATCCTCAATCACATAAAAAAAATCAATCCATGCAAAACCAGATGTTTAAGACTATGGACTATTAAGTTGTTATTTATGTTTAAAAAGACTTAAACCAGAACAATTTGTGGCAATATTAAGAACTATTTTCTGTCAAACTACTTTTAATTGATAAAACAAGTATTTACATAGAGATCAACAACACCATGCTTTCTAGAGACAGACTAACAAGCTCAAGTGAAAATAAAACTGGCCTCATAATAGAGCCTTGAGGCAAACCTGTAATCGGGCCTTAAAAGATCAGTCCATCCTGACCCGAGCTCAACAGAACTTCCCAATCTTTATAAGACTGAAATCATTGAAATGAGTGCAAGCACACAGCTTTCGGTCAATGGGGAATTTGTACATGTAAATAACCAAGTGTCCTCCACGGACTGTATATAACATGAATGTAGTGTATGTGACTTCACCTATTAGATGAAAGCAAATGAGGCTTAGAGTTTGAGTAAATCAGCCACTTCCTCTAGACAAAGAATTATTACAAAAGAGTCAAAATATGCAAAAAGAGCTAATTTGCTGGGTCAGAAAAGGCGGGAACGAAACCACCGAAGTCGGTAAGTGGCCCTCATTTAATTAACCCTTAAAAGCTTGAGGACTCAGGCTGTAAAATGTTTTAATATCCTGTAAAATTGGCCATTTTTAACATGGGCATTAATGAAAATCTTCTCATTTCTTGTCCCAGCCTCAAGTTATTAGGCATCGAGAGGGAAATTGGGGCTTTACCGCTTGCATACATCACACGACTGCTCTTTCAGCACACACAGCACGATTGATGGACCTAAAAGTGAGCCCTGAATAAATAAAACACATTTGGGTAAAAGAAACACTAACCCTAAAAACAGGTTCATTATCTATGCCCCACCTTAGATAACTTAAAGCATATGAGTTAAAAACGATGCAAATATTTTTCAAATTACACCACAGTCTTCTCATTTACAATTTGAGATGCATTGCATTGTGTACTAAGAACTACAACTTCTAACTTTTATAGGCTGATAGGATCTCACAGAGTTTGTTGGCTGCAGTAGGAGTAACTATACTTGGGATCTCACTGGCTGCTTTTTAAGTAGTAAACAGAATAGAGTTATGTGCCTTCTCTGTACCTTCTTTTACTTGGTCTTTAAAAATATTTATTATCCTCTGGACAATGTTCTTGATGAGCAGCTTCATAACAAGATCATTTCTTGGTTGTTTGTACCTTTTGTTTTCTTTACTCATGTTTGCCAATTCTTGACTCTGTTGTGTCTCTGCTGCCTCCTCTTCTTCATCGAGCCTCAATCGTTCCAAAATCAAAATCTCTCTCTCAGCCAATTCTTTTCTTTCTTCCTCCTGCTTTCGCTGGTACTCCAACATCTTCTCCTCTGCTCTTCGGAGCTGCTCTTTTTCATTCTTAATCCTAAACATGGCAAGAAAAACGACAGTAATATATATTATTAGCAGAGCATAGCAAAGCATAGTACAGGCTTTACTGTACCTCCACAAATTAGAAAAGTAACATTGAGAAGTTGTCCTGGACTAAACACATGGAGACAGCTAAAAGCTTTAAGGACAAAAAGCAGCTAAATGAAAATATAACAAAAAGAAACAATGGAATGAATCAAGTCTGCTGCATAATTATAAAACTATGCACGCTCTGCAATTACAAAAAAAAATACTGAACACAAGTATTTAAAATGTAGAGCACATAACACTTACTAATAGTAAGTGATAATACTGTTCTAATAGATTGTGTGTTGAAGAAAAAAATGGAGAACATTTCATAATCAAAAACCATAATGTAATACTGGGACAAATCTTCCACATTTAAAAGAAAGTAAGTGGTTTAAAATATAATATAGTACTTTTTGATCATTTAAAAATTGATAAAATTTCTATTGTAAAATTTCCCACACCCTTTGAAATATTTAAATTTCCATTTAACATCTTTATTAGCTAAGTATGTTAGCTGTAAAGAAACATATTCTAACCATAACACAAAAATAATTGTAAAAAAAAAACAAAAGCAACATTGACCATCTTTAACAAATAAAAAAATGTGATAAATTTTTCATTTCTTGCTGGGCTAACATTTGCTGAAGTATCAGGAGGGTTGGCTGCACTCTAAAGAAAAGAGCAAAGCAGCGCTGTATTTTTACTTTCCTGTTGCTGTCACACAATGGCAGTTTTCATTCCAGGCTACCACTTCTTTTGCGTTCCTAGTAGAGTTGTAGAATCTTAAAATTAAAGCATTTTCAATGATTTAAAGAACCAACAGGATCTGTTTCAGGTGCACTACTGAAGGACCTCTCTCTAGGCAGCTGATGTCGTGTTGCTGATCTGCAGTTTAGAGGTTTACGTTTTCAAGAACTTGAAGAAACCCTTTGTATTGTGACCACATTGAGGACCTGTTCATATGTCAGCAAATAAATGTTTCCAAACATAATATCACATATCACTGCGCCATAACAAATACTGCAGTTCTGTTATGACTTTTAGATTCTCAGACACTGACTTTAACAATAGATCTTGAAAAATTATGTTTAAAAAAATATTAAAATGAATAAAAATGAAGTTGTATTGTTCATACAAAACTTGTTTGCTTCCAGTACATAAGAACTTCAACTTGCAAATTTTTATTCATGCTCCACCAGCTCAGCTATATACATCCAGAAACAGGAAGTTAGAAATGTCTGTTGTAAATATGTTGTTCGACAAGCGTAACTAGTCATATATGTATTAGTCAGTCTTTAACCATGTCTTCTCTTTGTCATTTTTATTACTGTCACATTAATATTTATTGTTTAGGCTTTTATTGTAGCAAAAAGTGCAAACGTTTCAAGAAACTATTAAAATAAGCTTAGGGACCTAAGGAGGATGTGCTCTAAGTGTGTCTGAAAGAATGTGGACCTTGCAGTTCTCATTGTGTGTTTCCGGAGTCTCTGGTGCTCCTTTACTTGCTCTCGCTCAATGTCCATGAAGTGCCGGCGATACATGAGGAACTGAAACTGCTTCTGAAAAATACAATAAACACATCTAATTTAACAAGTCAAAAACTAGATTAAATGCTTAAAGAAGAGATTTTAAGTAAGGTACGACTCACTATAGTGCTTCCATCCATCATGTTCTAGAAACCTCCCCTAAAGCTCTTTGGTTTCACAGATTTCTATAAAAGCTTGCTCTCAAACTCATGCTGTGAATTTGGATTGGCCTAGTGGCACCGAAGCACACTATGCTTCTGATTTCAGATTATGGTGCTTCTTAACTTGGACTTTCCTTATATTAATTCAATCCTCTGTTTAACTTTGAATTTTAAAGGGTTGAAATGGATTGGGGTCACATGCCTTTTCCTGTGTGAAAATGCTTCACCTTTCTTTTCAGCTCCTCCTCTGTCCCCTGTGGCAGCAGTACATGGTTAGCTCTGTACTCCGTCATGAAGCTAAAGCGTGTAGCATGGCAATCAGGCTCCGACTCCTGCACAGAAACAAATGTACTCGTGAAAAAAATGAACCATGCTATTGGATACTGAAGTAATTGACTCCCTACTGATTCTAAATGTCTTCCCACATGGAAAACATTTTAATGTAAGTAGTCTTTAAGTTCAGACATATTTCAAGGTTTGCTCTGTAAACTGGAGAGCCCTCCACCAGTACACAAAAACTTTTATTTTGGTGAGGGTGGGTGGGGGGTGATTTTGACTTTTTGGCACTGAACCTCAGATTTAAGAATTTTTTTCACAAGTATTCTTCAACCAAATGATTCAAATCTTGCTCGGATTTAAAACTGGTTTATTACATGGCTGACTGTTTCAGTTGATACATGTTGATAATATGTATAAAATAATCCCTTTACTTAGGCTTCTAACCATAAAATATATTTAACATTTTAAAACGTCATTTGGAACTATTGAATGACCTTCACAACAGTCTAAGATGAGGTTAACCCACAGTGCATGGGGAGAGAGGGAGAGGAGAACTTTAAACTGCAAGGATTTCCACTTAGTAAATCAGGTTTCCTCTCTTGTTTGGTGTCTCTGATCTAAAATATAACACTTGCATACTTTTTCTGCGAGTAGTCATTGTTGTAGGAGTGCCTGACATATCTAAATATAAACCCTGATAGATTTTCTTACCACATCGCTCTGAAAAGTCACAGTTTTTCTTCTATAGCGATGCAAATGTCGAGGTTGATCCTGCTGCCCCAAAAGCATCTCATCTTTCTCGGCAGCTTCCTCACCTCCATCCTCTGCACTAGAGACCTTGTGAAGACTCTTCATGTGTGAGTCAGCCTCATGTGTTTAACAAAAGGACAAGTTATTAATACCACAATAGCGGTCTCAAAAATTACCCTAATGCATTATTCATGACTCACATCTCCGGCTGCCGAAGTTTTCCATCTACCTCCAGGAAGCTGTGAATCTTCATCTCCGTCTGGCACAGTCTGTCGAGCAGCGAGCTGGTGTCTCACATGCTTCCTGAGACTGTTCAGCTGGAAGACGAAAAAAGTTGCTCATACATCCAACAAAAACATAGTTTAAACCTTCAGACACAAACCTGGTGATCGAGCTCAGTGGAAGAAATGGACTCTGTTTCATCTAGTCTGGGACTCCGCGAAGGAAGATGATGAGCTTGTCTGCTATTTTTTTGCAAAAGTTTGCTCCTAAATTCAGCCTTAAAAGAGACAAAACATTTTTCCCATAATAATTTAGGGATTTTCATCATTTTAAAAGCAATAGTATTATCCGGCAGAACCTGGTTTCAGTGTTCATGGTAGTGAGCATTTCTTTGCGATGTGTAAAATCACTTTTGTTCACTCTTATATTCAGTAAAAATATGTGTTTTATATAAACGGAAAAGCACAAGTGAGTATATAAGAGTCTAATGGTGTGAACTTTCAAATGATACCACACAATGCTTCATAAACTTCCAATTCTTTCAAAATTAAAAAAAGAAATGTACAGGCCTCCAATAACAAGAGCCAAATATTACTGCGACAGTCATATATACATACATATTTAAAGGTCTTAAAAAGTGAAAGGCGCATCTTGATGGCCCTTGATAAACAAATGACTTATGTTGATTGGCCTTTGAAAAAGGTTAACTTTAAGCCACATTTTTGGATTGGCTTTTAAATGTGGAAGGTACGTCTTCATAAGTATAAATATATGGCAGATTATTAGGGTCGCTGTAAAAGCAAAATTGAAGTTCTGCCTTTTCCTCAGAATTCTGATTTAAATCTCAGAATTCTGACTTTATTGCCCAGTTAAAACCTTTTTTATCTACGTCAAGTTTTACATTCATTGCACAGTAATTAACGAAGACTGAGCTGAACGAAGCACCACCAGCTGATTAATGACAAAAGTGCATTTTTGTGTGAAGGAAGCCATCGCATTGCTTGAAAAAAAGGTTCGTGTAAAAAAGTTCAAGGAAACAAACGATATTGTAAAAGCTAATTCCACTTGTCAATTTAAGTAACGTCATATCCTTCTTGAACAATTAGGCATGGTATAGAGATGTTATCATCTATTGTTTAGATATTATCTTAGGATATTTAAAATGATTTTGTGTCTCATTTATGTAACAATTCAACACAAAATCTGTTTTTGTTGTTATTTACTTATTTTTTTTATATAATTCCTAAATGCAAATAGCACTTTTTTTCTGTTTCTGTCTATTTGTACAGAGTAACAGTGATGTGATTAGGTTTAAAATGAAATGAAGAAGTCACAACCATTTCTACAGAAACAGAATTGATCTCTTTCAAAAACAACATCCTTTTTTACTCAGAACAATGTCTTCCCAGTTTGGTTGAATAAATCGAGCTATCCTTTAAACCCTATAAAAAATAAATACTCACACTTTTAGCACATAAAAATAAAATTAAAAATAAGACTTAATTACAATGCAAGGAATGTAAACCATAGCATAGACAAAAAGTGTCCTTATGGGCACCCTTTTTTTTGAGGTAAAGTCAGAATTCTGAAATTCAAGTCAGAATTTTGAGAAAAAATTCAGAACATCAATTTAATTTTTACAGTGGTCCAAATCCTAAAGGAATATTCAAGGAAAATAAAACGGAGGCATTAAAAATGAGGAAGAAGTATTTAATGTGGTTTGGGCATTTGATAAAGATTCAAAGTTTCATAATCAGCAATTTCAAAAATGAAGTGTTGACTAAATTTACTGTATACACAAAAGTGAATAGCTCATTATTGATGGCTATTCAAAATGGGATTGTGAGGTGATGCTTTTGGAAAAAAAATTTAGGGAAAAATATTTTGGGCCATTAAAAAAAACCAAAACTAAATATTGATGGGCCATCAAAATGGAAAGGCAATATTAATAGGGCTTCAAAAAATGTATTCATGAATTTGCATGTGGAGACCAAAAATGGGGGATGAGGGGGAACAAAAAATGAGCACCAAATATTTAATAATACTGGGGCATATTGATTGCGCTTCAAATTGTCAAATTCACCAAGTTTCGTATGTGAATAATTATTGCGAATATTTTGTTCATACAAAACTTAAATATTGATTGGCATTTAAAATCAGAGTCAGATATTGATGGAACTTCAAAAATAAACAGCAAATACCGATGGGTCTTTTAAAAGTTAAAACTTTAAAAGAATGGCCCGTATAATTTCAAACGCTGACACTGATGGGGCTTATATATATATATCCCTTCACAATAATACACATTTGGATTAACCTTCGAAAA
Organism: Danionella dracula; assembly: GCA_900490495.1. NCBI lineage: Eukaryota > Metazoa > Chordata > Actinopteri > Cypriniformes > Danionidae > Danionella > Danionella dracula. Next base: position 13,576,990 of record UELW01000522.1, read on the forward strand.
GATGCAGATTGATGGACCTTTAAAATGTAAAATTAAATCTTGACAAGCTGGTTAAATTTCAGCACTGGTAACACAGTGTTAGATGTCCATCTAAGATCAATAAAATGTTTTATGAAAGGACCCATCTGTTTATGCAAAATACTGGTTCCTTCAAAGGCCCATTAGGCGTATTTTCTCCAATAGAGGTCAAAGTTAAATTGGCTCTTGATTTTGTGCTCCACTTTAGTTTCAGGATAATCACAGACAGACATTTCTTACCTCTTCGCTTGATTTGCAAAGCTGGTGTTCTTTGTGTAGCAGTGCCTGCTGCCATACACGTTCTCGCACTGTCTCCTGAAACCTGCGGAGACATTCTTCTTTCTCTCGCCGTGTCTCCTCAATAAGCTCTTCCTCCCGAACAGCTTGGACCTGACCCCACAGGCACCAGCAGAGATGGACACAAATCTCATATCATGGCAAATATACACATACAAATACAGAAGTACAAAATAGAATATGCTCATGTCTTTTTCAAAGTGAAGCAAAGACTAATAAATAAGTACATGTACATTTATTATTAAATAAATAACAATTTTGACTTGTCAAGCAAAAACAACAACAACAACAGCTATTTAGTTTCTGGGCACAAGATGCAGGCCAGACTTCTGTTATGTCTGCATGTTTTTTTTTGTCCCCGGAGGGAGTGTGAATGAATAGTAACATTGAGTCTACCATGCAATTTTAGGGTCTCTACAGACCTATGCATGAGCTGCAAGCAGGAGCTGCCCTGCAGTGGATTTTTCATCTAAGTACTTGAGCGCTAACAGGACTTTTCACACCAGCTGGAAAAAAATCAGTGTGTCAATCAGCCAGTTTCAAGTAATCTTTGGGGGATGCTGTGATTGTTTCCCTGCTCACATGACTGAAACTATCTGACTCAACACTTGATGGCGCAAACAGCACACAATACCCCCCTGAGACGAACCCAGAGAGAAAAACAAGACGAGAAGAAAACAGTCCGTGTTTATTGTTAAAGCAATCGTTCACATCTGAAACAAACAGTTCACCTTTCTCTTATTGGGACATTTTAAGTTCCATTAAAGGATACAAATTTTCAGTGAATGAGTGCTTTAAAAGCAACGCATAAGCGTTGTGAGCTGGCTTAAAACATTGCAGCAGCTGCGAAGGGACTTAAAATCTCTCATTTAACTCAGAAATAGGATATATTGATCTCACTCTGTGATCAGAATCAGTTTTGTGTCTCACACACCAGCAGGTCATGCGTCTTAGAACATGCTTTAAACGAGGAGAATCCCTTAACATTCAGTTTCATATTGTTCTTTACTTCAATGCAAAAACATTATTAACGCCCTGAATTAATCTCTGTTGCACACAGCATTTCGCAGACTTTCCAACTAAAAAACACACAACCTTTCTTTTTTATTTCATTAAAACCCGAGAGGACATTTCTTTCCGTGAACGAGTGCTTTGAATGTAAAAGTGCTGTAATCAGATCTCTGACAGGAGTCTTGTGCTGTCTCTCCATCAGGAGCTGGAGATTTTTGCACAGCTGAGGACAGAATGTTTTCTACAGGTGAAACGATCTTGTGTTTGTTACATAACGGAAAAAAAATGTGCATTCTAGTCTGTATTGAGTTTTCCATTCACTCGTGCATTATCCAGCATCAGGGAGAAAACCTCTCTCTTATCTCCTTTTCACACATCTCAGAAAACTAAGAAAATAACTAGAAATAAAGCCAGGAGGCTGAAGCTGCTGCTGTAATTGGTTTGTTTGTTAGATAAAGATTGGTTTGGTGTTATATTTATAGACAATTTCGCTCTTCTCTTGTGTTATATATACAAGCATCACACACAAAGTTAGGTGCAGCTGCCCCACCATGTGGCCTGAGATCACTGGTAGTTTACTGAAGCACCGTTTACTGTTCAGGAGAAGGTCTACGTACTAATTGTTGACCCCAAGAGCAGACACGCAGCCAGATGATGGGTGCAGCCGCTGCTTGCACCAGATGCAGAGAAGACGATTAGACACAGTGACCTGTTTAGCTGGATAAAAAGCATGAGGAAGATTCGAATTTTGCACATTCACTAACATTCAAGTTATAGGGGCAATGCCAATCTGATGTTATGTGTTTTAGAACTGCTGAACAACGCCAGAGCAGAGCTGGTAGTCCAATATTAAACATTTATATTAGCTGCAATGCATGCTTAGATTTTGGCGATATGGTGGAGTTGGAGGGAAACTATGATAGACAGAAAAAAAGCGTCACTGAGAAGAAGCAGGCTCATTAACCTTACGCAATCAAGCTGTTCATATTTTCCTAGTATGCTGATAACTAGTGCATTTAACGTGGTTAAAAAATTTTCCTGCTAAAATATAATTATATAGATTTAATTAGATCCTAAATGGTATAATTTTTTAAACCAAGAACTGTTATTCTTACTGCGGGGTGGACGTGACCCTCGTCTCTACTCTCCACCCAAGCCGCCACGGGCTTCACTGGCGGGTTCCTCTCGGCAAGCACCTTAACTTCTCTGCGCTTCCTCCGGTTTCCACATGACCTCTCGTTTTCTTTAGACATACTCTTCTGCTCCGCTCTGCAACTGCAAGACCTTTCTCTGGCTGTGCTTGGTTTACTCATTTGGCGTAACCTAACAACCAAAACCAACTGTTTTACTAAAAGTCCTTAAATATATGCCTTTCGGCGTAATCCACTCCTTTTCAAAAACGTCTAGTGAAAGTATTATTTTTTACATTTTCTTAAGCTTAATATAAACAATGATCAATTTATGCCATGATTAAAAGTCTGTTGTCAACGACGCTACAGAGCTCAACAATTTTAGCCCGCCCAACTGTGTTCATATTGGCTATAGTTTTGAAATGCAGAGTCGTGAATAGTCAGAAAGGACGCCAATCAATAGTAGGAAGCGGTTTTTTTAAGACAACTGTGTTTCAAAATATTTTTTCCGACTGGGTACAAAAGCTTAAAACTTAGTTCCTATATATATAATTTTGCATTACTGGATTAAGTTAAAAACTTAATAACGTAATAAATCATTGTCTGTTCAGCAACCAGTTTGAGTTGCTACATATTAGTTGTTGGAGTAAACAAAATTGTCACATGAGAATGTGAGGTTTAAGTAATATTCTAACATTTATTTATGAAGTAGAAAAAAGGAAGAAGAACAAATAGGGAAATACATAAGATATATATTACATAGCTTAGTTGATTTCTTATTTTTTCTTTTGGAAATAATGCGTTTTATTTCATTGTAAAGAGCATAAACACAAGTCCTGCTGCGGAGGACTTACATTTGTTTTTGTTTCGTTTTTTTTTTTTTATTATACAATTTTATTAAATTTGTATAATTATTGTATTTTTAAACTTGTGAATCAATTATTATTCTCCAATAAATAAATACATAAAATTATTTTACTACATTTAGTGATAATGGTAAGAAGATGCTCCTGAAAACTGAAAGTTTTCCATTTCATTTCACTCTGTTATGTGGTCTTTTAAAGCTCAGTCTGGGCAGTATTTGATGTCGCACAAGATGTTTTGTTTTTCTGCAGTGTGTCTGTCTGAACACGTATATATTTCTTCAGGGCTATAAATCAACGGAAGAACTGTCTCCTCCCACAATGCCTGTTCTCAACGGTTGTTCCCATGCACAACAAGGAGTTGACTGTCTTTTGTGTAAATCAGCATGCACATCGTCTCTTTTCGACAAGAGACATGGTTGCATAATGCATTGTAAACAGCCAACAATTGACACATCTACATCTGACAGAAGACATATTAATCTTTTTAAATAATGTTTTATTCCATATCATTACATTCTCTACATGCTATAAATCATTTACATTCATAAAACAAGAACTAAAGGGTAACAAAAACATTCAGTATTGGCTTGACAAAACCTTGCTTGTACAACACGCTCGCTGCACTTAAAGGCCACCTGAGAAACATGTACTTATCAATATTAATGTGTATTTTCAATGAAGCACAAAGAGGAGGTGGTGAAAATTAGAACTTCAATAAAACTAACAAACAAAGACAGTTGCAATGTAACAAACATGGGAAAGTGTGTCTGTCACTTCATGTTAGTTATATTTTTAGTGTGTATTGTTGCATGCAGACAGCTAGAATTCATCTGAAGAGGCATAATTCTAAACTGTATAGTATGACAAATACAGTAGGAGATTCTAGCAGTTCACACAAATGCTAAAAACAGTAATAGTAAATAAATATTCTAATAGGTGACCAATAGGACAATAGTGGTTTCGATTCACAGTTTCCAAATCCTGTGATGCAAGACAATTATCGATGAGAGAGATGAAAGTTGATAGAGATATACAAACTCAATTTAAACTGCATGTTTTCGATAATACTGAAATTAATTTGAATGAATACATGCACAATACAAAGGAGTTTTGAACAAAAGGATTTTGTGGGCAAGGCCACACCTTCAATAATCTGACTAAACGAAAAATCTTTAAATATATTCCTGGAAAAGTGTCGATTTGTTTAGTTCAAGCTCCAAAATATATATATATATATATATATATATATATATATATATATATATATATATATATATATATATATATATATATATATATATATATATATATATATATATATATATATATATATATATATATATATACTTTTTTTTTTTTTTTTTTTGTTTTTTTGTTTTTTTTTTTTTATACTCCAGCCTATAATATGAACTTCAGGAAGCATGAAAGAACTGTTTATTGGTTGCATCAAAAAGTTTGTCAAGCCAACAGTCTCGTTTCAGTTTCCAGACATTATTGAAAGTGAGTTCGATTGAACATCTGCCTGTAGCTACTTAAAATTATAATTTTGTTTGCTGTCAGAAAATGATCCCGATGAATGTATAAAAGTCAAAGTTATAGAGTTAATCGCAATATCTACATTAGTTTTAAATCACATTAGATGAAGTAATTCATAAATCAGCTTATCTTTCAGCCTTTTTAAGTCCTGTTCACGCAGGAACATTTATGTTCATGTTTATTGCTGATTTTGAATTAACTTCCCTCAAAATGCATTGACCTTATTTGTGTAGTTTGTTTGACGTGCCACATTAAAAGTTCTCTCTCGTACTGTATGGCATATGGAAAGTCATCTACCAACAGTAAAAAATAATAACTATAGCCCATTGAGAATACTGGCAACAAGAAGAAAATAACTTTATGGATGGTTTGTCCCTCAGTCTGGTTGCTTAGTAAGGTCAAGCAATGAGAGACAGGAGTTTGAACATAACTAAAAGGGCCAGTAGACAATTATCACAGTGTATTCAAATATTCAATCAAACACTGAAGACACTAAGACAATTTTTCGGGGGGTGACCCGGCACCCACATTAAGTTATGACAATTCTGTTGGTCCATCTGCTTAGTTTAATCTCCTCTTTCAAGGGTAATTCGCCAGCATTGTTTTTTTTTTTTACCACAGAGACACTGACATTATGAGACAAAGTAAATAAGATATAATTTTCGCAACTTTGTTGCCTTCTCTTTTCACCAGCTCCCTCAAACATTGTTGTTATCAGTCCCTTTTGCACTGAATGTTTCTACTCTCCATTTACAATGAAGTCAATTAATTTTAAATACAGTTACAATTTGGCTAATATTGACATCTTGATTGCTTTATACAAAATATTTTAAACCGTATAAAACCTTATTCATGACTTTTAAGCTGTGACAAGGGGACATAATATTTCTGTTCCCCATCAGTCAGTCACTACGACTTATGTCGCTGACGACTATGTGAAGCTCCGCTACTCTACTCACTCATAGCTAACACGCTGATGGTCACGTGATCTAGTTATCCTGCATAAAGCATGGATGCAAGTGTGATGGTCTTCCTGTTTTTTTCTCGAGCCTACTCTCAACATGTGAGTGACTCTGTAAGCGACAACCACAGAGACAGTGGATTATTGCTAGTGGATTATTCGGAGATCTGGTTAGTCGACGGCAACCAGTAAGGTTTTTCGGCTGGATCCAGAGGCGATTTTTTTTGCCGGTGACTGTTTGTAGTGTGCTCCAAACCTGTCACAACCGTGCAAGTCTGTTGGATGCGGTGGATTGATGCGTGGACAGCAATTGAGGGATCAGACTGTGTTGACAGTTCTGTCTAGCAACACGCTTAAGGGGAGGTTGGCGCACTTTCAGGCCACCACCAGAGATTTTGTAGCTCCTGCCCGCAAGGGTCGAAGAGTGCATGTCTCCGGGGTCCAAAGTAGAACAGGGTTGCTTCAAGCCGGTCTCTCCTGCCGACATGGAAAGAGGGTTACAGCTCATATTTTCTAGTTCCCTAATGCACAGGTGGGTTGCGCCCAATCCTCAACCTGCATCTTCGGAAGGCTTGTCTCCTGAGACTTCCTCAGAATGATGTTTCCAGATGCATGGTTCATTTAGTTCGTCCAGAGGATTGGTTCGAAGGTGATCTGCAGGATGCGTACTTCACGTGAGTATACTCCCTCGGCACAGACCCTTCAGTTGGCCTTGAAGGTTAAGTGCATCAGTACTGCGCCCTCCCCTCAGCTTGTCTCTGTTTCCTCGTACCTTCTCAAAGGTGTTTGAGGTGGCTTAGAAAGGATTTGAATCCTGGAGTACTGGATGACTGGGTGATACTGGCCTAGTCGAGGTTTCAGTTGATTTGTCATAGAGACAGGGTCTTATGTCACCTCAGCCGTTGGGCTTCAGATCAACCCAGAAAAGAGCCGTCTGACCTCCTGCATGAGCATACCTTTCTGGATATGGAGCTAAACTCATCAAATATGTGAGCATGCCTCCCTGGAGGTTGTGCCCTGAGCCTCCTGAAGGCAGAACGCAGAGTCTGCACAAATTATAGGCATTAGGGCAACTGAAGATGAACGTGGTGCCTTTTTGCCATCTCCATCTCCATCTTTGGAAGGACATTTGCTGGTGACACGTGCCGGTGTCCCCCTGGAGAACTGCCAGGTGCGTAGTAGTAACCACAGATGCTTCAGAGACCAGGGTGGAGTGCTGTATGCCGGAAGCACTATCTCAGGGTTGGATGCTTCCTGGAGCATAAATCGCCTAGAGCTTGGCAGTGTCCCTAGCGGTAAAGCACTTCAGGAGAATGCTGCAGGGATATTACGTGTTGGTCAGGACAGACAGCACGGCGGTGGTGGTGTGTGTCAATCGATAAGGAAGGATCCCGTTGTCAGCTCTCGCTCGCTGTGCATTGCTAGTCTAGGAAGAAACGCTTATATGCGTTTGCCCCAGTTAGCCTCCTTGCATCCCTCCTGTGCAAGACCAGTGAGGATGAGGCACCTTGGATTCGGTCCTAACGGTGGCGCCTTGGTGGCCTAATCGAGCTTGGTTCATAGAACTCTGCTCCTTGTGACAGTCCCTCCCTAGCCAGTTCCCCTGCAGTCAGACCTTCTGTCCCAGGGATGTGGGCACTAGCACCCGCCCCCAGACCTCTGGAACTCCATGTCAGGTACTTTAGGTGCTGAGAACTTCCGTGGTCCCAAAACTGTTTCTTGTCAGAGCTTGTATGCTGGCAAGTGGGGCTGGTTCATCGACTGGTGTTATTCTCGCCAAGTAGACCCGAGCAGCTGCCTCGTTGAAGTTGTGCTAACCTTACTCCAGGAGGGTCTGGATCGAGGACTGTCTCATCCACCCTGAATTTCATTGCCACGATTTCTGCCTATCACCGTCCGGTTGAAGGCAACACATTTAGATGACACAGGGTTTTATCGAGATGAAATATGATTACCAAACTCAAGACTATGATGTATTAGGTTGTTTTAAGATCATAACCTGAAAACTAAAATACATTTTTGCAAAGTTTTTTTTCTAGTCTTAGAATTTTTGCCTGAACAAAACCAGTTTCTATTAAGGCTAAATTTGGACAATTATCAAAGTAAAGGATAGACTTCTTGAATACCAGTCTAAAGGGGGTAGCAGAAACTTCAAAGGGATAGAGCCATGCTTGCTTATACAGCTGTAATATGAAAAGGGATTTAAATATGTTCAACAACAAATATGTTTCAAATATGAAGTAAGGCAACAGTTCAGAGTGACAGCCAAAAATGCTTGCAGTTTAGCCACTTGGTGGCGCTATAACAAAGAAAAAACTATAGAACATGATACTAAATCTGATTAATACAAAAATAGGAAAGCAACATTTTTGTCTAATTGCAATTCAAAAAGAAGATTATAACAAAAAGTGGGCAGAGCTTAAGAAAAACCTTTAAGCCTTCAATCAAAAATTGCACGCAATAAATACACCCAATAAGACACCTCTGAAACACTATTGGTACTACATCAAGGCGTAAATAATTTTGACCTCTGAACTACGATGACCAGGTTATTTGCTTGAACCACCAATTAATTTCTGCTTGCAGCTGTATTTATTACTGTTTTGGTTTAACCACTAGAGAATTATTAACCAAAATCTTATCTTTAAAATCTGCAACTTCTCAGGTTCTGAAAGTGAACTAAATAACCATGTGAATTCAACAGCATGAGGATGACTCAAAGCTAAATTTTTGGACAAACTATTGCTTAAATGTTCAACTTACAGAGGAGACAAGGACAATCTATGTCTGCCTTTATCAAACAGTGTAAATAGTGAGACTCACAAACAAGGTTAGTATGGATAAAAATAAGAAGCAATGTTGTCTTTCTATAGGCAACACTCATTTTCACTGATGTTTTTGCATGTTCATTAATACCACAAATCCAACAAAAAATCCATACAGCTGAAATGTCTGTAAAATGTCTATCGGTTCGGTTCTGGATCTGGTCACACTATTGAAGTGTACAGTGTTGAACCACAAATTTTTTTACAAATGTGCATGAAAGAAAACATGGGAACAGGGCAAGGACCATGGAACTAAAACACCGGATTATTTGACTACAGTTCTTCAGTGATATATAGGTAAAGTTTAGTTTATTTTTGACGACTACTCACCAGATCTTGTCGAAATGTTTGAGTAAGTTTGAGCTGTTCATCTTTAGAACGTTGCTCCTGTTACTGTTGGAGGAAAGAAATTCTTCACAAATTTATTGCATGTAAGTCTTATGATCTGAGTACAAATCAACAACTTCCACTGTTAATCAAACCAACCTGTTACCAACCTTACAGACTTTGATATAGTTATTGCAGGCACTACTATTAACCTACATACTCTGAAAGATGTAGTGGTATTGAACACTGGAAAGTTTGCTCCTTTTGCATTATGAAGTTCAATTTTACAGTTGCCCACCCACTGTATTTGCCAGCAGAGGCTTTGTGCTCTATGTCTCCTCTTGGGAAGTTTTTTCTGAATCTTCAGTGTACTTGGCAGGAGACATGGATGCTGGAGAGCCAGAACATGGCACATAAACTCGGCTGGTGGGAGAGGAGGGTGCGGGAGGGCTCTGACTGTTTCCTTTTCGTCGCCGGTGGTGCGGGGGTGATGTGGTGGGGGTACGAGGGTATCTGCGAGAGGAGCGAGCTGGTGACTCCAGAGGATCAGTTGGAAGAGGAATCGAACTACTGTAGCAGGGGGGACTACTGCATGTTTCACCAGGTGATGAATCCTGAAGGCAAAATATGAGGGTTTGGTCAGACCTTTTTAATAATTATTTATGTTTGGAGAATAGAAAGAATTTCATGTAATTCTACCTTTATCTCAAAGAACCCAAGGAAGGATATTAATGTGAAGTACTGAATAAAATTTCCACTTGTGTAATATAAGGCACAATTCACTTTAGTGGTTACAAAATGATTCAGATTTTCAAAATTCCTATGATTTTGTGATGTGTTTCACTACAAACTGTTTATTTCAAATGATTCCATTAAATCAGTGTCTGTTGACTGATAAACATCTGCTTCTTAGTCACTGGGTTAAAAGCTAATTAAAATAGTAGCGACGCGCATCATCTCATATAAGTATCTCATCTGCTGTGAGCTGCAATGTTTCAGAAAACATGAATACTTATTTTGGAGGCTTTCAGCTGGATGCAGCTCTAGCCTTTGCACTCTGACTCACAGACAGCTCTACTAATGGTAATGGAGCACTCATCCACTCCACAGACTATTTTTAACACTAAAAGGGGCGCTCTTAGAGATGGAAATTAAAGCGTGATGTCATTATACCTTCTCCTTCAAGATGTAGAGAGATACAGGATTTCTGCGCTCATGGTCTACCATAATCGGCATTGCATCTTCTAGAACCAGACACAAACATTTTTAGTTATTTAAAGTAAAAATGTATTAATTGATAGACATGGTGACAAAGATCAACAACTCAATAGACGTTAACAAGAAATAGAATTTAGGAGATGTGATGAATAACGATAATGTTTCAATTCTGTAAATAACATTTATTTTATAACAGAATGAAACTTACAGTTAAGAAAAGGCCATGCCAAGTCCTAAATAGTGGTCTCCACTACCTGGTCCCTTTGTCCATTGATTCAACTCTACTCAATCATCACCTGTACTTGTTTCCCTCACCTCCTCCGGCCCTGTTCAATTAACCTACTTCATTGTTTTCACCTCCCCTGTCTACACATCCATCCAAAATATTCTGCTCTCTGCTACTGCAACTGATGTCAGCAACCATTGCCAGTTCTCCATTAGTATTATAATTCAGTAAGAATGCTGCTAAGAATTAAACAACAAAATAAGGAAAATACTTAATATCTGCACATAATCTACTAAAGGGAGAAGATTAACTAATTTGTATAGGAATAAACCTTGCATATCAATATTTAATTTATTTATGATATACCTAAACATAAAGATTTTTCTCATATATTAATACATACCGTCTGGTTTGACATCACGATACCTGATGTGGTGGTTTTGTGGTACAGCTCTTGATATGACAGTTTTGGACTTCTCTCTTTTTGATCTGTTAATGAAATTTTTATTTCAACATGTCAATTACCAGTACTTGTTTTATATTGTTGGTTTAATAAAAAAATATATACTTTTTGGATGGTTTCCAGCAAGCACACACAGTCAAAAGGGTGATGAGGAGAAATATGCCCACTGTAGACAAGATTATGTAAAGAGAGCTCCTCTCTGTGAAGACAGTAACAGTTTTAGAAGCGTTAGTGCAAGCGTTATGATAAATATAACACATGTTTAAAAATGCCGGTCTAGTTTAGTTGATTCTGTGTTAAATCTTAAGTTATCCAAAGCTGTATTGACACTATAGGGATGCACACGCGTTGCAATGAATCCGGTTGTCTACTGAATTTGATTGTTTCTTTTATTATAATTTAAACGCTATTCTGTTTACTCTAGGGTCTGCTAATTACAGTGCACTTCTACAATTTTAAATAGATTTTGTATATGATTGTAATAAACACAGTGTTTATGAACATATCATTAAAAAATAGTGAAAATGATTTAGTATAGTAGAGTTGAAGTTAATTAACCATGTGGAAGAATTTTAACAGTGTGGTAAAAATGAACTTTTCTGCATATTAATCTGTGATGGGGAAAAAAGTTTGAATTGAGAAAATCTATATGTAAATGTGTTCAATGTTTAAAAGTGTGAAAAGTGACAATCCATGAACAAGATAACCTCGACTGAAAAGAGCAGAAAATGTAAAAAAAAAAATTGGTTTTTCAGCACCACAAGAAATAAGTCCCTGTTGTTTAAAACAGCATTCCACGCACTATGTACTACAACTGAATCCAGTATCCTACTATGTAAAATAAATGTGGATAGTATGTATAAAGTTTCAATTTATTGGTATAAGCCTAAGCAAGAAAAGATCAATGTTGCCAAGGACAGTCTCAAACCATGGCCAAATTCCTTCTCTGCCCATCCCTAATTTCAACCAGCCACCTCTGTCGCTGCTGGTAATGTTGCTATCTCATCCTCACCATCAGTGCTCAACAGCTCTCATTCAAGAGCATTTACATTCAACTTTGATTATCTCCTACAATTATACCAGCTGTCCAAACAGATTCACAGAGGCTCGAGTTTCTCTTCTTCTCAAAAATATACACTCAGCATTGTTTCACCCGTTCTTACACGGAACAACAAAGTGTTCAGATCAATCAGGACATAAGAGTAGACACACTTATTTACTGTCTGGACCAAAGCACTGTGAGGCACAAGGGCTGACCCAACTCATTTGCCCTTTAACATTACTATCCTTTTACAAGGAGATACATTACTGCATCTTTTTGCAGCTTTTGACACCACCAGTCAACCACCTAATCCTTCTCTCCACTTTCAAAGCAATGGCACCGGCTCTCCACCTCACTTCCTGATTTTTTAGAGTGGAAATGAGGGCAAAGGTATCCCAGAGTCATTAGCTGCTCACAGATGTTTTGTTCTTGGTCCTGCTCTCCAGCTACACTCCTTCCCTGTTTGCTTTCATCCAGAGACATGGAGTCTCTCTGAAGTACCACTGCTATGCTGATGACAATCAACTCTATCTGTCTTTCACCCCAATGACTCATCAGTAACCACCCACACAGTTGAATGCCTGAACCTGAATCTCTGCTTCAGTGAAAAACTACTACCTACAGCTCACTGTAGAAAAAAACAAACTGCTGGTAGTCTGTGCCAATGCCATTGTGTGATGAGCTCAACGTTCAGCTGGGATTTAATCACTCCTTCTGTCAGAAATTAAGAGTGTATTAACAGCTTGCCTTGGAAGAACTTGATCATTTAGATTTGTTCTGTATAACATCAGAAAGACCATGCTCTTCATAAACGAGCATGCAAACCCTTGTCTGGTTCAGGCTCTGGTCATATTTAGACTGATTTGCAGCAATGCTCATTCCATAGCTTAGGGTCCCTACAGCAAAACATTCAGCTCGGAGCGAAGTACCAACATAGTAGCCTTATCAGCCAACTACAACGACCTTGCACAAAGAACAGGATACAGAGACGTACTCAGGGGGCTTGAGCAGTCTAGGGATTGTCTGTTTGAGAAGTTCAGTTTACACCTGATAACAGTAAACTAGTTTCTCTGTTTATCTTTAGTTTGTACTCTCCATGTCTAGAGTCCTGTTTGCTACCAACTTTCACCAGCCTTAAGCCGTTGCTCTATTGAATATGGAAAGAATATAGTGTATATTATATATAACCTACAGAATATAGCCTTTAGGTTTTGTATTCGTGTATACTGTTTGAGCTTACACATTTTTTATGTGTAATTTATTCTTTGGCAACAAATCAATCACATACAGTATTTTTTGTTGTTGTGGATGGCATAAATAAAAAAAACAACTCTTCAAATCATAATAAATCAATGAATTAGATAATTAAATGTATGTTTCTTACTGTAAACTGTGAGCCTGACCGCTGGACTCCTCATGCTGCTAATAGGGTTTTCCACCATGCAGCTGTAGACGTCATCATCGGACATTTGGACTCGAGTGATGGTCAGTATCTTTTGATCGCTCGACAGCAGCAGGCGCGTCTCATTGTGTAATGGATGCCCACCTTTAGCCCAGCTGTAGATGGCCTTGGTCCCGGTCTCGTGTGTGCAGTTCAGTGTGAAGTTCTCAGTCAGTTCCAGAACGGTGGTGGTCAACATGTAGACTTCTGGCTTAGAGATGAGCTCTTGTAATAATTAAAAACATTTTACAAACCATTATTCATATTAAAATCAAAGTTGAGGAAGGGTGGCTTGGGTGGGAATAATTCAACCATAATTTTTTAAAAAGCTAAAGTTTTTTCTTAGCATGTTTCTATTCTTTTCTTCTATATGCTTTCGTTGTCCAAAAGAACATACTCACATAATTTCAGTTTCTTACCATCCACAGTAAGGTTGATCCTGTGCTCTCCAGTGAAGGTATCATCAGTGATGGAGATCTCCACCTCGTAAGTGCCCTCATCAGACAGCCTGAGATTGTGGAGCAGCAGAGTACCATTCTCAAACACCAAGATGCGATCTCTATAGTCATGACGCAGGTTTCCTATGATCTCCGTGCTGATTGACTGGACTACGGTGACTGGTTTGTCTCTTTTCATTTGCCATTTGATGACGGGAGGGTCTTGACTGTTGCTGGAGTAACGAACAGAGAGTAAGGCTTCTCCACCGACTATTCCTTTGATCAGGGTCTCCGGGCTGGTGATGTTTACCCCCTCTACACATTAAGGGACATGAAAACTATTTAATATAGAGCTGTATCAAGCACCTTACATTTTTTTTTAAAACATGTCTAAGTTTTCCCAAGATTTATTCTTAATTTGAACTGTCTTTCAAGATAATGCTATAAGTTGCTATAAGAACATTAATGCGTGGCGATGTGAAAATATGTAGGGTTTTTGTTTGGCGTCACCTGAGTATGTGTGCTGTTATGTACCAGCTTGTTATGGGATGTGTTCCTCCCTAACATTGATCAGGAAGACATTTTTAAATGGAAAAATGCTAAATTATGTCAATTCAATACATCATGGCTTTTGTAGACGAGCCAACTTCAAACTAACTTTAGCTTCTCCTTCAGTCGTCCAATACAATGTATGTCGTATAGTGACAGCTATAGGAGCACCTTGGAGTGGCCCAATCAACTAACCCTATCAACTGTCACAAACTTTAAATAGCTAATTATAGAGAAACGCTCATGGCCACAATTGCATACGTATAAATCAGAAGTGGATCCATTCCTTCGTACTGTTATGTTTTGAAGCCGATCACGCAGTTTATAGTGATGACGTTGCAAGCTGAAGAAGCTGCAGCTTGGAGAGCTCAATACAATGAGGTTCTAAGGCAGCCTAAAGTGTCTGAGCCACTAAAAAGCCCCTGACTTTTTAGTCATCGCTAACTTTATTACTAAAGAGTATTTTCTCTTTTTTTAAGTAGGCTCAGTAGGAAGAAGACATGTAAAAACCTGAAAGAAGACCCAAACACTTTGTATGTTTGTATCATCTTTGTAAAGATGCTTCTTCTGAAGGTTTCGCAATGCAAGACAATGGTGGACATTGATTCAAGTACCTTGGGCATCCACTGTCATCGCTTCGTTGAAGGGAGTTCTGATCACATGAGCCTGATCTGTCCCTGCGGGTTGATACTGGAAGGCTGTAGAGATCAAGAACTAGTCATGATGGCTTTGCCTGGCAGCTGGAGTTTTGCACTAGATGTGGCTCCTCTCTTCGCATGTGAGATCCCAGCAAGATAAGTGGTTCGACTCTAAGAGTTGATACCCAACTGCCAATCCCCTAGTTATCAGATAAGCAATGGAAGCTGGCAGAAAATGTGTAGGGCCCCCATAACATTGAAGGCTGTCAGCCTTGATGGTGTGGCCGCCAGGAGATATGATGTGTTTCCTCAAAAAGCAGTTAGTCTACTGCACTAACCATCATGCCATCTGGTACTGAAAGCTGAGTATCCCATTCTGTCAGTTGAGCTCACATCAGACCTGATGTTGTAAGTTATACAGTTGTGGTGCAGACTGCATCCACCCTTCTGGCCTCTCTGAGGAATCTGACCGTTAACTCGTGTCGTCCCAACGTGTTGCCTTCAACCGGAAGGCGATAGGCAGAAATCACGGTGATGTAAATCTTCAGGGTGGACGGAGACAGTCCTCGATCCAGACCCAGGGTCCAGAAGGTTAGCACAAGTTCAACGGGGCTCAAATCTACTTGGTGAGAGTGACACCAGTCGAAGAACCGACCCCACTTGCTGGCATAACAGGCCCTAGTAGAGGGAGCTCTGGCAAGACACAGAGTTTGAAACACAGACTGTGGCATTACCCGGGGGTCCTCCGGGGCATGATGTGCCAGACATGGAGATTCCAGAGGTCTGGACCCAGGTGCTTGTGCCCACATCCGTGGGTCAGAAGGTCTGACCGCAGGGGAACTGACCAGGGAGGGACTGTAATGAGGGAGCAGAGTTCTATGAACCAAGGTCGCTTGAGCCAATAAAGTGCCACCACTAGGGCCTCTGACACATCCTCCCTGATCTTGCACAGGAGGGTTGCAAGGAGGCTCACTGGGGGAAATGCATATAGGCGTTTCTTCCTGGGCCAGCAATGCGCCAGCGCAGCTATCCCGAGAGGAGCCTGGAACTGAGCATAGAACAGCTGGCACTGAGCATTCTCTGGGGTTCTCAGATCTGCTGGATTGCCAGGGGACGGACATTCTTCTGACCGGGGTTTCCACCAAGACAGTGCATCCACTGTCTGATTCAACCTGCCAAGGGATATGGACTGCAACTAGGGACAGACCACAATGCTGACTCCAGAGGAGCAGTCTGCGGGCAAGAGCCGACAAGCGTGGTGAGCGTATCCCTCCTTGTCGATTGATATACGCCACCGCCGCCGTGTTATCCGTCCTGACCAACACGTCATCTCCCTGCAGCATTCTCCTGAAGTGCTTCACTGCTAGGAACCCTGCACATAGCTCTAGGCATTTTATGCTCCAGGAAGCGTGTTTCTCGGTCCAAAAGGACTTTGTGCTTCCGGCATACAGCACCCCACCCAGTCCTTCAAGCGTCGGTAGTTACTACTACGCGCCTGGCAGGTCCTCCCAGGGGGACACCGGCAAGGAGGAACCGAACATCTTTCCAAAGACGCAGGTGGAGGCGGCAACGAGGTGTCACGTTCACCTTCAGTCGCCCTGGACGCCATGCTCGCGACGCAACTCGGAACTTGAGCCAAAGCTGGAGTGGTCTCATATGTAATAAGCCGAGCTGAATAACCGCTGCTGCGGAAGCCATATGCCCCAAGAGCCTCTGGAAGTTCTTCAGAGGGACCACTAATCTAGTGCAGACACCAGCATGCTCAGGGCACACTCTAGAGAGAGGCGTGCTTGCATGTTCAACGAGTTTAGCTCCATACCCAGAAAAGATATGCTCTGGCCAGGGGTTAGACGTCTCTTTTCTGAGTTGATCCGAAGCCCCAGACGGCTGAGGTGGTATAAGACCCTGTTTCTGTGGACTCAACTGGGACTGCATCTGGGCCAGTATCAGCCAGTCGTCCAAGTAAGACAGGATTCGAACCCCTTCCCGTATTAACGGTACTAAAGCCACCTCAATCACCTTTGTGGAGGTGCGAGGGGACAGAGACAAGCCGAAGGGGAGGATGCAGTACTGATACACTTGACCTTTGTGACCAAACCGAAGAAAGGGTCTGTGCCGAGGGAGTATACTCACATGAAAACACGCATCCTTCAGATCTATTGTGGAGAACCAATCCCCTGGAAGGACTGAGTGGACCGTGCATCTGAGGGATATCATCCTGAATGGAAGTCTCAGAAGATTGGACACAACCCGCCTATGCGCTTGGAAGCTAGAAAGTATGGGCTGTAAAACCCTCTTTCTATGTCGGCAGGAAGAACCGGCTCGATTGCACCTTTGCGTAGAAGGGAATCGATCTCCTCACGCAGGACCGGGTCCTCTGTGGCTTAGACAGAGGTCATTAGAACCCCGTTGAACCTGGGCGGCTTGGCAGCAAACTGCAGTCGATAGCCTTGCCGGATAGTGCATACAAGCCAAGGGAAAATATTGGGGAGCTCTCACCAGGCTTCCTGAAACTCCAATAATGGCATCATACGCACTTCACTGATAGTTTCCATAGCGGGCCGCGAACTAGCGGACTTAGCGGTGGGGTCCGAAGGGAGCCTAGGTGGAGACCTACCTGGGCATCCAGGTTCGACCTCGGAGCATTATCCGGTTCCAGCCGAGTAGGTCCCACTCGAGGCTGACTCCGACACGGAAGCTGAGAGCCATCCGGACTGCACTGCATCACACGCCACGCCTTTGAATGTGCCTCTGAGATGAGAACTGCATTCGGATCTGCAATGCAAGCCTCCTGGCTGAGCACAAAACCCAGGGTGTTCAAGTTTCGCATATTTAATGAAGAACTGAGGTCTGACCAGTGGGTCTGCTGCTTGATGGTGGTGGCACCCCCTCCTTCCAAGGGGGGGCGGGCTGGTGGCGAGGCCCACGCAGCAGCTGGACTCCCTGGGCGGCCTGTCCTAGGGCCACTTCCGATGGACCCTCTTCCCCTGATGATGTTGGGGGGCCCCCTGGACAGGACTGCCCTTTCGTCAACTCCTTGAAGCCATTCTTGGTCGATGTCTTCGACATGGAGGCTGATGCTCAGGGGAAGACTGAGGAGGTTTTCTCCAGCATCGAGCAGGCTGTGGGGGCACCGACTTAGAAGGGGACCCGCCACGTCTCTTCCTACGCGGCATCATTAATTCCCTTAGACCTTCCACCTGCTTCCTTATTGTAGAGACCCGCGACGTAAGGTCATCTACGGTGACGCCGTATAGGCCATCTGGAACCACAGGTGCGTTGAGGAAACGCCTCTGGTCTTGAGGGAGCATGTCAGCCTGGGTCAACCAAAGATGGCTGCTGTGGACGACTAACGTAGACATTGTGTGGCCGAGCGAGCTAGCTGCAACTTTTGTCCCCTTGAGCACAAAGTCAGTAGCCGCCCTCAGATCCTCTGTAAGACCTGGGCCACAACTCCCCTCCTGCATCTCTTTCAGGGCCTTGGCTTGGAACACCTGAATGGCTGCCATGGCATGCTGGGCAGTGGCAGCTTGACCCGCCACAGCATAAGCCCTCGAAATCAGGTCCAATGACAGGCTTAGCTGGCAGGATGAGGCCTCGGCTGTTCACGCCAGGCGGCAGGATTACCCGTGCATAAGTGCACCGCCAGCACCTGCTCTACCTGGGGAATCGCTTCGTACCCCCTAGATACCACAGCGTCAAGGGGAGCGAGAGAGAAGAGACTGACCAACCTCGCTTTCAGAAGTGCCTTCCAAGTTTGTGTCAGTTCCCGATGCACTTCCGGGAAGAACAGGATAGGAGGGGGCTACGGGGTATCATCCCGGCGCGACCCCACAAACTACGCGTCCGGCCTGGAGATCTCGCGTGCCAGGGGCCGAGCCACCCGCAACCCAATTTCTCTGGCAGCCCGGGTAAAAAACTTGACCATCTCCTCCGCAGCACAATCTGCCGTCACCCCAGAGGGGGAGAGCGATGTACCTGTCTCCTTCGGGAGATGCGCCGTCTCTCTCTGATGCAGCAGTGGAGATTGCATCATCAGGCGCACAGGAGTCCTCAGAAGATGCAAGCAGCGCATCCTCCGATAACTCACTATGGCGGATAGCGGACGCACCGCACGCTCAACTCCACTGGGCGCCGGAGACATGCACTCATTGACCCTTACGGCCACAAGCTACAAAGCCTACGGGGGTGGACTGAAAGTACTCCAACCTCGCCTTAAGTGCGCTGCCGGACTGAACTGTGCAATCCACAAATTCTGATCCCTCAACCGCTGCCTCAGCATGTCGGCATCCAAGACAGCTGAGGCAATGATCATGGCTATCCATCAATGCAATCGATCCACAGCATCCAACAGACTTTCACGGTCGTGACATGTTTGGAACACGCTACAAACAATCAACCAACAAAACAAGTGCTCTACTAAAAAAAAGGAGTCTTACTTGTTGGTGGAAGGTGGTGAAAGTACTGGAGTCTGGGGCATTGCCGCTGTTTCAACCTTCCAGCCGGCCGAAAAACCTTGCTGGTTTCTGTTAATCACCAGATCCCCAAAATGTATATAAAGTTATCCAAACTGTTTTGTGGTGTCTTTCACTTAGCAGCTTGCGTGTCAGAGTAGGCTCCAGAGGAAAAACAGGAAGAGTATCAGGGCCGCGTCCGGTTTATGCGGGACAGCGTGATCACTTGACCATCAGCGCGTTCGCTGATTGGCATTTTGAAACAGTGTGGAATGAGTAGTGCGCCCCTAGCGGAGCTTCCCATAGTCGTCACCGACATAAGTCGTGGTGACCGACTGATGGGGAACTTGATTTATTAGAAAGAAAAAGCAGGATAATAAATACAGTACACAATAATACTAATGTACTGGTTCAAGTTTGTCTTCAGCAGACAGAAATCAATGTATACAAAATTCTAACATTTTTTTATGCTTTAAATCCAGAGAAAAACAATTGCTATTTGATAAAATGGGAGGAACACACACACACACACAAAGATGAAGCCAAAAAGGTAATCATTAAAAATATTAAAAAAACACATTAAATATTTAAATGGATTCAAAGAATATAAAACATGAAAAATAGACAAGACAGGTAGAAACATGGCATAATCAAAGACACTGGGGAACACTGGGTAGTCTCTGGGGTTTGCTTCAAGAAACATCTGATTGACAAAAGAAAGAGGAAACTAGATTTTTAAAATTTTCTATGGCTATTTTTTTTATGTTTAGTCAATTAATCTTTTCACAATGTTAATTGTTCACAATTTTTTTTCCGGTAAAGTATTAATGTATTTTGTTTCTATCACTTAAAAATGCTACAAGTGAAATAGACCTCCATTTTCATAAATAAAAACGGCCAGTTTGATATGCAAAACAACACTTCTTACAGTATAATAATACATTTAGAGACACAAAATAAATCACATGTAATGGTGCTATATGTTTATTAAGTAACAGAAGGAAGGTTGTCTGCATAAAAGAAACGGCCATCTCCCTAGTAAATGCTCACACTACCATAAACACAAAGCCTCTGTTGTTTGGCCCAAATTACTTGGCAAGAAAAGGAGCCACTGAATAACAAACAATCAGTGTGATTAGATGAGAAGTGACACACAGAACTCTAGTGACCCTGTTGTTGACAACGTTGACTGAATGTACTACACAAACAGCCTTTAAAGGTTTGCAATGATAGGAATTGGTTTCATAATATTGAAAAGATGAGTGTAAAGTAGCCTGTGAGACTGTGAAACCTTTTAGTCTCAATGTTGAGGTTCCTAGAGTACCACGTTTTATCCTAAAGAGGCATGACACTAAAAGACAAAAAAATTATAATGTATACACTGGTCTCTGTCTGCTAAAGTGCTAAACTGAAACTGTTACATTTATTTTTAACAAGAAAATTTCTGTCTTCTTATTTTGAAACGAAATTCTGACTGATATGATGTTGCAGCTCAATTCTCAATAGGTCTTGAATGAGCTGACGTCGCCTGTTTCTGTTAATATGCGTGACAAAGGACTGAACTATCCAGTCAGCGAACAGTTTCCTGATTGTGCTATCAATTGTGCTCCAATTCTACCTGGAGACAATATTTGTACTTGAAAAGCAAACTTGACAAAAGTAGGCCTGTTCCTGCTTCAGGAGATAAATCGCACTCAGGTTCTTCGACTGAAGTATCTGGGAACTGGAATGCCAGCCACCAGTATCTGATACAAATGTACTTCTTGTTCCTCTCACTGCCATGCTTACGTCATGCCTCCTTCTGACTTTCTTTGACAAAACATCACCCTTCAACGATGCTTTCAGTTGTTTGATATGCAGTACGATAATTACTTGCTAGAAATTGTGTGGCATAATAGTCCATCAAATATACGATGCAGAGTCTGGGAATGACACTTCTCTAGGAAGTGTCAACCTGGTAATTAAGATGTAAATCCCATGCTATTAAGTGTACTTACTATTTCATATTACATTTTTTATAGATGTCCTTGTGGAAATTGTCAAATAAAGTGGAACACGTTTGCATTTAATTTAAATATAAAAAAAGAATAAAAAATATACTTTCGGCTAATCAGCAATACTCAGCAATAGGTATCGTTTTAAAACAAGCCTTGTTACCAGTCCTCTACCGAATTCTAGTTTGCTTACAAAATTGTCGAATGTAAAGACAACTTACAAAATTAACTCAGATTTATTAAGTTTTTTTCTTTTTGGTACTCAAAAATTCACCAATTTCCGATTAAAAAATTAAACTTTTGGAGAGCCAAAACAACCATAGGCCAGGGACATCTAAAATCACACTTTCTTTTCACTATTTATGGATGCGGTTCTGATGCTGTAGCACTATGGTTCTGCTGTGGCCAGTCAGCACATACGTCTTTCATTTAGAAGAGCTGCATTACCAGTTCATCTGATTGGTTAGTGTGCGGTGCAGTAGAGACGGGACGATACGAGAGAGGTTAAATCTGCCTGGATCTGATTGGCAGAGCTTGGATGTTCACTACATGAGTTTTAAAGGGGATGGTAGGAACCTTAGACACCAGTTGTTGAACCAACGCCACTTGCGGATGAATGTGGAATTAACCAGAGGTGCGCCCACACCCTGAGATGCCAGACACTGGGTGGGTGCCTGTGCCCACATCCCTTGGTCAGAGGGTCTGATCATAAGGAGATTAGTCAGGGAGAGACTCACTGGGGGATCATGCCGGGAATATGGTGATATATACTGATTATTGGCAGACACTAATGATTCACCCTATATGCCATGATCACGATGGAACTCAAGAGTTTGAGCCAGTGCTGTAGTGGAGTATTATAGAGCAACTCAAGGCTGAAGCAACTCAAGAAGTACTTAAAAGGAACCCCTGAGTTCTGACAAGCTGTCTTCACCAGGCTCCGGGGGCTGCTGGTGAGAGAGACTGTGAGGAGAGATGGAGAAGAACCCAAATGTGAGGATTAGAAAGAATGTTTATTAAAGTTCAACAAAGGCTCAACAAAGGGTAATATAATAATCAAAGGAAGAGAACCCCGGGGGGACTTAATAACATATAGACTCTAGAAGAGCAGCGAGTCCCAGGGGCGAGGCTCAGCAGGCAGAACTCACGCCGTCAGGAAGACGTCGTAGTCTGTTGGTGAAGGCAGAGTTGGCTGATGAGACTCGCTTCACAGAGAGAAGTACAACATAGATATGACTTCACAACACGAGGAGAACATGTTAGTATCAGAATGAATAGCAATCGACTCACAACTGGCTCCACAGACAGGACACTAAAGAAGCACTCTAATCTGTCGCTAAGTAGCAGCAGATGGAGGGCGTGATTGCACAGTGGTGATGAGCAAACGAGAGACAAGAAGAAAACAAGTAGAGAGCACTAGACAGGGATAGCACGAACAACCAAATAACAAATCTACAAAATCATAGCTCAAAAACAACCACAAAACAGCACTAAGAAATCCAACAGCTCAAAGAGATGCACTCACATACTCAACAAGTTAAGCTCCATTCCTAGAAAAGATATACTCTTGTCTTTTATTAATTTGCTTGTATTATTTTATAATAATTATAAAAGATATAATGTAAAAATATAGAACACACAAAGAAAACACAAACATAAAAATAAAGTAAATACAGCAGTTACTAGCCATGATCATTAGCATTAGCAGCCTCTGAGTGGATGATCGGAGAGCTTTTAAAGGGTTGTATTTTGATAAGTGTTCAGTTAAAGAAGGCAGCATCAACCAGTATTTAAAAAGCATTAAAAATCTTTACAATGTTTAAGTCAATATAACATCAAAAATGTTATTTGTTCTTGTCTGCTTTTTCTAGTCAGGATCCCAGCTTCTGTATTCTGTGCCAGTTGTAGACATACAAAGAGTTACAGTAGTCAAGACATGACTAATTTTGAGCTTGTCCTCTCTCCAGGATTTTGGGAGATACAAATATTTTCACTTTGGCATTTGCCATGCCATTTGGTAATTGCCATGACATGATTTTAGAACAGCATCAACTTGGCAATCAAACTTAGTGTGTTATCAAAAATAAAACTTAGGTTTTTAACCCAAAGCTTAATTAACAGTGGTAGATCTGTTACATGAAGAAGTGCAGTGGTAGACGAGGGAGCAAAAATTATGAATTCAGTTTTGTTTTCACTAAACTTTGGACACACTTCTCGGTTTTCTCCTACATGCAGATAGGCCTGAGTCTCATCTGCATACAAGAGTTTGACAAGCTCTATTGGCTTCCAAAAGAAGAAGGTACTGTGAGAAAAAGATTAAGCATTAGGATGAAACTCTGTAGGATAAAGCCTCACTGAGAGATATCAGTGAGAGAGGTAAGACTTAAACCAGGAGAGGGCAATGCCACAAATACCTTTACAATAGGTTCCAATAGAACTAATATCAATAAAAACCGTGAGTAGTGCAGTCTCTGTGGAGTGGAGCTTTCTGATTAAAAAGTACTACTCTTAACTTTGGCACCTGCTATTTAACGGGGGTGACTGTATCTAAAACACTTACAAAAATATTTAATTCACATGATGTTCATAAAACTGTCATTTAGCGTAATGGCCGCATTAGAGAAAGCAGATTCACATGCGGTTACAGTGTCAGCATTAAGATGCCTAGAAAGGCGTGTGACATTTAGTCATTGTGACCCAGAAGGGACAGAAAATGCATTAGATCTATGGTCTGAAAAAAACATTTTCAGAGAAATTTATTTCAGAGATTTGGAGAGCATGCGAGTTCGCCAAGTCGAGTGTGTGACCCTGGTGATGCATGGGAGCATTAATGTGCTGGACCAGCTCTAAAGCATAAAATCTTCAAACTTCAGAAAATTTTCATTACGGCAACAGACATTTTATATATTACGGACAATGTGATCAAGAGATTAAGCTTTCATCGTGACCTAATAGCACAGGGTATTTCGAAACGAGAATTGTAGGGATGTAGTTCTGTTTTTAAAACCTAATGTGACTCAAGCAAAACCAATCCAAAACACTAGAGATTTACCACTACTTACACTCTGTTGTCAAATGCAGATTAATTTCCTGAAGGAAAAGTTCAACCTACACATTCATGCCACTCACTGGAGTGACAGTGGCTGCAGCAACCAATAGATCAACTTATATTGTCTCATAGGCAAAAACGCAGTTTTTTCTTGTTTACACTTCATTAGGAGCTGTAGATATTCAAAGCAAGAATAGTAACAATAGTAAAAACTGCAGCGGAAATACAAGGGCTGCATTTTGCGGGATAAATGCTTAAATGCTTTCTTTAATGTGTCTCCAATAACCCCAAAATCATATAGTGAATTTTGGATCATAAGTGCATTATGCATCAGCAAAATATAACAACAATCTAAACTTTATTATTTAATTTAATTTAAAAATGGCCTAAATCTTCTGATGTCTAGGTTCATATCATTGTGTACAAAGTAGTTTTTTTGTACAGTTCTGAGATTCAGTTAAAGTTCAGATTAAGTTCAAGCAGAGATTTGTGTCTCTAGATTAGGTCATGTGATACAAGAATTCAGTGCACATCTCCCTCTCTCTCTCTCTCTCTCTCTCTCTCTCTCTCTCTCTCTCTCTCTCTCTCTCTCTCTCTCTCTCTCTCTCTCTCTCTCATAACGAGGCCTTGCACAGCTCCTTCTATGCCAAATATTCCATTGATCTCTAAACAAGAGCATAATTGGTCTGTAATTGTCCAATGTGCAAGGGTCAAACTATAATTGTTTTTGTTACAAAGGTGAGACAAGCACAATCAATAAGCATCAGGAACTACTTTTTGTGAAAGAGCAACATTCAAAAACTGAATAGACAAACAAACAAATGGTGCAACCAAATCAACAATGAGGCTGGAAAACATACAGTTATGTATGCTGTATTAGTTTGGTAGGTTTCCTAAGTAAAATAGGTGCAAAGGGGATAAATCTAGGAGCCAACATTCCTTGATGTGAAAAGTTGTGAGCCAACTAACATTAACTAGCTTAGATCAACTGAAACCATTGTAATTGAATTTTTAAAAATTCCATTCTTTCAGCATAATGTAGAGCTCTTATTCCAAAACTCATATGTGGTGTGTGTTTTGAAAGTTTTTCTATTTTGGCAAAGCCATTCAATCTGTATAAATGAGAAATGTAATTAAATTGTAAAATAAATTAAGAATCAATTGGTTTATTCAATCATCTCAAATTCATGTTATGTGCTACAAAAACATGTAACATAATAAAGCTTTCAAATATGAGACATAGGTCATACACTTCTTCAGGTTTCACAGCAGAAGGGACCATTGAATACATGTTTTATAAAGTCACTTTCATAAGGAAATGTTAATCAAGTTTATAAAAAGCTCTAAAAACTAGTTATTAGATATTTGACAGCACTATCAAATTATAAGACAGTTTTTAAATGTTTTTTTCTCAATTATTTCTTCTCAAACTATTATATTAAAAGTCTTCAAAAAAGATAACTTTCAGTGTGAACTAAATCTAAAGATAAAATCTGCCGCTTACCTGTGTGCAAGAGAAGAGCAAGGCTCAAGAGCAGAGGTCTTGTGTAAGCGGCTGATACCCAGGAGAAATAAACCTCCTTCCCAGCCTTCATCTTAGGTCTAACTTTTACAGGCTTCCTAAAACAGTTACCATCATTTGTTCAGACCCAGCACGTCCCCCAACTCAGAGTCCTGTCATTCCTTCAGGGGCGGAGAATGCCATGCTGCCATCACACACACACATTCACACATGCATGTGGACAGAACATGCATTCAACCGTGCATGCATTATGAGGCATGTTTGTGTGCTGTTGAATGGGTTTGTTTGTTTGGAAGGTGAAAGGGCTAATATCTGAGGGGAGCTTGTTTTTCCAACAAACAAATCATGAATTTTCAATACTTGCATTTGATTTCTTTACTGCAAAACAAAAAAGTAGTTATTAATTATTAGCAGGTTAACATGACACAAGACTAAAAATATAAAAGGGTACAAAGTTGAAAACAAAAAAAATTAATGAATTGTAAGTAAAATACCTGCAAACATTTGATTTTTAAAAACAATTTCCCGTCCATATGAGGTATTTTAGTTCTTCCAAATTGACATCTTATTGATGTTGCCTTTTCTGGTGCTCACTGGGATGCCAAGAGGCAGAAAAATCAAGACCTTAAGACACAATGCTCAGGAGGCTAAGATACAACAAATACTAATCTCAAACTCATTATAGGCGAAGTCAACAGAGACAACGGGACATAGTAATACTCTACATTAAGCTTAATTGAGTCACAACAACAAATATATATAATATAATAATATATTATTATTGTTTACATATATATATATATATATATATATATATATATATATATATATATATATATATATATATATATAATTTTCTAGGTGCCAATATCAGGTCACACTACATAAAAAGCCGCTTTAAACCTTGCACATTCTACATCTCCATAAGGCCACAGGCACATTTCATTCTATAGCTAAATGATGAGTATCACCAATAAAGATGCACTTGCATCCGTTCACAGACAAAAAAAAAACATGTTTTCAGGTCTTTACTGACCAGTTCAATTATTGTGACAGCATGAGATTCACATGGCACTTTTATACAATACTGCCCTCCTTTGGCTTGAAAGAACCCTGTTGACCCTTTTCCCTCAAACTGATTGATTTTAGATTTTACTGTCTGTAAACCGATGGAGAGATTAACATACAGTACTTTAAAACTAACTGACTGTTTTAATTTATGGGTAGTCAGCCCAGGAACGTCTAACAAAGTTCATTCATACAAAACTTGCTAAAGGTGTAAAAAGGAAGAACACATTTCTTTAAGGATGTCTTAATAATAAAAAAGAAACCACTTTTAAAAAATTACTTTTCAAAAAAGTGGGTTCACTGATTTTAGTATGTTTAAAGGCAGTCACATATCTAGATCAGAGCGATAGATCTCACCTTGAAGGTAGGGTTTAGAACTTCCGCCAATTTAATACACGTACTGTTTCTGTGAGGGACCGCAGGATAGTACGTCTTGAGCCAAACGGGGCAAGATCGTTAGATGGAAAATAGCATAGATGGAACTAGCCAGAGCAATATTTTACAAGAGTTAGCCTTTCGGGGGCCGTCCCGTACCTGGGGTCTTTAAAAGATGCAATCAGCAGCGCCAAATTATAAAACAGTGTTTAGTCTATTCACCACAAACTGCGAATGAAGATTGAAATTTAAAGTTTAAAAATATCTATGTTATTTCTCATATTGTCTTAATATTCACATCGTGGTGGATCAGTTACATTCTAATCCTTTTGAGAGCAATTCCACTGAGAGTGTGATTCAAACTAATAAGGCCATAATTTCTTAAATCATTTGACGGCTTTCATCAATAATACTAAACCTGCACTAAAGATTAAGGGCACTAAACAACTGTTTAGATGCAACCTGCAACACTTGTTTTTAAACAAAGAAGAAGAATGTTTTTGTTCACAAGGCGTTGAAGGATATCAGAGAGGGGTAAATAAATATAGCTGTAGCTGTTTAGCTTCCATACAACATTTAGCCCCTACTGCATAAAGTCCATATTCTTTTCTGTTGGTTCTTCAAACCATGTACATCATTTAAAAAACAAAGTGGTAATTGCTATTAATTTTTGCAGGACCATGCAAATTGTTTGTTTTAAATTTGTTATTAGATTAACATATAATCAAATAATATTAGTGTGTGCAATTACAGGATGCATTACTGAACAGGTTGAAAAAAATAACTATTTTATTTCTGATTATTCCTATCCTCAGAGTACTTGAGCCCTTAGTAAAAAAATACATAATGTCTCCCCCTCTATTATAAGTTGCTTTGATCAAAATGTCTGCTAAAAGCTTTTTTAAAATGTAATGTAAATGCTTGAGACCTGTCACACCATGAAAACAGATTTCACTCAATGAATTACCTGGATTCTGGATTGTTCCATTAAAACAAGTGACTCATTTAATTTAATCATACTGTGTAGGTGTAATGCACTCTTGTCGTTACCAACTTTATGTGGCTGCATGAACATGATTTTTTCTAATGAACAAAAGGTGTATTCACAGACAAAAAAGAGCTTAAAAGTAATCATTCGAGTTCACAGAAGATGGAGGCAACATAGTGGCAGATTTAGTGTGCGTTGCCATTGGAAACCTGAGTGAAAATCATATTTCATAACTCTCCCACCCCCTGCTGAGTCCCTGGACATGTCAGAGTGAGTGGGTTGCTTGCGTGGGTGTAAAGTGGGCAACTTCAAGCTTTCATGATCATCCCACAGCGCAGCACAGAGCTGGAGATTAAGTTACTGTTGGTGAAGGCAGACATGCTTGGGTAGTTGCTCTGCTGAATTTCGTAGCTTTGAAAATGTTTGAGAATGGTTCACGAAGGATTTTCTTGAATCAGAAAATAGTAGTTTAGTTGTGTTATGTGAAAGGAAGGGATTCTTTACATAAAGAGATGAGACATTTGGACAGGACAAACATTTTAAAAACATTTTAAATTTAGCTTGGTAAAATCTTATAAACTACATCACTGCACATATATATGATGAGGTATTTTCTTATTTTCTTAAAAACTTAATTTTTAACCAAAAATACACTACATAGACATGATCCTAACATCTGTTTGAACCTGAGTGTTTGCTATGTACTACATATACAATAGTATGTTTATGTTTAGAGGCACGGCTCTATCTTCAAAAGTTTGATTATAGCTTATCAATCCCTTCATTGGTCAAAAACACAATGGCAACATTCGGTCAGCCAACGTTTACTTACAGGCCAGATCAGCTGAACAACAAAATAGTAGGTATGGTTCCAGGTCAGAGCAAATGAGTGATACAAGAGGAAAGTTTAATGAGTGTGTCAAACGTTATTATATAAAATATATGCATAGGAAAACATGCTGTAGAATTTTTTTTTTAGTCATGCGCATAAGCAATCAATTACCTAGTACTTTAAGTAACAGATTGCTATTTTTTTTACATCACCAAGTTGTGAGTTTATAATGCATTTGTATTATCAGTGCAGGTTCAATTTCCAAAGTTTGCAGTAGATTTCTGCTTTCACTTTATTGTAAATGGTTTGCTGTCAGTGAGGAGGCAGAGTAGATGTAATAAAACCTTGTCAAGGGACAAGGCAAGAAAGGATAATTACAGCACGCTCCACTTTCCCCCGTCCATTGTGACTGTGTACTCTAATTAAAACATGAGTTCTGGGGAACTCTTTTACTATTGCATCCAAAAAGCATTCTGTGAGAGGAACATAATGCAAAAATATCTTCAACATTTCTGTTCAGTTAAGCAATAAACAAGGTGACAAGTCAAAGTAATATATCTGTAATATATTAGTATTAGTAAGAAATTAATTTAAGGAAATTGCCTGAGCAATAATTATTGGTGGAAAAAATAAAGATTTATCTTTAAAGGCAGGTATTTAAGCACCACTGACAAGAGCAGCGCTAAGGGAGTTCCCTGTAAGCCCCAGAGGATCACAGAGAGTAAACCTGACACTCCAGCTGTGAGGGGTATTATGGTAGAACAGCAACTCTGGTCTTCTTGGAAAGAAACCACTTCATGAACAGAACCCAATGTTCTATGTTCTATCAAATTTTCTGTTCTATGAACAGAAGTCAAATTAATGTGGATAACCTTAAACATGCCCTGACGTACAAGAGGTTAACAAAAGACCCAAAATACAATGGTTGGCCAAACCTAGGAATGCTGTCAGAGTAAAAATAAAATGAATACCACGTAAGGATTAAAAGAGGTTTTTATGTACATTAACTGTCTTTTAAGAAAACTTCTAAACAGCTCTATTGAGATAATATTCCAGACTGTTTAAAAACTCGTACTTATATAGTATCACTCCTTAGGCCATCTGTGAAGATGTAATGTTGCATTTTTAAGCAAAAAATGATCTGATACAAATGGGCAGCAACAGAGACACAACGCACATCACAGATTCATACAGACAGGGAAGGAGTGCATTTGTGAAAATCCATTTTTAATGAGCATCTGTGCTATTTGAAGGCTACAGTCTTCTTGTTTGAAAGATTGATTAAGCTGTGGGAATACTGCCCTGAATCACATGTTACCGACACATACTAAATGAACAATAATCTTAGAGAATCTGATATAAACCACATCTTTTAATAAATTCCAAACCTTTTTTCTAGCAATTAAGATGTTTATTCAACTGAACAGACATTGCCAGTGAGATGACAATTATTAAAAACAGGAAGCGATATTTAGAACTTAACTGGCTTTATTATTAAACAGGCATGAACAAAATGTCTGCTATAAAAAGACACTGACGTTAGGTAAATGCATACTGGTGTTGAGGAAGTTAGTACAAATCTTAACCGGTCTCCAAACAAAGGATTTGGCTTTGTTTAAAGCAACAAGAAACAAAGAGCCCACATACATTTTGAAAATTACTTATTTTGATAGTCCCTTTAACACATTCGGTCAATGTAACACATTGTAGAAGTTATTCTGTGTGAAGCCGCGTCCTGATCAGGGCTGATTTCACATGTCTATAGACTGATTCGGACTGCCAAGTCTTTCCACTTTTCTATCAGGCTTTCTATTCTACTCTTAAGCTGTGTCCAAAATGGCCAACTTCCTATTTTATTTGGTTTTTAATGTAACATTAAATACATTTTATTAGGTACATTAGATTTATGAAGATACAGTTCTTTTTAAGAATTGGAGAAAACAACAACAGATATACAGTATTAAACTACAAACAGAAGTCAGTCTAAAAACCACTTCAATGGTACAAAAATCTGAATCAAGCTTGAGTGAGGAATGAAACTAGCAAAACTAGCACACCTACACAGTCACTGGATGTTACACCGATAAAGAAAATCAGTCAACTTTGACCAGTTGTTATGATTTACAAGGGTATTATTTATTTATTTATAAACCCTTGTCTTTACTAAAATATCTGCTTACATGACATGTTTCTTTCTTTATAGTGTCTATCTCAGTATAGGCCTGGATAGTGTAGGCCTGTCACAATACGGATCTTGACATGTAATTATTAGCCTCGGAATTTATTTTGAAAATGTTCTTGTTTTGATATAATTGTTAACTAATACAACAATAAAAGCAGTTAAACTACAGATACACAGTGTTTACACTTTCAGGTTTTCTATTCACAAACACAAGTGCTCACATTTAAAGATGATTTTAACTAATAAACCGATAATGCAACATCATGTAACTATTCCCTAGTTAAATAAATCCACAGCTTCCATTCAGTATCTCTCTTCTTAGATTAGTTGTGCTTCCTGTTGATTTGAACGTAAAACTTTGTCTCTGGATCTTTTTCCTGTCAAACAGTGCGTTGTTTTCCACAGCACACAGAAACATTTTCTATTGGCTCCAAATAATTTGTTTATTGATGTTTATTATTGATCTTTGTAATATGGTGCTTTCAGATATGGATAACCCTCCAATCTGGTCACTTTCTCTTTTAAAGTAAAATGGTAATGAACTGGGGTACATAGATCTGTCATTCACTGACTTGGATGAGGGTGTACTATAGAGGTCAGGAAATGTCAGTCTGGTTTGGGTCCCTCACACAGTGTGGGATCTGCTGATTGCCTCAGTTTCTGGCCTGTTAAGCTTACTGGTGTTACTGGATCTCTGAGCCACATTTGACACTGTTGACCACTATATTGTGATTGGGCAGGCCACCGGCTAGCATCCATCGGCCTCTCTGGCACACTCCTCACATTGTTTCACTCCTATCTTTCCAACCATTCCTAATTCGTTTAACTTATCAGTGTAAATCAAAACCTCATCCTATCTCCTCTGGAGTTCTTCAGGGCTTGGTGTTGGGTTTTTTTCATTTACATTCACCCGATTGGTTCTATCATGGCAAAAATTGGTCCACAAGTCTATTTCTTCCAAACCCTCACATTCTTCAACACTCCCAGCATGTGTTGAGTCTGTGTCTTATTGAGCTAAAATATTTGTTTTCCTCAATTTTTCTCAAACCCAACATTATACATTGTTAACCCTGATGTAAGCGGGTAACCCACAGCTTTGCACCTGTCCTTATTACTGCATCATGAATAAATATTGCTCCATTTCATTTAATTTTTTCAGAAGATTTCACCTGAGATACCACCTAAAGATGAGTGGGCCTGATGACAAACTAAAACTAAACTAAAAAAGGATTGGAACCACCCCAGGGTGACAATATATATGAGCGAAAGTCAGGAAAACAGGATTTCTACCTGGCAACTCTCATAAGAGTTTTAGCAGATTGTTGACTTTGGTTTAGACTAAAACCGATGACGTCTTTCTATGACATCTTAAAACATTGCAGCAAAGATTTGTTCAGCTAAACCTGAACCCTTCACAGAGATAACATGGCAGCTAATGATAAGTAAGATGCTAACTCCCTGCAGTAGAACAGTTAACATGACAGTTCTTTCAGATCTTCATTAAAAACAAGTATGAGTTAAGCTTGAAGTCTATCTTGAATGTACAGTGCACATGATTGAAAACATGATTTAACCTCTCTCAGTTTAACCTTTTATCATTTTGTTAGGGTATTTTCTGCAAAACTTTACCTTTTAACTGTGATCTATTTAGCTCTTATTATTTACTGTAATGTCTAGAAAACTTTGTTGTGATTTTTTTCTAAATTAAATACAGATGAGAATTAAACAAAAATACTCTGTAAATCACTTCCAATTTACATTGTTTACATATGATAGAATGTCTAAAAGGCGCTATTAAAATAAAGCATTACCCACATCTCTATCTCTAAAAAGGAATTAATAATAGCATGCAGTGGAATAGTTTCAAGTCAGAAATAGCCAGTCAAATGCTGAAGGAAGAAGAGGAAAGCATGAGTGTCTCCAGACCAGTAGTTGTAAACCCCAATCACGGTAGTATCATCCACAGAAGGGTCTTTTAAAAGAAAAAGAACTCTGGTTATTGCAGTGACGTGCTGTTGGGGATAGGAATTGTGATCATCTTGGCTACTTCTGCTCCCGTTGTTTCTGAAAGAGATGACATTATATTATACATTATATATAGGAAGCACTACTGTACATCACACTGGCAATATAACTGATAGGGGGCTCTCATGGTTTTAACTAAGAACCATCTCTGTAATTGCTTAGCAACAAGCAATTAAGGCGGTATTGCTAGGATACCATTCTAGAGCACAAGCAGATACAGAGAATGGAGAGTTTTGGAGAACAATAATGCAATGGACAATTTGACTTTTAACTGAAGGATTTTTACATTTACAGAACTCGTCTCGGGGCATTGATTCCAACTACCCAAGAAACATTGGTCAGACGTCGACGTTGAAAGCATGGTCAGATCTGGTTGAAACGTGAATTCAAATTAGTCCAAATTTGGTCCGAGCGCAACATGGAGCTCATGTCTAAAGAGTCCTGGATGGATGCTCCAAATTTAAAAGCAAATACAAATGTTTATGCTCGTGTGTTTATGGAGCTGTGTATATTGATGTTATTTTATGTTTTATGATCGTTAGTTACCCAGCACATGATGTTCCTACTTCAACAGATCCGGTCGAAAACGACCTGCCATCAAATTAACCAACAAAAAAAATCAACGCTTCAGAAAATGTATTCAAAATGCTTTAATGTTGTATAAATAGCTGTTGTTTTACAGTTTTGGAGATTTTAAACAGCTTTCATCTAAAAAATAGATAACATAACAGAGGGAAGTTTGTTATTATTATCTTAAATGTTATATTTAATATTATATAATTTAATATTTAAACTTGGGAGTTATATACGTCCTAAGTTTGCAATTTGCAAAAAGAGGTTGTCAGGTTTTCTTGTGTTCCCTGTGTTGTTTCTTAATGCTTCTCTTGTCAATTTAAAGGATTCAAATTTCCGACTCACTTTTTTTTCAGTAATTTTTCTTTATGTACAAATTCATCTCCACTGCTGCTCCTGTTTCCTTAGACTTGTTGGGTCTGTATCCCTATTAAATCTTTAAATGCCTCTTTTACTTTTAATAAATGAAAGCATTACTCAAACTGGAAAAAGTAAAACAAAAATGAATCAACCTAGTATCTGTTTCCATGGCAGAAGCAAGCTTCCAGTTGCAAGAAATACTCTGTTACAGTTTTCAAATATATTATATGAAAACAGTTCAGCTTTAATATTGAGTAATCAATGCCATGCAATTTGATGCACACACATGCTCCTCACCTCATCTCTAGGTTTGTCGTCCTTCATTTTCTTCCTGGTCATGTGACCTCTAAAACCAGCTTGAATCTTCGCTGCAGCCTTGTTTGCAGCTGGATCGTCTAGGGGAATGTCCATGATGTCCTCATCTTGTGGCTGAGTGCATCCTTCCTGCAGATCAAATAGTGGAAGTTACAGTTACAGTATTTTAGCTCAGACTACAAAAAAGGGAACAGTTACACACATACACTGAAGTGCCACCAAACTTTCACAGACTGCAATGGGGAAACTGTGTCAATCAAAATCCAGGTGTAAAACAACAGCAGTTTGAAGAACTGTTATCTAATCAACAGTAAAACAAGAGGTCACGAAAATAAATAGAAAGACACATTGTCCTTTAAAGATTTTGTGCACACTTAGTGTATAGTAGTCTATTTTAAGTTTCACATGAGAACCAATTTATAATCCCATACCTCCTCATCAAGGATCTTTTTTTTTGAAGAGGGTTTGTTAAAATTATTCAATTTTGTCCAGTCATTTATTTTATAATCCTAAAAAGAAGATTCATTCAAACTGCATCTTCATGTCCTTTGGTACATTAGTTTGATTGATGTCTTGTGCTGTAAATTATTCCACCTCATTATCATTCACTCACCCGTTGTCTAAGATCACATCTCTGTCTCTTTAGAGTCTTCTTAGTTTGTTAAAGACTTCTTATTCAATTTGTGTATGGGGGCAAGGTCCAGTGAAAATGGCCTCCCTTGGCCACAAGCCAAGTGAGGAACAAGAGGGACAGAAGGAACACAGCGTTACACCCTTTAGAGATAAATTTCTCTGAAGTTTCTGCTCTTTGGAAATTTAGATTGGCCATTCATACCTGAGTATTACAGCTCAACTTTTATTCTCAGTGAGTGAAATGTGACACAGTTAGCCAGAGCTAACACTTTTGCTAACGGAGGGTTCTGAAAGCAGTAAGAAGGCTTCAGATACTCTAGAGAATCATAAATTTGATAGAAAACCTTTTGATTCTGTTGTCCCTTCTGAATATGAACCATGTGCAATATATTTCACATCCCAAATAGCTGGCTCCACCCACTGCCATTAAAATAGGGTCCCTCAACATGTTCTGACACCTGTTTATCCAAGAAATTCTAACTGAAACAATTATTTGCTTATAGAGGGTTTTATGCTGCTTCCTGGGATCAATATTACCACTTAATAAAAGGGTTTCATTGAAATACAAAAAAAACTTGCCAGAGGTTAAAAACAATCCTCAACAGCCTTCATGACAGGTACATACAGACAGAAGTCTACTTTTGCTTTTAAATTGATATTAAGATGAAGCAAACTGATATCTATTTTTAATCCTTAATCCTTGTTTGAAGTTGGTGAAGTAATGTTGTAGCCTTTGGAAAAACTCTAAAGTCTGTACCAACTACAAGGGAAGTATTTATTAAAGCAAGCATTAACAAGATAATCTTTATTTCTTTCAAATATTTTTCATTCTGTTATCTATTCATCCTCCATACTTTTAATTAGAGCCACCAAGGTCTTTGAGCCAATCCAAGTGCTTTTTGGGAAACACTTGGACTAATTGTCCATTGATTTCATTTTCATATTCCATTTTATCCTCCTCTTTAGCTCATACAAGTTTGTGTGGGCGGCAGGTTTGATGGAAAAGTGGCACAGTGGTGGAGTTTGTTGTCGTCTAACCAGAGAATTTGTGGTTTGATCCCCACCAGGTCCATTCTGATGTTGTTGTCCAAGTGTCCAAGCCACTTCCCCTGCATTGCCCTGTATGGATGTTTGTGACTGATGGGGTGTGTTTGGTGGTGGGTCAGAATGTCATTCGCGTCCTGTTAGACTGCCCCAGGGCAGCTACCAAAGATAGCTTATCACCACCAGGGGGTGAGTGAGTGAGTGAGTGAACAAAGCATCTTTGAGCATCTGGAAAAGGACTGTATAAATTGAAGGCATTATTCCTCTTCCAGTTGGACTCGATCATGAGTGGTGGTCTCTGCTAAGCTTCAAGTCAATTGATTAGACGAGTGAATTTGGCTTTTTATTGTTTTGAATCTTTGCATTTTCAGAAATAATTATAGTCAACAACCTTACTATGTTGTCTTTAACAGTGACTCTGGTAAAGTTTATTGAAAAGAGCATAATTTTTCCATTAATCCTGTATTTGCTACTGTGAAGATATTTTTTTATGATCTGGATGTCTTCTATTTCTCGCATCTGTGTCACACAGATCTTCACATTTACTGATACACACTGTTGTTAGAGCCAAACAGAATCACATTTCCTGGACTATACTTTCCCTCATCACTCAGTAATTACTTCCACATGTCAATTATTAGAGGTTCCTTATGCAATTACTTTGCTGCCATTCGAAACCCTCTCTTTTTTATTGCAGATGTTTAATTCCTACCTGATGACAAAGTGTCATCAAAACAGCTTGGGCAGTATTGGTTCAGAATTTTAATTTTAATTAGATGGACACTACAAATATTGTAAGCAGGCACAGATTCCAATCTGATTGGAAAGATTAATTAGGACAAAGTGAATGAGCCGCTTACTTCACACGTGTTTCTGAAAATAACAAGTGGAGTGATGTACAAGGACTGTTTAGGCCTTACAAAGGGTTTTAACAAGCATATAATATAGCGTCTTGTGTACCGGAGCATTTCTGTTTCACGTTAATCAGCGTGTAAATACAGATGGATACTATGCATGCACACCGCGCTCATCTCCAGTGAAAAACTAAAACTGCTAATGAGCTTGAGAAAAAAACATCCTGGTGAGCAAAACTATGACATCTTTTAGTTCAGGACCAGAATGGTTGTCTCTCCTCAGCTCCCCCTCAGAGCTCATTTTACACTTGCATTCAACTCTGTCCATATAGATTATTTTGGTTATAGAAGAGCTCCACTGTATGAGAGATTTTTTTCAACAGTTTTGTTTTGTAAATATCACCTGTTTAGTGATACCAGATTTGTCTCTAGCGCTCCACAAATCAAGATGGATTTTTTGCTTGTCCCTTCCAGCGGCTGCTACATCTCGGTCAAGAGAGTCAAAAAATAAGAAAGTCTTTATAACAGACTGAAAATGAAAATACAGATACAGCTGAACACCTCTAGAGGCTCCGAAGAAGCACCTAAGGGTTTATAGGCTTTCCCATGAGGTCATCCAACCCTAAAAAAGCTGTTAAATTAGTCATGCTACAGCATCTGGTTCTGGATTGCTATTCAACGCTACATATAAGTGTTATATTCAAAGAAAAAACAAGACCAGTCAATCAATGAGCCTGATGTGGAATTTCTCGAAGAAAGACGGCAAATCAATTTGCAAGATTCAAGTCAACCATCTGTCTCATCAGCCACAGCCTCATCTACAAATAACGATTGCTGTTTCGAGAAAGTTCTGAACCCTCCCACAAACACACACAACTCAATCCCACGCACAGGATGTAACAGACTGATTGCTCTTACAGCCAAATAAGTCTATGCCAATACAAAATATGAAAATTTCTGCTTATCCATATATATTATTTATATAAAATGTATATATTAACATTACCTAACTAATAGTTATACTATTTGATGTACAAATATGTACATCACAACATATTTTATCAAGTTTATACAAGAAAAAGATTGGTTTCTTGCAGTAAATAATGTGGAAATATTTACAAAATGCTTCTGTTTGAGTTTGTAAATCTGAACTGATCAAGAATTTAAGTCTCGTCTTCCAGCAGTGCCTCCTCAGGGACCCTTTTAAACACTCCTCTATCACACACTAGCCTCAACAACATCTGGATGGCTTTGATAAGTGACTGATAATTCAATGTTATTCTACTGAAAACATTTAAACAGAATTAAAATCACAGTTTCAGTAAATGTGAGCACAATCTGGGATTCATTTAATTGAGAGAGTTTTAAGATGATTAACGTCCACCTCTTCGTTAAATCCTTTTATCAACACTCACTTGGATTATTGCTGAATTTAGCTGATTAACTTGACTTGGTTAACACAATGTTGTTTTTGTATATTGCTGTGTGCGTTTTCTATTCTATTTTATGTCCAGTAACATGAAACCAGAAATAAGAACCATTATGAGCCTGCCATTTTCTTTGAATGCTTGCACATGGAAGACTTGTCTAAACCATTGGATAAATGAGTGTTTCCGTGGTTTGTTAATTAATATGACTATGAAAATTAGAAGTGTTCAACATCAGGGCGGCAATTGTTCATTCTATATGTAGAAATAAATAATAATGTAAAACTTCTAAATTCACGTTATTATGTGCTAAAATGGATGAAAATATATGAAATAAATGTCTCTTAAAATAAAAATGTTTCTAATAATTTAATTAATCTCTTTTATTTGAAGCAGAATTGTTTTTTTCTTGAAGTTGGAAAAATTTTAGTTTGTGAATTGAAATTGCGTTTTACTGATCTCTACTGTCTGCTGACCAATTTAAGATTTTTGGCTTAATCTGTTCTTGGACGTGGTGATTTAAAAAAAGAAGAAAAGTTCTCTCCTTAATTTAAAAAATTCATTACAATGATATTATATTCGTGTAAGATATGAAATCTATATTTTTATTATAAAACATTCCTTTCACAAAGATTTGCTGCATTACATGCATGAAGAAAAGTAAGCACTCACATTTCGACAGTCCATTGCCTCCGAAGATGGCAGCTTTGTAAAGCTTCAGAAATGTTTTCCAGTAAATCTGAGAGAAGGATGCTGCTGGTCTCTACCGTGAGGGAGTTTGGGTACTCTCTGGATGTGCTGCTCCTCGGACTGTCAGCGCTTCAACTGAACGGACCAATCAGGGAGCGCGAAACACCTTTCGTCACTGACAGTCGGAAATTGTTCAACCATTTAAGCATGATTTATACTTTTGCATCAACTACTAGACGAATTGCCCTCTGCGTTGTCTGCGTACTGACGCGGACCTCAAGCTGACCCTTTTGCGAAGCTCGACGTGCGAAAAAAATTGTAACTTCGCGAAAGTCGTGTCAAGGCTTCTCAGACCACGAGCTCAGGGATTGGGCGAAGCGGAGCAGCCCTCTCTCTTTCTGGGCTTGCGCTCCGTGTTAATCGCTCGATAACGAAATACAATTTTGGCGATTATGTAAATAACCTTCCTTTGTTCTCTGTGCTTAGTTTTAGCTAGCTAGAAGTTAGCATGGTCATCACACCATGCTATTATATTGATCAGTTTAGAGACACAGCTTCCACAGCAACAGCGGAAGTTTGTAATAAGTTATATTGAAACGATTTATTGTAAGGTAAAAAATAATGCTTTGTTTACAAATGGGTGCGCGCGTAGCTTTCGCAGAGAGCAATTCGTCGAGCTGACGTAGAAGTAGATCAGAATAAATCAGGCTGAACGAGTACACCACCCGCTTTCCAACTCCACCCACATAGTTAGCGCAAGAAGATTGAAATAAATAAATGAAGGAAGGACACCTTGAAGTGAATATAACATAAATAAATAAATACAAACATTTAATGTACTAAGGACTGTTTAAAATACCTTTATTAAAGGTTACATGAGATTTTACGAGCTGATTAGAACTGGTGTATTGCTCTTCGAATAATTTCTAGACATAGATTGTAAGATATAGAGTTGTGAATTGTATCTAATCAGCGATAAAAATTATAAATATTTTTTTAAATCATAAAAAAAACATTTGCAAGACTTAAAAACACTGTCCATTTGCTGCTGAGATAAATATATTGCATTAGAGACAGCCATTATCATTTTTTTCCAGTGTCAAATGCATCTCAACACACAAAAAACGTGTGAAATTGTTTCTTTGGAAGATACAAAACAGTCTCTAAAAGAACTTAATACCACATTCAGCAATATTGTCTGTACTTGCATCAGTCACAGGTAGACTCAAGAGACATGGATAGGCTCTAGTGCAAAAGCACTTCTTAAACAAAGGTCAAAAGAAAGGCTTAGTAGGCTGCCCTGTCCAAATAAAATACAAACATAATGATCATTGCAACTTTTAATGGCCTTCTAAACAGGTTGTTTTTCATATTCAACAACTCCATCGCTCTCCATAGGTTAGTTAGTCTATTACTTTCATATACAAGGTAAATTTCAAACAGAAAAGAATGGAAATTGTTAAACACTATTTAAAATAAAGAACCATATTCTAATTAAATAACAACTACTGAAAAATACTTAAAAGGTCTAGTAGAACAAAGGGGTTCCTTGATTAAATTTGTAAGAATCCTCAAATTATTGTATAACTCTTCCAAAAATATTAAGAGACCACCACTGCAACCCAAAGAGTCCCTTCAACCCTGGAAAAAGTTACTTATAAATAGCATATTTTTGGTTTAAAAATATAATGTTGTTATTGACCAAATTTGGAAATTTATCATACAAATGTATTTTAAGTAATTATATAATCTCTCATTTTCATTTAGATTCCAACAGGGAAAATTTCACAACGCTATTATCTAGAGCTGGTGATCTCTCAAAGAAACGCAGCATGACATAAATAGCAGGGCAAGCATGGGACGCCGAAGGGCTGCATTGACTTTGAGGAGGAGGAGCAGTTCAAATCCTCCGTGCAAACATATTCAGCTGTGTTGAACTGAAATGGTCAAACACCAATCGAAAACGTCCTTAAATTTAAGTTGAAGCTTGAACACATGTTTCTACAATTAAGTACAGATTCTAGCAAGTTAATTGATTTCAACATACAGATATTTATAACCGCATTTAGCTATACAATAAAATAGTCAAAAAGGCAATAAAACCTTGGAAAACGAGGGAGCATGGTTATTAAAAAAAAGGAAGAGATGGTAATTGGTAAAATTAGAGCAAGCACAGATTTAACAGGATTGCTGAAAAGCCTCAATTAATGTGAAAGGTTTACAAAACAAAATAAACAAACACTACATTAGGTGCTAAACGAATGGGTAACATATTTCAAAAATTGGGGAGAAGTCATCAAATAGCAAAACACAATATTATCAAAACCCATTTAGTCATTAAACAGCTCTCAAGAATACTAGAGTAGGAAAGTTCATACACACTTCCCCAAAACTAGATTGAGATACCTTAGAAAAAAAGTTCATGTTGACCTTACAGAAAAATAACTAAAATATATTGCACACACACACACACAACACGATCAACTATGAATATCAAGCAATTTATTCTTTGATACCATACAACAATTTTACCTTTTTCATTTAATACATTGTTGCTTCATTCAGAACAGGCGATATATACACTTAAAAAGAACACAAACACTGAAAATATTGCATTTTATTTCCAATCTTGAGCATCTTTTAACCAAGGACCGTAATGGGGCCAAGCATCATAGTGTTGGACTCTGCAAGAAAACAGATATTAAATTCAGCTAAGCTCATAGCAATCATACCAGAGACTGTCAAAAAGTTGAGACCTTGGAATGTGTAATGTATAGCAGGTTTTCATTTCAGTCAAAGAGGAAAAGTCAAGAGTTTTAAATCTCTGCATTTTTAAATTCATTTGACTAAATGGGTTGCTTTGCATTTAGGTGGTAAGTTCCAAAAAAAACTCTTCGTTAAGAAAAAAAAAAGGTAATAAAAAAAATATAAGTGTATAAAATGTCATGAAACCCTTTCAAAGTCTTAAAGACTTGCCTCTCTTAACTCGTTTTGACGATAACCTCCATTTGCTGACTGGACTTTGGTCGCGGGCCTCACAAGTGCTGTCACAGCAAGCACAAACCTCATCCTTGCCGTCCACACTGTACCACCTTTGGAGGGAGGAGTAGATTTGTTACAGAAAACATTTGCTAAAACATTATTTCACAAGATCATGAAATGTTTCCCCACGTTCTCAGGATGAGCGTACATCTCCAAATAAACTAAACCATTTATGCTTTAACAACTACTAAAGACATTCAACTTCAACAATACGACAAAATAGATACATGTTTTTCATATAGCATTGACAAAGAACTACATTGTATTGTTTTTTTATTGTCATTTACAATTAGTTTTTTTTTTCTGAAGCACATCCCTGTTTTATGTTTTTGCAAAAAAACAAATATTTTTTTTTATACAGTACTAACAAATCTTAAGTAAATATATCTCATTGCACCTCAATGTATACTCTCATTGGAGTAAATGTAAAGGTGTAATTTGATTTCTGCAGCAGTCCCCATTCACTCTTCTGAGATTGACTTAGACCCTGTATGATCACTCAAATCCATTCGTAAATCTAAGACATTTACAAGTGCCACTTCAGTCATGACACTTTTGAGAAAATGAAAGGAATATTAAGATCAGTCATAAGTTTGAGAACAAATTAAGCTTAAGATGGTTTTGGAAAAAAACAGCCCTGGTCTGTCCTAGTCTAGGGCATTTATTTTTAATCTAGAGGTGAATTTCAGACTATGGTTAAATAGCAAATGAGATCAGATTTTAGTGCTTCAATCATTTAACACCCAATATTTCCAGCAAATACAAACTACTATTTCAATGACACCAATCCTACAGCCATGAAATTCAAACTACATCATGGCTCCACCAATTGGTGGTTAGCCCTCCTCTGCCTTAAAAAAATATTCATCAGCCTGTAACCCCCTGCCCCAGTCATTGATTGATTCTGATTTTATGTATTGAAGGATTTCTTTAAATGCTCCAAATCTACAATTCTCAAAGCTGGCCACAAAATGCATTCATTTTTATGACGTTTGTGGAGGGATATACAATTCACATAATACAATAATACAATTCTATTATGAGAAGCTGCGATAGACTTTGATGGTGTAACAAATTGCATATTGTCTCTCCCCTAATGTAAGTCGCTTTGGACAAAAGCGTCTGCCAAATGCATAAATGTAAATGTAAATGGATATGGATGAATTTTAAGAAAGAAACCAGAAG
This sequence comes from Danionella dracula, assembly GCA_900490495.1. Lineage (NCBI taxonomy): Eukaryota > Metazoa > Chordata > Actinopteri > Cypriniformes > Danionidae > Danionella > Danionella dracula. Next base: position 13,620,587 of record UELW01000522.1, read on the forward strand.
CGCAACAACTGCTTTCCTGGAGCAGAGACTTTTACAGTCTTCAACTTGTTTGACAATGATAGAAATTTTTGTGAAAGAACAACATTTTAGGTAAGGAATTGAACATGAAGACAAGTTAACAAAGAAATGTAGAATAAAAGATAAATACGCCCCACCCAATTTAAGTTCACTCACCTGTTTCCAAGATAAGAGCATGCCTTGTTTATTTTACTGACTTCCATTTCGGCAATTTTCAACTCGCATATGATATAGATCTAGAAGAGAAAACTTAAAATAGTCAGATTTTTCCCTTCCAAAGCGCTCAGCAATATTCAACTGAAGTATTTTAACATTTCAACATTAGGTTGAATTAGTCGTAACACGTCGTTAAAGACAGATTTGGAAGAAACATCCTAAATGTCAAGACTATAAAAAAAATAACTATAATGGAACTGTAGGCAGGGATACAGGGCATTGCATTTTGAATTACAACACAAGCATTGGCGTGCTAATCCAGAGTCAGCTTGAGGATCTGAGACCAATTTAGTTTTGACAAATTGTTTCAGAGATTAGCCAAATTTCCCATATTCCATATCTCCACCCCACTAGGGGCACTGTGGTAAAAATGTGTGTACAAAGCCTTGAAGACATTTTAGTAAACGGCTCAAAATGTTAAAAAAAAAATTAGATTTGACTTAACAACTAGTAATATCTAACTTTTGTAAACCTTTGTATGACCAATACTGGAAGTTAAGAGGAATACAATAAAAAAAAAGAAGGCGACAAGAACACAATACAACAGTAAACCTTTTCTCCTTTATATTATACGTTAAAAAAAATCTTAATGAGTGTGTGCGTCCCTTGTAAACAATTGCAAAGAAAAATGACCTCCACCCCACACGATCCATGCAAGCTTTTTGGGTACTCACAGTATTGCGGTGGTCTTCACTAAACCGGAACGCATCCAGCTGCATCTGAAGTACATTATTTTGCTTCCTGGGCAAGAAGCGAGCACTGGATTTGGACTCTTTCGAGTCAAGGAGACATCTACAGCACAAAGGATATATTTCGAGGATATGTACAAACAAATACAATGTGAAAATCAGTTATGCTGTTTAAAAAAAAAAAAATAGTCACACAATTCAAAACATGAGGAGCACAGTAAAGTAAAGATGGAGTTAAACGATCTAATTGAAGTGCAATAATTTGATTAGGTTGTGAATGAAGTTAAGTTCCAAAAAAAGCTGCTCATGCTAATCAAGATTAATGACATGTTTTATATTAATGACTTGGTGTAAGCTAGCAGAAACATTGTAAAAAAAAATAAAAAAATCTCAAATGCCTTCTGCTCAGAGAGCACTATGTTTCAGTCAGTCAAATGTGTTCTGCTCTCCATAGCGTCCCCTACTGAAAAAAAAAAAAACAAAAACCCTTGGCTTGATCCAAACCATCTAGAATCAGTGTGAATTAACCCTTGTGTATGTGACCAATGACAACTAGCTACAAAAACAGTTTGAGGGATTAAAAACAATCTCTATATATTTAAGAGAACTACCATTTCCAATAAACATACAGAATTGACAATACCAGTCAAAAGTATTTACAGTAGTTGCAATGAATGTCAATTAAATAGTCACAAATATTATTAGAGCAACAAAGCAGTTCAAAATACTCATCTGATTAATAGTAATCAAAATAATAATAATAATCAAAGTTCAGTGATAATTAAAGTCGAATTTCAGGGATGCCCTACTCTTTAACTGGAGCTTGTTAAAGAGGACAGCAACAGCAGTAATCACATCGCGTTTCTCCAAAATGCTTGCTTCATAAGGATACTAAATTTAATACTCATCACGAGAAGCAAGAGAATCAGAGCTTGCTTGATTATTCCATTAATGCTGGATCAGAATCTTCTGTACAGCAATGCTAGCATGTACTTCATGATCTTGTATTAAAAGTTCAGCCATACGAAACGTCCATAATAAACAGTTTTGAAAATGTATAAATTTATCTACAAAGTCACCAAGGTTGCAACATTGACAAGTCCTAAAAATGTAAGGTTTGCTTAAACTGACCATCTTTAAGTCTGGTTGTTTAAGTTGACCAATCACAACTCAAAGTACACTAGTAATTTGGAAAAAGACCACTCAATATAGCTCACCTTACAGAGACTCATTTTACAATAAGTGAACCCACAAGAGCACCTGACCCGTGTGTCCACCCCCTCGAAACGTCCACTTCTGACTTCTAACATTAAACAAATGTGCGTAAAATTGATTGTGCTCTGGGACATCCATAATATAAATGGGATATCCAAAAACCACAGCGCAAAAGATTTTGTTTACACAATAATAAATAGGTTCTTCTAATGTCTTTATGCATGCAAGTGATGGTTTAAATAGCACATTTAATAACTCAGTGCCCAAAAAACAACAATCCCAACTGACCCATGGTTCTGAATAAACATGTAGTGGGGCATTGATGCAGCATTAGGCTCCAGAGAGACCACACATCTGTCCATTACCAATCTGAAGGGAGCATGGTTGGACATCAGAAAAGAGGCCTGAATATTCATCACTTCTCCAAGAAGATACACACTGGAAAATCTTTTCGCAGTCCAATCATCTAAAACAACAAAACAAAAAGAAGCAAGTTTACAGATCAATAAAAAAAACCAAGCTCCTCCTTTTCTACATTAACTTACCATTCATCAGATGAAAGGAGAAGCGAATTAATTCCATCGCTGATCGGATCGTTGTGGAGGGATCCCAAGAAGGATTCATGTCAACACTGCTGACAAAGTGGGACCTGAGATGCAGCAAAGCAAAGGTCATAAACCAGCAAACAAAGGTTCTACTTCTGAAATCCCCAAAGGCAGTTCAAACCTTTTGTAGTGACATTCAACAGGAATGGAAGCACTGCTTGCCCTTGCAATACCCAAGCTGTTCCTCATAGGTGTGTAGATCAAGTAGTTGGAGTATACCAAGCGATCACCTTCAACCTAATAACAATATATAAAAAAAACTTGTTTTAAATGCAGGATTCCAAAACTCATTAAGCTTGTTTGCAGAGTCCCCGAGTGAATCTGATAAAAATGTGGCACTCTCTGAGAGCTCTCCTGAAAGGTAGGTGAATCTGCAGGTTAGAGGAAATTGAATTGAATTTAATTTGGAATTGTTCGTTTGGCATGTTATGAGAATCTGTTTTAATAACACGTCACTTTTTTTTTTAAGTTACAGCAAGCAAATGGCACCCTCTTATCCTTTTATGTCAGAAATGTATTGACATGACCCTTTAGGTAGCTGTAGGTGTGTTTAGATACTTTTGAAATGCATGATAGCACCTTCTGAATACTCTTAGTGCAACTTCATAATCAGTCAAAAGAGTGACTTGTTCATTTGAGTCAAGCCTCAGCGGTTTGTAGCAGGGGCCCTGAGCTGGATTTAACCCTCAAATTAGGACACAACAGCGGCCACGCGCTTACCATTCACCAAACCTCAAAGCAACCCCCTCAAACCTCCACTTAAAGTTAACATACCGTAAACTTGGATCCGCATTGGTGTAGGTCAGCCTTAATGATGAACTCGGTTTCGCTATACTGAGAGGCTGCGCAACTCTCTGGGGGCCAGCCTAGGCTCAGCTCCTCCGCAGACACCTGACGGCCATTAGAGAGAAGATCCGCGCTAACGAGTACGATCATGCTAGTCTCGGTACACAGAACTTGCACAGGCTCAGCTCTGCTGGGGGACATTCCCGATGTACCAGAAGTTGAATCCTCGTTTTGTAAAGACAAACTTTTGTACTGTCTTGAATCTGGGCCCATCATTGGGCCCTCTTTTAAAGTACGAATGGCGTCTATAATGCAAACGCCTAACATAAAAATTGTCACAAGTAACGTTAACGTTAGGTAACTGCTCTGCATTGTCGTGTCTTAACAGAATACGCCAAGAAGCAATGAAAGACTTTGGAGATGGCTATTTATTAAAGTTAATTACCCAGTTGTCGTCAAATTAATTTGAAGAGGAAACACTGATTGGTTGCAGCAGTTTTGGGGTCCAAATATGAGACTCGAGCGGCATCTCCTGGATGAACATGTTCATTGCAATATTTGCGCCCTAATGACATCAATGAAACTATTAAATAGTAGTATTTTCCTCAATGTTTGGAATATAATTTAAATACTTTGAAGACGTTATACTGGGTTTCAACAAAGTAGGTGAAACATTCAAAACGTTTTGAACAGTTGTTCCACAGCGGGATTCTACGTCAAGAAAGACACATAAAATATATGCCTGCTCGCATTGTTTAATGTGCAGTGAAATTTATTAAATCTAAATATTTTATCCATGATTCATTTTTCTATAGTATTGATTTGAATGTGACTCGAAAACGTGCCTTTTGTTTACAAATATATTTGTGAGCGTGTGTTGGACTTTTAGACTTGTTCCAGGACCTGCAAGCAAATTCAAAATGGCGGATTTTCGGAAAAACGAGTCGGAGCCAAACAGGATCTATCAAGTATAAACATTAAAACAATCACTATATAAAAGGGAAGAACCAGCCGCAGAAATACTCATCAAGTGTTTCGTTAAATAAAGAAGTTGTTACTTTTATTCGTTTTTTAAAAGATCGTTTTAACACAAAGGCATCCAATATTTTAAGGTAAGAAAGACATGCTGTTCACCTCTTTATTTAAATACAAGGAAATTTAAAAAGATATACGCTTAAAAATCTGTTTTCAACACAGTTGGGGTTGTAAATAATGATATCAATGTGTCTCAAGAAACAATAATATTTGCAGACACAACCTTTTAAACCCTTTTTTATTTTTGTAAGGTTACTGATATGACTTAAAGAAGTGATTTCGGGTTCAATTAAATTACTGACCGAATTAGACTCAATGAACATTTTGGTAATCTACCTTAATGCAAAATAACTATGCTTCTCTGTAGCTTTGTAGTTTTTATTAAATGTGAATTAACGTTGCCGTCACCAGAAGTAAGTCACGCTGTAATTCTTTAAGCAGAACTTTGACACATAAACTCTTTAGTAGTCTAACAACGAGCGTTTATTTATTTTTTTTTAACTAGTTAATGTAGCTTTCATTTTGTATGGCTATTGTTTCATTATGGTTTAGGTCAGCTAGAAATACAGTTTCGTAAAAGTTTATGCAAATCTATGAGAATCGAAATAATTGAATGTTTTACATGTTATACCGTATGACGTCACACACTTTAGAGAAGAGATATCCACATGTATTTATTTTTTTTTTACTTGCATAGAACTGCTCGATTTGACTTTCAAGAGAGTAGCTTGATGTGGCTAGTTGTAGATTTATTATTATTAGACTAAATATGTCTGTTTGTAAAATGTATTATTTCCCTCTGTTGCATTTGTCAGTGGACATGATTAAAACATATTAATATGATTCAAATTCAAGAATTTAACTTTTTTTACATTCATTTATATTTTTGTTAATCATAATTTAATATATTGTTATGTTTCTTTTTAAACCACCATAGCTACTGTACAGAGAATAACAATAGCTGTAGGTCTCTTAATTCATTGTTAATTTATAACGAGAATCATAAGGCACCACTTCACAAACCTAAATTGACACACAACAGGGCTGAAAGCAATGAAGATATTTAATACTTGAATATGATAAGGATTTTATTTCACTGGTTACTTTGTAGAGCCTAATGATTCAGTCAAACATTTTCAGTTGCCATATCCAAGGGCTGTTCTCTCTTGTAAACCATACACACATGGATAATGCTCAATTTTTAAATATAAAATTTAGAACTGTAAATCTAAAGTTTGTCATGTCTCAGCAACTGAGTAGTCAACTAACCGAGCGACTGTGACCAGACAATATGCTGGTCATCGTGTTTCATGAGTGTTCTGAATTTTCAAGCTTAAATAAGATTTTTCTTAAGATTATAGCTGCAGGTAAAAAATATTAAACATGACAATATTTACCCAAAGCACACCTCTCTGTTATCATCATCTCTATTTAAAATTCACAAAGAAACTGAAAGAAATTTGTGTAACATAGGTTGGTTGCCAAAAAAATATTGCAATAGTTGTATGTAGAAATATTTTCTTACATCTCTAATAGTACATGTATAAAGTCTATAGTAAAATATAAACACATTTTCTGGCAAATGTTGTGGAATATTTTTTCTTAGAAATTGGTTCGGAACATCCATTTTATTTAAGAAGTGCTGATTTTTATTTTTGGTTATCCTACAGTGTGAGGAATGGCGGAGGAGCGTAGGCAGAAGCTGTGTTCGGTGGTCTTACCCACTGAATCCATGAAGGCAATGGCGGAGTCTATGGGTGTAGGTTCCCTGCAGGAAGATAGCTGTCTCTCCCTCAGTGAGGAGGTTAGCTACAGGATCAAAGAGATTGCTCAGGTAAACTTTCTGCTTTATGGCTTCTTGTTGAATGTGGTTGTAAATTTTCCAAGTTCTACATTTTAAAAGCAGTGTAATGTGATTAGGCTGACTCAACTGATGAGAGTGAATGTCACTTTGGAATCTTGTTTGTACGGAGGAGGGTTTTAGTCAGATTTGATTGTGTTTGTATCATTGCATGAATTCAACCATGAGCTTGAGGAGAATGTAAAACAAGATGCTCTGTCCACTTTCAAAACCAGCATGCTGGATATAATAGAGAGATAAAATCATTAGATGTTTTTGAAATGTAAACATCTGCTTAATTTGACTACAAATGTTAGTGGTAAAGCCCATTTCATGGCCTTTTTAAATATATGATTTTAAGGATATTTGAAGTTAAACAGCGAGCTGTATACAGACCCCTATACAATGAAAATAGATCACTGACGCGGTCTCTGTTAATGTGATGCCTCCCACAGGACGCCATGAAGTTCATGCATCACGGAAAAAGACGTAAGCTTACAACGAGTGACATTGACCATGCCCTCAAACTAAAAAATGTGGAGGTGAGAACTGAGTACACCACAGCCTTTTAAAATTTCTTTGTAGGTCTGGTACCAATCTTTTCTTTGTTTTCTCAGCCACTGTATGGATTTCAGTCTCAAGAGTTCATCCCGTTTCGCTTCGCAAGTGGAGGGGGGAGAGAGTTGCACTTTTACGATGAAAAGGAAGTAGATCTTAGTGACATCATTAACACACCCCTGCCCAGAGTTCCTCTTGATGTTTCACTCAAAGGTAACATGATCAGAGAATTTTTTCAGTTCATTTTAAAATAGGATATTAGTTCATTTTTGTCCTTGATGGTAATATATGTATTAATTGAAACATTTGAAATAATAGTTGTATAAATGTAATCATGACACCAAATGACAATCCTTATGATGTAGAGTAATAAAACCCTCTTTAAATTGTGTTAGCAAGCTATTTCCACAGACTGTTATATGTTCAATCCTATGTGATCGCCCCCGCAAACACTTGCTTTGAAACTGTAACTGTAGAACTGTAAATCTAAAGTTTGTCATGTCTCAGCAACTGAGTAGTCAACTAACTGAGCGACTGTGACCAGACAAAATGCTTAAAACAAAAAGTTTAAATAAGATTTTTCTTAAGATTATAGCTGCAGGTAAAAAATATTAAACATGACAATATTTATCCAAAGCACACCTCTCTGTTATTATCATCTCTGTTTAAAATTCACAAAGAAACTGAAAGCAATTTGTGTAACATAGGTAGGTTGCCAACAAAATATTGCAATAGTTGTATGTAGAAACATTTTCTTACATCTCTAATACTACATGTATAAAGTCTCTAGTAAAATATGAACACGTTTTCTGGCAAATGTTGTGGAATATTTTTTATTAGAAATTGGTTCGGAACGTCTATTTTATTTAAGACGTGCTGGTTTCGATTCTGTTATATGTTCAATCCTATGTGATCATCCCCGCAAACACTTGCTTTGAAACTAGCTGCACAGCGCCGCAGAAACCCTCCATCGTCGCAGATTCTTGATACACAGCTCAAGCTTCAAATCAGTCAGAGCATAATTTTGATTCATTGATGACTTGAGTAATAAAAACAATTCGAAATTCAAGCTGCAAGCAGAAATGGAACAGTTTTCGCACCTTCTGCACTTTCATTTTTCTGCCACGACCGCTCGTTGTTTAAAAACATATTTGCTCCTAGACATATTGTCTCCTTTTGCAATTTTTTAAGAAAAAAATTAAGTGGGGCTATGAATGATTACATGTGCATTGTAATATGAATGTGTTCACACTTGGACTCTCAAGAGAATCTGAAAATCTTGGACAGATCGGACTATGTATGGCTAAGCTTTAACAAGTTCCTGTTTCAAGTCCAAATTTGCACATCCTTTGCTGTATCCAAAAAAAGCTTTTCAATTTAACACTGGACGTATGTTAAGATTCCTCTAACTGAGATTAAAAATAAACAAGTAAAATCTCTAGGAAGAGTTCATTAATCTATGAAGCCTATAATTTTTATAAAAGTGTAAAATAAACAGATTCTTGTCCAGTTTCTAAACTCGAGCCAATAGACATGTTGTCCTACACGTGTGACAAATTTTTTTAAACTGCCTTTTACACTACCCAAAATAGAAACGTACAACTGAAAAAAAAACATGTTGTAAATGTTTGTCACTAGGTGGCACTATAACTTATAGTGTTTGTTGTCATATGAACATGTTCAGGCTTAGTCTATGATGAGAATGGCATAAGTCTGAGCCTGATCGGACATTATATGCCTGAGTTATAACAACTTCCTGTTTCAAACTGAAAAGTGGAAATTCACCAGTCACTATAGCCCTGCCCTTTATGGTAGCCAAAAAAGTTTTGCAATTTATAATGATATATGCCTTGAGATGATGCTGATGAACTTTGGATATGTTCCAATAAAATCTGTGGGAGGAGTTCATTAAAATGTAACGGTTAGCTCAAGTGCTGATTTTCTTTTACAGCAAGTGATAAAATTACTTGACTTCCTGTCGATTTTTGGAAAAAAAACAATGTAAAATAAATTTTTGTTCATCTTAGTACATGTGTGTATCAAAATTCATTCCTGTACAATAACTGACAGTGAGCCAGCAGCTAAAATGTGTTAGGTGGTGCTATAGTGCGTTTTGCCGGCCATTACGACCACACTTTTTATCGAAGCCAAAAAAGCTTCGCAATTTACCATTGGACATACTTTAAGATTATACTGGCTGATAGGGGTGGGCGCTATGCCGGTATGAAAGAGATAATCATGTTTATTTACACAGATTAGTGGTTTTTTTTTTTGTCGTAAGGTTTTGCGATTAGATAAGATCAGCGACATGCCGGCTGTTTTATAATCTTTAATGGCTTCATTGAACAACTCTTGATGGTCGGACACCAGCAATACAAGCCTCTGGGTGTTTATGTTCTTCTCTTTGGCAGTCTCTTCCTCTACTATTCATCTAGTGGTTCTTTGGTTACTTTATGTCGTGAGATTGAAGTGTGTATTGAGGGCCATCTAGCGACTCTTGTCCTATTAACATCATCAAAACAACCGGCTTTCATTGGTCGTTGTTCTTGTGAAAGACCCATCCATTATAACATAGCTGGGCTTTTGTTCTTTCACACCAATTGCTCTGACAGATGTGGGATGAGCAATCGGCGCCCATGCATTTCCTATTAAAGTATGTTCAAACACGTAAGAGAACACTATTATACAACCTTACCTCAATGAGCCAGAGTCATATGGATGTTTGGTTTCTGTACACCCTGGAATTTAGCATCTTCTTTGAATCCTTACAAATCCTTTTAATTACCTCCTTTTAAGTCCAAGTTGTGTGCTTCTAGCCCGTTTCGCTCTGTTTGATTCGCCCGTGTTGGTTTCTGGATATCATGAGGGAAGTCGTTGCTTTGTGAATAGTGCATCCCTGCAGGTGGTGGGAAATTGGCCCTTTGATATCAGACCGTGACATTACAATGAGACTCGTGTGATGTCGTCAATGGTGCGAATAAAACATGTTTTTAAAAGAAACACTTATTTTTTTTGAGCATCTATGGTTCGATTTTGATTTAATCTACTCTTATAAATCACTATAAAAGCCACAAAAGGCTCACCATGTCATGACTCCTTTAAGAAAACCCAGAAGGATGTCGTTATAAAATAAAAATGATAAAACAGTCAGTGAAAATAAGGCTTACGGGTTGAAGGACTGCAAGGAGTTTCCTATATAAATGAGACAGCAACTGATGTGGCTGACAAAAGACAATCCACTTCTCGCACCGACCCCTAGTCCGTGAGTGTCTCTTGAGCCTAGTGTGTGTTGTCAACAAATCCCCACCATCTTTTTCCCTGCCGTCATGGAGTGGCCCGCTGCAGATGACTTTTCAGGGAGCTTAATGGCCACTCCTGATGATCTACATGTGCCAACAATTTTCAATGCCAACTACCCAAATGGTGATGGTGTTACCAGGCCATGCTTATTATCCTGATCTGTTACTGGCCACTAGCTGTTCATGGTGATAATTGAACATTTTATCTTTTGAAAGTCATGTGCAAGTAACAGTGGTAAAATTAGTTAGCTTTGGCAAAATCTTCTTTCATGACAAATCATACCTGTGATTAAATCACATGTTTTGTATTTTAGCATCAAGTTAGTAATAAACAGATTTTCAAAACACTAACAGTTGTTGTCTGTTAAAGTTTGCATATACCATTAGCTTCCTTGTAAATAGATTTTAATAGATTTTTAATCAAATGCTCTCCTGCAGCTCACTGGTTAAGCATAGATGGTGTCCAGCCTTCCATACCAGAGAACCCACCTCCAGGTAAGACCAGCATTTTATTATGTTGTATTAAAGATGTTATTTGGAGATCAGTTTAAAACACTGTGATTTAAAATACAAATGAATGATTCAGAAGTGTTAGGCCTGTCACCATGAGCAATATTTTTACATTACGCGTTCTGTTTATAAACACTGAAATGTTATGTTAGGGGACCATTCTGCCAGCAGAGAAACAAAGTGAGAAAAGCTGTAAATAAGTGCTCAATTCTAAGGATATTAAATGAATAAAAAATGTCTGTAATTAAGCCTCAAAAGAACAGCAGAAGACTGAATCAACTGAGCCACTGAAAGCTGTTAAACCTGGACAGGAAGAAGATGGCTCTATCCAAGCCAAGGGTCAGAATGCCACTTCTGCAGAAATCAAAGGTCAGAAAACACACAAGATAAAATTAAGTTGTTGTTGTTATATTGTTCTCATTTGTTAGTTTCCTTTTTGATTCAGGAAAGGAAAAGTTACGGATGAAGCCCCGTAGCACACATGAGCTCTCAGTGGAGCAGCAACTGTACTATAAGGAGATCACTGAAGCCTGTGTGGGATCCTGTGAAGGCAAAAGAGCCGTAAGTGTTTGTCTACAACAGACACAATAAAGAACATTTAGGTCACATTTGGCCGTTCAAACCCCTTTAAACAGTTATAAACTCTAAAGGAACTTTTTTCTCCACCTCTCCTCAAGGTAATCTGTTAAGCCGTTCAGATGTTCAATTTAATTGGGAGCATAGCTTAGTGTAAGATAAATAAATTGGATTAAACCAGTAGAAATATTAGATACAGCAGAGCTTAGATTTTTCTCTATATAAAACTATGACGGAGCAATATCTTCTAAAACAGAGTAATATCGCAGTTCCTGCTCTTAGATTATTACACCAGAATGAGAGCAGAGTTCTTAACAGTATTGACATGGCAAATGTAAACCTTTGGATTTCTCAATGTCTTAGTGCACAATCTAACTATAAATAGGTGATATATTTAATATTTGTCATTAAGCTACTGGTAGGTATTTATCCATCAATTCATCTTCTTGTCGGCTTTGTCCCTTTTCGGGTTCGCTACAGGGAATGAACTGCCAGCTCTTCTGGCATATTTTTTACGTAGTGGATGCCCTTTCAGCTGAAACCCATTGGTGAGAAAGTAAATTAAAAAATATTTATTTATATTTCAATGATTTTGGCCACTAGGAGGCGTTGCAGAGCATAGCCACAGACCCAGGACTGTACCAGATGCTGCCGAGGTTCAGTACCTTCATCTCTGAGGGGGTGAGTGCGTTATTCCGCTCTTCAGATATGTGTTGGAGGTTGACGTGTGATTTGTTGGAGGGTGAAATTTGTTGGACGTTACATATAATCAGGGGTGGAAAGAATACTGAAAAAAATCATATTCAAGTTAAAGTACCATTACTTGCAAAAAAAAAGTAAAGAAAGTTGAGTAAAAGTATCTGTTCCAAATACTGCTGAGCGCATGAGTAAAACGTAGCCCTTCTAAAAGTACTCACGAGTATGAGTATTGAGTGTTGCACTGCAAAATGATTCAACCTTTATATGTTACAAATAAAAATTAGTTTTATTGCCAATCGAAATCTTCTTAAAATGTAACAATAAAACAAAATTATAACTTAAAATAGGTTTACAAAGCTTTGTAAATTACTTTAAAATCTGGTAGTACAAATAAGAAAATTTAACTGAAAACAAGTCCCCAAATGATATGAAGCAACAACAGTTTGACGTAGACATAAAAAACAAGCCTACATTTTGGAAGTTTGAAGTCTGAGGCACAAGCCAACCACCCATTGCTCTGTGGTTCAGCACTTAGATAATGTTTTAAAATAGAAATAAAAAAATTCAGGAAGCTAATATTTTTCCATCAACGGTACATACAGGCATGTTACCTATATTTTATTTGAATCAATGTTACGCTGTCATAATAGGTTGATACCCCACGCAAAATCTGTGTACCCATAAGATAAAAATCTAGTTGTTGTGATTGATTAAAAAAATACTAAACTTTGACATAAGCTGGCGCTGCAAGCCAAACTTGTGCAGCTGTAATGTTAATACTGTAGCCCCTACATAACATTGGAACAATGTGCATATATTTTAAAACGTCTATGCATTCTTAAGTGCAATAGCATCTGTTATTGTTTCCTGTTTCAGTCTTACCGTGCTCATAATACATCACTGATGTTATAAACCATCAGGTCGTAAGTCTGTGTAATGATTTTGACCACAATAATATTACATGTTTACAGTATTTATAATTTATAAAGCATCTATGCGGCTTATTACGTACCTGGAGGTTTGTATTTATTGCAGAATTTAACATACAAATTCTTACTGGTACCTCAATGTGTTTCTTCAAATTAGATGTACAATTCTTGAAGACTGATATTTCAGTTTGCCTGGGCAAACTTTTACTTTAGTTGAAAAGTCTCTTTCAGGTAACTCTTCCTCAATTCCCTCATGATGACTAAGCAAAAACTGGTGCTAGAGACAGGCGTCACGTTTGCTTTTTATGCGATTTGATTGGATGGGGTAGGTGCCAATCATATGTAGAGAAATATAAACAAATAAAAAAGTAGCAACGGCAGGTTGAAGAAAAATAGCACAGTAAAAGTACTGTTACTCCACTACAAATGTACTCAAGTAAAAGTAAAAGTTGACATTTTTTAAAACTATTCATTAAATTATAATTTCTATAAAAAAAATATTTGATTATTTTCTCAAATTTATAAATTGAGTAGTTCCTTTAGTTCCATGTAATTTGATGAAATGAAAACGTGTTTTTCTCTGGGTTGGAAAAATTGTCTAGCAGAACTTTTTGTCTGCTTAGAGTCTTTTTTTTTTCTTTGTTATGATTGTATGTGATGCCATCTTTATACTGAGTGTTGTTGTTTTTTTCTTCTCTTTCAGGTGCGTGTTAACGTGGTTCAGAATAACTTGGCATTGCTGATCTATTTGATGAGGATGGTGAAGGCTTTAATGGACAATCCAACACTGTATTTAGAGAAATATGTGAGTGAGCAGTTTATACCGCAATCAGGTTTTCTTGTAGTCATTAAAAGGAGCAAAGGAGTTTTAGCTTGAACCGGGGTGGGCAAAACTTTACCTGGACTTCCACATTCTGCACAGTTTAGCTTCAATCTTACTGATATCACATATTTAAATATCACATTAATTAAAGGTACAGTATGAGATTGAGTAAATTCACTGAAACTTGTCTGTAACCAAACTTTTAGCCAATCAGATGAAGATCAAAAAGGGTTATGCAATTGGTTGTGGAGAGTTTTTTTTTTTAATTGTCAACATTGGCCACCAAAAATAAATCATGCTGATTTAAGGTCCTCTGTGTTTGTTTGAAGCTTTTGCTGTCTTTATTGAAGCAGGGTTAGAACTGGTTGTAGCCCAGGAAAATTTAACCACATGCCTTTGTGCTGAGAGTAGAAGCAATGTCCTAATAGACAATAGAACTGGCTTACCTCTTTGATATTCCTTTTCAGCTCCATGAGTTGATTCCTGCAGTGGTGACATGTATTGTCAGCAAGCAGCTGTGCTTGAGGCCAGATGTGGACAATCACTGGGCTCTGCGAGACTTTGCTGCTCGGCTCATGGCTCAGAGCTGCAAGACATTCAGCACGACCACCAACAACATCCAGTCACGCATCACCAAGACGTTTACCAAGGTACCCGACATCGTATCTAAACTGAAAACCATGCTGGATCTATTTCTGTCTGTCACCTTCTGGGAGAAAGCACTGGCTCCTCTTTCCCCGCAGCTCTTAATAAGTACCATGCTGATGAGCTGCTGCTGCTTGTTATTTACACTCACCTGGTTATACTGATTTATAAATGATGCAGATTACTCTTCATTCACCCACCACAGTTCCGAAGAAAGAGAGTAGGGGGAGTGAACGCAGCAAGCCTGTACTCATATCTAACTGCTGCTAATATATTAGGGGAAAATGCACAAAACTGTGTAGAAACCATTTCAATCTGATATATGTACGAAAAGATCTACATACAGTCGCCTTTCCTACAATTTCTGCACAGTGTACAGAAATGGAAAAAGTTTTAAGCAAATGAAAACCACAGATTTACAGTGTGTTGCATTTTAAATATGCAGTTTCTAAAGGTTAATTAAATAAATTAACATTTGAGTTAGCTTAAATGTTTTATTAAGTTAAATTAAAAATAAATTACTAACAGAATCATCTTCAAAAGGGCATGCCATGCTCATTGACTGATTGATTTATACTCTGCACCAGAGCAGGTTATGTTAAGTTGCTATGGCTACATAACTACTTTCATGATACCTCTGTTTTTCTATCTACTAACTTATCCTCAAACATAAACGTTCAAGCCACATAACCTGGTTTCAGAAATATCTTCACTTGTGTTCCTGTTTCAACCAATAACAAAACAAACTCATCTTTAGTGCAGTTCATAAAAAAGTACATTATTTTGTTTCAGACTTATATATATATATATATATATATATATATATATATATATATATATATATATATATATATATATATATATATATATATATATTGCGTGCTTTATTTGAAAGCAAAGACACACATTAAAGGTTTTGTTCCCTTGTGTTAAAGTCGCTGCTGGATGAAAAGACTCAATGGACGACCCGATATGGCTGCATTGCTGGACTGGCTGAACTTGGTCACGATGTGAGTCTCTTCCTCTCTTACTACAAGCTGTTAAAGCTTTTCTGTTTGCCTTACATCTTGTTACGTGTGTATTTTTCTACCTATCCTAATATCTTGTGCTTCTCATGCAGGTGATTAAAACACTGATCATCCCTCGGTTGCCTGTGGAGGGTGCTCGGATTAAAGCAGTGATGGATGGGCCGGTGCTGTCCAATATTGATAAGATAGGAGCGGATCATGTTCAGAGTTTGCTACTGGTAAATACCCCTGAGAATTGTGCAGTACTTTTATGTTTTGGATAGAGTCAAGGTTTCAATGTTAAATGTAACGTTTAACATTAAAACAGTTTCAATGTAAAGTTCTCTTTACTGCAGAAAAGCAGATGTTTGACGGGAATGTCATCCTAATTGGGAATGGCTATGGAAGGGTTTCTCTGTTTAAATAAGTCAAATCAAGAGACCAAAAAAATGTTCAGGCTAACCAAAACTGTTGATAATAAGAAAAATTTTGAGAAATATAAAATGGATTTAAAGAGTATTATAAGCATCACTTGTGTTATGAGAGAAATAACAACGAATAAACCAAAACTTTCATCAGTAAAACGCAGTATAGTCGACACAAGACAAATAAACGAATATCCAATTAGTGTCCAATTCAAACAGCGATAGAATAGAGTTCTCATTCAAGAGTACTCATCAGAGAAGCTTGAGGCTCATGAGTCTGTTCAGCATGCTATATAAACTTTTCTCGTGGGTAAAGATGAGATTCCAGCTCCGTATTTTACTGTTCAGACCCGGAGAAGCATTCGCTTTAATGATTACGTCTTTCTCAAAGTGTCTCCACATACCGAGCACAGAGACTATTGGAGGTTTCACAGGCACAATTAAAACCTATTTTTCTCTCCTGCATGCTAATCTCTGTGAAAGGCTAGCATACCCTGCTCACCTCAGGTTTTCCTCTGAAATAATATTTTACACTGAAACATAGGCTCTCTGAGACAGTTGGTTTTAAAGCTAAGCCTTCTGGATACTCTACTACTTAAACTGCAACGTTATATGCGAGCATGCCTGCTAAACTATAAAAAACATTACAATATCGCTTTAGCAATATTATTAGCTATGTTTGTTAATTTGCCATTTTATGCCAAAAAATTTTGTCTTTGAAATGTATCAAATATTTTATGAAACATTTTGTCATCTTAAATATTGTATCATATCGACAAACATACAATATTGGAGATATTATTTTAAGGTCATATTGCCCACCCCTACAAATATTTATAATCATACTTACGGCATAAGGTGAAGCTGGTCTAAATAAATGGATCCATCCATAAAAAAACCCCGCTTATTGAATCCAGGATTGTATGCATGCAGATTTGTATATGCTAGTGTCAGGAAAATGAAGAGAACGCAACAAATTTTCATTCACATTTGCATACACTCTCAGCTGTTTTTAGAGTCAAATATTTTTTGTCATAATAAAGTTTCCTTTTATAATATAAGGATCATGTTAAAAATATTTAGTACATTTTTATATATTTCTTATACTATTGTCTAGTCCTTTAGCTTCCAATGTTGTTTTTTGTTAATTCGATTGATGAGTGAATGAATGAATTGTGTTTTTTTTTAATCCAATTCGAACGTTTGTTTTCTGTTTAGAAACACTGTGCAAGTGTGATTGCTAAAACTAGGACAGGCCCAGACCTGGTGGATCAGTATAAAACTGACTTTGGCTATCTGGGAGCCATGCTCTGTTCTCATGTGGTGAAGGCAAGAACGCAGGCTGCCTTACAGGCTCAGACTGTGAACAGAACCACTCTAACCATCACACAGGTGAGTGAAGATGATCGAAAACACCGATCTAATGTTACTATGGTTCCACTCTCTCTCAACTCCTGTCTCTCTGTCTGCAGCCACGACCGACTCTTTCGATGTCTCAGAGCGGACTGTCGACATCAGGTTCACGCACACCTAGCATTATAAAAGTTCCCAGTTCACTCACCCTCATGTCTACTCGCCCGGGAACACCCACCCAGCCATCACCCCCCGCAACAAAGTACATTGTCATGGCAACAAGTGCAGGAGCTGCATCCACACAGCAGGTAAGTGTCTGAAAGACAGTTGCACTGAAGATCACACTGTGGAAAAGAACAAGCTGATCTAGAGTGTTCCATACCACAAAAGTACAAGACAAATACTAAAGCATTTAATAAAAGAGTCATAGCCCTGGCCTGCTAAGACTACTGATGAAGAAATCACATTTGAAAACTCAGTTTTGTTTCGAGACTGGACACAGAAAGAACCCTCTGAGCACAAGGACAGGTGAACATGCGTGATTATTAGTTCGTAAGTCTACTGTGGTTAAATTCATGGTGAGAAGTCTGTAGAGGGTCCTTTAAGACAAGAGCTTGTAATGTTCAGTACTTAACTGAGAGTCAATGAGGGTTTTACGTAATTGAAGTTGTGTGGCAGCTCTGACTGGAAGAAGTCTTGCCAGTAGAATTCAGTTCAGAATGAAGACTATCAAACGGTTACTTGTCGATTTCATAATAGAGGATATTACAATAAATCGTCCCAATCCAAATCGATATTCTTATCGCTGTACTCCTATCCCTTGCACACTTTCTGAGCACAGATTCCAGTGACTTGTGAATAACTCGCTAACCATACAATTTCAGGTCTTGGTCTGAATGCCCCGGAACAGAATTCAATTGAAAGCACTTTCACCACAATATTCAGTTTGTTTAAATCAGAATTACTGTCAAATAGAAATCATACCATGTGTACATAGAAAAAAAAAGTAAACCGTTTGTGTGAACAGGGCAGATGCTTGTAATTGTTGAGTTTAATAATTTGTGTGAAAATCTTGTCAAAACAGACACAACCAAGGTCCCGCCTCAACTGTTCAGGCTTGTTTCAAATTGGCAGTCTTGTAATATGTTGAGAAAGCAACTCAATTATTTAATACATGATACCAGATTTTTTTTTAATTATTCAATCACATTCTTTCAATAAATATCCATATAAACCCCTGACATCCACAAACAGCTAAGGATTTTTATTTTTTTTTCGTTTGCTATACACATCACTTTTATACATACTTGAGATATTTTCCCTGTCACAATAAGGGATGCAACAAGTATATACTATGCTTGTATGATTATACTCAGTGACTAAATAATACGGCATAAAATTATTGTCTCTTTGGGTGTCAGTAGTATTTTAAAATGAAACAATATCCAAAATATTTCTTAATACAGGAACTACTGTTTATCAAAGTATTCTACCAAATATTTTACCATTCTGATGAGTAGTTTTTTTTTTTAATGGAAATATTACTTTATTCATGAATACACATCAATAGCATATTGCTCTTTTTATTTATCAATTTATAGTTTTGAGGTACCATCAACTATGAACAAATTTTAAAAAATTGTTTTGTCAATAGGTTTGTCTAAAAAAAATAATAATAATTTTGTCATGTTCATGTTTCGTAATTTATCGGTGTCAATATCTGGGAACCTCCCTGCTCAGCTTAAAACATGTTTTACCACAACTTAAGGCCGTCACACATCTATCCAAATATACTGTGTGAAGTTATGTTTTTGAACATATCTTGATCGGAAAAGCACAGGCGCCATATCGGATTGGTTTTTCGCAAGAGAACAGCCAATGAAAGCTGCTGAATGGCATGTTAAAGATTTGCTGGATGTAGCTTGATACACTTGAAGAGACCAGGGAAGAGGAGATTATAAACATTCAGAAGCTTTTATTGTTGGTGTCCGACCATCAAGAGTTGTTCAATAAAGCCCACGAAGATTATTAAACAGCTGGCTGTTGTCCCCTGAGTAGTGATGAGAAGTTTCATTCATTATGATGCTTCGTTCTTTTGACTCTTGTTCATATAAAAGAATGTTTAATTTCAAGGATTCATTTGTATCGTTCATTTCGGGAAAAAATCTGATCTAATTGCAAAACGTAATGACAAAGACCCAAAAATAGAGCAAAATACACTAATGTGAGTAAATAAACATGCATATCGGTGTCTTCTGATTATTATTACAAATTTATTATTACTAGATTAAACATAAGCACCAACCAGTGGCAAGGAGCGTCACTGTATCCACTTTTAACACTAGCTTTCAAATTGCATGCCGAAGAGAAGCCATCCAAACATTAGTGTGAATCTCAGTTCGATAGGACGTGTAGAAGCCTTTAGTCTAGTCCTTTTCATCGTGTTCCAACATATCAAACATTTCAATCATGGGAACTGTGTTGAACACAGTGTTGATGGAGTATCCTAATTAAATGCAAAATAAACACATCTAACGATGAAATGGGCAACACACGTCAAAGTGCTTCCAAATCTTTAACTAGTAGAAGACAAACTATTGTGCTTGTATCTCTTCCATGCTTCCTTCAAGACATGCTTGTTGAAAACCCTTGCTTCTCTTGCTTTATATCAGAGCCTGTGCATGCTCCCACGGTCTTTCCCATGTGTCTCTCACTGCAAGCCCTGCCAGGGGGTGTTGAATTTGCACTCACTCATCTTTTGCTTCTTGGAACTGGTTGTTCTCCAGGCTAGGGATCAGCCAACACTTAACTCCCTTATTTTTATGGCAATAAATTACATTTAATTGGATACGACAAAAGATTTAAATATTTGGGATATAAACCACCAGGCCAAGGAATGACTGATTAACTCTGATATGAGATCTTTTTTTCAATCCTTCTTAATAATGAATTTCTTTGTGTTTTTCCAACAAGAATGCTTTTTGGTCGCAAAAGAAATGAAATGAAAACTTGAATTCACATGATCTTCTCCTCTTCTTTCACATATCGGCACATGTGTCACGCATATTCATTGTTTAGATTTATATGAGAGACATTTAGCTATTAAACCCTGAAAACTGAGTTTGTTTAATGCAAAGTTATCCTTTGAAAAGCAGATGTTTGTTTGCAAAACCATTTTAGAAAATTGACAATAATTCAGACAACATAAATTTACCTGTGTATGTCTCTCAATCCAGGTAATAACCCTCAGCTCCTCTCAGTCCGGATCTCCCATTACAAGCACTGTTGCCAGCACCCCTACATCTTTACAGCCCCTCGTCAAACTGGAATCTGGAAACACCGGTGCTGCCGCACGCCCGCTCCAGAAGTACATTGTAGTGTCTTTGCCTTCGTCCTCTTCCTCATTGGAGAAAGGCCTCCCCTCGTCGACCTCACCCATCAGCATAGAGTCTACGGTCAAGCTGGAGCGCTCAGAGTCTCCGGCTGCAAGCACACAATCACCACATTGAAACAAACACAACTTTTTGAGATACTCTAGATATTCAGGAACAATTCTCTGATGTTCCAATACATCAATTACCATCTAAATGCTCCTGTAAATAATGCATTCTTATTTTAAAATGAAATCTATACAAAACACTTTGACTGACTCGTTGCAGGACTGGTTTCTGTACATTGTACAGTAGGGTTTCATAAAATCACAAGGATATTGTATATAAAACCGTAGAAAGAACCACAGATGTGGATTGAGCTGGTAGAAAAGTGAAGACAATGAAGCATCATAAATAATAATGTTTATAATAATAACAGACGTGTGGTTGAAGAGTTATCATTTATAGGGTTGAACACAGTTGGAAATGATTCACTGTTTCATGTTATTTTTATCTTTTATAATAAAGATGGTTTTAACTGTTTTGGCTTGATTTTCTCTGAGACTGTAATTTCGCACATATATATCTACATAGATTGGTTGTAGCTCATAGATTTTTTCCGTAATCAATTTTTTTTTTCTTTTTTTCCAGCTGTTACTTTTATATCGTAAAATGTTGCTCACTCTTAATCAATGTAGAATAAAACCAAAGTTTTATGGTTTCTTCACAAAATACCTTTTTGGGCTTCTTCAGGTTCCCCTACTTAGCTTTGTGCACGGCGTAGTCACAGTAGTGAATATTCACAAAGTCTGGCTTCTATAAATATATTTTTTCATCCCATTTCGGCTCTTGGAGATCTGGTGTAATATAATCTAAACCTACTTTTGAGTTAATTGGGTAAAAAGGCAGAGGAAAAATTTCAAGCATGAGGAGACAAGAACTTGAGTCATGAACCTTCTAGCAAACAGTCCTAACCAATATTCCACTGTGCAATGGGTACATTACATTTCAAACGAAAGGGTTTTGTGTGTATTATGGGTTATTAGCTGATCAGTCTGCAGAAGTTGGAAGCTTTGTGTACAGTAAGAGTAAAATGATGAGCAAGCTGGGACACACTTGTTTTGAATATTTTACTAAAACATGCTATAGTCGATTTTCTTATCTCTACCTTCTGCTACTCAGCTCAAATTCCAACCCACGGCCAGCCTTTCAATGGCTTCTCTTCACCCCTGACAACCACAGGGTGAAACTCGTCTAAAACCAAGCGTGGACAGAGTATGAAAAAATTATGAAACTTCTACATTTCAGAATATCTAACTATGTGAGCAGTCTTCCTTCAGAACCCATCACTGATCAACTGCCTCCTATTGTGTTAGAGATAGTGTTTAGATAGTGTGTTAGAGATAGGATTCGGCCTGTCTGCCTCCGATGATGCTATCCAGACTTATACAAACATAGAAATACAGAAATAAATCAATAAATAAGAAAAATGGACATGAATAAATACAGATGTGTTGATATGAAGATATAGATTAATACTTGTCACACTTGATTATTTTATTCAAGTATGTATTCATTTAAGAATATTATTTTTATTTTATTATTATTTATTTAAGAAAATTATTGAATAATGTATTATTAAGTTTGCTTGTTATATATAATAAAATTTATATATTTGTATTGTTTATACTTGGGTAATTTTACATCACCCTATAATTCTAATATATTCTAAAGTATAAACTTGTGTATATTATATAGAGAAATAGATTTTTTGTTAAAATGTGCATTCTGCACAAATCTAGTATGCATTCAACAAAACAAGAATGACTCAGTAAGGCTTATATTTACAGTAAGTACTTTTATGTCTTCTTTTTTTAATAAGAATGACAAGTTCACATTCCCTTCTAATTCTACATTTACCTGCATTGTTTTACTAAACTGTTTGTTTTAGTAAAACAAATGTTGGCTTAAACCCCCAAACAGAAACCAACAAAGATATTTTAGTTTAGGTTTTTGAAGTGTTTGACCACATATGTCATCATAAGACATATCTGTGTTTTCCATATGTGTCACATATGTAATGCAACAAAGTATTTTACTCGTGAAAGCAAAAAAAAATTTTTTTTCGATTTAACACTTATGGAGAGTCCGTCCACGTACTTTGGTAGGTGTTAAGGATTTTAGTATTTGCATATTATGCTAATTAAACATAAAGTGTAGACAGATTTGTCTTTCATTCTCAGACATCATAAATAGTGGCTTGGAAAAATATAAATAGAGAATTTATAATATATTGTTAACCTCAAATTGTGGTCTCAAAGATTTAGGTTTCATTTTTTACCTATACATCTCATGTCCAACACCGGAATTGTTCAAAGCACACAGAGTAAGCAAGGCTCATATTTTACAAACTGAAATTGAAACTGAAAATGTTAAGTTAAGTTACTGAAAGAGGTATCATGGGAAGCAGCAGTCAGTAAGAGATGGCAGCAGTGATATCTGCCAACGATTTACCTTTACATTTAT
This sequence comes from Danionella dracula, assembly GCA_900490495.1. Taxonomy (NCBI): domain Eukaryota; kingdom Metazoa; phylum Chordata; class Actinopteri; order Cypriniformes; family Danionidae; genus Danionella; species Danionella dracula. Next base: position 13,643,712 of record UELW01000522.1, read on the forward strand.
GCATTTAGCAGATGCTTTTGTCCAAACAACTTACAGTAGGGAAGAGACAATATGCAATTTGATATACAGTCAATGTCTATCTGAGTTTGCTCATAGTAGAAGTTGTATCAACTGATCAATAAACCACAGCAGGAAGAAAATGCAGAGAAAAGAGGGGAAAAGTGATTTTTTTGCTTTTTGGAAGCTGTTAGTGAGAGAGAAGGTTCTGCCTTTGTGGGACGGATCCATAAGTTGCTGTTCCTTCTCTGAGCGCAGGTTTCTGGAGGGCATGTAGAAGTGTATAAGCTGGTGGAGGTAAACAGGGGCTGATCTAGAGATGGTTTTGTACTCCAGCATCAGTGATTTGAATTTAACACAAGCTAAGATGGGGAGTCAATGAAGAGTGAAGAAGAGAGGAGTAAAAGGAGCTTTCATCGGTTCCTTGAAGATATGACAAGCTGCAGATTTCTGGATCATCTGCAGAGGTTTGAGTAGGTTTGCTGGAAGTTTTACTTGCTTTGTATTGCTGTAGTCCAGACGTGAGAGGACCAGAGCCTGAAGCAGGAGTTGAGTTGCATGCTCAGTTAAGAAGGGCCTGATCTTTCAGATGTTCTGCTGAGCAAACACTCACACACAAGTTGTCTTGGTGGTGTGGTCTTTGAGGGACAACTGTTCATCCAAAATTACTCTGAGGTCCCTGACTGAAGGAGAAGGGGTGATTGTAGAGGATTCCAGCTGAATGGTGAGGTTGTGATGCACAGAGGGATTGGGCAGGATTACCAAAATTTTTATCTTGGCCATATTAAGCTGTAGGTGATTGCTCTTCAGCCAAGTAGAGATCTCGTTCGGGCAGTCCGTTATGCGGGTAGTTACAGATTGGTCTTCTCGGGGGTTGAACAACAGATAGAGTTGAGTGTCATCACTTAGCAGTGATATGAGAATCTGTGTCTGTGGATGATAGGTCACAGTTAGGTGGTGTAGATGAAAAAGTGAAGAGGGCCAAGGACTGAGCTCTGAGGAACCCTGGTGAGCAGTTGATGAGTGTTGAGATCTCACTCCTCCACCCAACACTAAAGGACTTACTAGGGAGATCAAGCCAGTCTAGTGCAGTCACTGAGAGATGGAGAGAAGGATCTGGTGGTTGACTGTGTCAAACGCAGCAGTGAGGTCTAGAAGTATGAGAACAGGTAATCTGGAGTTAGCCCAGACAACAAAGCCGTCTCTGTTGAGTGTTCATTCTTGAAACTTGTTGTTAGTCAGGAAGGATGAGTTGATTGAAGACGACCTGCACAAGTTTGGCAGTGTAGGACACCTGATCTTCTGTGAGTGGAGTGAATGAAGACATGCATGGTGTTGAAGATTGTGGATGAACTTACGTGCAGGGTGGTGGGAACTGTCTGACTACTTTGCTTGAGAAAGGGGAGAGTGCAGTTTGGTAAGTTTCAAGGTCTGCCCTGCTCTTTGATTTCTTCCATTTTTGCACTGATGATCTGAGGGTGGATCTCTCTTAATGGAGTGCGTGTGACAGCCAGGGTTTGATGGAATTGTTCTGGTAGGTCTGGAAGAGAGAGGGCATAGTTGATCGAGGCATGTAGCGAGTGTGGTGCAGAAATAGTTAGTTGCATCATGAATGTTTAAAGAGGAAAAGTTTACAGGTGATGAGATAGAAGATGACACAGCTGAAGATATGAGAGAGGGAAAAGGGCCTTAAGGTTACATTGGAAGGTGAGAGGAGGTGGCATTGATTGTAAGCAGGTAGGCAGTGTGAGATTGAATGTGGTGAAGAAGTGATCCGATGTGGGCAGAGGAGTAACTCTGAGATGACGAGGAGAGCAGCTGCGTGACCATCAAGCTCCTGCAGAAATGTGGAGAGCTGTTCTCCAGATGGGCGGTATATAATGAGCCCACACTAGACCGAAACCAGGCTTAATTACTCTGAAACGCATGCTAACAGCCCTGAGATTGTCACTCAACAGTGCGGCGAATAACTGCAAATAAGCTACAATGTCCTATGTAATGCCTTCAAACTCTGTTACTGGCAACTGCCAGTTAGTTTTGTGCCAGATGCCACGGCCACAAAAAGAATACCCCTCTGTGCTGCGTCCCAATCACACTATACTGCACCCTTAAATACTTATACTGCACCTCTTTCCATCAGAGCACAGTCGATTTGTACTTCAGAATATACCCGAAATCTTAAAAACCAAGGTGTATTTGTAATAACCACCCCCTCTCTGTCTAGTAAGAAGCAAGTTAAAGCTTTAGTAATTTTCTGGAGGTCGAGGTTGACGTCAAAGGCACCCTAAAGACAAACATTCGAGTATATCCGAAGGTAATCGAAAGTTACGACGAAAGTTTCCACGTGAGCCATGGCGCTCTTCCCCTCTTGAATTCTTCCCTCCGCTCTCTCCCTCTCACTCCCCCCTCGGTTTTCTTCTCCGCTAGTTCTGCCCCCAGTGTTTAAGGCTAGCTCCGCGGCAGCCGTTTTCCGTGTTCCCAAATTTCTTCTAAACTGCGTACTGGTTCGGATGTTGACATCGTTGGTAAGCGCTCGTTTAAACATTTGTAGTTGAGTCAACAGCTTTTTAACGTCTTGTTAAACTTAAACGTAGTTTGACTCTATGGAAGAGTTAGTGCCAAAACAACACGTTAAGCCTTGGGCGTAAAATGTTCTCTGAAGTTATGTCTGACCAAAGCACGTTTCAAGAATTCGATTAGCAGTGTAGAACGTGTAGGCTAACTGTAGCCATTTAACTCTAGTTTATCTTTTTGTTGTAATGTTTTTCTTTTTGTATTGGCAGTATTGAAACTAACCATTGGAATCAATGGTTAATCTGTTACTCTTTATGTCAGAGTCAGTTCTTTTTTTCACTGCGACATTAGTGCTCTGCTTACTTTCTGTTTTGCTTTTAACTAACTAACTAACTATAATTCCTGACAGTGCTGCCAATTTCAGTTGGGATTTTTAGAAATGAGGTGTATCGTTTGTGTAGTGATTAATATAATTGTCAAATACAATTATATATTTGATATTGCAAGGTATGTATTAAAACAATTAAAACAAAAGTTAAATTAACTGTTTTATGTGTAATAAATCTCAGCCACATTAATTATTTGAAACATTGCCAATGAAAATAAAGTTCTTTATTATTATCATCAGGGGGTATTCCAGAAACCAGGTTTAGTGGCATAACTTGATATGTTGATGATATGTATGAATGAGTGTAAGAGTATGTTAAAAGTTAAGGTTGTTTTGAGAGGTGTTGTTGGGCATGCCATGTTCTTTTATATATGTTCCTGGGGAATAATTTAAAGTTAGTTTAATTTAATAAAGCACTTACGTTAATTTAAGTACATTTATTTGTTAGTTCTTTAATGAACCTTTCGAAAAGTGCACATTCCAAATACAACCAATTTTGAATCTGTGGTTAAAATGTAGCATTGAAACAGGTTTTACAGTCACATTCTTTTCCCCGCCCAGCTGGTCATTTAAACAATGAACACCTGTCATGTTTGTTTTGGAAGTGACCTTTAATTTCAGAATATTACAAAATGTATCTTTAACAATAGCGAGCGAGTATTTACATATTGCTGCTTTCGGTAAATGACAATCAGTCTCTCAATAGCTTTCACTTGAACAAAGCATCTGTACGGTTGCTTAATCTACCACTCAGCCACAAACAAGCAGCCATTCAAGATTGTAAGGATGTTGTGGGTCTTAAAATCCATGCTCATTGTGTGTTCTATTCTATGCTGGTCTATTTTTAACTGCAGAATTTACTTTTGGATTTGTTTTATATTGTTATTTTACAACTTGTAGTCCCCAAATTCAAATTCATCTTCTTGATCGTCTGGCACCGTATTGAGTCCAACAGCCGTTGCCTGGCTACAGGGTTCCACACAGAACAGCCACTCCAGTATTCCAATCAAATACATGATTGATACAGAGTGGACTGTTACATTTTGGATTCAATCGTGTTTATTTTTTTTTTTGACTAATTTTTTGTAAGTAAATTATTAAGTAAATACATTTAAATTCGTTTTTATTAATAACTACATTTTTACACATTTGTCACTCAAGGAAATAATCTGTTTTAGGATGTAAAGAGGCACTTTATTTCAAATAAAATCTACTCAAGAAAAAATACATTATAAAAAAATAAGTAAAGTGCACATTTAGCTACTCAATTATAAGTAAGAGTAAATGGAATTCAACATCAGCCTATAGCGCACAAGGATGTGTCGTCACACGCCACAAAGCAATCTAGCCAGAATATGTTCGAGATCGTATTATTCTTTGTATAGACGTTTACCCCCAGTTCTTTTTAGGTTGAGTTTAATGTTTCTATTTGTTTCTTGAAATAAAATAAAAAATACATGAAGCTATGATGTTTTTAATGTTTTGAGAGATGTGTGCCATTCACTGACAGCTCTAATGAATTCGGAAACATCCAATTAAGAGGCTTTGTTCTCCTCATATGCAAAAAAAACAAAACAAAAAAAACATTTCCAATTTCACACACAAGCCTGAGTAACAACAGCAACTGCTATAGCGCACCAAAGACAATAGCCAAGAGTTCAACTCATCACACCCTATAAGATTGACCTTTAATCATGTAAAAATGGCATAATATGTGTCATTATGACTTCCTGTGATACACATGTGAAATGCTTTCATTTTATGAATATAATCTTGGGATTTCATTCACTGGTGTCCCCACTAGATGTCCCTCATACCTTCAGAAAATCACACACCAAGGCCAGATGTTTCTGAAGTCAGATTGAGAGTCTTGGTGTAAATTGTTCCTCTGTTGAGGAATTGTATTGTTGAGAAGAAGTGAAGGTGAGAGATTGGCCTGTAGTTAACTGCAATGGTTGGCCTGTAGGTTTGCTGACCGCAATCTTGAACAGCTGTGGAATATGTCCTAATGATAAAGATGAGTTAGTAATGTTTAAAGGTAGTTTTCAAACTTCTGGGTTTATTATTTCTGAAATGTTGTCTAAACAGGAATAATTTGCAGGTTTCTAAGTATAGACTGTTTTGTGTAGTTCATCTAGTTGAATATTTCCTGTATTTATGGAATTTACTGGTTGTCAGCTTTAGCAATCTCGCATAAAATAGATTTCATTTGATTTTGAAATAAATTCACAAAATTGTTCCATTAATATTTGTTTTTCTTTTTGAGAATTTGTTTCTGCTGATTTTGTTTAGTAGATTATCCATCGTTTCCAACAGCTGGTGTTGATTGTTTTTTGTTGGTTTATTTTCTGGTTTTGTCTTTTTAGAGGTTGTTTATTGTTATACAAAGAGGTTGTTTTTCTTTATCTGTTTTGTTTAAAAAGAATCATGACTTGTATAATATATATATAATTATTACAATACAGTATAAGCATTACAAATTATAAAAAACTCTCTACTTTTAGTCTTGTGCTTGCGTTGTGAATTGCTGGGGAAGGAAGGTGTCTTACAACCTCCAAAAGCAAACTTGCGTTCTGTGGATATTCTTAGTATTTGACAACGTTGATGGATGTGAACATACAGGAGATAAAATGAAGGTGCAACCAGCTCTTAGCAATCTTTGGTTCTCTTACCCTCATGGCCAATTTGTATCTCTACACACCATGACTGATCAGTATTTAAGAAAATCTTTGATCCTAGAATTTTTACAAGAACCCTTTCATTTGTAGAAATTTTGAAGAAAGACTAGGTGTTGCTATTACTGATTATGTGGGTTATAGTATGAATGTGTTCAGTCTTGGACTCTCATGAGAATCTGATTTTGAATTTGGGACAGATCAGACATTGTATGGCTATAACAACTTCCTGTTTCAAATTCAAATGTCTGCTATGGCCACAACCTTGATCATATGCTAAAAGCTTCGCATTTAAAATTGTACATACATTAAGATTATACCGATTGAGTTTAAGGTAAAATCTTCAGGATGTGTTTGTTAATAAAAGAAAGCTATATATTTTTAAATAAATTCTGTGGGAGGAGTTGCCCATTTTCAGTTTTCTGTGAAATAACTGCATTGTGGTTGAATTTGGACATAGAATTTATATTAGTAAAAAGTCCATCTTGATACTTTACATGTGTGTACCATATTAAATTCACATAAAACAAAGCAAAAGCAAAACTCATATTTCAAACCCATATCAGACGTAAATTTTCACCAGGTCTGATGCACAAATCTGTGACTTTTCATGCATGTTCGAACTAGTGTAGCCAAAGACTGAGAACAGACAAGAAAAATAACAATAATGGTATAAAATAACAATAATGTAAGAAATTTCAATAGGGTTCTTGCACCTTCGGTCTTGTGTCAATTTGACAACAAAAGGACACTCTTGACACAGCTTGTGCAGCTTAAATGACGCTGTTATTTTCTTTCACTGACTGTTAGGTCTGATTGGAGTAAACAATATGGAGGACAGGGGCATATTACAGAATATTCGCAAGCCCCCCAAACTCAGCGCACCATCTCTGGGTAGGAATAGTTTCTCTGTTATTGTTCTTCATTGCGTTTGAACAATTTAATCTATGTGCATCATACTCAAGAGTATATGAATGCAAGAAAATGCAAATGGGGATTTTTATGCTTTGCATGCAAGGATTTTATCTCCTCCACATAAGAAATGCACATAAGCCTCTTAAACATACTGTTCTCCATTTGTCAGTTTTCGCCAAAATCATCGTGACTATCCTACCCATTTCTCAAGTGTCGATCGGTATGTTTTCTTATTTATTGAAATGAGAACAATACTGATGTACAGATTCCGAAGTTTCTCATGAAGGCTGTTTTTACACTAGGTGCACTCCATCTTGGTGAATGTCCCAAGCAGCCATACATCCCTGTCTATCTGCTGGTGTCCGGGGTGTTTTCCCTTGTGCTCGGCCTGTTGTCCTGTCTGCCCTGCACACAAGAGCCCGAGGATGGCGCTCAGACACCTCTCAGCCGCCTCTGCACTGCCTGGAACTCTCTAGTGTCCCTCTTCCTCTTCTGCTGGTTCATAGCTGGTAGGAGATCTTCTGCATCTGTGAATTGACCTAAAGAATTCTTTATTTTAACACTTTCTTTAAAGATTGAGCTTGTAAAGTGCTTCGTAACACCTCTTCACCTCTCCCTCACAGGTAATGTGTGGATCTACTCTATCTATCAGCCAGACTACACAACACCCACTGACATTAATTACTGCAATAAGCACCTGTATCTGTTTGCCTTCTGGAGCACCACTCTGGCCTATATACTACTAGGCGTCATCTTCTTAGGAGGCTGCTGTATGATTCTCTGCATGTGTCTTTGTGCTCCGAGTGGAAATCCAGATAATGTATGATTTGGGGGACTGTTCGAGCCCTTGAGTAGAAAGTAGTTTCAGAATGTTTTTGCAGTGCCTCATTGGAGTCCATTATGAGCTTTTGCACTACTTGGAGGCCTAATGCTGTTCCTTAACAATGTAAAAATTTTTACGTGATTAAGCAGTATTGAACTATTACTCTAGAATGCTGCAATGATACATGTTGTTTATTTAGTGCTTCTTTGTAATGTGTATTTAAAATGCTTTGAAACTTTGATGGGTTAAAATTTTATATATATTGATATAATATATTAAAGGTTTCTGCAGAACTGGGAGCTAGTTATTTGGCTGCAAGGGTTTCATCGCTTTTCTCTAATAAAACTATTACCTGAAAGTGAAGTAGTATTTAATTGGTGTTTTTGGTCATTAAATACAGGCAATGTTGTTAAAACTAAATGGTTTGTATTGAAGGGAATTTTTGATTGTTTGTCTTATTATGCTTTCTTGTGAACATTACATCACATTGTCATTTAAACAAGCAACTTTGGCACTACAATATTTTTGTGATGCAGCAGTAATAAGACTGTTCCAAACATCTCTGATTTTCAGTCAAAAATTTTCATTTTCATTCACCCCTGACCCACCCACCCCCACCCCCGCTCCCATGCCAACCCCCTTTTGGGGTATAACACTCCAAACTTGCCCTGTATACTTGGCAGGATGAGTAACACCTGTTTGTTTTCAGTTTGCTTTACTTACAATGTAAGTGTTCAAAATCACAAAACATAAGTGGATGACATCTGTTAAGGAGAATGAGCAAGCCCAATGTACCTTAAGGTGTTTTCCCATTATTTCCAGACAGGAATGTTATTTTTCTCGAAACCAATGTAGAGTTTTTTTCGTGTGATGATAGATTTTTTAGGAGATTGTTTTGAAAATGTTATTGTTTAATTTATTTGTGTGTGCTACACAGGTAAGATGCATTTACTGTTGAGCCTTCCAGATTTTTTTCTCTCAATAAATATTTTAAATCTACTTATACTACTTGTAGAATTCACCAAGATACCTATTGATTAACATTGTTTTTAACATATTTTGATCAGTATGGTGATGTTAAATTTCTTCATTTAACAGAAAATCTGATCAGTCAAACACACAAATTTTTTTCAGTCTTTATATGTAAAATGAAAACAATATTATACTAAATCATAATATTATACTATAGCTGAAAACAGGTAGGGGAGGAAAGGGAAGACAAGTTCCTTTATTTCTTTATGTTCGTGATTAAATTACCTCGAATGAATGATCACACGTGATGAGACGAGCTGAATAACTGCCTCTCAAGAAACCACGCCCTTAATTATGCATGACATCAAGACTTAATCTCTGTACAAATAATGTCTTTGTTCAACAAAAAAAAAATTAGGCTAAGAAAAGCAGCTCAAAATGGGCGTATCCAGTGTCCTCAGAGGCACCAGGTAGGACATGGCCGTAGTGAAGGTGTTTGATATGTTGAATGTTCATTCATTCATTCATCTTCATGTCGGCTTTATTCCCTTTCGGGGTCGCCACAGCGGAATGAACCGCCAACTCACTGGCATATGTTTTATGCAGCAGATGCCCTTCCCTGCCGCAACCCATCGCTGGGAAACATTCACACTTTAACACTATGGGCAATCGTTCTTACTCAATTCACTTTTTCCGCATGTTTTTGGACTTGTGGGGAAACCGGAGCACCCGGAGAAAACCCACACGATCAAACTCCACACAGAAATGCCACCTGCCCCAGCCGAGCCTAGAACCAGCGACCTTCTTGCTGTGAGACGACCGTGCTACCCACTGCGCCACCGTGACGCCCATGTTGAATGTTTTCATTTTTAAATCTTAAACAAACAATTGTAAAAATATTTCACCCCCTTCAGAAGATCAAAACTAGTGATCTAAATCAACAAACCTAATGAAGCCAAAGGTGAAAACAAGATTTTTCAGCTCCAAAGGTTAGTTTTAACATTGGAGTGAATAAGTACTTCACTTTTGGAGTCAGCCTTTAGAGAGGCTGCTCGGGAACTGCAGCCCACGCCCATTTTCAGCTTCATTTGACTTTGCCAGAACCATATGGCTGACGTCACGAAAATTCTGTCCATATTATATAGGTCAACGGCTGTCAAAAAAACTGTCAATGGCTGCCGTTTGGTGAGTGCATTTGTTCGCGTTCCGGGTCCAGGCTGCGCAAAAAAGCAGGTTAGGTGATGCTCCTCAACACAAGTTCGAAGGTCTCCATTACGTTGATCTGGACGGAGTGATACTCTCGTTCATTCATTTATCAATCGAAACTAGAGTTAAAAGTCAAGGGAGATTCTTAAGATGAAGTTTACTGTGTGTGCAGCCAAACCCGAAGACTGCAAAGACGTAGAACGGATGATTATGGTGAGAAGAGAGCTGCACAGTTTCTAGAAGAGCATATTCTGTGGTTATTTTTGTAGCAATTTTAAGTGGGTACTTGTGTGGATATTTGTGCGCTAGTAGTGCAGTATTCAACTTTATCACAATATGTAAATCTGTAGCTTGGTTTGGAAATATATCTGTGCACTTCAATCTGTATCTGTAAATATGCGTAATGCATACATCTTCTGCAATCTGTTGATTAGTTAGTTAACCTAGATAATACTATCTGCAAGTACTTTCAGTCAGCAGTTGTCTTTCTTTTGGTCTAATTACTTAATAATAATATCAAATTACTTAATATTATTTTTACTTCTAAGAAAAGCAGGATTAAGCAGATTGTCTGAATAAAACTATACTGGAATCTATTTTCCTCTACTGTGCTACTATAGAAAAAAAATACAATGCTAGAAAAATAATTACATATGCTATGTCGACACTGTTGCTGTGAGCCTTGAAGCACACCTGATATAAAAACTCAACCTCTGGAAAGTGTTTGACCTGAAAATGATGTAAATGTATCAAAGGCATTTTGTAAATTTAGCCAAAGTAAAATGTAATGAAAATTCGGAGCTGTTTACTACGGTGGCCGAGAGGTGCAAAACACATTTAGATAACGTGAGACACTTACAAATTACAAAACAAATTAACATTTTAGAAAACACATTTACAAGTTACAGCGCACTTTTACATTTCAGAAAACACATTTACATTTCAGATTCCCAGAAAGGAGGATACCATTGAGAACCGATAACTTGACGATGATTGGATGAGACTTTTGTGAATCATTATTGTTTTCTGAAACGTAAATGTGTTTTCTGAAATGTAAAAGTTTTTCGTAAATTGTATTTGTATTTTTAAAAAAAATTGTTTTGTAATTTGTAAATGTGTTTCACGTTATGTAAACGTGTTTTTCACCTCTCGGCCACTGTAGTTTACCGACTAAGCCACAAATCGCTCTCGCGGCCGGGTTGCCCATCACGATTGAGTTCACCAAGCAACGGAATAAAGTGAATTACATGAACAAGCTGAAAATGAACACAAATCAAATTATTTAAACAAACATTTTAGCCTGGTTATATTTAAATCAGTGAAGTACGTATAACATATCTGTTATGTGAATATCGTCCTGTAGGAACTGGCTGTTTATGAAAAGATGTCAGATCAAGTGAAGATATCTTACAAAGGTGATTCATTTACAATGAACCAGATTTCGTGGTCTTTACAACTGTTTGGCTTCATGACCTATGCTTGTGTTCTCCTTCAGAGCTGGAGAGGGATGGATTTGGCCCCAACCCTTTCTACCAGTGTCTTGTGGCTGAGGTACCTGAAGAGCACAAGTCTAAAGATGGTAAAAAAATAAGACTCCCATCAAAATGAACAAAACACCATGTCCAGAGCAAACCATCTATAAATGTAAATGACCAATAGGCTCATTTAAATTAACTAGTTGAATTAAGGCTTAACATTGTGGCTATGTAAGGGAGCTTTCTCTCGAGTGACGGCTATCACAGTCAGAAAAAAAACGGAGAGAAATGTGGCATTTGTCTGGCACATCTGGCACTGACATCTGTTACATCTTTGGCCTAAACCTGGTCTGTATCTCTGGCATTCAATGTTTTAATTACTTATGTTCATGGGTTTGGTGGACCTGTTGCATCTTTGGATTTTTAATTCGCACAAACAATTCTGTGTTAATGGTGAAAGAAAGAAATAAAGGACCAGAATCTGCCATTTTCACTCTTTTATATCTTCTGGGTCTAGCTGGGTTTGTGGTCATTAAAAATTACATCTGATCGACGAGTCAAGGTCAGGGAGTTCAGTTTTAAGTAATAATTGCTCGTATTATTTTTCTTTTGATGAAAAAGGAACACCTGAACACCACACACAAGTCAAGTAGTGCTTTTTTGGGTTTTCCAAAAGGAGAATATATTGTAGAAAGTAGTTTATGACCAACTTGATAAAAGAGATACAGCAATTTTCAGAAAGAATTCCTTGCATTGGGTTTTAAATACAAACGTGTAGAACTAAGGCAGAGACCACTAAATGTTTTTTTTTTCCACAGGATACACTAAGGTTGGCTACACTCTTTTCTTTTACACATACAGCACCTGGAAGGGAAGGACGGTGTATATGGAAGATCTTTATGTGATGCCTGAGTACAGAGGTGTGTTCTGGACAGTCGGGGACGATTTCATGAAAGAATCGAATGTATTCAGATCTATTTTCCTGACTTGCAGGTAAAGGCATTGGAACAGCTTTAATGGCAACGGTTGCTAAAGTAAGTTGAAAAAGGCAAATTAAGTATCTATATACTTAAACTGAAAAAAAAGTCACTATTTAAAAATAGAATGTTTATGTTGTAGATGAACATAAGAAGTAATTGTGTCTGGAACCTCAATGAATTTATCCAAGAAAAGGTTTTTGGAGAGTGTATAATTTAGCATCTAAAATAAGTTTATAAAATCTTCTGCTGATTAAAATGAATTTACAGTAATTGTGTTATGATTGGTGGAATTTATTTGTAGTGTAATCTTATAAATAAAGTAATTTTGACTCTAATATGGCCCCATCTTTTGCTAGGTGGCCAAAGAGCGTCTATGTGTGCGTTTACAGCTTTCTGTTCTCGACTGGAACAAGCCCTCTCTAGACTTTTACTTGGCCAAAGGTGCAGAGGACCTCACAGCAAAAGAGGGGTGGCATTTTCTCCGCTTCCATGGAACTTCTCTGGACAATCTAGCTCAAGAGGCCCCTTAATAGAACACATTTACATGTAAACACAAACATTTCCTACATTCTGTATTTTTACTCTTTGTTTCTTTCACTCTTGCTTATTTCAAAATAAACCAGTAAAGCATCATATGCATGATCTTAGTTATTACTGGTACGCCATATGAAATGTTTGAATCTTACTACTGAGTCGTCAGTCTTAAAAAAAAAACTAAAATTATGTTTAAGCCCTTGTAGGATATGCTGTACTATCATCGCTCTTCTGCTTCAGCAGCCAAGTTCTGTTGTTTAGCACTTTGTAACTAATGTTATTAAGTTTTATATATATTTTTGCTGCATTAATAAAAAATTAAGGATGGTAACTAATGGTGACTAATAATTTCTTGCTTCCTTTGGTTTGGTGCAAATCATGCATTTTTTTCTTTTTGTTTTTTACTGACGGTTATTATTCTTCATTTTGTGAAATAAGTTTATTATAATATATAAACTCTCCACACACTTTTTTTAACACCAATCATTGGCCGTGCTGATGGTCACGTGATCACGCGTTGCTGACAAAAGCGGATGCACGTATAATGGTCCTTCTGTCTGCTCATTGGAGCCAATACTTTCACACACAAGCAACTGGTGAAGAATTTCGCATCGGTGTTGGATTATATTTCCCTTTTTGTGTATTACAAGGGATCTGGTGATTACGGCAACCACATGGCATGGTCAGCCGAGGCCTCCATCTCACTAGCTAAGCGTGTCGGTAGACCTGACTTCGAGTGCTTTTTCCCTAACGCACAAGTGGGTTTTGTCCAAATCCTCAGCCTGGTTCTTTGGAATGCTGGTCTTCCGAGACTTCTTCAGGATGATGTCTCCAGACACACGGTCCATCTTCCCGGCAGGTTGGACTGTTTAGCAGATACAATGTCTTGGCGGAAATCGCAGTCAGGCGAATGGCGGCTCCATCCCCTGGCAGTCCATCAGATCTGGGTGAGATTTGGTATAGCAAAGGTAGACTTGTTTAGCACCACAGAGAGTGCTCAGTACCGGATGTTCCACGGTCTGTCCTAGGCTCTTCTCGGGATGGATGTGCTGACTCATTGCTGCCCCAGGAAGAAAATGCCTGTATACGTTTCCTCAGTGAGATTTTTTGCACCCCTCCTGTGCAAGGGAGGGTGAGGCAGAGACCCAATCGACCTTGGTTCATACTCCCTCGTTGCAGTCCCTCCTTGGCTAGTTCCCCTCTGGTCTGACTTTCTGACCCGGGGGATGTGGGCACAAGCACCTGTGCCCAGACCTCTGTAATTCCAGGTCTGGTATCTTAGGTGCAAAGGACCCCCGGTTATGCCATATCCATGGTTCAAACACTGTTTTGTCAGAGCTTGTTGCAGGCAAGTGGGTCAGTTTTTGACTGGTGTCAGTCTCACAAGAGCAGTTGCCCTGTTAAACAGGAAGGGCTAGACCCTCTAGGCCATCCTTAAATTGGTGTCCTGATAGGACATCAAGGTCATCCATTTAAGCCACTTGACTCAGTAAAGCTTAAGTTCTGTTAGTTAAAGCAGCGCCACTCCTGATCGTGTTAGCCTTGATTGCAGGGTGAGGGATCTGCAGGCACTCTCCGTCAACGAGATCTGCTTACAGTTTGTGCCTGGTGAAACTCATGTTACTCTGAAGCCCAGGCCTTCATATGTGACCAAGGTTCCTACCATCCCCTTCAAAACTCAGGTATTAAACCTCGAAGTTCTGTCTAGAGAGGAGGCAGCACCAACCCCTGGTCCCAATTGCCCAGTCACAGCACTGAGGACCTATGTAGAAAGGCCCTGAGAAGTTCTGACCAGCTCTTGTATGCTCTGGAGGACAGCAGACGATAGGGTAGATAGCCTACAGCCTTTGTCTCCAAACAGAGGTTGGTCCACTTGCTAGTGAATACCATCTCTACCACATAAACAGCATTAGAATTCACTTACCCCCTGCAGTTGAGAGCCCACTTAATCAGGGTATTTGCGGCCTCCTGGGCGCTGGCAAGAGTTACTCCACTGGCATAAATCTGCAAGGGTGTGGGGTTGGTTGACACCCAACACCTTTGCCAGGTACTATAACCTGAGCGATTAATCCGTCTCTTCAGCCGTGCTAGGTGGTGGCAGCACTGTTAGAACTGTACAAACGGATGTCTTAGTGGTACTTGTGCTATTTTGCCCCTGAAGATACCGGTGTGTTCTCCAGCTCTCCAGCTTGACTCCTCTCACCGACAGGCAAAGTAGATATCCCCCTCACTCACTCACTCACTCACTCACTCACTCACTCTATCTCACTCTCTCAGAGTTGTTATGAACTTCACATTTTATAAATTATTTTAAAATATATCAATCTGCAGAGAAACAACAAGAACTTGCTTGAAAACATGGATGCATTCACTTGCTAAATTTCATCTAAATTATTGTTTATACTGATAAAATATATCCCTCCTATTCTCAATGATGTGCACGTGCAAACTGTATGTAAACATTATTTCGTGTTTTAAGCTTTCAATCACGCCGGGTCATCAGTGGCGGAGGATGCGCCGAGAAGGTGTCTGATGCGGAGGAAACGGAGATAATGGCGGATAGTAGTGATGGCATGGAAAGAGATGAAGATGGACGAACATCGGATCAAAATGGAGAAAGAAGCCAAGATGGAAAATACTTGGAAAGGCAATATGTTAGCGACTGGGATGAAAGTGGACAGGAAATGGAGGAAGGAAATAGTAGAAGAGAAAGTTTTTTGACGAGACAATACAAATCAAACGTAACTGACAACACGTGGAAAAAAAGGACACTGTCACAGTCCACATTAATTGAGAACTCAGACAACGAGACAACAAAAAAACAAAAACCAGCAGATGAGGTTAAATATAAAGTTTTCATAAAACTACAAGACGAGGGAGGAAGTTTTTCAAAATGGAACCCAATCAAATTAACAAAGTGCATCAACAAACTAGCTGGGGAAGTCAAAGAAATGAGAATATTGAGAGACGGACAGTTGATTATACTCTGTAAGGACAAAAAACAACAAGAAAAGGCAATCAAAATTAAAAAAATTGAAGGAAACAAAGTAACGTGTTCAACACCAAGAGACAAGAGATATGCAAGAGGTGTAATTTCAGGAATCCCAACAGCAGTAACAACAGATGAAATCAAAAACAACATAAAAGGAGGAAAAATAAGTGAAGCAAAACGGCTAAAAACCAACAGAAATGGGGGAAGGAAGGTGCGATAGTCTGTCAGTTATGCTGCAGTTTGAGGAAGAGTCACTACCAGACAAAGTTTTTATGGGGTATTTTAGCTACAAAGTTAAACCCTACATTCCACCACCTCTTAGGTGTTACAAATGTCAAAAGTTTGGGCACACAGCTGCAATATGTAATGGGAAAATCAAATGTGCAAGATGTAGTGGAAACCATGAGTATGGTAAATGCAGGGAAAACGCAGAAATCAAATGTTGCAATTGCAATGGAAACCACAGCGCAGCCTACAGAGGGTGTGAAGTGAATAAAAGAGCTGAAAAAGTTCAACAAGTAAAAATCAGTCAGGGAATCACATATGCAGAGGCAGTACAACAGGTGGATAAAACATCTGGAAAGGAAAAGAGAACCCCAAACCAACTACAACAAGCTGACAGTGAAGATGCACTGAAAGTAAAGAAAAAAGACTTTATCCTGTTCATGGTTGAATCAATCAATTGTGCAGCACAAACCAAAAGTAGAACAGAAAAAATCAAAATCATTGTGAAAGCAGGTGAAAAATTCTTGGGAATCAAAGACATAAACTGGGAAGAAGTAAGGGAACTACTGGGAGGAGAAAGTGAAGTGCTAGGTGAAGGAGGAGGTAAAAATGACAACAAAAATCTTACAGTGGAATGCAAGAAGCTTAATAGCTAATGGGTTGGAACTAAAACAATACATAGAAAAATAAGCCAAAAATAATTTGTATTCAAGAAACATGGTTAAAATCTCATTTGAAATTTGTACTAAAAGGATATGATATTATTAGACGGGATAGGAAAGAAGGGAATGGTGGAGGTATAGCAACATGCATAGAGGGATCGTGCTCATATATTGTAGTAGAAATAAATGAAAATCATGAATCAATGATAGTAAAAGTATGGATATGAGACAAAGAATTAAATATCATAAACTACTATAACCCAGGGAAAAAATGGATAAAAGGATATTAAATGAAATAAGTTAGCAGGCAAAAGGGAAATCAATATGGTGTGGAGATTTTAATGCACATAACACATTGTGGGGAAGTGAGAAAACTGATAAATGTGGAGACACAGTTGAAGAATTCCTAGAAGAAAAACAATTAGTATGCTTAAATGATGGTAGAGGAACTAGATATGATTGTAACAGAAATAAAACCTCGGCTATAGATTTAACTATAGTAACTGATAATATAGAAGAAATTCAAAGCTGGGATGTAGAAGAATTGGAATCTATATAGTTATATTATGGAAAGAGAATTCATAAAAGAAATAGTAGAAGAAGAAGACGTGGGTGAAATTAAGTTTTAAAAAATAACAAACACAATAATTAGAGTAGCAGAAGAAGTAATACCAAGAACCAAAAACAGGGAGGGGAAAAAAGTGTGCCATGGTGGAACAAAGAATGTAGTGAGGCTATAAAACAAATAAATAAAGATTTAAAAAAATTAAAAACAAATCACACAATTGAACTACTAATTAACTACAAAAGAGTCAAGCAAAAGTAAGGAAAACAATAAGATGGGCAAAAAGAAGCTATTGGAGAGAGTTCTGTAATAAAATTGGTAGAGAAACAAATATAGATCAAATTTGGAAGGTAATCAGGAAAATGAAAGGAATAGATAAAACAAATAAAATGGCAGCACTAAAATGGAAAGATAGAACACTTAAAAGAAGATCTAGAAAAAGCAGAAATATTAGTGGAAATATATAAAGATATTCATAGTACAAAAAATCTAACAGAGGAAGAAAAAATGGAAAGAGGGAAAATTATAGAGGAAAATAGAAATTTAGGAAAAAAGGATAATGTAAATATAGATATTAACATGCCATTTACAAGGCATGAATTAGACACTGCACTAGAAAAAAATAAAAATACCACTCCAGGGGTTGATGGAATTTATAAGACCATGATAGCTAAATTAGGTGATAATACATTAAGCATGATATTAAAGTTATTCAATAAAATATGGGATACAGGAAAAATTCCGATGGAATGGAAACAGGCAATTATTATACCCATCAAAAAGTCAGGAAAAGATGAAGTAGACCCAAATAGTTACAGGCCAATAGCATTAACTTCACAACTAGGGAAAGTCATGGAAAAAATGGTTACAAAAAGAATAGAATACTATGTGGAAACAAATAGGAAAATAAAATCTTACCAAAATGGATTTAGAAAGGGGAAAAGCACTAGAGATTCATTTATATGTCTTGAAAACGAAATTAGGAAAGCTCAAACTAATAAGGAAGTAGTGGTAGCTGTTTGTTTCGATGTGGAAAAAGCCTACGATATGCTATGGAGAGATGGTTTGATAGTAAAACTGAAAAAAGTAGGATTAGAAGGAAAAATCTTAAATTGGGTTGAAAGTTTCCTAACAAATAGAATAATACAGGTGAAAGTAGGGCAAGCACTCTCCAAAAAACATATAGCTGAGAATGGAGTTCCCCAGGGTAGTGTATGTAGCCCAATTTTATTTAATATAATGATAAATGAAATATTTGACGATATAGAACAATCAAATATCTCTTTGTACGCTGATGATGGAGCAATATGGATTAGAGGAAGAAATATAAAATTTATTGAAAATAAAATGCAACAAGCAATAAGTAAAATTGAAAAATCGACAAAGAAATGGGGTTTTAAACTATCAATAAGTAAAACACAACATATATGTTTTGCAAGAAGACACAAGACGATTCATTTGTAATTATATGGAGAAGCATTAAAACAAGTCACAGAAATAAAATTCCTGGGAATAATATTCAACGAGAAATTAACCTGGCAAAAATATATAGAATATGTCAAAAATAAATGTAAACAGATAAATAACATATTGAGAAACTTAGCGGGAAAAGACTGGGGAGGAAGCAAAAATGAAATTAGTAAAATTTATAAAAGCATAATGAAACCCCAATTGGATTATGGTTGTTTAGCATATATGTCTGCGGCAGAAACCCATTTAAAAAAACTAGAAGTAGAGCAGACAAAAGCTCTCAGATTAAGCTGCGGAGCCATTATGTCATCCCCAATAACAGCGATACAAATAGAAACAGGAGAGATGCCTTTAAGGTTAAGAAGAATAAAAATGATGATGAACTACTGGATAAACATACAAGGTCAAGATGAAGATCAAGCTTTAAAAAGGATACTCAAAAACTGTTGGGAATATAATCAAACTAATTTCTATAATTTAGGTTGGCTAGGAAACAAAATAGCAAACAAAATGGGGCTAGATAAATATGAGCATAGTGGCATATACGTAAAAGATTAAAAACCACCATGGCATACACAAATAATTAGAATTAACTTAAACCTAATTGAACAACTAAAGAGTTTTGAACATAAAAGTCAGAAAGCATCCCACACACTAAACTACATTGATGAACAATATAAAAATAAAATATAAATATTTACAGATGGATCAAAAGACCCCAAAACTGGAAAAACAGGAGTAGCGGTGGTAATTCCAAAAGATAAAATTATAATGAAAGAAAGAACAACGGACAATCTTAGTGTTTTTACAACAGAGTTAGTAGCAATTAAAACAGCACTCACCTGGATCAATAAAAACAAAGTAAAAAATACTCTCATCTGTTCAGACAGTTCATCTGCTTTGCTTAGTATAAAAACAAGGAAATCAGAGGGAAGACAAGACATAGTTAATGAAATAACAAATCAACTAGAAGAATTGGAAAGGAAAGATTTAATAGTTAAATTTTTATGGATTCCTGCTCAAGTGGGGATAGAGGGAAATGAAGAGGCAGATGCAGCAGCCAAGCAAGCTGTTAAAAAAGAGAAGGTAACAGCAAACATTCCACTAAGTAAGAATGAGGCAAAAAGTATAATAAATAAAAGTATAAATGAAATGTGGCAAGAACAATGGAATGAAGGTGAAACAGGAAGAGATCTTTATAAAATACAGGAAAAGGTACAAGAAAGACCAATTATTTTAAGTAACAGAAAAGAAGAGACAATCATAACAAGGTTAAGAATAGGACGCACCAGATTAAATCAACATCAATTTAAAATAGGAAATCACCCAACAGGAAAATGCGAAAACTGTGGAGAGCAGGAATCTATTGAACACGTTATTATGGATTGCAAAACCTATGAAGAGGAGAGAAATAGTCTAATGAAAGAAGTAAAAAAAATGAAAATAGAACCATGTACAATCTCGACTTTATTAAAAGATGCACGAACCTAGAAAAGTATTTTGATTTTTCTTAAAAAAACAAAAAATTACTACAGAATATAAGCGGGTGCAGGTATGTGTTTCCTTTTTTAGTCACTTACATTTAGTATAGGTTGGAATATCTGTAGAAAGGTTTTTTTTTTTTGTTTTTTTTTCATGTGAACAATTGTCCAAACTACATCCCAGATGGTGGCGGTAATGCACCAAAAGAAAGGATGCAAACTGCCATAAAACACCAAAGAAGAAGAAGAAGAAGAAGAAGAAGAAGAAGAAGAAGAAGAAGAAGAAGAAGGGTCATCAGTGGCGCTGTTCCCCGACCGTACTACATATCAGCTGAATTCGTTGAATTCAGCTGAAGAAGCGCCTCTGCTTTGTAAGATGAATTTACATTTATGACATTTCATTTTCTTTTAAGTTTTTATTTACATTAGAAAGACTGGAATGGCAACTCAAAACGAGGAAAACGGCACAGAGATGCAAACGGAGGTAAGGATACATCATCACTTTGTGAGCTGTATGAAATTAGCAATTAAGCTAACGTTAGCAAATATCCATCCTAACCAAATAAATATTCAAATAAAGACTCGCAGCCAAAAGCGTGGGCTAAAAACATACGCAACGTAATACAAGCACCTGTAACGAAGTAAGGAAAAGAAATTAAAATGTATTCGTTAATAAAGTAAAATAAAGAAACGTATTATATAAGGAAGGGTTTCGCACATATTTTTAAAATAGCTGTTTTAGATGCCCTAAGCTTTGTTGACTTTGAAGATTTAGGAAGCATTCAAGCTTCCCAAAAACATGTTACTCGCAGCACTAATGGAGTAAATTTAATAAGTTTGGTAGTCATATTGTTATATTTACAGAGAGGAGAGACAATTTCTAATAAGAGTAACTTCTAAAATAGAAAGAGTTCTGCATCATCATCTGAAAGGAGGGAACCATAATCTCTGAAAAATCTGTTTAAGAATCAGAAAAATGAAATTGAGGTAAAATGAAACTAGAGGTTTTTTTCCATGTCGTAATCTATTGATTTAGGAAGCATTCAAGCTTCCCAAAAACATGTTACTCGCAGCACTAATGGAATAAAGTTATTACTTTGGTAGTCATAATGTTATATTTACACAGAGGAGAGAAAATTTCTAATAAGAGAAACTTGTAAAATAGTAAGAGTTCTGTGTCATCATCTGAAAGGAGGGACCTATAATCTCTGAAAAATCTTTTTAAGAATCAGAAAAATGAAATTGAGAGAAAATGAAAATATTAGGTTTTTTTCATGTCGTAATCTATTGTATAGTTTTTAAACCACAACTTTTGTAATTGTGTGTTTAAGAAGAATTACCATTTCACTGACTGTCATCTTTAAATGGTGAAGCATGTGTTTGAAGATCGTAAACCCTTTTTTCGCTCAGGTTGAGGATCCTGCATACTTACTGGCACGATGTAAGCTAGAGAATCTTCTCAATAAGAGCATGCGGATCCGTATGACCGATGGACGCACACTGGTGGGGCTCTTCCTCTGCACGGACAGGGACTGCAATGTCATCCTGGGCTCTGCACAAGAATTCCTAAAATCCTCAGGTACTTCCTAACCACTCTTCCAGACATCCCTCCCCATATAAACTCACGCTCGTTAACATCATTGTAAACTTTTAATTGTTTCTTTTGAATCAAGAATTTCATGTTTTTTATCTACAACTGAATTCATTAAAAAATTCTACCTGAATGGTATTTAAAAAAAAACAGTAAAAGAAAAAAATGAGCTAACCGGGTGTTGGGTAGTTCAGCCTGGAGTCAGATCTAAACTCATTGAATATGTTGTGGTTCACATACAGTTCATTTCTGCACTTGAAAGTGTTTTCCACAGATATTTTTGCTTCAATCTGAGTTCTCATCCACAGATTCGTTCTCCCAAGGTGAACCAAGAGTGTTGGGCCTGGCCATGATTCCTGGCCATCATGTTGTTTCCATAGAAGTGGAATCTGAGAGCCTTCAGACCACCACCCATGGACTTTAATACTTTTTATGAACATTTGAGCTATTCAGGGTGACATTCTGAACTTCTGAGTCTTCATCTAGTACCACTTTGATCTTCTTCTTAGGAGGCTGTCCTAAAGATGTGCTGACTGTTGAATCCATATAAATTGTTGTGCAAATTGTACATTTTGTTTTGATTGAGAAACACATATTAAAAGATAAAATAACAGTATTTCAATATGCTGGGATTAGTTGTTGTTTGATGCATTCGTTTTCTTAGTTAAGAGGCAGATGAAATACACAAATATTTATTACATCAGTATGTTTATTATAGCACACAGACAGTTTTAACGTGGATTATATAACGTAGAATCATTAATAACATTGAAATGACCTGATTAGTGAATTTGAGAAACTAAAAAAAAATTCTAAACCCTGATTAATATTAAATTAAAAATACAGTATACAGTACTTAACGTTTCTCACCCTGCATAGAAAACATGCTTTTCTTAGAACACAGATATGCCATTTTCACATCTTGTGTTTTTTTTTTATCAGTAAACTTCAGGCATGAAAATTTTAATTTTCTTTTAATAATTCTTTTCTTCAGTGGATTTTGAGCAAAAGATCTACTTCAGTGTTTTCATATTTGGGGGCATCCCCTACACATAAGTGTTGAGTCCATATTGTCCATTGGACGTTCCACTGGATGATCCACCATTATTTTCTGGGTGAGAGTGGAAGGAGTATGCCCTAATGTTCTGAAGGTGTGGCCTGAATAAATAAAAAGAAAAGCCAGTTTAAGTACAAATCTATGTGACAACAAAGTGATGTAATGTTATTTAGTCTTTTTAAATTCACTCTAGGCAATGGTTGCTCCGGTCTACTGAATGTGATGGAATGGGTCTGATCCACTCCAGTCTGATAATTTGTTACAGCAAAGCTTATGGAGAACAATCCACAGGGAACCAAGAGAGTAGAGTAGGACTTTACTCCAGGGCAAAGTAAACTATCCATCGCTAGAAGTGTCCCTAACAAAGACTCCCACCTCTACCTCAGATTATGTCCCAACTACCTCTTTCAAACAGAAAGTAGACAATATTTCCAATGAAGTGGATTTCAACTAATTTACTTCATGCTGGCAATACCAAACAAAAGCTGTGGTAGGAAGCCCGTTGGTCACCCACTGGCGAACAGCTGTTGTGTAGGTCACAAACTTATCTAGATGCACCGCACAGGGTTTTTCAGACAGCGCCCTCCACTGTTTTGAAGACTTAGTGAAACATGGAGGACAACCAAAGCTTGAGTACCCAATTAAATCAAATTGAACTTCCAAAACAATATTTAAAAAGTAAACTATTGGACATTAAACAAAACTTGATTGAGCTTCATTTAATAAATAATTAAGAATAGACTGATTATCGGTTTCTGTTGAAGTAAATCAAGATATTAGCACATTAGTCTACATTACAACATGGAATACTGCTCTTCTGATTTTTATAAATAAAATAGTGTTTAAATTTCATTTCACTAATTTGTTTAATTCAATCAACATGCGTAGATTGGTTTATTTAGCAGCATTAATTAAAACTTTACTTTCTGGAAAGAGTAACATGATTTGTGTTCACATTTTAAGTATTTGTACATGTCAGATTTTCAACAGAAAAAAAGGCTTGAAAATAACTAAGATTTATATTTTACATGTGTACATTGTATATGCAATTTGTGTTTTGTTGTTCATTTTTTTGTTAATTAAAAGATTGCAGTCGTTAAGTAACCTAGAGTCTTTCTTCTGAACAAATGCCGTGTGTCACTTGACACAGAAAACAATATAAACATACCACAGCTTATTTTGAAATTTGTTTATGAATATAGCTACTACAGACAATGATTCATTCACATGGTCATGAAAATACAGTTTTACATTTGAAAACTGGATTTTTCTAAAGGATTTTAGTAACCTGCAGTCAACCTTGCCATGGTTAACTGTTTTGTTTTTCCACTGACCCCCAGCATCAGTTCTGAGTAGACTTATTTTAAAAACATAACACCAATCTAGTTCGACTAGGGTTGCAGCCAGGTCACAACCAATACGCCATAGAAAGTGACTGGACTTGTAATGCCTTGACTGATGTCTTGAGGTGAGGCTGGTCCATGAAGTGAACAGATTTTTTTTATAACACCCATTAAAATAAGCAACTTTACAGCTGAAAAAAAAACAAGTTTAAAGCCTGGTACCTCAACCTTTGTTTTTTTTTTATTTAGATTTCTTTGAGGCTTTATCTATGAGGACGTGGCTGATTTACCCAAACGTAGAGCCTCATTTGCTTTCTGTTAAAACCGATTGGTGAAGTCACAGTCAATGCTCCCAACGCAGAATAACGGAGAGTGTGGACGAAGTGATAATCTTTATGTTTTGCATGTGGTGACTTAACACTAAAATGAAAGACAGAAGAAGGCAGGACACTGAAGTCATGTAGTTCACAAACATACTTATCTTCCTTTTGGTGGCGCAGTCCACAGGAACACAGCAAGCAGCCACCGCTACACAAAGCCAGCGTAGCTGAACTCCAGCCAATGTACAGGCCATCTCCAATTTCATACCTGAATTTAATACACAAATGTTCGATTAGATTCAAAGTCTTATACACCAGCAGTATTTCAAAGACTGCTTCAACAGAAATGCTGAAGAACATTCACAGTCAGTATGTTCCAGCCTATTCTCAAGCAAGTATACTGAAGTAGATTGTCGATAAATTGGCTAGAAATAGGTCTTTTCACTTACTTTGTACCTTGATAAAGTGGGTCAAAAAACTGTTGAGTGATGTTGAACGCGTACCAAGAGACTGCAATCATGGTGCAGAGACCTGAAAGAAAAACGATTTGGTTTTTGCACAAAGCTTTCTCTCGGAATATTATATCTACCATTATACTACAAGTTACTTTCTTTAAAGCAAAATAATTTAGTAATACAATTTTCAAAAGTCATTTTAAATCACCAACTGATGAAAAAGAGCAAAAATGTGTTTGGCAGGTCTTTGCTGGAATATTGCTATTCTACTGGCTTTGACCTTCTCTTATGGCATAATGTTTCTATCACAAGAAAGGTTATCAGCTGGTGACATTTACCTTGTAAAATGAAGAAGATGCCCCCAAGCACAATAATTCGACCCTTTAACCTGTAATTCTCTCCTCCAACCTTGGAGCATTGCATTCCTGCTAAAGTTGCAAACAGGCCACAGGTGCCCAGAGCAATGGATGCGATCATCAATGCCCGGCAGGCTTGGATAAAGCCTGAGACAAAAAAAAGAGAGGAGATGGTTGCAGCACACTTGATTTCCTGGGGTCTCTCGTTATCCATTGCATTTTACACGAACACAGTCCAAACTAAAGCTCTTTCTCACAAACTATCTTCATAACTGATGGTTAACAAGTGCATTTCACAGTACTAACTGATACTCATCTACTATTTTACCATACAATTCTGCTGTTATTTTTAGAACAGTAAATATTTAAGTTATACCAGTTGATAGGAGGCTGTATAATTGTCTTGTACATTCAGGCTATGATTACATTTTTTGTGGTTAATAGGTATATTAAACTAAAACTTGCTGTCAAAAATAAAAACAGCAATCGAACATGTAGCGCTTGTAATAAATCAATTAATCAACAAATCAATAACCGACCATTAACAAATTTAGTTTTGTCATTCATTATTAGCTCACTGATCACTGACGTTTAAAATAAGTAAAAAATGTGTGGGATTATGTAAAAAAAAATGAAATATGGGAAAATGTATCAAATGCATTATACCAAAGGCATCATTCAGTTAATTCATTTTTTTAGTTGGCCCATTATTTGTTGAGTTATTGTTCAGTCAATAATTGTAAAAGTGCCTTTCTATCTTGTAGATCTGGCAGCTATCATTTTATTATTTTTCAGTTAGTAAGTGTAGAAGGTAAAGTTTAGAGTTATCTAACAAATACAGTTAAATGACAAGTTTCTGTCTTATGTTGTATTAAGTTAGGAGACTGTAGAAGGTTTTGTAAAACTTTAAAAGCATATAAGCTGAAAGATCAGTGTTCAGAAGAGGTGACCTACATAGTACAAGGACATAGTACAACTGTTTGTTGAGAATACTGGTCCAAGGGCACTCCTGTTTTACCACTGTATGAACCAAGTCCTAGCATGGAGGTTCAAGTTTTACTCAAAATCTGTTTACAAATTCAGAAAAGACAGAAAGGTCTGAAGGTCAATCAGAAACAAAGCAAGGCTAACTGAACTAGCAAAGCATCAATGTTGACTTGAAACAGAACAGCTGACCCAGACTCTTTATGCAAAGACTAGAAAGTAAATAAAGTAGACAAACTTTTTTAACACTAAAACATGTTGATGATAGGAACAGCAACAATAGGGAATTGTTCTGATTTGAGGTTTAGCAGAAGCTTTTGTCTTCAGCTGTATACCATTACAACTAATCAATAAACAAAGGTACAATAAACGTCAGCTTATTTCATTGCCTGGATTGTTCGAAACTGTAAAAATATTTATTTAATTAATTTATTATTATAATTTTTCTTTTTTGTGCATAGATCAATAACTATGTGTATGTAAGTATATTTATATTTGTATACATATGCATAGATAGATGCAAACTGTGCAAACTGTTTGGATGTGCTAAGATAGGTATCTAAACTTATTTATTTATTTAATTTTTTTTTTTCAACTCAATCCTGACTCCTTCCCCCACAATTACCTCTCACCTTCTCTTTCCCCCTCAAAAACTTCCCTCCCTCTCTTTCCCCCTCAATTACTTCTCTCCTCTTTCCCCTTTTCTATTAACACCATCCTGTCCTGATGTATGCTTATATGATTGATTAATGTAATTATTGTGATGAATGCGAAATAAATAAATAATCAATAAAATAAATAGCTTTTATCCAGAGGAATACTCACTATATAATATAAGCACACAGTTATTAGGGTATAAAACATGTGCTTAGACAGGTGATCTGGTCTTTGTATTGCACTCATGAGGATCGATAAGAAGGATTTAGATTTTTTTCATGTAAATGTAATAAAAAAACTGTTAATTTAATAAATGTTCTGTTTTATTTTAATTTAGGAAATGACCGTTTGAACATGAAAAAAATAAATAATCCTGATAATGCTCTGACAGTATTTTCGTTGTTATCTATTATAACTTAGGCAATAGCACCTTCAAAATTCTTAACTAAAGATAAAACAATTTTTTCCCTTCTTTATTACCTTTTTCGTCCAAGTACTCTCATCCATTTTATATCCATCACCATAACATAATAATAAAAACACATTATCTGTAGCTTCAAAGTAACTGGCGTCACCCAGTTCTGTAATTGGACTTTGTAGTAATTGAAACCTAAATTTAATGAAAAAGCTTCTTGGCTCACCTAATAGCACTGTACATAATTTTTACACACACGCACATGCACATGCACATACACACACAAAAACTATAAAGTGGCATTTACACCAAGAATAGTAAATGCTAAAAACATTGCTAGATATAAGAAGTGTGGCAAAATTTGCTCTCTGCAATTGGCTTTCTTTTCCAGAAGTGTCATTTTTTTTTACTTCTGCAGCATCAACCACAAATTCCTCACTACCCAGTAGCAGTAAGACTAATATGATATCTATCTTACATTAAGCAAAACACAAAACAAACCCAGACAGGTTTAATTTCGATTAGAAGGAACCATTCAGAATCATTTGTAGAATTCAGTCAACAACTCATTTGACTTGGCAGCTTTTGTCACTGTACCTAGAGGAAACCCTTGTTAAAACTGTTAATACAGTGTTAATTGTTAATACAGTGGTTGATAAGATTTAGAAGTATTTCGCTTTTACATAAAGTAAAATAACTTAAATAACATTGTAAATAATGACTTTAACGGCTCTGAAATTATGTTGTAGTGAAAAGCTGTAAACATGAATAAAGGACAATAATCTTAAAGCTTAAGTTTAAAAATAGGTTTACAGTTTTTTGTGAGGAGTTTTACCTGGTAAAGCAAGCAGTGAGTGAAAATTCTGGCAGTTAAAATTCCCAGCTGAATCGGTGGCACAGGACATCCAAAGGTTCTCAAATATATCCGAGGTGAGAACAACGCTTTCATCATCTGTTGACTCTTTCCAGTTATAATTTGTTAATGATAGAACTGTAGATACACACCCTGAAAACCCCAAGAAAAGTGCAGTTACTTCCAATACGTCTTTCATATCCACAAATGTTCTGCTTTCCAAGCTGCTCTGGAGGCGTCGTGTACGTACTACACATTCAAATGCATAGTATAGAGTCTGCTTGTTAGACCTAGTCTAAAAAAACAGTTTGGTTGAGAAAAACCATAGGTAATGCTCATTTGGTTTTTATTCAAGACCACCGGATTTCACAAAACCATTCTCAGCTGTACAAGAAGAGTCAAATAACATGGAGCTCTTAAGATATGCTGCACCAATAAGTGGAATTTAACCTTTTGGGATTGTATTGTTCAACAGAGCAATAAATGACCTCCCACTTGTAGCTGACGGAACATCATCATTAGAAATACTGACCCTTGTATGATCGAATTCTTATGAACAAGATAATGTGACTTTCCAAACACAGGTCGGTGAGCTTGATATCTTTATAAGAAGATAAGCACCTTTGAAGACTTATCAGCTCTTAATAATTGCATACTACCTCTGTTCTCTTATGGTTTCTAAACTAGACTAGGCACTATTTATGCTTTAAAACAACTAATAAATAACCAGATCATTAAATTTTGAAATGAACTTTGTTAAATATATTGCCAAAGGACTAAATATGACTACAGTCCAATATTTTCACTTAATTAAAAATGACCCTGTTATCAAAGCTTTCTAGCCATGCCCAAAACAAAGCATGTTTTTTCAAAAAGACTTGTTCAGTTTAATTAAATTGAACTAGAGTTTTCTTTTCCTTTTAGTACTGTTGTTATGGCAGGTCTGAAAGCAGCCATCGAACTCTAGATGGAACCAAAAACAGAAAAAAAGCGGTTTGAGACTTTCTCGACAAGGTGGTTTTGGCCAGTTCCAAACAAACTCCAGAGTTATTCGTTTGTGGTGAGGACATTATCAAACTATCCATTAACAGGTCCAAAATAAAAACTGAACAAATACAGACACCGTACTCGCTTACATGTGGCAGTATGAAATCATGTGCGTCTGTTTACAAAGCAGCAGTGGTCATAGCGGCTTGCAGTCAAACACGAAGTAACTGCGTATGATGCCTCTACGCACTCGAGCCCTCCAAGAACAAAGCCTTCCAAGGAAAGTGGCACTTCAGACAGCCTAAGAATAAATAGCCATCATTTGTAATCCACTACATTGTGTCTTTTGGCCAATTTTGATTATCTGGTGGGGGTTTGTCCCAGGGAGAAACAGCTAATTTACTTGTTTTACCTAATTTAACTGTGAGCATCTTTTGCTTTTTGCTGAAGCCCATGTGTGGCATCATATTTACTAGCGGTCAGCAGTGGTTACCTGGCCATGACAGGAGAATCTCCTTCACTGTTGCATTTATATATCCCTGCATGGCGATCTGATTGGTCAATGTTACTGTCACTCAGGCCACATCTCATCACACAAGTTTAGAAAAATGACCCACAACTCAGATGATTTACACGGTTTTATTTAGCCCTAAAACAAGAAGACAACAAAAGAAAGGACTTGACATTGACATAATATTTTCAGGATTTGAGCACAACCCTTTTACATTCAACACAGAAGGTGAAATGAAAAATAATCAGCTAAATGGCTTGAGATTACCTCTAGTTTCACATTAATACAATAATGCACAAGTGCTTTAAGTTTTGATTCGATTAAAAACAACATAATAAATGGAAGAATCTGAACAGAATACTGGAAAGAAATCTAGATTTTGACAAAAACAAACAATAAACTTGCTCAACTCCACAAAGTAATCCATACAAATTTGGATGTTTTTTATGTGTCAGTTAAAATACAGTAAACTGGAGCAAAAACTAAGTATATAATAAATACATGTCCATTACTCTGTGTAGGACTTGAATGTCTTTATAAATACTGGCTTTATAGGCAAGAGGAAGTAAGGCATCTTTAATCAGTCGTCAGTCAATAAAATCTGGCTGGTTCAAACCCAAAATTTTTTGCCATTTCTTGAATCAATACCTTGACTTTGTAAAACATTTCTTCTTTCTGGAGCATTGTTGTTTGGCAGAATTATTTTCTTATGCTGATTTTTTAGCAACAGCCACACCTACCAGACCGGCCAAGCCAGCCAAACCAAGGCCGATCCCCCCAACGATAGCCATTCCGACCAGCCCATCTAGAAAACACGATGGGAATTGTTCAAAGTTTTTTCTACCCTTCACTATTTACATTTTCACTTTCCCTCTAGTAAAGCTCAACAAAAATATTTCCTATTTACTTTTCTCTCCCTCTTACGGTCCAGGAACAGCACCCTCTTGGAGTTGTAGGACATCATCATGGACTATTAACTCTATTGTTATGCTCACCATGCAAATCGATGGATGGGGCAGCTCCAGATATTTTACAAGTTAAACCTCTCTTAGTTGTTGATAATTCACGCATATCTTTTACAGTTCACACTGCATGAGTATTACTTGTGTGTGAGCATAAAGTTGTGACAACAGAATACTCCATTAAAAATAAAAATAAAGTATGAGGAGATGGGTGCTTCCTGTTTCCTGTTACCCAAAATACTAACGCAGAAAGTCAGAAACGAGAAAAAAAAAAGAAAACTGAAATGAATAAAAAAAAAAAAAAACTCCAAATAAGAAATAATCCTAATGAAAGAGCTCTGTGGAGTTTCGTGCTTCAAGCTTAATTCTTACCTTTCTTCATTGATTTATCAATAAGCCTATCAAGTTCTAAAGCTTGAGCATTTCCAGGTTCATTCCTCAGTAAAGTTCGGATATATTTCAGAGCTTTCTCGTACTCCTGGAAAAACACAACACTACAGTGAGACTGTAAAAATGTCTGAATATTTAATGTAAACTTTATTAACCAACCTTGAGCTTGTAGTTGGCAACAGCGAGATAGAACAGATAATCCCGCTGATCATCCTTACTGCCTTTGTGAAGAAGCTCTAAAGAAGAGTCAAGCAATTTCATAAAAAGATATATGAACAGCAAACATCTATTTAGGCATAATACTTTATCTACATCAGTATTAATGCATTAAAATAAGATTACGAAGGTCCTAAAATATTTTTAAAACTAAATGATATGCAGTAGCTAATACAAAAAATATATCTTTAAGAATGTTGGCAATTATGAAAAGAATGGTCAACTATTTCTGAGTGAGGGATCTTTTGGCATGTAAGCAACTACAAAACATGCTGAACTGGGAAAAAATGTTAATTACAAATCAGGGAAGGTCTTGTGTTATTAGCAACCTTGTTATGAAAAAATAGTTTGTAAAAAAAATTTTTTAGGTACAATTTCTGCTGTTCTGCTGCTGAGGTTTATTTACAATTCCAAACTTAATTCCTTCATGAGCTAATTTCATTTTCCCAGCAAACAATGGTCCTACCCAAACATGCAGAACATGACCAGATCTGGTCGGAGTCAAAAGGTCCCCTTGAGTACAATTCTAGACCCAACACAACATGGTGCACTCATCCAGAAAGAGTTTTGGAAGGACGCTTTAGAAGAATGGTATTTAATGTAACTTTCATGCCTCTTGTGTTGCATGTATGTGTTTTTTCTGTTTTTATTTGCTATATGATCCTAGGTTGTCATTATAAACTCTTGTGAAATCAGTTGGTGTTATATGCATCTTGCCAAAGGATTCTTTACATTGAATGAGAAAGAAACCAGAAATTGAATGGGCTTGAGGTTTTTTTTTTTACAAAAAAAAAAATATATATATATAGAACATCGGATACTAGAAAAATTGCTTAGAAACGCAATAAACATAGTATCCCAGACATGGAGAGTGAGGGTATTAAATACACAGGGAATATAATTAAGGAACTGTTTAAATCTAAACACCAGGAGAGAGCAGGAAGAAAATGGGGAGGAAGTCCAAATAAGGAGTGGAGACGACAAGGTAAACCAGAAGATACAATGATTAAAAAAAAAGAATGACAGAAAAGACAAGAACCAAACATAATAAAAAAAACAAATATATGTTTTAACTATCACAAGCAAAATACAGGAAACAACAAAACAGGACACAACACTTTTTGTAAATGTATGTTTCTTAACTTAATAATACTAGCATTTGAAAAATCTATTTATAGTGTAGTTTTGAAGATTAGGGGAAAAAAAAGAGTATTTTAGAGCCAAGAGTTTAGGACTGGTTAAACAAAACATGATATTATACACAAAACCAATGAAGATGTGTGTTATTAATCACACGCGTGTTTATTGACCACCCATGTTCAAAGTTGAGCATGTGTTGCATCAATAATAAACCGTTTTGTTCACCAGCTCCTGACATTCCCCGCTAACAGCTCCATTTCTTTCAAGATCATTTACCATCTTTACTGCTCTTTGCCCATTATTTACTTTCCTGTCATTTCCACCCTGTCCATAAAAAGTAAGCAATAAACGCAACAATCTTTTTTTTCAATGGCAAAGTTTCAAACAGAGGAATACAATCATAATACAGAATAACAAAGAAATGAATAAAGGTCTTATTTAAATGCTATAACATTTAACAGATTATTTAAATGTGTCCTTTGAACACATTTAAAGCTTCCTTTTATATCATAACAACAATTTTATTTGACTCGTCCAAAGAATAAAACCCATCAGTATGAAAAGAAAAGCCTTGATGAGATAATAAAATACGGTAAATTGCTGAACCCTGAACTTTAGCTCAGGTCAGTCCGCCTCCAAATGACACAAAACAATAGTATTTACGAGCCTTTCATTGGAAGATAAACAGTGTGTGACACTCAGATCGAGATAAGGCCTTTGAGTAACGTGTGAAGTTGTGATGTGATTCAACTGCTGATTGGGATTCTCTGAATGATTTGAGGCGTTAAAGATGGGAAATCCTGAAAGCCTGGCATCTTTTTGTGGCATTGATTCCACCAATCACCAATTCAACTTTATTCATTTTTGATTCATAAACTAATTCAAGAATTAAGACTTTACATTTTTAACTCTACACAAGGTGTAAATTCCACCTTGTGATCCTCACATGGCAGACTGTAACTTAATATTAAGATTTGTCCAATTTTGTCAAGGTTCTGTGAGGTTAAAAACCTAGTAAAATGTGTGAAAATAGTTCTTACTAGAATTGAATCTCTATGATGGAACCTTTCCCAACTGCTCCTTGGGCGACACAGCCATAGCTGCCCACTGCTCCGTGTGTTTGTTCACTGCTGTGTGTACACTGGGATGGGTTAAATGCAGAGCACAAATTCTGGGTATGGGTCACTCCATATCTGGCCAACTGGTCACTTTCACTTCACAAATTATTTTTTAATCGCTAACAAGTAATTGTCCAATCAGATGTCACATTTTCAAAACATTATAAAAACCTCTGCTTCTACATTGATATCAATTCAAAAACAATATAAATTTCAAAAACATCTCTCAGCTGATTTTATTTTAGGACTTTAAAAAAAAAACGACACATAGCTGATATATGTTAATGTTTTAGTGTAATGATTAATATGGTAAATTGATTTTGCCCGTCTTAGACTCAGGAGCAGAGGTTCTTTCTGCAATTCTCTGTGCAGAAACTATACAAAAATACAAGAAGAAAACATGTACGAAGAAGGAAATGGCTTAGAATATGTGTTAGGGCATGTGCAGAGTGAGATGTTGAGTTATATCGGCCCGTAGCGCTAAATCAACAGTACGAACAGTTTTCACGAGGAGCAAGCAGGATTTCAGACCGGGTTCCTTTCTTGCGCCCACACAATGGTGGTTCAGGAGTTGATCATTGCTCGTTTTTCCGGGGACACTACATGAATGTTCACACTCAGGGCCATGCACAGACCTTTTGAGGGGCATGTGCTTAAACTGAAAAAGGGCACCCCTTTTTTCAATATAACTACATTTGTGCAATATAACTATACAATATAATAATTTATTTAGAATCATTTACAATTTAAATATTTTTTCTTCACCAATTTTGCTTGAAACAGGTGAACTCTCAGTACTGCTACATTTACTCTAATGCTTAAGTTTGACTTCCTCAAACTTAAAGCTTCAAACTGCATGAAAGCTAATTTTCAAAAATGCATTTTTGCTCTTTAAGGGATCCTACACTACCTTGCTGCTTTGCTTCAAAATAATATAGTTATTTAAAGAACTGTCTTCTCCAAGCTATGGAGAATGAACAAGTTGTTAATTCCTGATATGGAGATTCACTTTTTTTACTGCATTGTGAGTAAAGCACGCCACCTACAGGCCTTTGGGACAATTCTTTCAGTGTGCGTTTGACTTGAATCCCACGCACGTTTCCTTTACTTTATTGCAATGCGATATTTGTTTTTCCATCCACAAATATACAATCAGAAACAAAGACAGATTTAAAGTGAAATAAATCAAATAAAAAAGAGAATCTGAACACTGTACGGTGTTTCAACCTTGATCCAGGAAAAAAAAATCATCAGGACTGGAGTAAGCTGTTCACTTTGTACATTTCCCCTTTAAAAGGCTTCTAATATTATCAAGATCCAATCCATGAGTATTATGCTGAATTGCTGTCATGCAAACACTAAGGCTAAGAAATTGACCAGCAAACAAAAACTTAATTCAATTAATCTATAAGGGGTTAGAAAGCATGCTTACCATTACACATAAGGCCCAGATATAATGGTCATATGCCTAAAGGTGTAATGTAATACCCTGCTCAGTTAAGATAGAGCCTAGTTGTAGCATGTAGCAATGCAGAGCTGTTACGTCGATGTTTGCAGGAGGAGGTAGGACCCTTCTCTTCAAACCAAGAAACACTTACAATCTTAATAATTTTTCTTCAATTATATTTCCTTCATTCTCTTGTTGATTGATCAGCTTGATTGATCAACTTCTATTGTGAGCAACCAAAGTTTGACTTTGGATTTGTTATAAAGGCAATATTTTGACACACAAATTGCTTTAAAATTTAAAACTCCAACACGATGTTCCTCAAACCTAAAGCAATGTTCCACACCACCTGAGAGGGAATGTTTAAAAAAAAAAAAAACATAATAGCAGCTCTTTAAATGTATTAAGGTGGTAAGACAGTTTTGCCAAAGACTGTAAGAAGATACTAGAGCCTATATGCATTAACTTTACCCCTCTGCAGGGTGCATTGCTTGAAATTTTTGTAAACAAAAAAAGCTGTGATACGTTTTTTATACAAATCCAAGCTCATTACTTATCTTTATATCTCAATCCTACCTTGTAACTGCAAACCACCTTTTACTTTTTACCACCTATCAAACGTTATTTAGGTCATATAATTTTTAACTAACCTATTTGTTCAATTAAAATAACTCACACTCGGTTTTATTGTAACAGATACCAGTTTAAAGATGGACAATTCGTTTGGGAGGTTTTGCTAGGAGGTTTGTCTTTGCTAATGCGGATATAAAACCTGCGTTACCATCAAGCAGTCTGATCCCCTTCTTGATGTCCTCAGGGTTCCTGCTCCTGATCAGACACCACCCATACTCGAACTGCGTGTCTTTAGATACTGAGCCTGCTGTCAAAGATCCCTCATACTTCTTCTTGAATCTCTGCGGATAACATGATACGAAGTGAACTTGACTTTCTGCGAAGAAGCCCAGGCTGAACAAACCCTTTATAAGGGTATAAATTACGTTAAATTACCTCCAGATCTTCTGCGTTAACAACCTCGCCGATGACAGCTTCCATGTTTGCGGAAGACGATATCTATTTACACCGGATGTCCTGATTCACGTGATTTTAGCCTCCCTCTTTTTTTAATGCCATCCGCAAACTTCCACTAAACAGGGTAAGCTAGATTTTTTACTGGCATTCAAATGTAAAGTGTGTTCGTCATAAACATTTATTAAAAAAGGTTTTGTTAATATATTTGTTTTGTGCGCTCTTAACAGGGCAGGTCAAATAAAAGAGGATGTGATATGATGTACAACTGCATTCGTCGAGAATCAGAGAAAACTAAATTATTATTATTATTTAAAAGTATCTTTTTGATTTTAGTGTTTTCTTATAAACTTTAGGCATTTATTTGAAATGTTTAAATGAACTCATCAGCAGAATTGTTTAAATTCACGTTAGACTTGAGAGGACATTAAAATCGTGACGACACCATAAGCGCTTTCAACCAATAGGAACATACAGTTAACCCACGTGACACTTCGATTGATTAACTACAGAAATCTATCAGGTGCGCACCCTTGAAAACTAAAAGCGGCATGCGACAGTTGATGGACTGAAGTGACTAAATCTCGTTAATAAATTCAAGAATATTATTTGGTGATAAATAAGTCTATAATTTTTTAATAGTTTCAGTTTTGACTATGACTTACATACTACTATGGTGAGACTTAAGTTGCTCTTGATAACAAAATCAGAATTCAGGTCCGTTTTCATGTTTAATATTTAATGTGCTGATGTTACTTTTTTCAGTTTTCTCTTGTTTGGTTTGTGTCCCTCTTCTGTTCCTGACTCCATACCTATTGGTAAGAATGCAAATCTAAAATTGTCCAAATAACTACTTTGATAGTTAACCCTAAACCTGTGATATGTGAATTGTCCATATGTTTCTCAGGTATGTTCAGGACAGAGTGCCATGATCGCCATTTCTGGCTATCGGTCAAGTCAAATTTCCTCAGCCACAAGTTTAGGTTTGAT
This sequence comes from Danionella dracula, assembly GCA_900490495.1. Classification (NCBI taxonomy): domain Eukaryota; kingdom Metazoa; phylum Chordata; class Actinopteri; order Cypriniformes; family Danionidae; genus Danionella; species Danionella dracula. Next base: position 13,680,404 of record UELW01000522.1, read on the forward strand.
GTTCAAGGTATTTTTAAAGACATATCCCTATATTCCACAAAATAGGGAATTTGTTCGCTTTGCTAATGGAAGTGGATTCATGCTACACTTTCCTCTCAAAGTAGGCTCAGAGATCCATGAGGTGGCCGATCCATGGGCATCGAAGTGTGGTTACACTCTGGCTCGGGATGCCTGGGGAGACCTACATCTGAGAATTTCCTACCTGGCTTGTCTGGTGGAGAATGAGGTAAGTAAGATGCACCCAGTTCAGCCTGCATCATCTTTGAGTTATTTCAAAATATTTTTAAGATTATGTACATATCTATCTATCTATCTATATATCTATATATATATATATATATCTATATATATATATATATATATATATATATATATATATATATTAATATAATTTTATTAATATAATTTTGTTCCAAATTGTTCAAACTATTTTATGGTGAACAATTAGATTCAATTTTAATGTATTGATCATGAAAGAGCCAGCTCTTTATTAGGCGATAAATCGAAAGAGCCAGCTCCTTGAAATGATCTGGAATGGCTGTTAATGGCAGTAACACCCTTTATGTTCTATATTTGGTTTCAGAGGGAGACTGAATTTCGGTTGCTGGTTTTGTTCGTAAATCAGGACTCCAATGGGCAGGAAAAATCCTACCCCTTACTGCTTATATGCCCTCTTCAGGTCCCATGGGGGACACGAGAGCTCATCTGTGAGGAGAACTACATGGAGGTAAAAAGGACTGTTTTATGTTGTGATTTGCTTGTTTCTTTGATATTTACTCTGTCATTCTATAGGTGTCTGTGCTGAAACAGTTACCCCCCGATAATCATTTGGGTGTAGTTTGGGGAACGCAAGCCCTTTCAGTAAGTAACCTTTATATATTAAACTAATTATATGTATATGAATGAAAATAGTCATGAATCATTCTGTTTTCAATTGTGACAATAACATTTGTGTCAAAGTTTTTTTTTTTTTAATAACTTTTTACTTTACTTAAGTCTTGGTTTAATAAAGATGTGATGTAATCCGACGTGCCTTTTTTTAGCTGGCCCTGTTTAACTTAGATTTATCCATGTGTGTGAATATAATGTTTTGTTCATCTAAGCAACTGGATGACCTGGTGCTGGAGTGGAGGGTGGTGTTTCGTATACCATCCCTAAATCAGGAGGGTGCAATGAGGGAGGAAATTGTACCAGTAAGGATGGCTCATCTGCTGGGTTACCATATCAACACCACAAACACTCGAATCATTCTGCGATGTGCCTATGGCTCCACACTAGCATACAGGACCCAGGTAAAGGATTGAGCAGATGTCTACATCCCTATATTCAATGAGGTGGCAATTTCTGTGAAATGCCAAGTATTTGTTTTTGTCTAAAGATTGTTATTGTAGACAGAATTGCATTCAAATTTATGTAAAATTATTTGAGAACATGTTTATTGCTTTGGTTCTTGTTCTAGTTGCTCATCTTCTTTGCTGTTTTTTGTTGTGAGGTTGACATGAGTGTGTTGTTGAGCTGCACCTAGCTACTCCTAACAGCACTCTGTACACAATAAAAAGAGACAATTTCATTGGTTACCTGGTGAAAAAACAAGGCAATTTGGCAGGGATACATATTTTTGCATTCATGTCCATCGCTCGGCCAAATGTGTGTACTAGTGTCAAAAATGAAAAAAAATAATAATAATGTGCTTTAAAAATTTCTAAGCATTATGTCACTTCACATTCAAACGCTGGGGGTGATGAGCTAACTTTGTATCCCTCAGCTGAAGCCAAATCGCATAAGAAGCTTTACGCCTAAATTTTGTCTTAACCAGTCTGCCCCTTATGGATGCGCAGACAACAAGAACAGCCTGCTAAATAACTTGGATAACTCTATTAAAAATTCTACTTTTCAAAGTGTTATTTAGAAGTATAGACTCCTCGGAGGTACTGATAAACTGAAGTGCATAACTTTTGTCTGTTTGTTTCAGTTGGGGGAAACTCTCTTTGAAGTGGTCAGTGCTACAATTTTGTACAAACTTAAATGGACCTTATTGACTGTGGACCTGTCTGTGGGGTGCACAATAAGTACGAACCTCAGAGTTTGGTGTTTAGTACCAGTATCATGGCTGAACTCTCAACTTGTACTTTTTTAAATCCACTTTTAGGTCCGGCTCGATTGGACGGCTCAGATGTGTTGTGGTCCATCCCACGTGATGTGCCCCCTCTGTTCCAACTTCCCTTTATAGAGAAGGGCCTGAAGTGGGGCGTCGGGGGACGTTATATGACGGAATGTGTTGCCAATCAGCGCAGTTACAATATTCAAGACAGAAATGGATCTTTGGAGATCCGGATTCCTTTTGGAGCTGAAGGAGGCTTTGTCAAGGTGTTCTGAACATACTTAGTACTTAAGCTAGAACCTGACCTTTGATGAACTGGTTAGAACACCATCCCTGATCTTTTTGTCTCTGTCCAGAGTCTGGTGGTTGATGGTCAGTACTCTCAGTCTTATACTGTGGATGTTTTCCTGCTGCGTGAGTGGGAGGATGCAGCGTGGGGTCTGACCCAGCAACGTACTTTTAGAACTATGGACATTGACTATCTACCTCAACCAATCCTGCTTCTTGACTGTAAGAAATCAAAATGAGTCCTGCTGGCTCCTGTTATTTTTTCCACATTTTGCATATCAAGCTTTCTATCCTTTTTTATGAATCTGGCCATGCCTTAAATTTGTCAGATTATTAGAGAGCATAAGGGAGGGTGTTTTGCCCATTCTTGGGAACAACATTTATATCTTTTAAAGTATATTTTTTGAGGTAATGTTTGAAGTGTTTGCTTAAGCAGCATTTTATGGGCGCTCAGAAAAAGGGAATTTTTACTCTACACTTTTTATTTAACTATATAAAATTGTATGAGGTTTGTAAAATGGAGTTTTTTTTTAAGGTAGTATGATTGCCCAAGAGTTATTATAACTTTTGTTGATGGCAATTAACTCTAATTACTGTGTCAACTTCAGTTGTGTGTAGTTGGCAACCCTCTTGTCATTTGTTGTTTCTTTATTTGGAAGGTTCTCTGGTCTAGGGAAGGTAACTAGAATATTGTGACTGATTTAACCTATATCCATTTTTTTTCTGTCGTGTATAGTTATCAACCACATTTGAAAAGTGCCTCAATTCATGGTTTGAAAAATTCATGGTTGATGTTCTACTCCTGTTTTTTCTTTTATGTAAATGTAGTGACTGAGCCAACAGAAGGGGAGTTTTCCTTTTCCTTGTGCTGTTTTCCTCCTGATGTGTCTCTCATAAACGTGAGCCTAGCCGGAGAGCTAATAAACTGGAAGGATTTTGAAGAGAGTGGGGTTCATCTGTATCACCACCTTTTGCCAAACAACACATACTCATATGAGTTTCAGATGCCCTTCTCTCATCCAGTGGTTTCTCAAAAGGTCAAGGATACACTGTTTTGTCAAAGCCTTCTTTAGTGTTTTTGTAGATTATGCTTCTTTCCTTCTGTTGTTTAGTATTTGGGAAACCGGCTCAGGAAGTACACAGTCTCTGCGGTCTTCTACTTTGCGCTGTCTCCTGATGAAGAGATCTTCCACTATCCTGCTATTGTTGAAGCACAGCTGCAAGATGTTGGTAAGAGTGTCTCCTTCTTTATTTGCGGCATTGTAAACTAATGAACATGATCCCCTTAATGCAAACATTTGTAAAAAATTTCAGATGATATGTAATCAACAGAAACCTAAAGACCTTTACACACCTATGCATCTGCTGCACTTTGTCAGTAGGCTGCATAAATTCTCTTGGGTTCAAAAATGAGTGCATGGACATTCTGAACTTAATAATAATTTTTTTTATTCTTATTATTTTGAATTGTATTCATTCCTTAAGTAACAAGCACATCATTTCACCTGAGAAAACACTCTCCTCACGCTGTGCAAACAGCAGTAGCTCCTCTAATATAGAGATGCTGTATCTTTATGGAAACACGCAAAATAATAAAGGTGAGCTGTTTGTTTCAGAGATTAAGCTCTTGGCACACATTTATATCAGTATATCACATCTCTGATGTGAACGAGAGATTTTATGTACCCTCAGAATTTCTGTACAAACCAGTAGACAGCACTTCCGCATTGCTTTTAAAGCACTCATTCGTTGAAAATAACATTTAGTGGAACAAGAAAGCACACTAAAAGAAAATGTCAACGATAGGTTTACTGACTAACACAGACGCTCTTCTTCATCTCTTTGATGGCCAAGTGGTGAGTCTGGTACCTTTAGGCACATGAACAGGCAAACCAATCACAGGGCTTTGACGCTCTGGGTGAGAAAATTACTAGCAGCATTTGTTTGAAACTGACACATTCCAGGTGGTGTGTAACATCACATAACATGAGTGCTCTATTACTGAAAAAAATAAATGATGAAAAATAAAAGGTAGTGTGTTTAGAGACCTTACAGCAAGGCTGAAAATGGGTACCACTAGTTGGAGGATGTTTTCTGCTAGTATAAAATGTTCTCTGTTAATCAGTTCAGTTATTATTATACATTTTAAAATAATAAACTAAAGCTACCACCCTTTAATTGTAATGTAAATTTAATTTGAGTGTATATCTGTTATTTAAAAAGATGTAGAGGTGAGAAACTTTTGTCTTTTGCCAACAAAAAACTTCTTCCGTCCTCAGAGACTTGTGTTTTCAGACAGATATTTGATGCAAATTAAATTTTAAAGTAAGCTTATCAAATGTAGATTTTGAATGTGTGTAAAAAATGCAATGTAACATTTTTTTACAGTGTTGCCAGTATTGGAAGGAGAGTGTACAAAGGATGGAGTACACATAATGGCTTACTACGGGAACATAGACTCCTCTGAGTGGAGTTTGTATGTGGGAGGAATGAAGCTTGACTGGGAACTGGTGGAGCAAGGGGGGTTCACTCTGGAACCCCAGAATCTTTACCTTAGCCTAAAGGTGCCTCTCTTTGCCCTTGGCATGGTGTATGAGGTATTTGTCTGAGTTCTGCAGTTTAGGCTGTTGGAGATGCGTAAAAAAAATATGCCTTTCACTGTATTCCGCTTTCTTTTGTCTTAGGGTTTGGGGCTGAAGGGGTTGTTGGTGAGTGTGCTGACAAGTCTGGTTCATGTAGAAATTGGAGAAGAACAGAATCATTTGCAACACTGCGTGTTCCCTGTCAAAGAGCTCTTGGGTAATTTGTTGATTTGTATGTCTTTCAAATGACAGCATAATCCAATGAGAACAACAGGGTCAGACTCTAAGCCAATTGATATTTAGGCAAGGCAAGTTTATTTGTATAGCACATTTCATACACAGGATATTTTAAAGTGCTTTACATCGGAGATAAAGAGTAAAAAGAAAGTATGTTTAATAAAATCAAGCAAGCATACAAGTCATATAAAATCAAAGTGATTAAAAACGGAAAATGTAAAAATATTGAATAAAACAAAGATTAAGATGTGAAGTGCAGAGGTAAAATAGTTGTTCGGACGTTGGTGCTCAGTCGACAAAAGCGCAACTAAACAGGTGAGTCTTTAGCCTGGATTTAAACGTCACTAAAGTGTTGGCACTCTTGATCTTCTCTGGAAGCTGGTTCCATCTGTGGGCCGCATGGTAACTACAGGAGTATTTTCCCTGTTTGGAATTTACTCGGGGTAGATCTAATTTATTTGATCTGAGGGATCTCAGATCTCTGTTTGGTGTTTATTCACTGAGCATATCTGTTAGGTATTTAGGTGGTAAGTTATGTTTGTACTTATCTACGACCTTCAGAACTTTAAAATCTATTTTGAAGGAGACCAGCAGCTGTGTAGACTTAAAAACTGGAGAAATGTGTTCTGACTTTCTAGTTTTGGTTAGAAATCGAGCCGCTGCATTCTGAATGAACTGGAGCTTTTTATTGATCTTTTTGGGAAGGCCGGTGAGAAGGCTGTTACAGTAGTTCCGCCTGCTGGAGATGAAAGCATGAATCTAAATCTTGTCTGGAAACAAAGCATCTGATTCTTGCAATGTTTCTAAGATGGTAATAAGTGGATTTTATCATATAGCTTTGATGTGGCTATTTAGACTAAGATCAGAGTCCAGAAACACCCCAGGATTCCTGACCTGATTTGTAGTTGTTAGGCCCTTGGCATTGAGATGCGTGTTAATCTTATCGACCTCACTTTTGCTTCCGAATGTAACGACTTTGAGTTTTGTCCTTGTTTAATTGAAAAGTTTTTTCCATCCAGTTTTTTATCTCGTCAAGAGAGAGTTTACGGGGCTGTTGTCATTTCGTGAGATAGCTAGATAAATTTGTGTATCATCAGCATAACTATGGTATGACATCTGGTTCCTTCTCATAATTTTGCCAAGTGGAAGCATGTACAGGTTAAATTGTAAAGGAGCAAGGATTGAACCTTGAGGGACTCCACAAGACACTGCAGTCCACTTTGACATACAATCACCTATGTTTACATAGAAGCCTCTTCCTTCTAAGTATGATTTAAACCGTTTTATCACAGTTCCTAAAAGACTGACATAGTTTTCTAGTCTATCGAGAAGGATTTTGTGGTCAACTGTGTCAAAGGCAGCGCTCAGATCAAGTAGAACCAGGACAGTCACTTTTCCTGAATCAATGTTTAACCGGATTCAATTTAATCAGTTGTTTTGCCACAAAATTAATTAAAGTAGATTTGAGATGGGTCTGTAGTTGCTCAGTACAGTATTGTCTAAATTTGTTGTTTTAGTACTGCCTTTACCACTGCGGTTTTAGGAGATTTGGGTAAAAGCCGGATCAGAAGGAGGTGTTTATAACCTCTAACAGGGCGTTCAGACCAAGCGCTAAACACGCGGACAGAACGCGTCTCCCGTGCCTATCTGACTGCTTTCAAACCAGGGGTGCACTCGCATGACTAGCATGAGGATGTCCGCTCTGAGAACAGTGCGGTGGTAAGCGCGAGCTCTCCGTGAGAGGTGTGGCGATGACGAGACAGGAGCATACCTGCTGTTGACCCTCTCTTTCTCTCTTATTTCTTTCTCCTCTCCTTCAAAAAGTGTCCCTTAACTCTCTCAACTCCTTCCTGCACACTCCCTCTGATAAATTATCATGCTTAGCTTTAGCTAACATCAGCACAGTATCCATTTATATCAGGTTGATTAATTAAAAATGTGTCATTTACCAGATTCAGCCACCTCAGCACCCACTTAACTCCAAGCAAGGTAGTTTTTTCTTCCACATGGATAATAAAACAAGTTAGTAATTCTGGCTGGCCACAAACTGTGATTTGTCACCTCTATTGTTGTTGTTCATGTTCCCACTTCACAGAACAACCATGTGACTACAAGAGCAAGTCCTTGATTGGTTGTTGCGCAAACGAACTTTCGTATGAGTAGAAAATATTCCTACTCCCGCGATCAGTCCGTTGTGCCTTGCCTTGTCTCTCGCGGCATTCGGACCCTCGTCTTATCTCATCTTTACATATATTTTACATTGAAATCTGCCGCTCTTACCGCATCACTCAAGCTTGGTGTGTAGGCAGCATAAGAGGTCCTTTTCTAGACTCTTAAGAGCCATTTAAAAAAGACTGTTGGTAGTGTCAAGACTGCATGTTGATATTCTAAGGCTCTGAACCGTCTCTTAATGTTTTGCCATCTATTAGATTAAAAATGCACAGTGGGGGCTGAGGATGTCTTTTCTGATACTTTTCTGATATGTGATTAATTCTAAATTAAAAGCATGAAGACCCTTTATAAAGGTCAGTGGATGACAAGTTTGGATTTTTTCCACCTTCTTTCAGCCTTCTTGCAAAGTCTTTTCATACTTTGAACTTTTGTTGAATTTCTCCAGGGTGTTTTTTATCTCCCAGGTTTCTTGTTCACAGTTATAGGTGCGATGTCCTTTATTACCGACTTGATTGTTAGAGTAAATGCATCAAGAAGGAAGTCAGCTGTGCCAGTAGTTATGCTTGGTGTTTGAGATATGGCATGCATAAAAATCTTGCTGGTGTTATCGTTTATTTGTCTCTTTCTAACAGAAATTGATTTTGCACTTTTGACGTGGGAGATTGACGTATCAACAAAAACATAGAAGTGATCAGACAGAGCAACATCTTGCACAATGGTGGATAAAATATTTAAGCCCTTACTAATTACTAAGTCCAGTATGTGACTGTGACAATGTGTGACACCCTGAACGTGTTGAGTTCTTTGGCAGCATTATTATTAAAATCCCCTTCAACGATAAGAGTCAAACTCCGAAGAGATGGCTGAGAGCAGTTCAGTGAAATCATCGGTAAACCCTGTAGTGTACTTTGGAGGCCTGTATAAGGTGGTGAGAAGTACCCGTTTGGTGCTTTTTAAAGCTATACTCAAATATTCAAAAGATGTGTAATCCCCAAGATTGCTCTGTTTGCATTGAAAAACGTTCTTGTACATACTTGAAATTCTGCCTCCTTTCTTATCAGAATGAGAGGCATCACTATATAAGAAGTTCCCTGGTGCAGCCTCATTTAGTATGGTTCCACTACAGCTATCATCTAGCCCTGTTTCAGTTAGCAACATAAAATCCAAGTTATGTGTAGAAATAAAATAATTTACAAGGTGTGCCTTGTTTCTAAGTGACCTAACGTTTAGAAGTGCTATTTTTACCCTGTTTTCTGTGGGTTTTTTATATAATGGTCTCTGGCTTACAGTTTATTGTAATCAGGTTTGGCCTGCTTGATTTCTGATTTCTTTCTGACCTTTTCTTTAACTTGTTTTGTCTAATTCTAGCAGGTGTTATCTGTATCGCTAATAAAGTAAGAGCTAAAGGGGCTGAGGACATCTGCCTGTTCTGAAAACATTCCCCAAGGTCGCCGTTTTGAGGCAGAATGTCCTGTTTATCTCACTGCTGGTTTGGTGGAGTAAGGGTGGCTTGGGGGTGATTTTGCCCCAGGCCCCTTAAGATGTGTATATTGTTGATGTCTCCTCCAGGGAGTTGTTCTGTTGACTACGGTTGTTGTCCAGTGGGTTATCCTCGTCCTCATTCGGTGGTGGTGTAGTCTTTGAGATTGTGTGGCTATCCTCATTCGGTGGTGGTGTGGGCCCTGAGATGTCCTGGTGGCTTTGCATGTTATCCAAATGTTGATCCTCATCATGTCTATCGGAGGTCAGATAATCCTCATTCAGTGGTGACATAGGCCTTGGTTGTATGTTTCCACAGTTAATTTTACATCTCTTTTGTCTTTCAGACTGATAGCGGAGGGAGAAAAGTATATTATCCATGAGCATTCTTGCTCAAGATCTGTTCAGCTGCCTCCCATCTGATGTGATAAAATCTGGCTGATTCCAGAACACATTAAAATGATCAATATACTGGACACCTCTTGACAAAAGGGCGTGTTCTAGCCACACGTTGAGCCCAAGCAACCAAGAAAACCTATTTGTGCCAGCGGATCACTTATGAAACTCATCTTATGATACTATTAAGTGTGTCAAATAGTTCCATAAAGTCCTTCTTAAGCAGCTCTGATTGTCCTTTCTTTACATCATTTTTTCCCACATGATTGATGAGTTGTATTGTCTTGTGCTTGCTCAGGATATCTCTTATTGTTTTGTTGATATCTAACACAGTGGCATGAGGGAGACAGTATGTCGCCATAGTTTTGCTCCGTAAATGCTGGATTGGATAATCCCCAAAAATCAGAGTCTTCGGCTCCACTGAGACATGAGTTGGATGTTGCTTATTTCTAGACCCCCTGCTTTCTGGAATGTGTGTGTGCTGTGATTGTTGACTGACAGGCTGAGATTGATTGGTATCCACAGTCATTAAAGGTTCAAGTCTGTTTCGCAGCTGTACTTCCTGATGAATTGGTGTAGATGAGCCCAGTCCAAACAGAGAGCCTTTATGTCTATTTCTCTGAAATGGCCAGTTTTAAGCCCGATCAGGACCTTGATGATCTGGGTTCAGAATAACATACTGAGAAAATGTAACGAGCTGTTGTTGGTTCTTGCAAAAAGAAGTCATGGATTAGCAAACATGCATAAGGGTCTGGTGTAGATAACTTATGAGTGAAAAGTCTGTCATGTAACTTAGAAACCCAAAGATGCTGGCTCTTATAAAATACTTTTTTTCAGACCCCTGAAACTTTTTTTTTTTGTGCAGTGTGCTTGCCAGATGGACGAGTGGTAGTGATTGTCGACACATCCGGAGTTTCACCTCCTGTGAACCCTAATCACACAGTCCTCTTAGATCCTTCCTGTAGACCACAGGAAACAGACCATTCAAGGGCTCTCTACAGTTTCTCTATTGACTCTTGTGGCACAGTCGCGACGGTAAACTTCAATTATTTTAAACAAGATGTACTATGGAGCACTAGAATTTAGTTTGTCATACAGTACAATGAAGTAAATATTTCTTTAAAAAATGTATAAAATACTGTTAAACCACAAATGTCTTTCTTTCTTGCAGTTTGATGGTAATCATGTGGTTTACACAAATGAAGTGAGGAACATACTCCCTCTCTTTCCATACCTGAGACCTCTCAACCAGCCTCATCCTCATTATAGGTAAAGCCCTAAATTAAGCAAACCACGAGCTCTTTATGACTGTGTAGACATGAGATAATATCAGTATAACTATACTATTATAAATAAAACTTCCTGTAAAAATGATGGAAAACATGCATCTGATTGAAACATTTTTGCAAATGCGTTTTTTAAGCCTTGTCCTTTTGTTTCCTCTATTTTCAGGGTTCCCATTGCTTGTGTTCATCCAAAGAATGGCAATCACACTCTGGCCATTTACCTGCCATCTTATTCTCCTACAGGAAGACATAAAACGGCCACACAGCTCAAATATGGAGGTGAGAAGATAATTGACATTGTTCTGAGATTACTGTGTGTGAGAAGGGTTTAGTATTACATTAATTTAAACAACCAGATTATGGTTATCTGGCCTGCTAATGGAAAAAGGTTGCACAGTAGTTAAGTTTTTTTGAAAAGCCCACAAAATAATTAGATTTGTTTGCAAACCCTGCCAGCTTAGGAGGAGGCTCTCTAATGCCTACTCAAACTGCCATCTAGTTACAGGAAATGGAAATTACACTTTGGCTTCAAATAAATGAAGCAGAAAAACCCAGATATACCTAACTTTGCTCTGTTGAGGTGCATAATAATGGTGCATAATTGTACTTTTTGTAATTTATTGGCTGGTATCACAACTATATTTGTCATTTTTAAAACATTTAATCAACTCAGATGGATTACTTTGCACCGTTTAACCCCTTTTAATAATTACTTAAATAAAGTATACATTTGTAGACTTTGATGTTGTTATTATACGCTTTGCTTTGGACCGCAAAAAAATGCCAAATTTGCCAGAGACCTAGGGGCCCTTGCAGCTTTTTTTCTAAAACTCGGAATCAAGCTAAACCAAAAATCTTTCTCTTTACATTCTCTCTTTAAATAATTTTTGTGTTGCTCAATAATTCAAACCACAGACTAAATTCTGACTTTGTAAACTAATGTTTATTTGTCTAACATTGTTCCGACTGTTAGTCATGCAATAAGTCATTGGCATGAAAATGAGAATTTTCCCGCTGCTCAGATCAACTTTGTTAGCTTCGATTCATCTTCTTATAATCCTCCCTCTCCTTAGACATTAAATGCATACCGTGAATTGAATAGGCTGTTATGTAGACTGTAGGACAGACACGCTCACATGTTGCGTTTCTGTACCCCAATGTAATTTTAACTAACATATTTTGAAGCAAGGTTAGTTTAATTTTTGAAGTAGAGTAAGCCTCTTCATTATTCTATGCCCCCCACCACCTTTTTCAGTCACGTGTGCTCTTTTAGCACAGAAAGCCTATCGATGGAAACCTTTAGTGTGGATGCAGGCTATTCTCCAATTACTTTTTGTTTTATTACAGCATGGCTGCAATGTTTTTTGCCAAACATAAAGGAACATAAAACAATATACTCTGGTCTCAAAGTACAAGTCACACTAAGACAATTGTATATGTGTTTATCAAGTTTTCTGATTATTGAATGTTCTCTTCTAGATCAAAAACTGAACTCCCTGCCAGCTGGAGGATGACACCAGCAAAGGTAAACCTTTTGAGCGGAAACATTATTCAGCAACATCAGTCATTTCTAAGTTGAACGATTTATGTATAATCAGAGGTAAACAGACATATATGTTAACTCCAAAGATTTTGTTTGTGTTGGATTACTGGAAACGCAGTATTAAAATCGTAGCAGTACACATTCTGTGAAGCTGAAGTCTGAAGGGAAAGGACAGGGCTTGTCGTGTTCGTCACCTCATGCCAACAAGTGATGTGTTCAATAAAGTTTGTGTTTTGATGAAGGATCTAAGCTTCTGTGTAAATGTTTCAAAATTCTAATTCAGTATTATTTTTTTAGAAATTTAACGTCTAATGTAAGTCAGTTTACCCAGTAGAGCAGTTTTACCAGTAAATTTCCATTACTGACAAATCAATGGTGACGAATACTGTTACATTTCAGGCTAGCAATTCAATATTTAAGGTAAAAGTTGAAGTAAGGAATCAAAATTTGGCCAACATTTGGAAAGGTTTAGTACCCAAAATGTTTATATTTAAGTTCTTTTTAAAAGTTTTAAATACAACTCCTTTTCTTACGTCCTGTGATGAACTGACAATATACTCCCACTGAGTGATTAATGCCAGCCCATAATACTACTTGACAGCGTAGCTACTATTCGCAAGCCTGCAATGCATTCGAGAGATGATCAACTCCAGATGTAAAACAGACTGAACACTTTTACACAGAACTAAACACCAAGTCAACCAACATCTACAGAGAATCCTCGATAACAGTATATTCAGAGACTGAACACAGTTAAACTCACCAGTTGGAGGACTAAGATAGCTTTATATGAAGTTGAATCACTTACCCGGAGTGAGACGTTGAGTGCCCGAGCTGAACACTACAAGGAGATCCCATTTCAGCTTAAGAAAATGTGTATTTCTTTTAAACATGAGTGGAAAACATAAAGCATTTTTGTAAACTCAACTCAGAAGTATGTGCTTTATTTCCAGATGCACTAATGTAACCAGATGTTACTAATTTAAACACAAAGAGAATAACACAATTTAATACAATAAAAACTAAATCATGAAGGGAAATCAAAATACCAAACAATATTGGCCCTGTGTGGAGTGTGTGCCAACCTTAATACAACCTTAACTACTGCAGGCAAACGTTTGCGGTAGCTTTTAATAAGTCTTGTTGCAGTGCTTGGTCACAGCATTTCAACCAGATTCAGGCCAAATTATTAATGCGGCCACTCCAAATTCATCATTTGGTTTCTCTTGAGTTCTCTTCAGCTTAAGGGTCAGTCACATGTGTCTCATTACCTTGTGGTATCTTTGACTAGTATTATTATTTTTTAAATCTGCAACTTAACTGATGTAAAACATGCAATAAATAAATAAATAAATAAAGACGAGAAATCAGGAATGGGGACAATTACCTTTTCACACAACTTTATATGCTGACAGGCCACTTTTTTGGGTACAACTGTCCTACTGCTTGATGACAAAAAAACAATCACATGGCAGCAACCCAATAGATTTATGCATGTGGACATGGTCAACACAAACTGTTGCAGTTCAAATCAGGCAAAAGTTCATAATTGGGAAGAAAGGTGATTAACTTCCAGGAATTTGACCATGGAATGGTTGTTGGTGCCAGACAGGCTGCTTTATTTAGTTTAGAAACTTTTATTTTCATTGAAGCTATGAGAAATGGATGTTAGCACTACTATTGTCTTCCATACACCAGCAGGACCTTAATGACTGCTTTTTCTTAATGCTCTAAACTGTAAAAGCATTAGCAGTCATTAAGGTCCTGCTGTTTCATTTTAACCAAGCTCTTTTGTTTTGCTCTATGAGACCCATTTACTCCATTTGCACACTAACTGCTATAAGACGAAGTTGTGTTGATGATGCTGTTTGCCTCAGGGATTAATCATGTGATGTATTGGTTGTAATTTTCCTCATAATAAAAGCAATCAGGCAGACAAAAACCCCTTCAGTTGCATCTGCAAAAGCAGGGCTTAGTATAAGCGAGTCAACAAACCAATCAAACAGGAGTCATTGAACAGTCCGATAAATTTAAATGCATATTAAGACAGCAAAACTGTTTTGTTTTTTTTGTTTTTTACCTTGAATGCAGGACAGCCTGTTAATGGAGAATTCCAAAACAAAAAAAAATACTTTTTAAAATCATAACAGGGTCACTGTATGGTAATATTATTGTATGATATAAATAATTTTTCTCTGATCTTCCCCTGGTGTGAAAGAACCTGAGCTAAATAGAATGTGCTGTTGTGATAAGTCTACATTTAGACTTCAAATTTACCTCTTTAGAGGTACTTACTTGTTGTAGACCACACCATTGAGGTCATGCCAACAAAACCATATACAAAGTGGTGTCAGTTTTAAAATTGGCATCATTGTTTCCAACCGCACCCACTGCAGCAATCACCACCCTTTATCCCAATTGCTCTGATAATTTGTCTTCTGTTGTGGGCATGAGCACATGAAAATGATAGGGAAAATTTTATATATTGATAATTATTGTTGATATCAAAGTATCACCCAGCCTTACACCTAACCATATCTAGGGTTGTCAAGGAATGGTAATAAAAAGAGCAAATATAGAGTGAGTGGCAGTTCTGTAGGCTCAAATTCCAAGGTAATGCCAGAGGTCAGACTGGTTTGAGCTAATATAAAGGCAACAGTATGCAAAAGAGCATCTCTGAATGCACAAGACATTGAACCTTGAGGTGGATGGAATACAGCAGGAGACCACACTAGGTGCTACTCTTGTCAGCTAAGAACAGGAAACAAATTTACAATTTACAGGTACACCTAAATTAGACAGTAGAACATTGGAAACATGTTGCCATGTCTGAGTCTCAATTTCGGCTGTGGCATTTGGATTGTAGGACTGTTGCTGCTGCTGCTGCTGGTGGTGGTGTATTGGTGTGGGGATACTTTCTTGGCACACTTTGAGCGCATTAGTGCCAGTTGAGTAGCTTGTCAATGCCACAGCCTCCCTTAGTATTTTTCCTGAACATCTCCACCCCTTTATGAGCAGTGTACCTTAATGCATCTGATGGTACCTTCGGGAGGATAACGTTTCAAGTCATAAAACAAGAAAAATCTCAGACTAGTTTTTGTACATGATTGAGATCAATTTACTTGAATAGCTTTTACAGTCACTAAATCGCAATCAGTAGAGCAGCTTTGTGTTGTGATGGAACAGGAGATTCTGCAGCAACTGTGTGATGCCATCATCTCAATATGGAGCATGTTCTCTGAGGAATTCCAGTACCTTGCTGAATCTATGCCATGAAGGATTAAGGCAAAAGGGGTACTAGGTTGGTACTTGGTACTAGCAAGGTGTACTTAATAAAGTGGTAGGTGAGTGTTAAGGTAGCCTTCCACAGCACTTTGATTTAATGTACACCAAGAGATTTATTACTATACTACACCACATTGCAATACAGTACAAAAGCAAATATACAGGGAGAAGCTTAGTGGGAATAACAGCAGCCAAGTGAGCACTCGATTAGGAGTTAGCTTGGATTAGCTTAGTTATTGTGATGAATTGATTGTTCTTGTTGGTACTTCTCTCTCATATTTCGTCGTCTTTGGTGATCGGTGGTTACTTCCTCCGTCATTTCTGCAGGAAACCATCCCTTTTTTCCATCAAAGAGACGAATGCCTTCATACCAACCTTTAGGTGTAAAATGGAAGCTTGGTGAGGAACTTCATCATGAAAATTGTAAGTGATTAGACTCAACTCTACCTTCACTGGTTTTGCGCAGAACATTTATGATATCAGCTGGCTCCAAGCTCAGTTCATCTGTCTGTTTTGCTTTATATTGACTGATGCATTGCACTTGTGGGCAGTCTGAATGAATTTCAAAAAGAGATATGTTAATCATATAACTGAAAATGAAATTCCATTGCTCTATGTCCTACACTTATGTGCGTAAAAAAAAATGTACACAAAAATAGTCTATTTGTAACTGTGGTGTGTCTGGGTGTTGAAAAATATTACGAAAAGATTTGCTCATTAGAGTTCTGACTATGGCAGCTCTCACTGGGTGAAAGGTGGGGGTATACAGTCCCTTGCGAAAGTATTCGGTTCCCTTGAACTTTTCAACCTTTTGCCACATTTTAGGCTTTAACCATACAACAAGATATAAAACTGTTACTTTTTGTGAAGAATAAACAAGTAGGACACAATCATGAAGTGGAATGAAATTTATTGGACATTTAAAAAAAACTGAAAAATTTGGAGTGCAAAATTATTCAGCCCCTTAAGTTACTATTTGCGTAGCGCCACCTTTTGCTGCGATTACAGCTCAAGGGGGCCGATTACTTTCGCAAGGCACTGTGTCAGAATGTTCATTTATGTAAAGGATTTCACTTTTATTCTTGTGACCAATTAATGTAAGAATCATTTACCAATCTAACGTTTAGATTGTGGGTGAAAAGCCAGTGTGAATATGTAAACTCCAATGATAAATTATCATATTGAGGTGCAAACCCATTGCAGGCAAAGAAAGACATTGTCACTTATATTTATTAAAATAGGTAAAGTGTACAGTCATTCTTAAAATGAATTAAAAGCTCACCCCAATCCTCATAAATTTTCTCCTCCCCATTTTCGTCTTTAATCGATGGGAATGCAGCCATCCACCTATGCATGTCTGACCTAGGCAAGAGGAATTAAAGAGAATAAGGTATTGCAATATGATAAAACACAAAATAACGGCAGTTTTTTTTCTACTTTAAAAGAAACAGTATTTCTACAGTGCAAACATTGCATGAGTTGATTCATCGAGTCACTTCAGAAGAGCTTTGAGAATCTGCTATCGAACTGATTTTTTCCAGGTTTTGCCTCTCCCTCTCTTTTAAATCTTCTTATTTCCTCCATTTTAGAACATAACACACTTTAGGGTATTAGTGATTAATCTGATATTGTTATTGCCAATGTTTGTACACGTCAAATGTGCTGGGTTTTGGCCCCACAAAGGAGAAAATGAAGAGAAAGTAGATCTGCAAGCTGAATACCTGCTATAAGTTTCACCAGAAAAGGTAACACTAGTTACATCATATAAGTATTTATTGTATGTTTTATGTAACTGTAAGTTGCACCTTTCATTTACACTCAATCAGGGCTCGAGTACCTGCACAAGTTCCACATCGCCTCTGCACTCATGGGCAACTCTGTTCATATTAATGGCTGAATTAGCCGATTCAATCTTAAACTGTCCTACTGCTGATCAAATGAATGTAAATGATCAATTAGGTATACATTTTTTACATAAATTGAAATAACCTAAACAAAGAAAAAACTATCAGAATGACATTACTGGTGAATGTGTCATACTCAGTGTTTGCCTTTAGCAAATGTTCACAGGGGTTTCCTCTGTGGTTTTCCAGGAGAGTCAAACAGAAACAGTGGTCCAGCTGTGGTCCAAGACTGTTTATCGTTGTTTGCACTTGAACCAGAGACCTGTGAGCATAGTCCACCACCACAAAACGTTCTGGACAGCCACTGGATTAACAGAAGTCAAAGGGCAAGAGTTTAACTTTGCGTACTTCACTACATCAAAATGACACAAAGCATCACCAAAAAAAATGTCTAAATTGACATATGACTTATGTACAAGTCTGTAAGATGTGAAAACTATTTAATCAAGTTTACTAGGATTTTAAAAACGTTTGAAAAAGTGTTGCAAACAACGCTCATCATGGCACTACACATCATGGTACAACTCATGTCAGGATGATGACAATGAAATAAGAAAAAGTTTATTAAAGCTAATTCTTGAGATTTGTTTTAAAAAGGACTTACAATCTGATTCCTTTCATTAGTATTGATTATTGTATGTGTTTAATCGGCTCCTTACCTTTTCCTGCTGGTGAAAATGAGCAGGTCATTAAAGAGAAAGATGTAGACAGGTGTGCATTTGTTGCGGAGGCTAAAGAGAGAGGCTCTTTTACTCAGCTGTTGGAGCTCTCCGTGTTTTTCAAGACAGCGTGTTTTAGAAACTATTGGAATGGCCTGTGAATATCAAAGATTTCATACAATAGTAAAAATCTTAAGGCAGAAGCTACATTCAGTTTACAATTGCATGCTCTTATAAAAACAATTGTTTCTTGTAACTTTTTTTGTTTCATGCTAAGTTATATTATCTGTCCATCTACTCTCACAATGCTGTCCATACCATCTGGTTTATATTGCTTCCTCTACACAAAACTTTTGAGAGTCTGAGCCCGTTATGAGGACCACAGGTATTCATGGTACTCACTTCCTCCACCGCAGATTCTCATCTGAGCAGAAAGGGGACTTGCTATTCAGCTTCAAAACAGGTTTGAGTGGAGCATTAGTGATGGGATACTGAACAATGTCAGAAAGAAATCAGACCAACAGACAAGAATTATTGAAGTTCAATGCAGTGGTATCGCATGGCCTTGTCATCCGGGGCTTTAGCCCTAGATGTTTTTTCTTTAGTATGGATAATTTCAGAAGAAATTCATTACAAGTGGCAGGAGTTGCAAATTTCAATGCAAGATTCATACTTCCTGGCTCAATACTTGAACCTTACCTACTTAAATTAAACCTCATCAAATAAACGAATGAGGACTCTTTGTTTAATCTGTATATCATAGGCAACAAGCTACAAAGCCGTTTTTATGCATTTTTCCTCGCGTTCACCAAAACTTTCTGTGGCTGTGGCAGCATCACTCTTCAGTTCCCTATCAGTCAGTCACTACGACTTTGTTCAGTGCCAACTCTGGGAAGCTCTGCTAAGGGCGCTTAACTGATGCACTGACAAAAGTGGATGCAAGCGATACGTTCTCCCTGTTCTTTTACTGGAGAAGGGTTAGACCCTTTCCATTCTTAGTTCCCTCATGGGAATTTTCCGTTTTGCCTGAGACAATGTCTTGAACATTCTCCATTGGAGCCACTTGTCTCAGTAGAGCTAAAGTTCCTGCAAAATTAGCCAGTGCACCTAGTCGCGTTAGCCTTGATTAAGAGGGTGGGGGATCTGCAGACACTCTTACAAGACACTCGACAAGACATGCTTACAGTTTGGGCCTGGTGACACTCTTGTTCTTAAGTTCAGGCCTGGGTTTGTGCCCAAGGTTCCTACCATCACCTTCAGGTGAGTGAACCTCCAAACTCTGCCTAGGGGGAAGGCAACATCATCCCCTGGTCCCAATTGCCCAGTCCAAACACTGAGGATCAATGTAGAAATGACACAGAACCTTCTCATAAGAAGTTCTGATCAGAGTAGGATCTGGTCGGTGCTGGACTATTTATATTGTCTGGTCACCAGCCAATGCGGAAAGACCTAGCTTGTGGCGTTTTGCAAGGTTTTGCCTGTACCTTTTAAACAAAGTTGTTCATTTTAATCTTTAATCACTGAAGGATGATATCTTACATATATTTTTGAGCTATTAATATTGTAATTTGATGAGCAATATCTGATATAATTAAAAGATTCCTTGGGCTCAACAAGAATGACTTCTCGATAAAGATCCTGGCTCAGCCCCCAATATTATTAGTCCCATTAAACTCTTCTGGCTCACACATGCCATTAGAGAGCCTGACCTCCAACAACAGAAGATAAGGCTGGACCTAAGGAGGACAGTAGTGATGTGTTCTAGTCAGGTACTTTATTGCTGCGTTCTGTACCAGTTGTAGTGTGGAGAGTATTGATTGGCAAACAAAGAGTTACAGTAGTCCAGGTGTGAGAAAATCAAAGCAGGTAATACAAAATATGTAATACAGTGCGTGTGTTACAAGGATTTCACTTTGTCTAAAATATGTAATTTTTACAAACATAATTTGACAATAGAAATAACTTGGTAATCAAACATCAAACTTAAGAGCTGGATAGAAGCAAACTTTCTTCTGTGAGATAAAGTGAAACTACCACAGGTTCACTCCAACCCTGCCTGCTTTCAATTATTATCCTGCCCACTGCTGTAATCAGCTTCCTGACAAAATTAGAAGGCCTTAAAGGCAGACTAAAATTCCATTTAAATGTCTTAACAGCACTAGCCATATGAACTTTTCATCTGTTTTATTGTCTGTTTTTTTCTGTCTGGTCTGATTTTATTCCTCTGTAAAATTGCCTTGCCTTTTAAATTCAAATCAAATTCTAATTTTATTTGTCACATACACAGTCATACACTGTAGGATATGTAGTGAAATGCTTAGGTGACTACCCTGACCTAGAAACTCAGTTGTGACGACAGCTGACTCACCGGTGACATTCTGTATACAAATGCTTCCATTGTTCAATGTAGTGTCTTTAAACACATTTTTGAGGTCTAGAATAATTTTGAACATGCAGGGAGTTTTAGATTTTGAATTCAAACATTGCATTTTTTTAATATTTCTGTCACGGGTTATGTTAAATAAAAATTCACAAACCTTGACCTTATCAAACTCCAGTTTATTGGAAGTGGTAATGAGCTCTTCAATCTGTTTCATCTGTCCAACCTGTACATTAGCCTGAGTGATGAGCTGCAAAGAAAACGCACACAGCAAACAGAACCGTTATTTTAGAGAAGACCGTCAGAAATCTTTGTTACTAGATAACTGGAAAAAGTATTTGACACCCTTGTTGGTTTTGAAAGTTTGCCCATAAATACATGATCAGTCTTTAAATTCAATGTTCTACCTTCGTCATGCAAGATCAGATTTTTTGGAGTTTAAGTGATCATATGAATGGTCATGAACCAGCTTAGGGGTGTTATCTAAAAAGTAGTGTGTAGAGTCCTTAATAAACTGTAAACTAAAACCAAAACAATATTCCTAAAATATTCCAAATGCACATCTCCAATCAGCTCATGAGTATTTATGTAAACATGAAACGAAACTGTAAAGAGATTTCATATAATCACAATGACTACCTAGAACTGATTGGATAAAAACTGTTAAACAAACTATAGTACAGTTTACACGGTCATTGAAGCACTGTACCAAAAAAAATTAAAACTCTTACTTCAGACACAGAGGTTAGAGCCTTAGAAGCTGCTTCTTCTTCTTTAGTGTCTTTTGCAGTTCGCTTTTGGATACTCTGCAGGAAATTGCAATGAGTCTAAACATTATTACCTGACCATGAGATTAACAGTTTTTTAATATATTTTTTGTGTGTAGAGAATCCCAGTGAGGTGACCTGGATGAGTATTTTGATGCGTGTGATGCGCTGGAAGGGCAGAAGCATGAAAGAAGTGAAGGGCAGACGTTTGCATAGAGGAGAGAGTTCAAGTCTCTTCATCACAACAGCAAATTCTCTGTTACTGTCCCTGCAAGAACACAGAATAAATATATTTTACACCTCTGAAATTGGATAATTATTCTATTTTCAAAGCCCGATTCAAAATTAAGTGTGTTTTGCTTTCAATAGTGTAAACCTGCATGTTGCAGAGAATACTTTAAATGTGGATACTGCTTTTGTTAAGATGTGTGAAGGTCTCACATCAATCTGCTGTAGGTCTTCTCTTGGTAATGTTGATTCCGAACATAATCAATGTAGACAGAGAAGTACTTTTCTGAGTGCTCATAAATGATGTCACACACATCACAAATCATCACACTCTTGTCTACTCGAGTCAGGAGATCATTTATAAACCTGAACAGAAACAAAGAACTAAGATTTAGATTTTAAGAATCGCTTATCTATTATATATTCAAAATAAAATGATTGAAAATCATGCTATACAAGTATAGATACTGTACCACTTCAACAGAAAAAATTCTGTTATCTGTATCTTTTTTTATGGTGTCTTCTTTGAGGCATTTTTATTTTCACACTTCATCATCAAATGACAAATTCCTGCTCTCTTTCAGGCATCCAAAACTGAAAAATTTAAACTGCAAATCATACAGAATTTGTTTTGACTGATATATTGTCTTTGATCTGTACATGTCTCTGCCTCAACTTTTTAATCTCTGGCTTGTCACTGCTCTCCTTTGTCTTTTCCTTGCCTAGGTCTAGTGTTTCTTTGATCACTACCTTTGTGTCGTCTTAATCTACTTTTAACATGGCAGTCTACTAGCAAAAAATGCACTCTTGGAACAAGAAAAAAAAACCTCAAATAAAGTTAAACTCTTCCTATATCAAGCAAAAAAAAATCTGCCAATGGGGTAAGCAAATTTGACTTGGCAAGAATTCCTAAAATTAGTAAAAAAATCGAGCTGATAACAAATGCTGTTGGATCTTAAAAGTAAACAAAAACTCTCAAAACAAGTCTTTACAAACTGTAAAAACTGCACTTATACTAGAATATTTCAACTTGTATCTAGTCTCTAGTGGTCTTAAAACTAGACAATCTGTCTTAACTAGGATGTTTTCTCTTTAATTTAAGACTGACTTTAAAAAATGTACTATTAAAATAGGTATATATTTTAACTTTAAGAAAGTTTGTGCTTAATTTTAGTTCTTAAAGTAGAATATGGGTTCTTAAAACTAGAACTTCTAGCTTAAAATTTTTATTTTAAATAATTATAGTATATGTTATTTAGGCCTATTTTTGCATTTTTAGATAGGACAGTTCAGATAGGAGAGAGGAAGAACACTTAGTAGAGATTTTTTCTCCTCAAGAAAATATAAGTGTTATTTTCTCAAAAATAAACCAAGTAATCTATAACCAAATGGTTTAAATTAGAAAATTCTTCCTAAAAGTTAGAAAATCAAGATTTTCAATCTAATTTTAAGCATTTTCAGCTTTGCTTAGAATTAATTTTTTTTGCAGTGTAGCAGTTGTGGTTCTGATGGATAAGAAGATCGACTTGTGATCAGAATGTTGCTAGTTCAATCCTCAGATCCAACGAGTTGAAGGTGGTGTAAGTGATGAAACACTTGCTCTGCCATCTTCAACAACCACAGCTCTGGGGCCCTTGAGCAAAGCACCAGTTTCCTGACTGCTACCCAGGGGCCGCAGCCATGGCTGCCCACTTCTCCCGGGGAGTCTTCACAATGTGTTTGTTCACTGCTGTGTGTGTACACTGGGATGGGTTAATTGCAGAGCACAAATTCCAGGTATGGGACACTCCATATCAGGTCAACTGGTCACTTTCATTTTCTTTTCACTTTTTTAAGTGTCTCACCTCTTGCTGACCTCATAGACCTGAAGGAGGTTGGAGAAGAGGACTTTCCTGTCATGAATGACTAGAGTCTCGCAGAGTTCCCTCGAGCCAAGGAAATGATCCTTGAGGACCCGTAATGACCGCAGATAGGAGGCCTCAGAAGTCAGCACTTCAAACATGCTCTAAAACACAAATAAAATTACTCTAATGCAACGAGATAACTTGAAATTAATAAATCAGCAGCGGGAGATCTTACCTCCTGCCTTTGCTTTTCAGTTCGAGTGAGTTTGTGTAACATTCCACTTTCCTTCACCACAGGTAAATCCTGCCAGAGTGTTATTGCTTCAGGAACTCGTTTTGACTGGATGAAATGCTCTCCAAGGCCCAGGGTTTCACTGACACTCCGTCTGTTGCAGTCAGGACTTTCAGTTGGTGTCTGGCTAGATTCTTTTGTGACTTTAGCTTGGTAGATCTGATATAATGGCTCTGAGGAGAACATATTTATGAATTAGACCTAATTCTTGACCTATAAATCATAGCAACATGTATTTTTTGGATGTGTCCAGTGACTCATGCTCTATTCCATCTCTACTTGTTGGATTGAAGCCATGTAAAGATTGACATGTTCTTGCAGTTAAACCAATTCTCATCCAGCACAGGTTTTCCCCTTTGAAAACAAAAACAATGTGTAGCAGGAGAAAGTTAAACTAGTGGTCATGTTGACCAATCAGAAGCTTCAAATTGGGGTCCAATGCACTTTCGCTGTCGTATTCAAATATGTGGAACAGATCTCAGAGCTCTGTGTGCTTTACACTCCATAAGAAAATTCCAAAAACAAATGTCACCGAAATTAGATGTTTTTATATTTGGCTTCGTAGAGCAGAAGTCATTTATCTTCATATTATCCTGGAAGAAGAAACATTTGAAACACAAACTTATCAGACATTTCTGGAACATCATCTGAATTCACCAGACATCTGGAGATAAAGTGTCTTGGGAAGTAACACAAAAAACAATTGTCAGAGTCCAGATTCTGTTTCCCTACTTGTTTGTTGAAGAAGATCATTCTTCAGTTCAATTATCTGTAACTCCTAGTAACAAACTAACTGGGCATATGTTTATAAGGTTTGAGAATTGCCAGTGCCTCTGATTTGATTGCCTGTAACTGGGTGTAAAGGGATTTTGTGTTTTTATTAAAGCTTCATAGTAATCTAGCCACAGGGGTTTCAAGCCAGTGACTTCAGTGCCGGTCCCAAGCCCGGATAAATAGAGAGGGTTGGGTCAGGAAGGGCATCCGGCGTGAAACATGCCAAAAACAGTATGCAAGTCATCAATTCGATTTCCATACCGGATTGGTCGAGGCCCGGGTTAACAACGACCGCCACCGGTGCTGTTGACCTACAGGGTGCCGGTGGAAAATGAACTACTGTTGGTAAAAGAAGGAGAGGAGGGAGAAGGATTCGTAGGCAGAGAGAGAAGAGGAAAGGCAAGATTATAGGTCTGAGAATAGGGACTGTCAACGTTGGTACAATGACCGGGAAAGGTAGAGAGCTGGCGGACATGATGGAGAGAAGGAAGGTAGATATTCTGTGTGTGCAGGAGACCAGGTGGAAGGGTAGCAAAGCGCGTAGTATTGGAGGGGGATACAAACTGTTTTACTATGGTGAGGATAGGAAGAGAAATGGGGTAGGAGTGATCCTGAAGGAGTTTGTGAGGAATGTTTTAGAGGTGAAAAGAGTGTCTGACAGGGTGATCAGTTTGAAGTTAGAGATTGAAGGGCTGATGTTGAATGTAGTGAGTGGTTATGCTAAACAAGTAGGCTGTAAGCTGGAAGAAAAGGAGAGATTCTGGAGTGAGTTAGATGAGGTGATGGAGAGTATTCCCAGAGGGGAGAGAGTAGTGATGGGAGCAGACTTCAACGGTCATGTTGGCGAGGGCAACAGAGGTGATGAGGAAGTGATGGGCAGGTTTGGTGTTAAGGAAAGGAACCCAGAAGGACAGATGGTGGTGGACTTTGCCAAGAGGATGGAAATGGCTGTAGTTAACACTTATTTCCAGAAGAGGGAGGAACATAGAGTTACTTACAAGAGCGGTGGTAGGAGTACGCAGGTGGACTACATCCTAAGTAGACGAGCCAATCTGAGAGAGATCACTGACTTCAAAGTAGTGGTAGGAGAGAGTGTAGCCAGACAGCATCAGATGGTGATGTGTAGGATGTTTCTGGTGGTCAGGAAGAAGACCAAGTGGTGGAAGTTGAAAAAGGAAGATGGTTGTGAGGAATTCAGACAGAAGCTGAGACAGGCTTTGGGTGGTCAGGAAGAGCTTCCAGAGGACTGGGAAACTACAGCAGAAGTGATCAGGGAGACAGGTAGGAAGGTGCTAGGTGTGTCTGCAGGAAGAAGGAAAGAAGATAAGGAAACATGGTGGTGGAATGAGGAAGTACAGGATATCATCCAGAGGAAGAGGCTAGCTAAAAAGAAGTGGGACATCAAAAGGACTGAAGAAAGTAGACAGGACTACAAGGAATCACAGCTCAGGGTGAAGAGGGAGGTGGCAAAGGCCAAACAGAAGGCATATGATGAGTTGTATTCCAGGTTAGACATGAGGGAAGGTGAGAAGGAATTGTACAGATTAGCGAGACAGAGATGGGAAGGATGTGCAACATATAAGGGTGATTAAAGATAGAGAAGGAAGGGTTCTAACAAGTGAGGAGAGTGTGCAGAGAATATGGAAGGAGTATTTTGAGGAGTTGATGAATGAGGAGAATGAGAGGGAAAGAAGGGGGAAGAGGTGAACATTGTAGAGGAGGAAGTTAAAAAAAAGATTAGAAAGGATGAGGCTCTGAGGAGAATGAAGTGTGGAAAGGCTGTTGGTCCAGATGACATCCCTGTGGAGGTGTGGAAGTGTCTAGGAGAGACAGCAGTGGAGTTCCTGTCTAGGTTATTCAACAGGATTCTAGAGAGTGAGAAGATGCCTGAGGAATGGAGGAGAAGTGTCCTAGCGCCAATCTTTAAGAACAAGGGTGATGTGCAGAGTTGTAACAACTACAGAGGTATAAAGTTGATGAGCCACACAATGAAACTTTGGGAGAGAGTAGTGGAAGCTAGGCTAAGAAGGGAAGTGGATATTTGCGAGCAGTAGTATGGCTTCATGCCCAGGAAGAGCACTACTGATGCAAGTTTTGCTCTGAGAATGCTAATGGAGAAGTACAGAGATGGTCAGAAGGAGCTGGACTGCCTTTTTCTGGATATAGAGAAAGCGTATGACAGGGTGCCAAGAGAGGAGCTATGGTCCTGCATGAGGATGTCAGGAGAGGCAGAGAAGTACGTCAGAGTAGTTCAGGATATGACAACAGTGAGATGTGCTGTAGGTCAGACGGAGGAATTCAAGGTGGGGCTACATCAAGAATCGGCTTTGAGTCCCTTCTTGTTTGCTCTGGTGATGGACAGGTTGACAGATGAGGTCAGACAGGAATCTCTATGGACAATGACGTTTGCAGATGACATTGTAATCTGTAGTGAGAGTATTGAGCAGGTGGAGGGACACCTGGAAAGTTGGAGGTCTGCTCTAGAAAGAAGAGAAATGAAAGTCAGTCGTAGTAAGACAGAATACATGTGTTTGAACGAGAGGGAGGGAAGTAGAACAGTGAGGTTACAGGGGGGTGAGGTCAAGAAGGTGGAGTTTAGGTATTTGGGATCAACAGTCCAGTGCGACGGGGAGTGTGGAAAAGAGGTGAAGAGGCGAGTGCAGGCAGGTTGGAGTGGGTAAAGAAAAGTGTCAGGGGTGTTGTGTGACAGAAGAGTGTCAACAAGAATCAAAGGAAAGGTTTACAGAACAGCAGTGAGACCAGCAATGATGTATGGGTTAGAGACTGCAGCAGTGAGGAAGAGACACGAGGCAGAGATGGAAGTAGCAGGGATGAGGATGTTGAGGTTTCGTTTAGGAGTGACAAGGATGGACAAGATTAGGAATGAGCACATAAAAGGAACAGCTCAGGTTGGTTGTTTTGGAGACAAAGTCAGAGAAGCCAGATTGAGATGGTTTGGACATGTGCAGAGAAGGGATAGTAGTTATATTGGTAGAAGGATGTTGGAGATGGAGCTGCCAGGCAAGAGGGCAAGAGGAAGGCCAAAGACAAGTTATATGGGTGTGCTGAAGGAGGACATGAAGGTAATTGGTGCAAGAGTAGAGGATACTGAGGCCAGAGTTAGGGGGAAACAGATGATTTGCTGTGGCGACCCCTAAACTGGGAACAGCCGAAAGAAGAAGATTAAAGCTTCATCGAAAAAAATAACGGAACAAGAATGCATAAAAGTGAACATTTTATTTGTTCTTGACTTGGTCTTGGTGTAGCAGGCTTTGGCCTTGGTCTTGATATTCTCTGTTTTCGATCAAGGCAGATTTGACAACAAGACTATAAATGTATACGAAAATGTGCTATACAAATAAAATAGCTTCATCTTGCATTTAAGTCATAAGAAAAGATACAGCATAATCCCATTGTCTCATAAGTTATGACTGATTCCCTTATTAAAATACTTTTGCATTTTCATCTAGCAGACAACATTTTTATTTCCTCTTCTGACTTATTTCGATTAGTATTTAGCCTGTTATTACCCCCATTATTAGTGGACCACTTGTTCTGTCTCAATGTACAGAGTAACAGGGTGTATATTTAAATTCAAATTTGGCTCACCATAGTCACTGTTTGGCTCCCAGTCATTAGAGATCCTTCTGGTAGTGTCTGTATTTTCAAGGAACCTGTGTAAGCACACATATAACCAACTAGGTAACACGCCATTAGCACAGAGCATATTGTAAAATGTTTTCAATTGATTGCATTGAAATATTTGCATTAACCTAAAGGTGTTATGAAGCTTAGCATTTTGACTCACTTTGTGTTAGAAAATTTGCAGAAGTCAAATAATGCCTTTGACAAATGCTACTAGCAGACCATTGTTAAAGTGAAGGGTCTGCAGTGAAGGGACTGCTAAGACCTTTACACAGCAGTGACCTGTAATGTAGTGATCACACAGAAACAGATAATCTGCTGGTACCACACTAAGGTGACTTTGTAAATTCAATTAATCTGCTCCAAAACAGACCGGCAGATAGAGGAGAGGCGTCATCTCCGTATTCAGTCTGCATTCATTATTAGGAAATTTGAAACAAATCGTTGCGCACCCCCGGTAAAGATTCATGTCTAAATTTGCTCCAATGTGGCGTTTTACAATTTCTGCAGATCGTAGCGTCTTGACGTTTGTGTGTATGTGCTTTTGGCTGACTGTGTTTATCCTACGTCAGCGTGCTCAGTTGTCTTCAGCCAATCAGGACAGACCAACGCCCTATAAAAGCTTTACCTTTATAATGACTGGTTTAGAGTTTAGTGCAGCATGTTTCCAAACATGCTTTAGTATCCTAAAATGATTTTGTTTTTAGAAAGCACTTACTCTTTTTTGTCAATGTTGTCCCATCCTTCTAAATCCCCGTTTGTGTAATGCTCGGCTAGAAAACAAACAGAGTTTCTCAGAAATATCATATATAATATGCCAACAAGTTATCCTAAAACAAAAAAAAGTTCACATGAATAAAAAAAATTATAATATTAATAATGGAATAAAGCTGATGTGTGTGCTGCACATTATTTTAAAGGCTCTGTGCTCACCTGCTGTGTTTGGGTGAGGCGCAGGGCTAGAAAATCTCCCTGTCCTACTTGTAGTTGTTTTAGGAATTGAAATGTTTCCTCCTCGAGTAGAGACCACACAAGCAATTGATAGCTGTAAAGAGTGTTTTTCTGATTTCTGTTTAACTAGTGGAAACCTGGGAAGAGGTCGTGGAGGGACAGGCGGTGGGGTAGCTGTATCATCTGATGGTAAAAGATCCAAATATACATGTGCATCAGGTTGGTCAAACTGCTCACATAGCTGAACATTTTGATACTTTGAAGAAAGATAGGTTCTTGGTGGAACCAGGGGCTTGGAGTGGATTTGAATCGGCACAGCAGCACATTTGAAGCCATTGGTTAGTTTATGAGGGCTGTGGTGGAGTAAAAAGCTTTGGCAGTTAATGCACGGAGGATGTGTGCTTTCAGGGTTTGTTAAGTGTAGGCCATCATAACAATTCGAAAGCTTATTTTTCTCTCTCATTTTTGGATGTTTGTGATGCTTCTCATTGATAGGGCCGATGTAGTTTTCCTCTTCCTGTAGAGGAACCCAGACCAGTTTCATGCCTGGTCTATTAATATGGCAGACACAGTGGCAGTGTTTCTCCTCAGAGGGTTTTGATAAGGCAGGATGAATATCTGTTGTACCACATTCAGAGCTATTAAACTCTCCGCCATCAGGAGCTGGGGAGAAAAAGTTGATTATTTCTTTTTCCAGGTAAGAAAAAACGCCTTCTGTTTAACTGCAACCCCAAAAGCCACGTTTTAACGCCAGCATTTTTTTTATCAAGATAACTTTTTGTCTGACAACTAAAATTTCAACATATTCTTGAGGCAATGGTTGACACACCTTTTAGCACTTTTTTTTCAAAGCCCACAATTTCTGCCATACACTATGACAATTTTCTTTATGAAACTAAACAGGAATGTGGCTTCATAAATCACCATGATTTAATAGACATGACTTGGTGTTAATAAAATGTCAGTGGTTTAAGCTGAGGAGGAAAAAAAATCTGACTGGTTTAATTCAAATACTCTAAATCTAGTTAAAGAGCAAAAATATGCAAGATGGTAATATATAGTAAACATGAATAAAACAAGTTATTTAAACTAGGACAATGTAATTTTTATGACATGTTGTTTTTACTAGAAAGTATATTGCTTTAATGACAAAATTAAGTGGAAAAAACAGCAACTGAGTGATAGTAATGAGTCACAATAAATGCTCTGAATACTGGGTTGGCCCTAAATTTGTTTTTGTATTAGCTAAAGTAATGATGGATTAAAGAAAATACCCAAATGTGTATTTAACAAGAATAGATGTTACTTCCATCTTAGCCATTAGATAAAATCCATTGCGTATATTTCTGGTCGTGTCTGAGAGCCAAACACCTTACCTGAACGACCCACATCTACTGTTTGAGGACAGTTTCTTTCTTTTGCAGTCAGGTTTTGCTCCTGTTTGCTATAATCGTTACTCCTAAGTCTTGAGAATGAGGATGCATCATCTTCTTGTCTAACTTCATCCTTCAATGGCAGCTCATGTTTGCTCAGCTCCCTTAAGAATCGCTCTTCACTCTTGGCTGGCATTTTCTTGGCCGTTGCTGGTTCATCATTTAGTGAAGCTTGAGCCACTCTGCTAGACAAACCAAGCTGACTTATTGGCTTTATGTTTGGTTTTGGTGGAAGATTGGGTTTCTGTAGAACTGAAGGTTTTCCGTTTGAAATTGTAAGGAATGTCTGATCCATATTTTGACACCCTAAGAATTTTGTCAAGTACAAACAAAACGATTCACTTGGATTGTTATAAAAAAAATCTATAGCAAATGTATTAATTTTAAGGAAAACATAAACTTAAAAAAGAAAACAAGGAAAAAATTTACTTTACCTGTCAGATAACATTGAAATCGGCCTTTAGCTGCGTCTAGAAGTGTTATACCTGTCGTGGTTTAAAATCCTAACATGTGATAGAACAAAATGCCAAATGCTGTTGTAAAATGTCGCTTACAGTCCTGACTTCTCCTTTCTCTGCTTGTCCTATGCACTTTCACATTGCTTTTAAAGGGAAGTAGACCAACTTACAGTAGTAGGAAATGCAGAGTGTAAGGTTTTTTTTTTATTAAGTGTTTTGATGGCTGCATGAGAAATTAGCTGGTAAATAGTTTATTAAATACAGCAATGTAAATAAATCTTTTTTTTTTTGTAATATTTGGCTAGACATAATATATTATATTGGTATTCATTTTTACATTTTGCATGAAATATTTTCATATTTAGTTCACCTTAAATAAAAACTAATTAAGTATTCACACAATTCTTTAAAAGGGCTTATTTTTTGACCCTTATGACAGGGTTGAGCAATTGGTCCTTTTTTCTTATCATAACCTCAGTCAGTTTATAAAAATCCTCTCAATTTAAATATTTAAAGCATTTTAAAGACCCTCCTCTGCCAGGCCCACCCACAACTAATTATTGTCCAAAAGAATTCCAAAACTGTAAATTAAATCCTAACGTTACATGGCATAAACCATAAATTACCGGGAATCAGACTTGCCCCAAAGATTTAAATTTTTTTAAATTATTTGTGTGCAAGCTTAGCTCCTGTTTCGTTAGACATTTACATTAAATCTGTAAAGTGCAATAAGAAACCCCAATAATATAAAACATAACATAAACAAAGGAGGGGTCATCATTATTGACTGGTTAAAATGTAATATTGAGTATATTGATCATGCTAATCTATTTGTATTATTCTGCACAGCTCTAATGTGATGTAAATCTTCTTAACATCAGCTCTAATAATCTTATTAATAAGTTAGGTTTTTGTTCAAAATACAATTTTAACCTTTTAAAATACACTAAAATTGTAATTTTATGGGCATGCATGATTGGCTTAGATTTTCCTGCAGAAGGGAATTAATACTTAAAGTCCTGTTATCTGCAAAAACTCTGAATTCAGTAAATTTTTCAGAAAGAGAAATTGAAAAGAATTGTTTTCGTAATGTATTTAATTAATGCTCCATGAGGTTTTATATAAGAGAAAACTAGTAAGAACAATAGCATTGAAAAGAGCCAGAAAAGCAAACAACTCATTTTTACTCTACAACATTATTTTATTGTTGTATTCATTATTATTAAGAACTTTCTATGAACTTCATTATACCATAAATTCATGATTCAGTGTGTTAAAGCATGTTGTGTATTTGTCTAGAAAAATATATTTGGACCATATAAGTAAACAGGGCGCTCACTTGTCTATGACATGAAGCTGAAACGTTTTTTTTTTCAGTTCCTGCATTTTAAGTCACCTAGTATTAATTCCTTTTTATCTGCTAACATCCCCTTAGACCAAAAATGTCTCTCCGGAAACTATGAATACATAATCATATGTAACATTTTCAGTTATGTGACCTTACAAGCATTGCAGACATTTCCTATTACAACTGTATGATAACTTTTAAACATCATATATTACAAAGGATGGCAAACTCAGGAGGTATTGCTTGCTTATTAGTGATTTGAGATAGACTTTAAGTTTCTCCGTGTAGAAATGTTGAGACACTCTGAGCAGTTGATTGTTTTGTTTCTTTTTTGGTCTAACTCTCGGTTTCACAGCAGCACACATCCCCCTCCTTTCGCTTCCACATAGTTAGGATCGAGATCATTGGGCAGTTTTCCGTTTTGTCCCCAGATGTTGAGCTCCCCAAACACCCCGGTCTCAATCATCTCCTCTTGCCATGGAATTGGCACATTGCCAGTAGCAAACTCAGAGTAGAAGTCATTGTCTTTGTTATCAATCACTACACCTTTTATGGTGCTGAATGCCCCTACATCATCTATGTCCTTGGCATAGACCATTTTGGGATCTGGGACAAAGGGAGGAGGAAGCATACCTGTGGAAAAGAGAAGAGATTATTAACAACAAAAAATTAAAAAGTGTTCAAAAACCAGTTATGCTAAGATTAAGAGAATTTGAGCACTACTGGGACATACCAGCTTCTAACCGCCCCCAGTTTAGCTCTTTGAAAAACAACTGAGCCTTTAGTTCAGCACACTCGTTGTTTTTGAAGCCGAGTCGCTTCTCTGGATCTTTCTGCATCAGTCCTTCACAGATGTCTTTAAGCTCTGTGCTGAAGGTGGGAGGATATGACACTGGGTCATTCAGGATGCGCCTTGTCACTTCAGTGTTCTCCACCTACATTGCAGAAAAAAGCAGATATAAAGCTGAGTAGCTAAATGACAATCCTTTTGTTTGATTGATAAAAGTGAGGTTTCTGTCAATGAAATGTAGTCAGGGTCAAACCTGTTCTCCTCGACAACGAAAAGGCCCTTTGGCAGCAACCATCTCATAGAGTGTGACACCAAGAGTGAAGTAGTCTACACAGTAGTCATATTCTTTCTTCTGGAGTAGTTCTGGAGCCATGAACCCTAATTTAGACACACCATAGCTTAGTTTGTTATGATGTTTCAGTCAGTCCTTCTGTCCATCCAGTAATCACTCAGTGACTCCCTCTGTCAATCCATCAAGAAGCCAGTCAGTCCCTCTCTCCACCCATCCTCAGTCCATGTGCCCCATCATTTAGTCACTCAGTCCCTCTGTCCATCTATCCATCTACCCATCAATCAATCAGTCAGTCAGTTCTTCTATCTATCCATCATTCATCAGTCCCTCCGTACATCCATCAATCAATCAGTCCCTTTGTGCATCCATCAACCAATCAGTCCCTGTCCATCTATAAATCAATCAGTCAGTCCCTATGTCTATCAATCAGTCAGTCAACCATTCAATCCCTCTGTCCATCAATCAATCACTCAATTAATCAATCAAGTCAGTCCCTCTTTCCTTCCATCAATCAGTTAGCAAGTCCCTCTGTCCTTACATCAATAATTCAGTCAGTCCTTCTATTCATCCATTAATCAGTCAGTCAGTCCCTCTCTCCTCCCATCAGTTCATCTATCCATCAATCAGTCAGTCCTTCTGTCCATCCATTAAACAATCAGTCAGTCAGTCCCTCCATCCATCAATCAATCAGTTCCTCTTTCAATCATTCACTCAATCAATCAATAAATAAATAAATCAATCAATCAATCAGTTAGTCAGTTCTTCTGTCCTTCCATCAATCAGTCAGCCAGAGAGTCCCTCTGTCCCTCTATCAATAATTTATTCAGTCCCTCTGTCAGTCCTTCTGTTCATCCTTCTGTCAGTTTCTGTTCATTTATCAATCAATCATTCTATCAATCAGTAGCATTGTCAGTCCCTCTGTCTATCCATGAGTAGACAAATCAGTACCTCTGTCAGGCATTGTTACAACAGTTCATACAGCCAGGCTGACCAAATTCATTGCACAAATAAGCAGATAACTGAACAGAAGTACACAAGGAGGGGGTAAATGGAACAAAAGATTGTAACTTCGTGTCAAGGCTTCAAAGACTTTGTAGAATTTTCATTATGCCATATTGTGATATTGATCAGTTTAGAGACAGTGATTCTACAGTAACAGTGGAACGTATGTATGAAGTTATATTTATACGATTTATGATGAGGTAAATAACACTTGTCTTTTGTTTGTATCTCTGTGTCTCAAGCATCCTTTTAAGTACTGTTTGTATCTCATGAATAACAATCGTATTAGTGGTCTTCTTAGAACATGGGATTTAGTCATGCTACTTGGCCTGTGTCCTCAGCTGCCCACTTAGAGAAGTATACTGTACGGTACATAAAACACAGAGGTCTCCTTTGTCTGACCACAAATAAAGGTATCAGCTAGTTCAATGTCTATAATATGAATGCACTTTTAAAAATGTGCCAATTTCTTTATTTATAGCCCTTGTTACCATGAAATGATGTGTAAATCGAAGCTCATAATCATAATTATTCATGGTTCAGAGTTTGCTCTGTAATTATTTCCTTGTTGATTTTGATCTGAAGGAAAATCTCAACACAACTTTCCGCAACTAAAAAACTAAATATCCCTGGCGAAGTTAAAACAAATATGAATCTTACCGGCTGTAAAATTAACCAACCAATTTGTCCAGACACTTAAGTCCAAAAGATAAACCTTTCTGTTCTGACAGCCATTTCCAGACTGAAGCTGATCAATCTGTCATTGTGCTCATTGTGTGTGTTTTTTTTTTTTTTTTGTGTGTTTTTACTTTAATAAGGTTAATCATTCTCAATGCTTTGCTAGTGTATGATGACATTGTGTGTCAAGAAAAGCATCAAGAAATTAAGTAAATTTTTATTACTGTAGCATGTTCAGTTAGCACTTTGTGTCATAAATCATGTATTCTTTTAGACCTCTCCCAGTAGATGTTACTTTGAGTATGTTAGTGTAACAGGTTTTTAACTGACCTTATTAGCTTGAGCTCATGATAAACTCTGACAGCCACACTTTCATTTGTGCTAGCTGTGCTAATGCTATCCAAATCTTGGTAATGTGCTAGTTAGATGTTGAGATGATACATTGCATTAGCAGAACACAAGCAGATTCCTTTTCTTTTTAAAACTTTGTTTTGAATAGTCAGTCTCTTAACACTCCCTAATTTATTCCAACTACAGTACATGCTAAACAACAATAAATGTTCTTTCTGACCTGGGGTCCCAGCATATCCAGTTGTTTTGTCTTTTCCAGGTGGTAATTCAACAGCTAAACCGAGATCAGACAAGCGCACGTGGCCTACCGCGAGGAGAGAAAATATTCAGTAAATGTGGAGTTAGGGCAGAGGCAAGCAGTGTAGAGGGTAGAAGGTTATTTCTCACCTGCATCATCCAGGAGGACATTCTCTGGTTTGAGGTCTCTGTACACGATCCTGTGCTGGTGCAAGTGTTCAAGCCCACAGATGATCTGAGCCGTGTAATAACAAGCTCTAATTTCATTAAAGCCTGGGTTCTTCTCATCCACATTATACATATGGAACCTGTTGTACAAATTTTTGTTTGTTTTAGAAACTTGATCACAGCCAATCCAAAAGTTAGCATCTTAAAAAAGCAGTTAAAATGTGTAAAGTTTGAAGTTTTAAAGTTAAAAATGGTTGTCAGTTTTATTTAAATGAACAGTGTTGAAAAGAATTGATCTATAGGCAGTCACTTTAACTATATTATGTGCTCTCTCAGTGCACCGTTACAAATCAAATGTTGTAAAAAAAACAACAGCAAGCCAATGGACTGCATTAGACCAACTTAGATTTGTAAAAATCTTGGGACTTTCAACTAAACTTTCTTTTTACAGAATGTAAGTTCCTTGGCATGTGAAGCCAAACAAACAAACAAAAGTAAACAATTTTTTTTTTGGCACAACACAATGAAATTCAATGTTTTTATTTAGTGGTATATACATTTGAAATCTGAAGATTCTAAGTACGTAAGTCAACTTAGCAACACATTACGAAAACCCTTAAAGAGTTATGCATTCTATATGGACAATTGACTTGCTGACTTTATAACCAAATGCAGAAAAAGCAAGATATAATGGAAACAGCCACTATACCTTGATAAACAGCTGCTTAGATTATCTACACAGATTACGCAAGAGTATGAAGAAAGTTGAGGCAGTACTGACCTGCATGCAAGCATGCATTTTAACATCAACAAAAAATGGCAGCAGATTTGTATTTTTTACTTGTTTACATTTTATAAGTGCTAGTTCTGATTAACTTTTTAAATTTTTTTTAAATTGAATAATTTGATAAACTTCAAACTTTCTTAATAATCCTGTTAGTTTTGTCTCATCAAACTAATTCATATTAGTCCAAGTATTTATGCAAAACATTAGGATTAAGCACATTTGATTCATATATTCAAATGTCTTCCTCTTTAGACCATTCCATTTCACAGACTATATATAACTTAACAAATCCATGTCAGTCTATTCCATTAACCAAAGGTCTAATCCTAGCCCTAAACTACCAGTGTGTAAATACGCTGTTAATGCTTTAATGAGAGGTAGTTGAGGTATAGTTGTAAAGTTACTTGAACTGTAGTTATTACAATAACTAAATGTATGGCCTTTTACTAAATTACAAATTTAGTAAATTATCACACTTACCAATATACGTAATTATCACAAAATGTCACAGATATTAGAGTGTTCAAACAGAAGTATACATTTCAAAATATAAGTTAAACAGTTTTCGTTTTAGCTAAATAAGGCTGTAAACCTTTTTAAAACCCACAATGATTTAAAATGGGAATTCGTTAAAAAGGAAGTTGTTGCTTTCATTGCATGTTTCACTTGTACCAAGCAGAGGCACCAAATGGCTTGTGTAGCGTTGTGGTCTAGTGTTAGGATTAATGTAAATGTAGTTACAGAAATGTCTTTGGAGACTCATCTGCAGAAACACTGAACCTAAAATCTGGCTTCAATCTGCGATCCAGCTAACATGGAGTGTACTGTACATGTGACTATAGTTGTGACGAGCACCTGAGGTCTCCTCCGTTCATGATGGTCATGACCAGGCAGAGGTCATTTTTGGTCTGGAAAGCATAGGCCAAAGTCACAATGAAACGACTGTGTACTTTAGCCAGAATGCGCTTCTCTATAATAGCTCCCTGCAAGAAACAAGAAAGATTTTTTTCAGACTAGAAAAAAATATGAGAGGCTGCTTGTACTGTTCCATCTTTTAGCTTTTATGATTTAATCAGCTAGCATAGGCACCACTGCTTAGATCTTGAATCAAGAGTACACTCTTGCTACTGTTTTGTTGAAATTCTTCAAGAGAAGCTTGTCAACATACTTCTTCTTGCTTTTCCACCTGAATTTATACAGTTTTTCACGTACTGTGTAACTGCATGTATTATTTGCATGGTTTCCAAAATCATTCAGGGTAGTCAAAAATATATAAATAAAATCAAGAAAATTGCAATATGAACCATATTGACAATATGTTGCAATCCATACATTTATTTTCTTGCTAAAATGCATAACCAGTTCACTCGTGCAGAAGGCTATACATGTTAAGAAACAGTTAATTCCATTTGCTCTGCTAATTCCTTTAGCCACAAGTGGGTCATCTTCACTTTTCATCATCTGTTTGATGTTTGACTCTAGTTTTCTTTGCTTAGCGTTGATCTGATTTGCCCATTTGAGTCAATATTCAACCAGTTAAAGTTTTTTTTCTATTTTCCTTTCATCATTTGTGTTTCTCAGTGGTTCTTGGTTGGTGCTGAGCTGATTTGTGGAGCCTGCAAGCCTCTTTGCACTGAGCCAATATACTATGATTAGAGCTGCTTAAAACCATGTTCGCAAGTTAATCTAATCTCACGTCTCGGTGTCTATTTCTCTCTTCCCAGTTGTTCTTTGTGTGTTGTTTAGGGAAACTTTCACTGAAATGAAACTGATTGAAATGTGGAGATTTCAGCTAGCAATCAGATGTCTCACTTGCTTTCAAAGCAAATATTACATTCAAAGACTTGATTGCCCCCTGGAGGATGACTGCAGTGTATGCCTTAATTCCACTTTGGGAGTTTGAAAGCTGTTAAGAGTAATTCCACATTCATTGTGTAACTTTGTTAGTTTGGGTATGGCCACTAAAATGAGGCATTGAGATCCAGGACACTGTTTAATTACAATAGCCCAATACTTTATGGGGTATTTGGTGATTTTGTTTTGATGTTCTTTTAACAATTTAAGAAAAGGAGACTTTCTGTGCAGCCTGCTGGAGGATGGCTTTGGCATGGCTTTTATTATTTCTTTTTAGGTTTTTGTTTGTATTAATAGAAAAATTAGTCAAAGAGAAGCAAATAAGACACAGTGTGTGGGGCCAGGATACACCACAAGCCAAGAATCAAACTTTTGTAATTGCACTATATTTTATTATCCCAAACCTCTAGGCGTCTGGAGCTGACAAAACCATTTGTACAACAACTGTAATTTTTTGGAAATAATGGAAACTAATATCTTTCTCCTGCTAAACTAAACTACAACTGACTTCAAGCAGAAACGTAAAATATTTGTCTGCCATTCACTTCTCAATGGACAGAGGAATGATGGCAGCAGGTGTAACTCCAACGTGCTTCTTAATTAGTTTGCCCAGCTCAGGTCATTCTTTGTACTTACGTAGATTTAATAGATACAAAATTTTTATCGGTTTTGCCCATTTTGAGCTTTGTGAGAACATAAATTGTCATGCGCATCAAAATGAATTTAAAATATGTTTATATTCATCTCTCTTACATCATATCCTTTACGTTTCTTCAATCTCTTCTTGTTAAGTTTCTTGTTTGCATACATCTTCCCTGTGGCCTTCATTTGGCAAGCATGGACCTCTCCGAAACCTCCTTTCCCCAGCACTCGGAAATCCATGAACCAATCTTCAGTAACCTGCTGGCTCTCCAGCCATTTAAATTGAACATAACGCAGAAAGTACATGCTTTCCTTGAAGCCAGAAAGAGCGCTAGCCTCCAGGTGGACCAAGAGCTGCTGCTCACTCTCTTTAAACAGCTCTCCTCTGACATTCTTATGGTCCTCTTTCACCCTGCTCACTGCTTTATCACCCAGGAAGTCACAGTAGTTTTTGGAAGATGACTCGTAGTATTTGTTAACCATTTTCTGTGCTTTGTTAGCCCGGTCAGATTCCTGTGCAATGTTGTAATCTTCGATATCTTTCCACAAATCGCTTGGATTCTTGTGTGGGGGTTCACTTTCAAGGTATTGCTGAAAGAGGCGCTTGCCAATTGGTTGGCGAACACACATACTGTCAAAGCTAGTATCGACAGTAGCCTTTAAAGATTCACATTCTCTTATGTGGGGTAGGTTGAGCTTGGCTCTGTACTTTTTATCTCGCATTGTAGCTGCTGCAGCGCCATCTACACTCCCACGTGCAGACACGTAGGCTGAGTTGGCCACCACAGTCTCCAAGCCTCCAATATCCATATCTGAGGAGGAGAAAGAGAACTGATGAGAGTAACAGGTGGTGATTTAGCTGTACACCAGCTTGACAATCACTTAAGTATATATTAGTTTTGTTTAAATAGACACATGGTGTTTTTAAACCACCAAAAATAAAAAATAAAAACAAAACTTTGGGCTGTCTGTGAGCGGGAGCATTGCAAGAATTTCTAAAGCACATTTCAAAGCAAATTACAGATTCAGAACTTTACCTATGTTTTCAACATTTGTAAGACTGAAGATCCCTACTTGAATGTCATAAGGACCTCATTACTACTGTGTCCCAAATGAAGCATTTCCTCCAAATCACAAAAATGCAAAAACATTTTTTAAGGACCTCAGCCTGTTTTTTTGCTGCCTGTTCGCATGAAGCGGTGGCAGTCATGCTCACAAAGGTGAGCACACAGTCCAAATAAAGAACAAAACTTTGTTTCTAAGAATACGTGACACAAACATTAAAAATGCCAAGGCTTATTTGCTTTGAAGAAACAACTTATCTGTTTAGGTACTTTTTTGATTCATGAAAAACTGCGGCCTTATCCAAATGTTAATAATGTTCTGTTTCAAAACCACTTCTTCTGTGTAAACTAGCCAGTGTCAGTGCACAGCACCACCTTTGCTTTTGTGTTTGTTATGACACGTTTGGGTGACACCTATATCAAATGAACTGGAATATACTCTGTTTTACAATTGCAAGCAAAAAGAAACATGTGAGCGGAATCATATGTTTGACATCAAGGTATGAAAATAAGTTTGATTCTTTTTAATCAATTGCGATGTGGGAAAATTCTGATTAGGATGGAAAAAATAAAACAAACACATGTTACTCACAGTACTGAAAATATTAATGACATAGTACATCCAAACTTTATTCATTGTCCCAAAAGTCAAACAGAGAATAGAATGTTAATATATCATATATCTCATTTAAAAACTGAACAGCCCCAACACTATTTATGATATTCACCTCCATATAAAAAAAAGGTAGCTCAGGAGGGCATAAGAATAACCAAGACAGTTTTGCTGATCTTTGGTGTCTGAATACACCCAATCACACTTGTTCTTCCAGGCTTGTTTGAAGCTACTACTATTTGTGCTGAAGCATGGTTGGAACTGAAAATCTGCAGAACTGCCCATAAGTTATTTATTATTATTAACACTTTTCTGAGCATGTGAATTTCGTTTTTCATCATGATTGCATTTTTAGAAGTACCATGTTCTAATTGTTGCTTGTTTGTCGTTGATAAACAAATCAACTATTTTTGTGTTTAGACATAAACAGCTGGGGCTGGTGGAACACCTGGAGATAAATTAGAGTTTAGATATAAGGGCAATGCCAAGGCAGATCCAAACATGCTCAATGAGGATTTTCTATGGATCCGCCCATGAAATATCTACAGTAAAATACTACTATAAGCTCAGCTTGTTGCTGTTCAATCATGCTGGAAAACATCCTCAGCCTACCCTATGCTCTGTTAGAGTATTGATAATCTGTGATCATCAATGATACTGATACTTTCTCATCCAATTAAATATCACCTTTA
This sequence comes from Danionella dracula, assembly GCA_900490495.1. Taxonomy (NCBI): domain Eukaryota; kingdom Metazoa; phylum Chordata; class Actinopteri; order Cypriniformes; family Danionidae; genus Danionella; species Danionella dracula. The sequence goes on from UELW01000522.1 coordinate 13,721,626, forward strand.
ATGCCGTCACCATACATAAAAGCTGAGAATGTGTTACAACGCAAATGGCATCAAAATAGCTTCATAGAGTGAGAGGCAAAATATTAATAGCAAACATAGTTTTGCCTTTTTTGGAACAACTTTCTATGTAGATCGAAGCTATCGAAACCCCAATTAGGCTACAGACCAGTCAGGTTAGTCTTTGTTACCAAAAAAATTATCTCAACTATACACTCGGAATAATTTCTTGCATGTTTAGTTGACAATTTTGAATATGCTAAGTACAATTTCTATTCACAAAAGGCACGAGTAAAACATAAACCAAAACAGCAGTTAATATTTTAAAAGTCAATGCAGTGTTGCTTAGCCTCTTTAATATGTTGACACTCAACTATACAATAAGCAACAATATATATTTTTTTATCAAACTAAAGTTGTTCCCAAGTTAAATGTACCAAAATCATACCTAAAGCCTGAAGAAAATGTCTCGGTTTGTGTTAAGCTAACAGTCTCACCTCACATTAATATATTTTTCATACAACTACAGTATATATCCACCAGGCTTTAAACATAACAGTAAAATATCCCATACCTTTAGTTTTGTAACTCTTTTAGGTGAATCTGATGATGAATTAAACCACTTCTGGTTTATAAGCTACTTAAAACAAATCCAAAGCTTGAGTCCCAGTCTCCTTCAGAAAGCATGGTAAACTGGAACTGTCCACTGCTCCACCTGCCTTCAAAACATCTCCTACAATTACTTGACTCGTTCCCTCCCAAGTTTCACTCTCGCGTTGATTGCAAACCAGTGAAGCAAGTGAGGAGGAGCTTATAGTCCAGATGAAATCCAAACCAATAGTTCATTAGCCTTTGTGGATTATTGGCCAGGGCTTAGAATGGAAGAGACTTGTCACAGTCGATTACTGTAAGCCCTCTGGGGGTCACATCAGTCATCAAAAGGCCACTACACAAGCGAGAAGCCCCTGATAAGGGTGCCTTAGCTGATACTAGTCCATCTTGAGTGTTTCTTTTGCTTTTGTCAGAAGTCAGGGGTTTAAAATTGAAATGGTGCAATGCAACTCTTAATTTTTACAGACAAACATTTAACATTAGATGTCATGAGTCTGTCAAAATACAAGTCAGATGCACAGCAGTGTCTAAATAGTAACAACTCGACATAAGCAAATACAGTTAAAGGGTTCACAGTATTTCAAAGGAAAGTAGGTGTATGGAAATGTGTGTCAGCTGAGTCTGACTCCAACAGGACAAAAAACCTGCAGTCTAGTATTAATGGTTTTTATCCAGGACACTTTTGTTCCACATCTTCCTCACTGAGACCAGAAGCCCCACCTGGTTATTTTGTAACTGCACTTTTAATATGTGGTTACACTGTGCTTCACACATATCTGGAGCCTCACCTTAACCATGTATTTTTGAAAACGTCAACAAAGGTAATTTTGGAAATGCTACAGATTCGTTTCCATGTAGAAAACGTAACTGTGATTACATTATCTAACATAACTTTTTGGTGACAGGTGGAGTTATATGAGCTTTTTACTGATGCAGCAGCTTTTGCACACAGAGTTCGATGGTTACTGGTGACTGAGCGAGGGTTTGCACTGCTGTTCTCTGAGCGAAAGCATATCTTCTGAAATGTACAAGACTAAACAAGCTCACAGCATATTTATCACAGCATGTGTTTAACAACAGAACAAATTCTCCAAACAGCTACAATAAGCTATTAAAACTGCTGACCTAAGCACCTCACAGATGCAAAAAGCACCAGTTTGGACGAAGAATCGATTGAGCCTTAGAAAAATATCCTCAGTTTTGAGTGTTGGTACACTCAACACTTTTTGGTAAAGACTAGCAAGAGAATTTTCGTTTATAAACGACATTCTTATCTTTGTTTTAGCTGTATTTCCCAGCCATTGAAATGAAGTGCTAAAGTACCGCAGAGATGAAAGAAGCTTTCTGATTGGTTGATATAACTTCAAGGAAGAATTCCCAGTGTAATGGGGTGAAGAGGAAGGGGTTCCTTAAGAAGGCCCCTTACCACAATGTGACTGGTTTGTTTGGTAGTCCAAGACCCCCTTTTAAACTAAAGTCCACACCAGCCTTATTCAGTTCGACATCTCTTTTGACCTTCACATTCAAGTACAAGATGACACATCTCATAGCCTTTTAACGCAATAGTAGAGGACAAATTTTTCCTAACATTATTCCAAATATAATGACTTTCCTGCAAGACACTTTACATTCCCAGTGAGCTTTTAGAATGTTTCTATTGGCTTTCTATTGGAGTCTAAAGCTGTCACACAACCAGATGTGGAAGATGTTATTGTGCAGCTATAGTTATAGTACAGTTCAAATAAGAGGCAATAGTAATTTAAAAATGTAATTTAAAATTATATTCATATTATATTTAATTTAAAAATGTATTCATTTTAGCAGCAATATGCAGCCTGAACATTAAAAATGTAATGATTAAATTTTCTAAAAGTATCAAGTTTTAAAATTATCTTTCTCTCCCTCTCCTTTCTCACTCTTCCTCCTCTCTCTTTCTCTCTCTCGCCTATATCCTTCTCTCTCTGTCTGTCTCTCCCTCTCTAACCCTCTCCCTCTTGCCTTTTCCTCTTCCTCCTATTGCTCTCTCCCTCCTCTCTCTGTCTGTCTCCCTCTCCAACCCTCTCCCTCTTTCGCTCTGTAAATTAGGCATATGTAAACGTTACAACATTTGTCTTATATTTTTGTATTAGCTCTGCTTTCAGGTGCTCTTAATATAATCATGAGATCTTTCAAGAGTTTAAATATTGTTACGAGAGATGATGTGTTTATATGAACTCTGACCTACCTTCAGATACTCGTCTCGGATATTTGTTTTCCTCAGATCGGCAGCACTGTTACTGTATATTAGCATAAACTTGTAAATGTCATTTAAATTATGACTTCCTGGGTTAAAAATATAATTAAAATTTTTTGGATAAAAAAATCCTTTGTTCCTGCTGTAGACATTTATCATAAATTATGTTTTAAGGTCATTTTGATTAAAGCATCTTCCTGCTGTGATGACAGGCGCATGCCCAGACAGAGGGACAAAGTGCACATGAGAATCTTCACTTTTAAACACACTCAAAGTAACGTTCTATGATTTATCTGCACAGGATTATTTCTTACTTTGACTGCAATTTCTCACGTTTAAAATGAAAACCACTCCTGGGGTTGCAGCAGCATTGCTTCATTATCAAACACAATCAAACTCATTCTCGCTACTCTGAGGATCAAATGGCAGATTTACCCAGAGTCTGGAGAGAGGGACCTGTGAATTCATAGGACTAGCCCAGCGTCGTTTAAAAAAAATCAACCAATGGGTGACTGTTACTGTCTCAGATGTCCACGGCCGATCAATTTTTGTTTGACATCCACTAACACAGTAATGACAGCCGCTGGTTTCAAGTACCACCAGTGGTATGCGTAACGCAGTTTGTCACAAGGTGTGCAATGCATACTCAAACCATTCCAACTGTCAACTTAGTAAACAAATGAGGGGAAACAAAAACAAGGTAAATATGTGTGTGCAAACAGGTTTTCTAAAGAGTCTTATAAGATGAATTTTTGGACCTGCTCCCATTGGTCATTTAACTCTGTACAAGGTACTATTAGTGCAATCCAAAAAGCAGCTGCGGGCCAAAACCCCAAAATCGCCATGCATCCCAGCCCATCTACATATACTAGTTGTCCTGAAACTTTATACTGATTGCATAAAGTGTGACTCAAACTTGAAATTTTTACTGCCTCATGAAAAGTGCTATTTTTTTACTGTGGTAAAATTAAAATAATCTAGTGTCTGAATGGGACAAAATCCCTAATGCAGTCTCTCCATGACCAAACTCTCACCATGAACAAACGATTGTGACTGCGTAGATATCTCTGAAAGATAAATCTTTCATTAGCATGTCAATTGTGGTCCATTTTATTTTTTTTGTGCCATGGAAAGTGGCCTTTCAGCGTCCTTGAACATCTATTAAATGTACCCTGATCAGTTGACCTTATTTTTGTCATTCTTGTCTTTATTCCAAAGCAAGAAACCTTGAGGTCAAGCCAATTTTCAAGTTATCAGGTTAACTCTGTGAGTACCTGTAGAGGTACTTGCAGGTAAGAGCGGATTTGTGTTCCTTAAGAGGTTCAGAGGAGGGAGCTATCTTAGACTGGAGATTGAGAGCATGGTACTAAATGAGACATGGCGCGAGAGACAGGAGAAGATAAAGTGAGATAATTAGGCTAAGTGAGGGTTGACCTATGACACGGATTCAAAACAGTTTTTTGAAGAATGATTAGCTTGCGAGATGAGTACAATTATGACTTAAACGGGTCAATAAGTGGCTTTAGTCCTTCCACAAGTTGATTATCAATAGGAGCGGCTCAAATTCTCAAGAAAAGTCAAATCTTCTGCAAGACTGCAGAGGGTCTGTCTGGAGAGACTGGCTGTTAAAGAACGTTGTTTGGTGTAGAGTGTTTGATGTTTGGCCTGCTAATCCAGCTAAAACAGTTTACTAGATCAAATTGACTAACAGAGACAGAGCGGTTAGCATCAGCACCACCTTCTGGGAAACAGATATCTGCTGCTCCATCTAGAAATATTATTAGGATTGTGAAATCACATTACGAAATGTTTCCTGCCATCTAATAAAGAGCATCCACATTATTGCTGTGGTTTTTGGTGACTACACACCAAACTATAAAACAATTAAAATTATAAGTTAGGATTCAATAAACAATACAAGTAATATGTTGAACAGGTGATATAAATGTATTTTAATACAAGTGTACAAAATGTAAGGTTTCTTAATATTGTGTCTGTACACACATTTATTGTGTGATAGATCTTGAGCATTAGTTGACAATTTCTGTTTATTTAATAAACATGATTATATGAAATGAATAAAAACACAGTTAGTCACCATCATGCTTGATGATGTGGACGTGTGATGTAATTAAGCACTGGTATCTTTAGTGCCAGTCATTGGATAATTACACACTTTGATCATAGGAACATGGACTTAACACCCTTGTCATGGTTATTTGAAAATGTAGCCTAAAATGACTTTTAGTAGCATACCAGTATAAGAAGATATTTATACATTCAGACAAACCTGTTAAATTAAAACATTTTTTCTAATCTCTCTACAACACTGTGGCAGATCATATTATTATAACTGACATAAAGCTTCAGTGGTATTTAAAAAAATTGCATAAGAGAAACAGACTAGTAAGTAAGCAAGCACAGCTAAATTATAACATTTGATTCATTTTAGTAAAACGTTACCTGGTGAAGTAAAGGGTTCATGGCTGCTGTTTCAAATACATCACCAAACTCATGTTCGCCATCATTTCCTAGGGAATATCAGCACAACTATATATCAATTACAAAAAGAGTAGACTCTTGAATCCTTGTCGAGCTTAAAACGTCCACTAGGCCTAAGTGAAATATCAGTTAAAATTAAAATTTAAAAGTTTACTGAACTCAATAATGTGTTTTGCTTACTTTTAAATGTACTTTTAATTACATTTTTGTCAAAGAGGAGACGACAAAGGCAATTTTCTGGCAAATGTTTTCTTATTCAGTTTTTAAGTAGAGCTCACAAGAAAACACATCGTTATCATGAGGAAAAACAGATAAGAAAAAAAATGCTTTTGACGCAGGTATCTGTCAGTATGTAAAATAGCTAATTAGCTTACTAAAGGTTTTTACTAATCATAAGGTCTTTACAAAAAGAGGCAGTTCAGTACTACAGAAAAAGCTTGAATAAAACTTGCTCCAGTTTTTTATAGCAGTTCTCAAAATAAGATATGTGTAAAAGTGCTTAGGTGCTTCTCTGCCAGTAGGATCTGAATGTTCATTTTTCATTTTCAAAAAATCAAAAGCATCTACATTTTTTTTCTATTTCCTTGTTGGAAACTTTAATACAGGGTTCCCCAATTCTGGTACTGGAGGGCAGCAACCCTGCACATTTTAGTTGCAGCCCTGCTCTAGTATGTATACTACTCTAGCTTCAGACAAAAAGAGAGGACCCTACTTTTTTTCATGATGGTTGAACCAAAAACAGTGCAGGGGGCTCCAACACTCCAGGACCGGATTTGAAGACCCCTTCTTTAATATGTCCATTTACTATTACATTTTTGTTGACTTTTTTAAAAAAAATTATCTATCATCTAATAATTATTTATATTTAATTTATTTTAAATTATTATTTTTTAATAATCCTAAAGTTTACCTGTAAAGCAAATAATGTTTCATTGGATTTTATTCATGGCATAGCTGTTATTATTTTTATCCAAAAGCGTGAAATGCATACAATGAAATTGAGCTTTAATGTAAAAAGTTTAAATTTTTCATAACCAGTATTAATTATAGTCAAAGACCACTTGAATGTATTTAGCGCAATGGATATCAAACATAAATACAAAACAAAAACAAAACAAAAGTGTTTAATTTCACTACCATTAAATAACATTTTCACATTAAACATTTTACAAAATTAAAAGGAACAAAATGTTTTGCATTAAGTACAAATGTCCCTAGTTATAATGAATTGTGAAACTCCCCTGAATAAACACGTATTTATTAACAAATCATTTTTCTGATAGTCTGTTTTGTGGTCATTTTGTTCAAATTTTTTTTAAATTGTCTACCAATTCAGTAGTTAATGACAAAATATAGAGAAAGAAAAATGTGTTGGTGAAATGAGAATATCTTAAATTACATTAGTGTAAACAGCATAATCTCAATTTCAGAAAGATAGAAACACCTGGAAAATGTTTTAAAGAAAAATAGAACAATTTTTTTTATTTTAAACTTTTTCAAAGTAAAATAATCAATTGTAAATAAAGGAGCAAATTGCTAAGCAAAGAACTCTTCTGTGTGTGTGTGTGTGTGTGTGGGCATGCGTGTGCGTGTGTGTGTATGTGTGAGTGCGTAAACAACAACATGCGTGTTCTAGACATCTGGTTATGTGGCATAACCGGCTATGTTTAAGGGTAAGTTTGTGAATAACTCCAGATTTCAATTCCAAAAACAAAGGTGTCTTTCAGGTTAGTTAAGTAACCTTAGCAGAGTATGTTAGAGGGTAAGTTTGTTTCAGAAATGTTTTTGAGCATGTAATGCCCTTTTATAGATGTTACTGTTGATTAATATAACTAATTTAATTTAATAAATTATTAAGTACATTTATTTGTTAATATATTCAATGAACCTTTTGAAAGTGCACATTGCTAATACAACAAACTCTGAATCTGTAGTTAAAATAAAGCATTGAATAGGGTACGGTAATTTATGTCAGTGCTAACTATGGGAACTCTGCTTGGAGTGCTCTACACTCTTTTTAACACGCTCCACACTCTTTATAAAATACCAATCAGTGGCCATATTGATGATCACATGACCACGCCCCAAGCATAAAGCGGGTGCAAGCATGACACTCTTCCTGATTGTGAAGTTGGAGCATAACTCACTCCCTGGGCAACCAGACTTACTCACGACCTTACAGTCGTAAGGACTTAAGCAGTTAAGGGGACATAAGTCTCTGTTCCCTATTCGGGGAACGGGGGGTATGAAAATAACCATCATGTTTGTCATCAGTCGGTCACTCCAACTTATGTCGGTGCCGACTATGGGAACACCCTGCAAAACGCCACAAACGGTCCTTCCGCATCGGCTTCCATATTATCTGCTGTCCTCCAACCATACAAAGAGCTGACCAGAACTTCAAAGGTTCCGGGACCTTCTATACAGATTCTCATTGCTTATACTGGGCCGCAACCAGGGGTTGGTAATGCCTCTTCTCCGGGCCGAGCTTGGAGGTTCACTACCTGAGTTTTTGAAGGGGATGGTAGGAACCTTGGGCACATATCCAGACTTGGGCTAATAATAACATGAGTGACACCAGGCCCAAACTGTAAGCAGGTCTTGTCAACGGAGAGTGCCTACAGATCCGCCACCATTCTACATGAGGCTAATGCGATCAGAAGCATTGCTTAGTTGACAGAACTTAAGCTCTACTGAGTCAAGCGACTCGAATGGATGACCTTGACGTCCTCTCAGGACAACAGAAGGTGCCAGGATGGAACTAAGGAAGGCCTAGAGGGTCTACCCTTTCTGGCCCCTCTGAGGAATCTGACCGTTAACTCGTGCCGTCTCACAGTGTGGCCTGCAATTGGAAGTGACAGGCAGAACCGCGGCGATGTAACCTTCAGGGTGGATGGAGACAGTCCTCGATACAGATCCTCTTGGAGAAGGTTTAACACGAGTTAAACAGGGCAGCTGCTTGGGTCTTTTTGTGAGTGTGAAACCAGTCAATGAACCAACCCCACTTGCCGCCGTAACAAGCTCTGACAAGATACAGTTTTTGGACCACTGACATGGCATAATCGTGAGTTCTCCACACCTAAGGTACTAGACATAGAGATCCAGAGGTCTGGGCGTGAGTGCTTGTGCTCACATACCTGGGACAGAAGGTCCAACCGCAGGGGAACTGGCCGGGAGGGAGTGTCTTGAGGCAGCAGAGTTCTATGAACCAAGGTCAATTAGACCAATAAGGTACGACCGTTAGGATCTTTGCTTTGTTCTCCCTGGTCTTGCAAAAGAGGGGTGCAAGAAGGTTCACTGGGGAACAGCATATAGACCTTTGACTTCAGGGTATGATCTCTAGGGAGGCGTGCTCGCATGTTCAACAAGTTTAGCTCTATACCCAGAAAGACATGCTCAGCCCCGAGGTCAGATGGCTCCTTTCTGGGTTGATTCGAAGCCCTTGTGGCAAACCAAACCTATGAATTAACTGAATGGACCGTGCATCTGGAGACAAGCCTTCTGAAGAAGCAGGTTGCGGATTTGATACAACACTTTTGTGCATTAGGGAACTAGAAAGTATGGGCTGTAATCCTCTTTCCATGTCGGCAGGAGGGACCAGCTCGATTGCACCGTGCGAAGGGGAATCGATTTCCTCGCACAGGCCCGGGGCCTCTTTGGGGAACACAGAGGTCATAAGACCCTGTTAAACCGAGGTGGCTTGACTGCATCTGCATTTGACAGCCTTGCCGGAAATTGTGTATGAGCCAAGGGACATAATGGGAAGCACCCACCAAGCTTCCTAAACTTCACTTTTGTGCCATATGTACTTCGTAGAGTACAACTGATAGAGATAAACTGTGGACAGACTGTATGTCTGGAGCTACATTTCGCAGCACTAATTAGGACTCTTTACTAGTGCAGAGAAAACATCTAAGGTGGCTGGAATGGTGTCGGCGGGCAGAGCATGTCTTTCTGACTGACGTGAGTAGTGTTTGTCTGTTCTCAGCTGCGCACCTTTAGCTGTATACTTTGTGCGAAAGAGAATGAGTGTTTGATTTTATCTAAATTTTAGGATCCTCACTCTGCTGTTCTGCTAGGGGCTTATCCGGCTCCCAGTGAAGTTTGTGCGTGAATGCAGAGCTCCGTGACCTAACCTCACTGGTATAATTATGCAGCAGGGGATGCACCTGGGCGGATACAATGCTTCTGTGAGCGAACTTTAAAGAACACCGGCACTAACTCGTGCCGTGAAATGGGGGAGGGCAGCGTTTCACTAGTCGTATTTGTGGTATTGTTGTCTCCCCAGGACTCTGGTGCAGGAGCAGTGCGGGGCGGGGAAAGTGCGGCCTCAGCCCGTGTTGTGGTGAAGCGTGGTGAACACAGGTGATGTGAGACTTGCTGTGTGTGCAGTGCGTGTGTGTGCACTGAAGCTGCCCCCTGGGGGACGAAAACTTCCATGACTGACATTTTAATATTTTCATAAGTTAAATAAAGTATTTATTCCTTGTATGCCATATCATGTCTCCTCTGTCCTTGCTTTCCACAGGTGGAAGGAACTTGTGTTGCTTTCCATCTTTGCGGTGTATTACCCCGGGTTCCCCACCGGGGTGGCGTAGTCGGGTTTTTATCAGCTGCCTCTTAGGGCACCCTAGGGTCCACACTTGGTTTGATGAAAGGCAGTGAAAGACAAGAGTCTGAGACTGTCAGCGACTCAGGCCTGCTGTGAACAGCCAGAGAATCGTGCTGGTTGCTGTAAACATCAGACCTCTTGATTCACAAAAAGGGAATATAGTCCAACACCGATGTGAACTTTTTCACCAGTCGCTTATGTTCTGAGAGGTATTGGCGCCAATGAGCAAACAGTGAATTGTACTCACTTTATGTGTGGGGCGTGGTCATGTGACCATCAGCACACCACTGATTGGTGTTTTAAAAAGAGTGTGGAGAGAGTAGAGCGCTCCTGGTAGCGTTCCCATTGTCGGCACCGACATAAGTCCAAGTGACCAACTGATGGGGAACAGGTCTTACAGCTGTCTACAATTTCCAGGGTACAACACTCAGCAAGTGATTAAAGAAGAATTCCACCCAGTTAGTCCTTTAATGCAAACTATGTGAAAGACATTATTTTACAAACATTCATATGATTCACATGGTCACTTTTTATGATTTCTTTACATTTACAACATCAAAAATGTTGAGGAAAAATGGTCAGCGTCTGTACATGATGCCAGAATTTTTATGGACTCTTTTTCAAGCAAAACGAGATAAAGATGGTGGAGATGGAGATGACAGAATAGGAATAGTGAAGCTAAATTTTCATTGTCATTTCATATTAGTATGTGTCACACAACATTGACTCTAAAGAGGAGAGAGATAACCCGTATGAAGATTGTGTAGAGGAGTTTTTGAAGAACAAAGAGATTACACAATGCCCCTAAATGTTGTTTTTCAATTAGTTAAAACAAATTTGTGTGTGTTTATAGATGTGTGAAGGGCTACTTCATTTCTTTACCTGGGAAGGAAAGCAAAGCTGGATTGAATAATTTATGTGTAAATACAGAACAAAATACTGCTACAAATAGTGTTCTCAACTTAATGCAATCCTCCAGTATGATTATTTCAACTTTGTCTTTTTTAATGTCCAGGGTTTTGTAGTTTATGTTTCCACAAGAATTCCTCCTGTTTAAAATAAAATATATAAATGGTCAAATTAACCATGTAATCATGTAAACGTACATGTAAATATGTACGTTTATGTTATAAACGTACATATGTACTCGGTTGGTAATTTTGGATGCTAATAATCTTTTTCATAAAAATTGGCTTCATGTATTTGTAAGCCAACATCAACACCTCCAACTCTGCCTCTGTGAAGTACTTTATTCCTGACTCGTGTCGTTGAACGCGAGAAACTGTTGCGTTTCATCGCTAGAGGGCGCACGAGACAGGGGGTATTTCACTTCCGGATATTGTCATAAGCGGTAAGGAAGTCACATGGAGAATGTACCCTGTTGTTTTCATTTAGTCAATGGTAATTCCAGTCAATAGAATGGACGGACGCTCGTTAGTTAAATAGTTTATTAGTGTGTTTCTTTGTTGTGATCTCTAAACAGTAAACGGTAAGTTCACAACACTATTTTCCTTTATATTCCAGACTGAATAGTATGTTCCGTTGAAATGTTAACGACGTAATTTAGGAGAAACAATCGAATTGGTTATTTGGTAAAGTTTATTTGGAAGTGGAACCAATACTTTACCTTTACCTTTGCAGAAATATGTCTCGAGCTCTTTTTGGCGGTGCATTATCAGCTGTCATTCCCCCCAGTTCTCAAGATATCAGGTATATTATTTGGTCAACCACATAAAACCTGCCCTCAACATAGTTTATTCCAAAGTTTCAAAGTTAACTGAAATTAGCTGTCATGGTGCTCATCCCTCTCTCCAGTGATTTGAGGGAGATCCCTGATAACCAGGAGGCATTTGCTCACTCTCAGACAGACCAAAGCATCATCATTGAACTGCTGGAGTATCAGAGCCAAGTGCAAGAGGCTGAAGCAATCAGGTAACGTTAAGTAACCTATTTAATTGATTGCTGTATTCACACACGGATTCTTTAAAAAAAAAAGTTGAATGACAAAGTAAAAATAATTATAACTGTAAATAGTTATCTCCCATACATAAATCACTGTTGTTATTATATATATATATATATATATATATATATATATATATATATATATATATATATATATATATATATATATATATTAAGTATAGTATTAAGTTAGTTGTGAACATTTTTATTTATTTATTAGTTTGGTAAATCGGCGACTTCCTGTGTATGTGTGAAGATTTCAAAGAATAAAAGAAATTAAGAAAATCTAAACGCCAGATTCTGTATTCTAATATTCAAACTGTGAAATTCAAATCTTGCAGAAAGCTGGTCAGGGGTCATCAACAGCGCAGAGTTGATAATCACCAATGAGTCCATGTAGTGTTTTGGGCAATCAGAGAGCTGCGATTTTTCTAGTGTTGAATTGGTCTAAAGCCTTATCTGCATCAAGTCCATGAATTACCCTCTGCGAAGGTTGCACGCCTGCGTAATCTCGGAGTGACCCTTCTGCGAAGCTGGATGCGTGCCTCTGAAATTTTCTAACCTTGGTTTTAGGCTTCGCAGAGCACAAGCTCTGTGATTAAGCGAAGTGGAGCAGAGCAAGTTCTTTCACTCTCTTACTCAGTTTGTGCTCCGTCTTAAGCACTGGATAATGAAGTAAAACTTTGGTGATAAAGTAAATAACCATCCTTTTTTGACTTCGCTGAGTTTTAGCTAGCTAGAAATTTAGCAAAATCATCACGCTATGTCAAAAACAAACAAAAAAAAAGTGGAAGCTAGCCTAAGAAGGGAAGTGGATATTTGTGAGCAGCAGTATGGCTTCATGCCCAGGAAGAGCACTACTGATGCAATTTTTGCTCTGAGAATGCTAATGGAGAAGTACAGAGATGGTCAGAAGGAGCTGCACTGCCTTTTTCTGGATATAGAGAAAGCGTATGACAGGGTGCCGAGAGAGGAGCTATGGTCCTGCATGAGGATGTCAGGAGAGGCAGAGAAGTACGTCAGAGTAGTTCAGGATATGACAACAGTGAGATGTGCTGTAGGTCAGACGGAGGAATTCAAGGTGGAGGTGGGGCTACATCAAGAATCGGCTTTGAGTCCCTTCTTGTTTGCTCTGGTGATGGACAGGTTGACAGATGAGGTCAGACAGGAATCTCCATGGACAATGATGTTTGCAGATGACATTGTAATCTGTAGTGAGAGTATAGAGCAGGTGGAGGGACACCTGGAAAGTTGGAGGTCTGCTCTAGAAAGAAGAGGAATGAAAGTCAGTCGAAGTAAGACAGAATACATGTGTTTGAACGAGAGGGAGGGAAGTTGAACAGTGAGGTTACAGGGGGCTGAGGTCAAGAAGGTGGAGGAGTTTAGGGATTTGGGGTCAAAAGTCCAGTTCAGTTTAGGAGTGACAATTATGGACAAGATTAGGAACGAGTACATCAGAGGAACAGCTCAGGTTGGTTGTTTTGGAGACAAAGTCAGAGAAGCCAGATTGAGATGGTTTGGACATGTGCAGAGAAGGGAAAGTAGTTATATTGGTAGAAGGATGTTGGAGATGGAGCTGCCAGGCAAGAGGGCAAGAGGAAGGCCAAAGACATGTTATATGGGTGTGCTGAAGGAGGACATGAAGGTAATTGGTGCAAGAGTAGAGGATACTGAGGCCAGAGTTAGGTGGAAACAGATGATTTGCTGTGGCGACCCTAAAACTGGGAACAGCCGAAAGAAGAAGAAGAAGAAGATCACGCTATGTGATATCGATCAGTTTGGAGACAAAGCTTCTACAGCAGCAGCGGATGTATGTAAGAGTTATATTTATATGATTTATGAGAAGGTAAATCAAACATGTCTGGTAAGCATCTGTGTTGTGTTTTGGTTTGGTAGCAGTTGATATTCTTATCACAGCAATGTTGATCAGTGTATAGACAGCGGAGGACGGAGTGCACAAACTATGATTGCTTTGGTGACTAATTGGTGTGTGCGTAGCCTTCCACAACGGGCAATGCGTAGGCTTGACGCACAACTGTAAACGCAGCTTTAGGAGGCACCATTTTTCTCCATAATCATGAATCAACCAGAGATGAGTCTTAAGCATTTTAATTCACCTGAGAAAGCAATCTACTGATATTCAATTTTTTATGTATATTTATATATATTTTTAGTGTGTAATACATTTAAATGTTTAATATTCAAATGAAGAAATTTTTTTAATGGCTAATAATTAGGTCTGGGTGATGACTCTGTATCAATAACTATTGTCTATACATTTTCCCAAAAAGACGATACAGAGGTCGATAGAGAACTTGACCAGCGTGTTTCTAATGCCACTTCCAGGTTTCCTACTCTGGATTGTTTTTCCGTGTTTATATTAGCTTCAAAGTCGGGAGAGGTAACACATGCGCACTAATCATGCTCAGAGATTAAAACCACTTTTTTTTTCACCACAAACATAATCGATATTCTGCCCATTTGGCCTGTTCCCGCATCAAAATACTTCCTATTGACATGTCTATATGACATGGTGGACTGGAAGACCAATCAGAAGCTGTGTTTTGCCAGGAAGCCTGGAAACTATTTGTTTTTAAAATTCTGATTGGTTAGCTGACATATTTTTCTAACCTATGGAGACACGCGCTCACAGTATCAGAGAAGAGAAACATGCAGAGTGGCATCAGCTCCATAGTGTCTTTGAAGTCTTTGAAACTTCTTCGAAGTTTATCACAGCAGCTTGATCTCTTGAGCTCAGATACAGTTATTACACATCATGTAGATGCAGGAAAAATAACATAATGAGGAAATTGTCAGCTCCTGTTTAGAGAAATCTAAGTTGAGCTGAAAGTGGAAAAAAAAAAAACATATTATGTTTATACAAAAAAAAGAGCCTCATATATAATAGTACATATATAATTGGTGCATATAATAAATTACTAAATACCTTATATGTCTGAAACTTTTTGCAACCGTACAGTGCATGAGAGCGAGAGCAAGCAGCGGATGTCCGAGGGTAGAACAGACAGGAGGAGAAGCCAGAACGGAAAAGAGAGGATGGAAGAGACACTCTTCGGGGCTTCCCAAGATTTTCACCCTAGCAGTCCCGCCCCTCTACATCACTCCCATTTCTCCTCCTCTTGATCATCCCATGAAAACATAGGCACATACAAACTCAATCTTATTGGATAATTTGGTTTAGAAAATATTGGTCTTGTTTTGACAATAAAAAAACCTAGAAAACCAGTTAATGATCAGGTTTGTACAGCTTTTACTCTAGAGAAAAAAACCTGCTTTTATTTATTTGTTTTATTTTACTAGAAATAGATTTGACAAAATGTTGTACTGATTGACAATCAGTAGTTGTTCCTTGCTTTAGGATGTCCAGTGTTTCATCTCAGTTGATGAATCTTATGTTGTCAGGTACCACTTTGAGGACTTGGCTGTCAGTAACAAGACAACAGACCCATGGGAAGTCAGAGAGGTGGAGCAGATTAACCAATCAGAGCTCTCCATGCAGGAATGCAGTTCTGCCTGGCTGCTATTTGGAGTTCAGCTGGTCTCCAAATTTAATGAGGAAGTAAGCTTGCACACAGACACTAACTTTTAGTGTTTGACACAGGAAAGTTTTGCGGTTAAAGGCAGTAGCTTTTCACTGAAGCCAGATCAAATAAATGCAGTTCTTTTACATTTTGTTTTATATCTTACTTCTTTTCAATGATGTACGATTGTTTGTATGGATGAAGGAATCCTGACATGACTAAGTGTTCAGCTCTCAAACTTAACATAAGAAGGAATTTGATACAAGAAATGTATTTCCGAGTATGCATAAGGGATATCCAGTGGCTAAGCATTATATATTGAATTTTTAAACGCAGAGACGAAGAACCGCACGATTCGAAGTGTGCCGTTGCCTTCGCAAAGTGGTTTAAAAGTCAGTATACAACACTTGGCCATTGTATATACTGTTTACACCATAGTCTTTGCCAACATTGGTAATATTTAAGTTAATATTAATATTTGAGCTGCAGTAACTGAAGGTTTTACTGTCAATCTGGTTTTGACTACAGAGAAAATGTAGGGCGTCTGCACTTTGATGCAGTGATGTCTTCACGTTTGACATGGAGTATGCCATTAATACCATTATCTTTGGGCAACATTAAAATATTAGATATTAATAATGTTTGCTCTGCAGTACATAACCGAAATGAAACAGAACGGTGGTTATTTGTGTCTGTTTCACTGTTTCTCGCTCCTGACAGACAAATAATATTTAGCTTAGTCATGAAATGTTAATGTTAAGGCTGCACTCATGAATAACGAGACAAGGCTGAATCCAGCTTCTTAACAGTACAGTGATCAAATCTGTGATATTTAAAAGAGATCTGGGACAAACATTCAATAACTGAACACTGTTCTGATCATTTGTTTTTATCGGAGAGACGTTGTTTATCATAGTGTTAGGATCAGATAACTATCTATCTATCTAATGTGATCAGTGCACAGTTAGGGTTCACTTAAATCCGCCGAATGCGATGTTTATCTGAATTTTTGAGGGAATAAAAATACTAGATTTTAACGACAGACCCTAGCTCAAACACATTCAACCATACACTGACTTGGGGTCTGTGCCATGAAGCCGGATTAACTGGTTAGCCAGCTAATTTTAGGATTAGTTTTGGGTACTATGAAAGGATCTAGGATTTAATCAATCTTTGTCACCCATGTTACTTATTCCACATGGCTAACCAGTTCGGGAGCAGACTATGATCAGGATTAGAGATCGCTTACGTTTGTCCAATCAGCGGTTATACGAAGTACTGTACTGCAGATGTTGTTATGACCTTAATTTTTATCTGCTGCCATGATCATTTTGCATTGAGGTTATGTCTTCCAAAAAAATGGGAAAACAATTATATAGACCTTTTACATTTACACATACATTTGTAGAGATATAAGCGTTTAATTTATATTGTAATACAACCATAAACACGTTAACATGACATGAAAATAAAAATGTATTTGAATTAACACAGCAAAAAATATGCTATCGTGAGAAAAAATGCACGAGATGGTCAATGTTTTTCCCTAAAAGGCTACTTCTCATAAACTGAATCTCTGGCCAACTTTGATAGGGTTTATCTTCCCTATCTTCTTATCTTCCCTTTGTCCTCCACCCAGTAGGTGTTAGGCATAAATCCCTTTTTGAAACTTTATAGTTATCGTGCTGGAAATTCTAAACCCATTCTTCGTGGTGGTAGGTATGGCCTTCGTGCATCTCCCGGAGTTATTTGTAGGAGTAGGTGATCGATGCATTCCCTTTTTCTGATTTTCGAACAGGGACTTGCAGTTACTCAACTTCTCAAACAAAAATGTAGTTCTACACTTGGGGCCAAGGCAGAGGAGGACCCGCTCAATTGGTGTATGGTGTTCCCATAGTCGTCTCATATAACATACGTCGTAGTGCACGACTGAAGGGAACCTCTATGGTTACTTGCAGAACCCACATTCCCCGAATAGGGAATAGAGATGTATATCCCCTTGCCACAACATAGAGGTCATGAAAAATGACCAAAAGAAGGGATGTTTCCGCTTATGCTTTTATACTTGGCTAATGCAAAAATTGTTGCCATGATCAATTCACGATCATTGGCTTTTTCAAGTGTATGTGCAGTTGATTGCTGCTCCAATAGTCCTCTCATTTGACATGCATCTTCATTCCATATTTGGGGATTGTGTAATTTGTAAGTAACCACAGATGTTTCTTGAGACATTTATTTGTAGTAGTGGATAAAGAAAATATGTTGCAAACTACCATAGAAAAAAATGTAGACACCCTAGCAAAGTTGAGACATTTTTTATTGTGTTTATTTACAGGCAAAGAACACTGTCAACATACACCTATGCTTGTTCAGACTTCCGCAGTTTACCACTGACATCTTGGTGACATTCAACAATCCTGTTTCCATCAAGTGAGTTTTTGATTCAGTAGTGTTATATTGTCTATGTTAAATCTGATGAGTTTTATGACTATTTAAGTCTATACCACATTTAAGTAATTTTTTAAAGATGCCA
This sequence comes from Danionella dracula, assembly GCA_900490495.1. Taxonomy (NCBI): domain Eukaryota; kingdom Metazoa; phylum Chordata; class Actinopteri; order Cypriniformes; family Danionidae; genus Danionella; species Danionella dracula. Next base: position 13,739,622 of record UELW01000522.1, read on the forward strand.
TGCTATATCCTTTTTAAAGTATTTAGAATGAATATATAAGATCCAAAAGCCGAATTTTTCTTAAACAATGTCTTTAAATTGCCTCACCATGCCCCTGCTGAGTGAAACTCTCATTCAGTCCGATTTCAGTGACGCATCAACTTTTCCATCTAGTGACTATTTTCTGAAGTAGTTAACTGTTTTTGTTTTGCTTGTGTAAAATGCTAAATTGTAGAGGAAAACATCTGCTGCTTGAGACCCTATAGGTTAGTATGAGGTGTTTTGGTGATGCAGTGGTGAAGTTGGTCAACCTGTAACCAGAGGGTTGGTGGTTCAATCCCCACCAGGTCTATTCTGCCATGTGTGGATGTGTGTGACCGGTGGGGTATGTTTGGATATGGTCAGGAGGCCATAGGCTCAGAATGGCAGCCACATCCTGTCAGACTGCCCCAGGGTAGCTGAGGGCTACCTAGGTAGCTTATCACCACCAAAGTGAAATGAATGACTAATGCTCTGAATATTGTAAAGTTGAGATAAATATAATAATAATAATAATGTCTGTTTCTTAAGAATTGTTGAATATTTCTTAAGAAGTTTATTTAAATAAAGCCCATATTAGTTTTTTCATTGTTATTTATTCTTTCTTTATATATTAGAAAAGAGTCAGATTAGCACTCTGTATCAGCAGATCTTCAAAATCACTTGTAGGCAAAAACTTGATTGACATCCCTAGTTGATAATAATATCAAATTATTGCCCAGCTGTATTGTAAAGGATCTTTGAGCTCTGGAAAAGCACTAAATTGAGCACATTATTATTATTATTAATTGATGTTACATAGTGATCATTTTATTTAAATAACATAGTCTAATTGAGCTCATTATTATTGTTATTATTAATTAATGTTACATAATGATTGTTTCATTTCATTAACATAGTCGGATTGATCATAGTCACTGAAAATGGATGTACAAATGTCTGTTTTCAGAACCAGTCCGACTGGAAGTGTAGCTCACAAATACACGTCATCTATACAAGTTTTACTTGCTGACACACATCTAACCATTTCTGGGAAGCGCATACATTGTCAGCTACTCTTACACAGCTTCTTAACACACCTCAGACAGCAGGACCGTTTAGCAGTCCAGGTTAATCCGTGTAGAGATCAAGGGGCAAACCTCCAGCTCTCATGCCAGTGTGTGTGAAGTGAGCAGGTTCTCATTGACTACAATTTTAAAACTGCTCACCTTTAAAGCTAAAATAAACATGTTTCCATCCATTGTGCTGCAATGTTTTGTGATTCAGATCACTAGTTTTGAACTTAATGAACATTCTGGGAGGGTGAATCATTTGTTTATTGTATTTTTTTTTTACATTTGTTTAAGATATATTAAAATATAAATCTTTAATCAAATAGACATCTGTGCTACACTTATGTCTTGCCTCTCTGGACACATTTTTGGTGGCCTGGAAGTGATGCACTTCATGAAGATGATGACTGGCTTCAGCCGCTTTTAGCCTCCTTTAGCGTTCATACTAAACGTCACGCATAGGGCTGTAGCTATTGAATATTTTAGTAATCGGGTATTCTACTAAAAATGTAATCAATTACCTGAGTAATCTGATAAAACATGCGTGACGCATGTCAGGTGCATTCCAGGGGCACTTCACAAATGTTGTTGGTGTAAAAAAATAACCGTACAACTTGAATAATAAGGTCGCTAAAGGGGTCCAATTGGAGTGACTCCTTGAACGATTATTGAACTATGATAGCATTCAGTGATATGCGAAGAAAGGCTAATGTTTGTTTGTGACTAACGTCGTGCAAGGATACAAATCGACCTCGACAAACACCCAATCTGAATCCAATCTATTCATCCGTATAACAACGAGATAATGTCAACGTCAGTGTGGTGATTCTTTAAATCAACCTTTATAGACATACTTGTTTATTTCATAAGGCTAACGCTACACTTATTTAAACACTACAATATATTTTACCATTACACGAAGACATTCATCTGCCACTCTGACTGAATGATGTGCTGAAACGAGACGCTTAAGGGGGGGTGAGTTGTGAAGTTTGACAGTTTGAGCCGTTTTTAGAGACACCCTTTTTAATGCCTTTATCCGTGTTTAAAGTTTTGTTAAAAGACAAACAGACTTAAAGAGTTACAAATAGCATTGTATCAATAAAAAAAAAAACTTCTCCATAAAAAGGGCACTTCCAAGCTTAATTACAAAAAGGGCATGGGTTGAACCTCTGCACAGGTTGAGCCCTACCTGTGCACGTCCCTGGCAGAAGTACATTACGACTGGGTTGAGAGAGCATGATTCTGGTTGTGATTGGCATAGTCTGATTCTGCCCTATGTTTCAGCCCCCTCAGCAGCAGTGTTGTTGGTAACGTGGCTGCTAAACCCTGGACACATCAGGATTTCCAGACCTTTCTGAAGTCTTTGCGTCTACATGACCCTGGAGTGTTTGGTTAGGAGCTTCAGAGCGAAGTCTAAATTCCACAAAACAACTGATCGAGGGAATCAACAAGGGAAAAAATCTGCTCTCATAGTTCCACTTGATCCACACCCTTATGAGTTTTATTGTTTGTGTTGAACATTAAGGAATTGCTGCAGAAGGTTTTGCTGTGTGTTCAAATGAAAAAGGGTTTGAAATAATAGTATTTTCATTCACAGGAGATATTGATTCTTGAATTTTTTTACACAATATATCTCAGTGCTGAGTTTTCAAAGCTATAAGTTAAATGAAGATTAATAACACCCCTTAGTTGCTACAAACACTATTTCAACATTAGCCCTTTTCACCCAGATTCTCAATGATTGTTCCAAAATATAAAATTGAGTGTTGACAGCAGCAGCGGATTTACAGTATTCAAGAGAGATTTTAAACAAATCCACAACTCTGAAAGTATTTTACAATTCTTAGTTCAGACCAAATCATGGTGAACTTTATTTAAACTGGACTGAATTAAAAAAAATTTAATTTAAAGTTAATTTAATTTTTTTATATTGTTTATACGTTCAAATGAAAGTGCTGTAGGTTTGAAATCTTACTGTCAAGGCTTTACAGGAATAAAGATCTAAGAGTTACAGGGTTTTTTCCCATTCTTTTTCAGACTAAATTCAAACCAATAAAGTAATGTTTAACAAATTCCCTGGAACTCCTTTGCAACTTGTATCCTAAATGCATTGTTTGAGTTAACGTCTTTTTCTTCCTGAGTGCATTGTAATAAAATCTCAAACAATGATTGTGAGAGTTGGTAATGATTTCAAGGTAAGTCTTGCAAAGCATTCTTCAGTGCTGCAGTTAAGGATGTAGAAACACAAGGCTCTTCATGTGTATATATATATATGTTTTTATTTGAAGCAACAAACAGCATTAAAACATCTTTAGTACAGTACTGTTACAGTAAGGCAAATGGTGACATTTGAATGGGAAATCAAACATGTTTAACTGTAGAAAAAAAAGGTCATGTGAGAAACTGTAACAAGTTAATTATTGTTCACTTATCAGTACTTTAAATCATGGTTAAAAAAAGCAACATTTGATGTAGATGAGGTATGATGTGGCATAAGAGTTTGTGTTAAAGACACAGACAAGAATTAAACCATTTAAACCAAATTAAAGCAATAGTCCAATAATTTCATCTAAAATTAACATATCATTCAGCTTATAATAAAAATCACTTTTTTTGTGCAAAATGTTCACAACAGTAACAATACAGATACAATGCTAAGTGCTCTTAAACAATAACAAACATATACCCTCCTTGAATAGGAAAGAAGTTTGTCATTCACTTAGGAAGGTTTGCAAACATAAAATTATCGAGTTTAAGAAATAAATTGTAAAAGTGCTTAAACCGTAGAGTTACTTTGACAAGCTTAGTCAAGCAATTGGAGTGTTGTCTCCACAGCTTTACACAAGTTTGATGTAACAAAACTCAATAACGCCAATAAAAAAACAGCTTAAAAGGAAATATTTATCATAAATAAATTTAGGAAGTTTTTTCATTTGAAGATAGTTCTCGGTCCTCTTATGATACAGTACATTCTGGAGGAGTGCTTGCACGGGGTTTGTATGCAATGATGCATACGCTTTTGGCCTCTTTGTGAGAGCCTCTGTGCTGTAACAGCAAAATAAAGGTATATATCACCGCACTGCCTCACAGCGCATTGTTATTGCATAGCATTTTATCACTTCTAATATAATAAAGCTATCGTCTAATAAAAATGCTGAGTACAAATCTTTCATATACTAGTACAAAATTACTGTGTTTAAAATAAAATTAGACTATACTTCATTGTTATTATATTCTTTCTGCTATGTATTCTGACACACCTGCTTACATCACAACACATGGCTCCTTTATACCTAAACTTGTGGATCATGGAAAGACAGCTATCTTCTGTCAAAAATAACAGAGCATTAGTGGTAGCTCTGGTACAAGTGTCGAAGCTCATTCCAGAAGAGCAGAGAAATAATGGTGTGTGGTCCAATGCGGAAGTAGGAAGCTCCAAGGCCTTTATACAAACCAGTCATTCCTTCCTTCTTCAGAGTCTTTGAGAAACAGTCAGCGAAGCCTCTGTACAATACACCCTGCAGTTAGACAGAAAATAATAAAAATTCAATAGTTTTTGAACATTTATCCCCCACCTGGGGCCTCATGTATAAAAGTTTTTCTATGCCCATTTTGTGCGTACGCAACGTTTATACATCAGGCCCCAGGTCCCTACTTTTTGTGACACATTGTAGAGCTCTACAATCTGGCAGATTTTTCATGTTGCTATTATTGAGGTCATTAATGTGATTTGTTAGTACAATCGGTGAAGCTTCTGCAAGTAAAATTAAATCTATGGCTGAGCTGTTTAGAATGAATAAAATCATAATTCATACATCAAAAAGTAAAACTTGATAATATTTTGTTATAAAAGGAGATTTCTGCTTTCCCTCACTCAATATGAAGCAATACGGTGTTAATAAGTCATTGCGAAAGACCAAGCATAAGCTGTTTTTTGCTTTAATAATCACTTTCCAAGTGGATTACTACATCTGGTTATTATGGCAACCAGTGAGATTCTCCTGCTGTACTGCTGTGGAGGTGTCAGAGCAGCTGAACAGCCCAGGTTTCCAGCATTTTACCTGACACGTTCGACTGCGCATATTCTCTGGATGAAATCAATAGATTTCCTTAGATGATCTAAGTTCATCTATTGGTTGCTGGCAGTTACTGTTAACGCGTGATTGGCTGTTTCCACTCTCACTCTGTTTGAGCGACGTGCGCCCATTGGCAGAACTTGCACCACATATCACATTTATGTGTGCTAGTCATACACAAGATCATCTTTTAAAATAAAGGGTTTTCACAGACAGCCTTCCAAAGTTAAAGAATCAATCAGTGTAATGATGTAATTTGATATTTATTATAAATTCCGAGTAATTAAAGAGAATTCCCCCTAAACTCAAAGAACTGTAATCAGAATTCCCGCACTGGGTCATGAAGTACGTAGCCTCTCTCTCGATGGTCAGGTAAAACCATGATTAATTTTTCTCTTTTTGGGTTAATCAGAATATTTTCATTTTAGCTAGATATCAATTATCCTTGTGATTAATTTATACTTTGTGCTATACTTAATTAAATGTTTTTGATGCCTAAAGTTTAAACTAGAAGTGAATTTGTTTCTGATTTACCTGATTAATAAATTGACATAATCGTTTGTTTTGAAGTTTGTCCAGAAATCATTATTTATCATAACTTCTTTGTCTCATCTGTTATCTGCAGTGACTCGCAGGAGTGTGAGCTCATTGTTGTATTTAAATGTATTACCACAGGCTAAACGTTATAACTACTGGAGAATTCTTTCGTTGTATTGAAATTTTCTGACATTAAGATCACGCTTGATCTCTGGGATCCCTGTAGGAATCGTATTCTAAGGCTTAAGTATTCATTATTCAGAGTTATTAAAGGTTTGAGCTGGCGGAATCTTAATTCTAGAGTAAGATGTCCGTGAAGTGATATGTAATACAATCCCTTGAGCAATTAAAGTACACGTCTGTGACTGGCTCCAGATCGTCAGAGCTTAAGTAAAATAAGACTTCTGGAAAGCAACAGTGTTTGTTCCCCATCAGTCGGTCACTCTGACTGATGTCGATACCGACTATGCGAAGCTCTCTCCACACTCTTTTCAAAATACCAATCAGCGAACACGCCGATGGTCACATGACCACGCCGATGCTTATAAAGCGGATGCAAGCGTGACACCATTCATGTTTATTGCTGAAACCACAGAAACAAGTTGGATTATTTCCTTGTGTGGGTTTTGGAGAGATCTGGTGAGTCAACAGCAATCAATGTAGTTTTTCAGCCGGATGCAGAGGCCGGAGCCGCTGCATGTTCCAGATTTCTTCTCTCTCGCTGCCTTCCATCAACAAGTAAGACTCTTTCTTATTTGTACTTGTTTTGCCGGTAAACTGTTTGTAGCGTGTTCCAAACATGTCATGACCGTGCAAGTCTGTTGGGTGCGGTGGATTGATCACATCATCAGCTAGCCACAATCATTGTCTTGGTTGTCTTGGGTGTACACATGCTGAGACAGAGTGCTGCTTGCATCTTCTGAACACTCCTGTGAGCCTGATGATGTGATCTCCACTGCTGTATTGGAAAGACAGCGCATCTCCCGAAGGAGACGGCACATCGCTCTTCCCCGCTAGGGTGATGGCAGATTTTTGCTGCGGAGGAGATGGCCAAGTTGCTTACCCGGACTGCCAGAGAAATTGGGTTGCAGGTGGCTCCACCCCTCGTACCTGAAATCTCCAAGCTGTGGCCCAGTTCTTACAGAAGATTTGAGAGCAGCTAAACGACTTTGTGCTCAAGGCGACGAAAGTGGCAGCTAGCTCGCTTGGCCACACGGTGTCTATGTTAGTAGTCCACAGCCGCCATCTTTGGCTGACCCAGGCTGAGATGCTCCCACATGATCAGAAGCGTTTCCTCAACAAACCTGTGTTAAACTACGAACACTTTCTCTTCCTGGATGCTAATCTCTATGAAAGGTTTCCATAACCATACTTGCCCTCATGTGACTGTAATCTGAGAGCTGCTACCTAAGTGTTTGGGCAGATTTTTTTTCTTCAGTTCGATTTCTTTGCATGAATGATGTAAGATATCATCTGTACTGTTTTTCTTGTTAGTAAGCACTTAGTTTTATATCTCTTATATTTCTTGTTAGTAAGCACTTAGTTTAATAAAAATTATACATTTATAATTCTAAATTATTACATTTTACAACTTACAACTAATTTAGTTTCTTGTTCCTCTTGCTTGCTCTCTCCAACTTGCATTTCATGTCTAAATATCCAACTGTGCAGACGCATGTAAGACATTTGAAATAAATTGCGATCATGTAATAACGGACCATGTGATTAATTTGTTTTTATTTTTATTATTATTATTATTATTATTGCATATAGTGGTATTGTTTTGGGTGACCCAACTTTTAGACATATACTTTAACTAGTATTGCTCTTTTTAAAGGAGTAGGCTTAAGTTGAGCCCAAACTGTTGAAAAAGATTTCTATACCTTTCCAAGATGGTCCACAGGCTGATTGTAGAGTCGAGTGCTGACTACATCAAAAGGAGTCATGGTCATCACCACTACTACACTACTGATCATACCAGCAGTGAGGGCAACCAACCAGCTGCCCTCAGAGAACACCTACAAACAAGGGGGAAAAAAGCAACCCAAGTTATTTGAAAATCAATTTTGGTCCATTTTGCCTTAACGGAACAGTATTTGGGCAGGAGAAGTGGACTGGATGGTAGAAACATATTGTCTTTTATGTCAATCATGAGATTATGTAGGGATTTTAATATTCACATTTGGCATGTCTGTACCAGTCAAAAAGGGTCAACTAAGCATGGTTTTGTTGGACAGTCACAGATGAGTCTGAAACTTCCTGCTCTGCTGCTTTCACTTCCTGCTCTGCAGCTGTTCGGACGTACTCTGCTTGTGCTCCTCGCTCGCACTATCAGCTTTTCTATTTTCTCAGTTTTTTTCTGTTTTTAAATGTCTATACTATTTAGACGAAGCTATTTCTAATTGCTCTGAAAGCAAAACCTGGAAAAGTTTGGATAAACATAAACGGGATTCTATCAGCAGCTCGCATTCCACGGGAAGAGAAACAGCTGGAGACACAGACGAGTGAAAAATGCCTCTGATCCACCACCGCTGTGAAAAATGTTGCGAACACAGCATTTCCCTTTTACAATCTCTTCTTCACAGAACTGAAGTTTTGGAGACACGGCTACAATCGTTTTGTTCTCAAAGGACAGTGGATTCTAAAGAACCGGACATGAACAAGAACCAACAACAAGCTGATGAGCTCATTAAAATTTCACAGCATGTTATTCTGAACCCAGATCAGCGAGGAGAAGGTCCTGATCGGGCTGAAAACTGGCAATTTCAGAGAAAAAGTCGTAAAGGCTCTCTGTTTGGACTGGGCTCATCTACACCAATTCATCAGGAAATACAACTACGAAACAGATTTGAAACTTTAATGACTGTGGATACCGATCAATCTCAGCCTGTCAGTCAACAATCAGAGCACACACACATTTTAGAAAACAGGGGGTCAAGAAACAAGCAACATCCAACTCATGTCATAGTGGAGCCGAAGACTCTGATTATTGGGGATGATACAATCCAGAATCTACGGAGCAAAACTATGGCGACATACTGTCTCCCTCAAGCCACTGTGTTAGATATCAACAAAACGATAAGAGATGTTCTGAGCAAGCACAAGACAAAACAACTCATCATTCATGTGGGGAAAAATGATGTAAAGAAAGGACAATCAAAGCTGCTTAAGAAAGACTTTATGGAACTATTTGACACACTTGAAAGTCTCACCGTGATTCATAAGTGGTCCACTTCCAGCAAACGGCACAAATATTTTTTCTAATTTGCTTGGGCTCAACACATGGCTAGAACACGCCACTTTATCAAGAGGTTTCCAATATATTGATCATTTTAATGTGTTCTGGAATCAGCCTGATTTTATCACGTCAGATGGGAGGCAACTGAACAGATCTGGAGCAAGAATGCTCATGGACAATATAATTTTCTCCCTCCGCTATCAGTCTGAAAGACACAACAGCCATCAAATTAACTGTGGAAACACACCATCAAGGCCTATGTCGCCCACTCTCCAGACGTCACCACCGAATGAGGATTATCTGACCTCCGCTAGACTTGATGAGGAGCAACACTTGGATAACATGCAAAGCCACCAGGACATCGCAGGACCCACGCCACCACTGAATGAGGATAGCCACACCATCTCAAAGACTACACCACCTCCGAATGAGGACGAGGATAACCCCCTGGACAACAACCGGAGTGAACTGAACAACTCTCTGGAGGACACATCAACAATGTCCACATCCTCAGGATCCCCCCATCTCAGTTTCCCAGCACAGCTTGAAAAACTAGTCTCTGCAGGAACTAAGCTGTCCCACTCGTTTATGGCAAGCCCCCGACCATCGCCCCAAAAAAGGCGGGCACCTCTTCCTCCTATAGCAGAAAGAGTTCTGCGATCAAACCGTTTGGGGCAAAATCACCCCCAACCCACCCTTACTCCACCAAACCAGCAGTGAGATAAACTAAATAAAGCAAGTATGTACAAGAACGTTTTTTAATGCAAACAGGTCAATCTTGGTGATTACACATCTTTTGAATATTTGAGTATAGCTTTAAAAAGCACCAAACGGGTACTTATCACCACCTTATACAGGCCTCCAAAGTACACTACAGGGTTTACCGATGATTTCACTGAACTGCTCTCAGCCATCTCTTTGGAGTTTGACTCTTTCATCATCACTGGGGATTTTAATATTCACATGGACAAGCCCGATAATAATGCTGCCAAAGAACTCAACAATATTTTAAACACCTTCGACGTGACTCAACACGTTCAGGGTGTCACACATTGTCACGATCACACACTGGACTTAGTAATTAGTAAGGGCTTAACTATTTTATCCACCGTTGTGCAAGATGTTGCTCTGTCTGATCACTTCTGTGTTTTTGTTGATGCGGCAATCTCCCACGTCAAAATTGCTAAATCAATTTCTGTTAGAAAAAGACACATAAATGATGACACCAACGAGATGTTTATTCATGCCATATCTCAAACACCAAGCATCACAGCTGGCACAGCCGACTTCCTTCTTGATGCATTTACTTTAAAAATCAAGTCCGTTATAGATGACATCGCACCTATAACTGTCAAGAAGAAACCTGGGATACAAAAAAACATCCTGGAGAAAAATTCCTTTGCAGGAAGGCTGAAAGAAGGTGGAGAAAGTCCAAACTTGTCATCCACTACGACCTTTATAAAGAGAGTCTTCGTGCTTTTAATTCAGAATTAATTGCAGCTAGGCAAGAGTATTTCTCAAACTTAATTAATAACAACCTCAACAATACACGAACTCTCTTTGCAACAGTAGAGAAGTTAACCAACCCACCAAACCAGACTCCAAATGAGCTTCTGTCTGAAGATAAATGCAATGAGTTTGCTTCATTTTTCATCAATAAAATCATTAACATCAGAAAAGGCATTATTGCTTCCCCCTGCAGGGCTGGGGATAGACCTCCTCAGCCTCCACTCTCAATGTGCACCTTCAATCCAATCGATAGCAAAACATTAATAGAAACGGTTCAGAGCCTTAGAACATCAACATGCAGTCTTGACACTCTACCAACAGTCTTTTTTAAAATGGTTCTTAAGAGTCTAGAAAAGGACCTCTTAGAAATTATAAACACCTCCTTGTGCTCTGGCTTTTTCCCCAAATCCCTTAAAACCGCAGTTGTAAAGCCACTACTGAAAAAGACAAACTTAGATAATACTGTACTGAGCAACTACAGGCCCATCTCAAATCTCCCTTTTATTAATAAAATCATGGAAAAGATTGTGGCAAAACAACTGATTGTATTCCTGACCCAAAATAAATACATGGATTATTATCAGTCTGGTTTCAGAGCTCATCACAGCACAGAGATAGCTCTACTGAAGATAGTTCAGGTTAAACACCGATTCAGGAAAAGTGACTGTCCTTGTTCTACTCGATCTGAGCGCTAACTTCGACACAGTTGATCACAAAATCCTTCTCGATAGACTAGAAATCTATGTTGGTCTTTCAGTAACTGTGATAAAATGGTTCAGATCATACTTAGAAGGAAGAGGTTTCTATGTAAACATAGGTGATTACATGTCGAAGTGGACTGCAGTGTCGTGTGGAGTCCCTCAAGGCTCAATCCTTGCTCCTTTACTATTTAACCTGTACATGCTTCCACTGGGCCAAATTATGAGAAGGAACCAGATATCATACTATAGTTATGCTGATGACACACAAATTTATCTAGCTATCTCCCCAAATGACTACAACCCCATAAACTCTATCTGCCAATGTCTTGATGAGATTAAAAACTTAATGGAAAACAACTTTCTTCAATTAAACAAGGACAAAACTGAAGTCATTGCATTCGGAAGCAAAAGCGAGGTTGTTAAGGTTAACACGTATCTCAATGCAAAGGGCCTAACAACTACAAATCAGGTCAGGAATCTTGGAGTGATTCTGGACTCTGATCTTAGTTTCAATAGCCACGTAAAATCAATGACAAAATCCGCTTTTTACCATCTTAGAAACATTGCAAGAATCAGATGCTTTCTGTCCAGACAAGATTTAGAGAAACTGATTCATGCTTTCATCTCCAGCAGGCTGGACTACTGTAACGGCCTCTTAACCGGTCTTCCCAAAAAGACCATTAAACAGCTCCAGCTCGTTCAGAATGCAGCGGCTCGAATTCTAACCAGAACTAGAAAGTCAGAACACATTTCTCCAGTTCTTAAGTCTCTACATTGGCTGCCGGTCTCCTTAAGAATAGATTTTAAAGTTTTGCTGCTCGTATATAAGTCCAAACATAACTTAGCACCTAAATACCTAACAGACATGATCAGTGAATACACACCAAACAGAGAGCTGAGATACCACAGATCTAATAAATTAGATCTACCCTGGGTAAATTCCAAACAGGGTAAATCCTCCTTTAGTTACCATGCGGCCCACAGATGGAACCAACTTCCAGAGGAGATCAAGGGTGCCAACACTTTAGTCACGTTTAAATCCAGGCTAAAGACTCACCTGTTTAGTTGCGCTTTTGTCGACTGAGCACCAACGTCCGAACAACTATTTTACCTCTGTACTTCAAATTTTAATCTTTGTTTTAATCGATGTTTTAAATTTCAGTGTTTTAAATCTGTTTGATTTATATGACTTTTTATGCTTGATTTTAATGTATGCACTTTCTTTTTACTCTTTATTTCCAATGTAAAGCACTTTGAATTACCCTGTGTACGAAATGTGCTATACAAATAAACTTGCCTTGCCTTGAAAACTTTAAATGACCCTACTCAGCTCTGGTGAATGACTGTCACTCAAATTGGCCTACCCTTCATTATACAGCTTTAAAGTAGACCTCTGATAAAAATCTAAACTTTTCAGCTGTTTGGACAGAAATGTGGCTCATTGATGTATGTGCCAATCCCTCCTAAAACAATAGAAAAAAAATATATATATATATATTTATTTATTTAAAACTAATTTAATGAGCCTGTGTGAAACTCTTTATAAAAGATGTCAAGTAGAGTGAGGCCCTCACATTAATTGCCACAAACTATGACCCTCTGCATTCGGTTGTAAACTATAGACTTATATTTTCTCATATGGCTTCGATAGTCTGCAATGTCTTTGGATATAAAGAAGTACACAACTCTGCTCATTTGCTCTCATAAAAGGAACTTTTGAGTTTTCAGACCTTGATGAATCATTCAGAATGATTGGATAGCTCACAGTTTTACCCTTTCATATGAACAGAATTTTAGTGACGTCAGCCTGTTTCAAAACAATGAAATGGTGGACATTCCTTCAAATCAGGAAATGCAAAAGATTAACTTTTTTCTTTTTGAAAATAATTGAAATGGTTCAGGTTACTGCTTTCAGCAAACAGAGACTCGCGTAAAGTTTTAAATCTCTAAAAAGTGTTTAGGGGTTTTATAATGCGTAGTCACTTTGAAATAAGCTATAATAATTTCTTAGTCTCTGTAACAATATCACACTTATTAACATTCCAAAATAACATGCTCTGCTATTTACAACAAGATTAAAGGCCCTCTTCAGGCAAAAATTAGTTTTTCTTAATTTGTCATGTTAAATGTCTGATATATTAGCTAATGTTGGGAGTTATCTTACTCCTTAATATCTGCACACTGTGACTATAGCCAAGCACTGTGATCATTTGCTACTTGCACCCTGAGTTTATTCAGGGGCTTGAGGCCAGTCTTTGTTGATCGAGGTATTGTAATGATGGGACAATCTGAAACATTACTCATGCTGTTCCTAATCATATTTAAAGTTATTTGGAGGGAAAATTAACATTAGGTGTCATGTTAATAATTGTTGAACATGTGTGATTGGTTTGACAAAGTGGGCCTTTTAAGCACGCCCTAATTTACAGTTGTTGACGATGATACAATTTGCATTTATACCTGATGGTTTTGTTGCGTGTAATAATAAATGTGGTGATGCTCTTTGATTTTAATGGGTAATTTTTTTTTAAGAATTTGAGTTTTTAGAGTTTAGACAGATGAATGCACCTGCCAAAAATGGTAATGTTGGGGATGATCAGTATAGGGTGTCCCTTTGCCTTAACTTGGAGTCACTAAAACGAGTACTAATAATACACTTAATTAAGTGAGTGGTTTTGCTGTCACATGGTTCTTCTTTAAACTATCTCTCCTGTTGTTGTGGTCCTTAGACATATTCTTAAAGATTAAATGCCCAGCAAACCTGGGATCATTATATGTGTATTAGTGGGGCAGATAGAGTTAATACAGCAGCTCCATAAGCAGCTCAGACTGTGTCACATAAAGGAGGAGATTAGAATGGAGTCAATAAACCAAGTCATTTGGGAGTTGTGTTACATTAAAATGCACATTTTTGACAATGACAGAGTTTTTTTTTATCTTGCATACAACCTGTTCTTGGAGAGTCCCAAAACCAAATAAGGAACCTTTCAAAATCCTAATTGGGGCAGTTCAAGTGGAATTTCCTTCTGTTCCTTCTCTCACTTCTCCTATAAAGCCTAAATTCACACATTAAAATTTGAAGAGTGCGAAGGCCCCAGATGTTAAGTTTCACCTTTGTCTTCATTGCCCAGTCAATGAATTACTAACTTTTCAAGTAAAACTCAAAATATTAAGAAAATAAAAAACAACATGGACATGCCCCACCCACTTGTTAATCAAATGCTAGTACAGTCCATCTCTACATTGAACAGGAAACGTGATTTGACCCCGAAGTGTGACAACAGGAGACCGGCGCTGGATAAACAATGCCAGACAGAATGCCATTTTTGGATGTCTGAAGCCTAACCCTTTGTTTGGATTACCAAAGAATAAGTTTTTATTCGTCAGATATAACTTGATTTTTTTGTCTAACTTTCAGAGAAACCTTGGAAAGATCACCTTTGCTTGTGAGCAGCACTTCACATGGTTCATCCACAAGGAACAGTTTGATAAAGGATTTATGACAAGGTTGGCTCTGTCACCGGGTGCTTTTCCAACTCTCCTGTGTCGGAGGTCCACACAGTAAGTGCTTTTTTATACTTGTGCTAGACTTAAATATGTTAATGAAATACACTATTTTAACTCTTTCTACATCAAGCCAAGTGCACACTACATTAGTTTTATAACCGTATAAGGAAATCTGGTTTCAGCACATACAAGAGACTCTGCATTTTATCTTCCCCTAAAATCCTCAATAAGCCACAATACAACAGTCAATCGTGCAATGGGATGCTACTAACGCTACATGCTATTGTGCAAAGCGTGCGCATAACAAAGTAAAGATCGTGACCAGATCTTTTATTGGCATTTTATTGAAGTACACCTAAAACAAAATAAATAAATCACAAAACATGCCTACATTCGAAATCATTCAGTGTAGCGTAAGCCCGTCTGATTTACCTGTAAACACACCGCTGAGGAACCTTTTCCCTCCGGTTTCTGTTTCATTCTGTGGACTTCAACTCTGTGTCTGACTCTGGTTCACACATAGCCATTGTCTGTCAATTCTAATGTTTTAAAACAATAACACATGTTTTAAGCGTCGATAGTTGTGTCTGGTTTTCCTCAAACCAGACGCGCTTGAGCATACTGGTGAGTAGGAGTGTGCCGAAAGCTCATCTGGGGGAGGGACCAGTGTAAACAGCTCGTTTTTGCTGGGCCAATAATATGAGGTCATTCAAAGACATTCAGCGTTATTATAGAGGTCTCAAATATTGATTCTAAGTGCTAAAAAAATGTATTCTCCAGCTCGCTGTCTTCGATCACAAGAAGCAGGACTATTGATTATACCGAAGGTTAGTAAATCCACAAGAGGTAAAAGAGTGTTCTCATATAAAGCCCCGAATGTTGTCCGCAGCTCAGCTACGCTCACAGATTTCAAAACTAAATTAAAAACCTATCTGTTTAATCTAGCATTCGAATAATTATCTCTTGGTATTTGTCTAAACAGATCTGGTGTCTGAGCACTATATACATACAAACTGTTTGAAAAAACAATGTGGTTCAATGTTACTCTCTAACCTATCCTCATCATTTATCACTCATCCTGCAGCTGATGTTGATCACTTGTTTGTTGTCTGTGTTACAGTTTTCTAACCATTGTTTCTCCATTTGTTATTTTCTGTTTTGTCTTTGTTTGTTTTGTTTTTTCAGGTCCTGTCCTGCGAACTGTTCGTCAATGGATATTAAGTTTGTATATTCTTTATGCTGGGGAAGTGACTAGCACCTGCCTCAGTCAGCGAGAGTCCCCTCACAAAGGGAACTCCTACTTGCTCCACCTGATCCTCATGAGGACTTTGTGAAGCTGCTTTGAAAGCAATTGCTAAAGAAGCGCTATATAAAAACTGTCTGACTGATTGATTAAAACAAGGGCATAACATGATACCTTTAAGTCATGTTTGGAACGGCGTCAGTTCCATTATAAGTGAAAGAGACCAGTTGGCCAGATATAGAGTGAACCATACTCGAAATTTGTGCTCTGCATTTAACCCATCCCAGTGTACACACACGGCAGTGACCAAACACACCGTGAGCAGCCTTCGATGCGATGCCCGGGGAGAAACAGCAGAAATATATACATTTATAATAAAACAAAATGTTGCCCACCCCATCTGGGGAGCAGTCGGTTCCTCGCTCAAGGGTACCACCGTTGTGGTTGTACTAAGTGTTTTATCACCCACACCACCTTCAACTAGGTGGTTCTGGGGATTGAACCTTCTGATCACAGGTCAATCTCCTCATCCACCAGACCTTAACTACCCATAATAATGCAGATATATAGGTCCACAGGGTGAGCATGAAACAACATTCGCTTTTTTAAAATGTTCATTGGAAAAAAGCTGACACAGCTGTCTTTAGCACTCTTTCACAGCAATCTCATCACTGAATGCTTTTTTATTTTGCCCCAAAATCCATGGTACCCCCAGGGAACAATCATTCACATTTTGCTGAGCTGTAAATGTACATTTTCTATATTGCTAATACTGGGGTTCCAGTTACTTAATTTTTTCACACTCTCACCACAAACTTCAGGGTGAGCATTTGTCCAAACGAGATGAGCATTGTTTCATTGTGGCATTTGACCTTATCACTTTTAATTAAAGCCATACTTTTGGGGAATATTAGGCAAACTGGTTTAGAACTGCAGGACAAAATAATGAACAAATAATTCACAGTCCATTCATCTTTAAAACCACAGTTTTCCACCTTTCCTACCTTTCATTTATTGTAGCTGCTTCAATGCGCACTCTTCACTAATTACACAGGGTAAACATAAGATATGATTGGCTCAAATGAGGTAAGCTATCACTGTATTATCCGGAGTAGCAGAGCCCACTGTTTGTCTGCACGACCGAAAATAAATTCCCATTTGGAATAAACTATTCTAGAAATTGGACACATTCAAATGAATAGAGAACACCTTCACTTCCATTACCAAAATGAGCACAAAACTATTTGATCCTGTGACCTGTAAAACCATCTATTGATAATATCAAAACATTATGGCCAAGTTAGATCATGATAGGCTTTTTACTTTTCACTTCTTGTCAAGATTTAAAATAAATGATTTTAGACTGCAGTATTACTGAATTTGTACAAAACATGGTGCTCCGATTTATACTTTTCACTATTTAAATCTGAAAAGACTGAGTTCAATCCCTTTGGGAGACTGTGATTAGAATGCTTGGTTTTTACCTGGAAGTCAGTGACCAGCTCTTTGGAGGCAGAGAATGTAGACAGCTGGGCAGCGGATCCCACACTAACTCTCGGGACTGCTGCACTTGACCCTCTCCACAACCCTATAATTCCATGCTGTTTGTGGATTGCCTTTAGAGCATGCATCATTCCCTGTCATGGAGAAGAGAGATAAAATTGTATATAACATCCCATTAAAACTCTTAGAGAAGTTATGGGGCAGCAAAATGACATAGTGGTGAAGTTGGTTGTCTTGTGACTGAAGGGTTGGCGGTTCGATCCCCACCAGGTCCATACTGCTGTTGTGACCTTGGACGACTCTCTTCATCCACATTGTCCTGTGTGAAAGTGTTTGAATTGTGGGGTGTGTTTGTAGTTGAGCAGGAGGCCAAAAGGGCAGCGAAGTTCTTATTGCATTCAAATTCCCTTAGCGCAATCAAAGAAAACTAAAATATAATCAGATATAAAGGCGAAGAAGTTCTTTGTGTGTATGGTAACCATTATCTTACCTTATGTTTATACTGATGGCCAACTGCAATAGAGGAAGTAGATTGGCTTTGAAGGTGTGTCTTTACCTGAAGAAAACAAATATACAAGAATGTGACTCATTTCAGAAACTGACATTGAAACTTTGTATATTGCAACTCACATCTGGAGACTTCCATAGTTTACATTTTAAACCAACAAACATGGTTTTGTTCACATAATTTTGCTACGTGAGACTTCAACCCTTCTTCTAAGTTCAGTGCAATGCCTTTTTCAGCAGAATACTGTGTTCTAAACTTTGGACTGAAACATGATCACTAACAAACACAAACTCATGCTGGTAAAAACAGGAACAGGAAAACATTACACTAACTCAGGCTCAACAAGCCACTTTCATATGTTTTCCTGAATATGATTTGACGTATCTGATTTCCTTACATTGCGCCTTTAGACTGAGCTCTCAATTTACACTTTTGAGGATTTTGAGTCATCGAGCCCAACTTAAAGTTTTCTCTTTGAAAATTTTACACTGTTACAGAAAGATCCTCAGAGATATATTTAAAGAATATTTCATAATACTTTCTCTTTTTCAATCCAATATTTTTCTAAATAAAATACCAATAAATTTGGCACTGATTAGACATTTATATCAACAAAGCCACAACAGCGTCAGCGTTTTTGCTTCAAACATTTGTTGATACTGCATTCTTGGTAAAATGTTTTTTTCTCTTCTGAAAATGCGTGTAACATTGGACACAAAGAATATAAACAACAGATGCTTATTCATAATTAATAATGTTCAACATTTCGTTTAGGTACACTATCTGTTTATGAATGTATCATCACACAACTGCCTAAATAATAAAAGTAAGTAATTTTCTCTCAGAAATGTTTGCTATTCACTTCAGTGCTTTCTTCTGTCATATCTCCAATCTGAGTGAACTCCTTCCAACAATCGTCTGATTGGTCATTCACAAAGAATTCTGGGTTGTAAACACGTGAAGCCTGCACCAATGCGGGCTTCCGCTGAAGATCGCATAAAGGGAGCATAGAGGTAGCTAATTAGCACACTTCAGAGCCTAAAAATAACAGGTGGGACACCCTACGGACTCCTACTTTTTTGACCATTAAGAGTTGTTCAACAAAGCCAACAAAGATTATAAATGGGCTGGGCGTGTGGCTGTTGTCCATATATATATATATATATATATATATATATATATATATATATATATATATATGAGATATAATATATATATAGATATATATAGATATGAGTAGATAGTATATATATAGGATAGTAGATATATTATGATATAGTATAGATAGATCTCTAGATATTTAGATATATATATATATATATATATATTATATATATATATATTATATATATACAGTACAGACCACAAGTTTGGACACACCTTCTCATTCAAAAGGTTTTTCGAACTGACTGATCTTCTTTTCTTAAAGTAGTGATGGCCACTTGTTTTTCTTGCCGTAATACAAATTCTAACAATCTATTCAGTGGGATTATCGGCTGTGTATCCACCTGAATTTTGCACAACACAAAACTGATGGTCCCGACTCCATTTATAAGGCAAGAAATCCCACGTATTAAACCTGACAGGGCTCACCTGTGAAGTGAAGAGCATTTCAGGAGACCACCTCTTGAAGATCATCACGAGAACGTCAAAAGTGTGTAAAGCGTAATCAAAGCAAAAGGTGGCTACTTTGAAGAAGCTAGAATGACATATTTTCAGCTGTTTCACAATTTTTTGTTACGTATACAATTCCACACGTCTTAAATCATAGTTTTGATGCCTTCAGTGTAAAGCTATCATTTGCAAATTGTCATAGTTATGAAAATAAAGAACACTTTTTGAATAAGGTGTGTCCAAACTTATGGTCTGTACTGTATATGATGAACCTACTCTTTAGTGCATTGAATTATTTACTTTTTAGGGGTTTTAGAAGTAAATCTAACAATTATTTCTATTTGGATCAGAAACCATAGTCAAATCTTTAGAGACCAAACAATAGTCTCTTCAAGGTTCTGTGATTAAACTTGGCAACAGAAATAGCAATAATATTAGTTCACTAGCTGGTTTGAGATAATAATAATAGAATTTGTGGCCTTCACAAGTTAACAGGGCTTGCTGCAAATGAAGATCTTTAAGTTTTAGACATGCCATAAATTGCCATATTTTGTATGCAGCTTCAGTAATTGAATCACTAACACTGCAACACAAAGAACCAACACATTTAGTTTGTATTATTATTTTTTTTTTTTTACTGTTTTCTTAACTAGCTCAGGCCAGTGTTAATGATTCCTTAATCCATGAGGTCTCTAGCACGGAGTGTCCTAAAATATAAACTTTGTAACAGGCCAAAACAAAGAGCCTTTTTGGAGCATTTTATGAGAAGTGACATAGTTTGCTGAAAGTAGTAATGTGAATTTTTATTAAATAAACATTTCGATTGATTCAGAACTTATGTCTGAGTCGACTGATATCCTGATATCTCCTGAGCTCAGAGCATTTTCCTCACTCAATCCAACGCACAAACAATCATCTAATTAAACTTCTCTCACTAGACCTCCAGCAAAATTGTACCACCCAAATTCTTACATTCTTCCACAAACTTTATGTCGACTTAAGACAACATTTAGAAGTTTGAAAAATTGATGTCCAGAAAAGTTCATTGTTTCAAGCTATTTAAAGTTTGGATCAGTATAAATAGTACTTTATAGATACCTTAAATACCAATTTAATACAAACAATTTGCTTCTTTAGGGTATACCCAGCTATGTCCAGTTTTTTTAACGTTCCATTACTGAAATGCTTTTAGAACATTCATCACTCACAAAAAAACGTTCATGAATGTTCTGAGAATGTTGTTTAGATAATGTTTTTAGTTGATAATATTAGATTGTCACTACAACGTTCTTTTGTAAATGTTATGAGCTAATAGTTAGACAACCTTTAAAGAAAGTTAGCGATTGTTATGAGAAGTTCCATGTTAGCTGGGTATGTGTAAGGTCTGTAACAATCTACTTTTATATTTCTGAATGGTGTTGTAAAAAACTGTAACAGCGTCACAGCATTTTGGCGGTAACTAATACTCTAATGCAAAACTTTTAAATAAACTAAATTAAACTGTCATTACTATCTACTGCATTAGTGTGTTACTTTGTGGTTTTATTTCTTCTTCTTACTTCATCCCGTTGCGTGTTGTTGAATGCCACATGAAGAAAGCGTGTTCTGTGACTGGTGGTTGTGTTAAACAAGCGTGATCGGGGCAAGTAAATGTGAGAGAAAAAAAAGTGTATATCATGCGCAACGTTTCGTGTGAACGGGAGAGCAGTAAAAAATGGGCGTAGCAAATCTTCACTAGCATGGGACTGCATCACTTCCTGGTAACCCAAAATGTTTAAATGTAATGAAACGTAAACAAAGTAATAAAAAAATACCCCCCTCGGTGTTCATGAAGGTCAAAACTCACAGGGGTGGAAACACGTTTTAACATTGGAGTGAATGACAACCTGCTCACTTCTGACCCCGGTAGAGGTACTACAGTTCAGTCACTTTCCTTTTGCAAAGGAGCAGGGAGAGCGTGGGCTGCCCTTGAGAAAAGTAGAAATACACAAATGATTGTACCGAAGTGGAGATTAAGGAAAAAAACATCTCAGCAAGATGCAAGCTTTGTCTATCTTTTCTGATAAAAAATGTTTCGTTTTATTTTAAGATAATGCTATTTCCAATAAAATTTAATTTAATAATAATATTTTTCCACGTAAACTGTGAATAATTGTTGTTTTAAATTATTATTATTTTTTATTTGGTATATTTTGGTTTTGTGTGTATATTGCCAACAATGCAAATGCAATGTAAAACAATGCAAAAAAATCTGAATGCAAATAAATAAAAACAGTTAAACTAATCATCAGAGTAGTATTTCCATGCAGCACTGATAAATAAAATAAAATGGCATTAATGGTAGCATGTTTTTAAGTTACTAATTAGTTCCTTTTAACAGTAACTCATTACTTTTAAACACAAGTAACTAGTAAAGTAACTCCGTCACTTTTTGAATCAAGTAACTAGTACCTGTAACTAGTTACTATTTTTTTTTAAACTAGCACAACACTGGTCTGGACTACTGCAACGCTCTCCTAGAAGGACTTCCAGCAAGCGCACTCAAACCTCTGCAGATGATCCAGAACTTAGCGCAAATCTCTTCAAGGAACCGAAACGAGCTCCTGTTACTGACGCTGGCTTACAAAACCATCTCCAGATCAGCCCTCTTTATCTCCACACAGGCATGGACTGGCCATCCGGCGACCCGGGCAAAAAGCTTTCAAAAAGCACCTGAAAACTCTGAACACTTACTATGGAAAACATCCCTTTTTCCTCATTTCTCTTTCTGCTATGGTGATTGATTACTTGATACAACTTCTACTATGAGCAAACTGAGAGAGACTTTAACTGTGTAACAAATTGCGTATGACAACTTTGAACAAAAGCGTCTTCTAAATGCATAAATATAAATATAACTGAAAAAACTGTGTAATATATATTTGGCCATATCGTCCAGCCCAATATTCAGAGATTTATGTTGAAGTTTAAAGATCTGAAATCTAGTCATTTCTCTAGTTATGTTCTCCATAAACATGCGTGCTGCAAGATAGATTACACGGAAACCCCAAACTGTCATTACTCACGAGGTAAATCGGGCTGCCCATGACCGCCCCCACCACACCGGCGACAGCCCCGGACGCCGTGCTCTTAGTGGCGCTGACCCTTCCGTCCGTGTGAATGTAGCCCAAGGACTCGATGATGGCGTACGAGCCCAGCCGGACCCCATTCATGAAGAACTGGTACACCAACCCGGCCACCAATCCTTTCTGAAGACCCGCCAGCCCGTCTACTTTGCCTATCGTGTAGAAGGCGTGGAACACGTTCCTATAGTAGACTTGGTATGTTCCTCGGCTCTTCAGCTCCCCTTGCAACTGCATTCGAGTTTTGACAACCTCCAGCGGGTTAGTGAAGAAGCAGGCGCCGCACGCTGCGACCCCACCGAGAACGAAATCCATGGTTCACTCACGGAAGAAGTGATGACTGAACTCAGCGGCAAGTGTTTTGAAGAATTACACAATTACGACTAGAACAGAAATGTTGTACAGCAATAGTCAAAAGGAGTGAGATCAAATTAATTCGACATTTTCGCTGAGTATGAATGTCAGTTTGCATTGACCAGGGAACGTCCATCATCCAAGCCCGGCCTCAGAGCCAATCAAAACAAAGACATTGCTTCATCCTCTGCTACGTGTCCTCTGATTGGACGGATCTTCGTTACGTCAGAGACACCTTCTGTGTTACGCAAAAACCATCTATTTAATACGTATGTATTGTTTTTATTGATGCTCTATGAATAAAAATATGTATTTTATGCTGATCTTCTCGTCTTTCCGGCGTTTGCTTCTTTATTATTGCTGAACAAACCTCACTTGTGTCAAGAGAATAAAACGTATTTGTTTTCGGCACTCAATTTATATATCATGCTCAAGAGTTCTAACATCCCCGAATTTGTTTTCTTCTGAAGGTGCAACATGCTTGGGGTGATTGCAGGCCCCATCAGAAATTCACATTTGTAGTGTCACGTGTAATAATATGTTATTTAGCTTGTTGAGTACATTCTTCTTTCATCAGGTATGCAAGTGGTACTATATAATACAGTATAACATAGAGGTCAGCATACAAAGTGCACATTGTTTTAGATATTCGTTTTAGTTAGAATTAAGCCTTTCACTTTTTAGAATTTCTGTCAATCGTTGTCTCGAGATTTTCACATTAAAATGACTAAACAAATTACCCCCCCCCTCCAATACTCTTCTCCAGGACAAATGCATGTTTTATAGACAACAAAAGTCTGATTATTAAAAGATTGTAACAGTAACAGTAATAAAAAACTGAGATGATGACAATTTTATAGGCACCTTATGAGAAATTGTTATTTTCAATGTGGATTTTTACTTTATTATCATAACCAGTTCTATAACTTTCTTTATTACTTTTACATTGAATTATGTACAACACATTGTGTTAACTACAGTTGCTTTCAAGCACTACATAAAAAGTTAACACTGTTTTCTATGTCACTCTGAATTACTTCATCTTCAAACTCAATAAGATAAATTATTTATTTAAAGACAAACAAAACTACTTATATACAATCCAAACAGCTTTTAACAATTCTCCTTCAGGTTCAGGTGTAGTTCCTTTAGAATACATGCCATCTTCAGCACCCGGACTGGAACACAAACAACTCTGCTTTCACTGCATCTCATCTCCATATTTTGTGGTATTGGGATCTTCTGGAATTTTTGGGTCTTTTTCTAAATGAATGTTAAAGATGTAAATAGTTAGTCAGCATTTCAGCAATAATTTAAATATCTGGTGTACCCGTAGGACTAAACTGAACAGAAATCAACAAATACCTAAACAAGGCAAGTTTATTTGTATAGAACATTTTCATAGACATTGGCAATTCTAAGTGCTTCACAGAGGAATAAAAACAGTTAATTAATAAAACCATGATAAACAGATCAGGCATAAAAGCGAGCGATAAAACATTAAACAAAGTAAATCAAAGTTCATAAGTGCAGAGCTGTTTGAACCACTGTGCTTAATCAGTAAACACATATTTAAATAAATGTGTTTTTAGTCCAGATTTAAATGTGACTAAAGGTTTAGGTCCTCTAATATCTTCTGGAAGCTGGTTCTAGCTGCAGGCAGCATAGTAACTGAAAGCAGACTCTCCCTGTTTAGAGTGAGCCCATGTTAGTTCTAACTGATTTGAACCTATTGATCTAAAAGCTCCGTTTGTATACAGTAAGCATATCTGTGATCTATTTTGGTGCTGAGCTATTTTGTGACTTATAGACGAGCAACAGCACTTATATATACAAATATTCTGAATGTCACTGGCAGCATGTGTAGAGACCCGAGGAATGGTGTTATGTGCTCTGACGTTCTAGTTCTGGTCAGTATCCGTGCTGAATCATTCTGAACAAGGTGAAGCTGCCAAGATGTCTTTTTGGGGAGACCATTACAATCATCCAGCCTGCTGGTGATAAAAGCGTGGACTAGTTTCTCTAGATCCTGACTGGGGACAAAGTATCTGATACTTTCAATGTTTCTGAGATGATAATAAGCAGACTTAGTTATTGCTCTTTTACGACTGATGAATACCAGATCAGAATCCCCCAGAGATTCTTAACCTGATTTTTATGTTGTAATACCCTTAGTGCTCAGGCATCCATTCACCTTGAGAATCTTTGCTTTGTTCAGCATAAATAAGATATGCAATCTGGCATCTTGTCATTATTTTACTAAGTAGTAGAATGTATAGGCTGAACAAAGGGGTGCAAGAATTGAGTCTTAGGGGACCCCTCTTGAAACTTGTGTCCAGTTTGACATGTGATCACCTATACTCACATAGAAGCCTCTCCCATGTAAGTTTGACCTGAACCTTTCCAGCACAGTCCCAGAAAGACCAACACAGTTCTCAAGCCTATCAAGGAGAATGCTATGATCAAAGCAGTGCTCAGGTTAAGTAGAACCAGCACAGCCATCATTCCAGCATCTGTAGTTTTGAGATTTGAGTGAAAATCTTTTTTAATATTTAGCAGACCGGTCTCTGCAATGTGATGAGCTTGGAAACCAGAATGAAAAATATCCATATGCTCTTTTAAGCTCAAGAAATGGTTAAGTTTATTTAGTATCATTTCGATTATTGTTCCAATAAAAGTGAGATTTGAGAACAGCCAGTAGTTCAATAGGGTGTAGTCAGGAATTCTCTTTTTCAGGAGTGGTTTTACTACTGCAGTCTTTAGAGCCTTTGAAAGGTACATGAAAGAAGAGATGTATTTACCACCTCAAGGAGACCTGTATCTAGACATTTAAACACTGTTTTGAAAAAAGCTGTTGGAAGAGTGTCTAGACTGCAAGTTGATGATTTAAGACTCTGAACTGTGTCTGTGTACTGGGATAAGAACTGATTCCTTTTCTAATATTATTGATGTTATTAATAAATAATGATGCAAACTCAAAATAAATGATAATCCAAATTTACTTTTTCGCTGTGTATGTTATAGTCCTATTGTATGAAAGCTCTCAACTTTTTATGAGTTTGCAAAGGGTTGGGAGCTCTTGATTGGCATCCTGGCAGTCTGTTTTTATTTTCCAAGACTTTCACCACTGCCATGGAAAATAAGGCTGAATGGTCTATCTCTGTTTTGTAAAAAAACATCTGGATTATTTTGAGAAAAAATATATTTATGAAAACTAAAACAACAAAATGTGAACTTTTTGGAGAGTGGGGGTCTCATTGTATCTGTTGTGCTTTTTCCTAAAATGTGGTGTGTGCTTTAATACATCATAACAATGCTAAAATATGGTGGTGCTAGTGTGAATGTCTGAGGCTTTAGGAAATGGAAGACATTCATTGATAAATGGAAAAATTAATTCGGCTGTCTACAAAAAAAATCAGAAGGATAATGTTCCGCTATCTGTGACCTCAAGCTGAAATGATCTTTGTTTCTGCAAAAATAGCAAAATAAGCAAATAAATAAAATAGAACAAAACCAGTATGTACATTTGTCTTATAGCATTGAAATTCTGACAATTTAATACTGACAAAAATGGCAAAGATTGATCCAGCAAACTACTTACCAACACTGTTTCTGTCTGTAACACTTCCTGTCTCAAGAAGCAACCACAGATCTGAGCACTTCATGCTTTCCCAGCGAGTTATGGAATAGCTGAATACAGAACCACACACTGCACAACAAAAAATACAGAAAATGGTCACAGTTCAATTCACCAGTGTTCCCCCACCATTTGATGGTAAAGGTTGTGGACTGAAACCCATTGAAATTCATTGAACATCTGAAAATTATGCTCGTTTGTTTATTTTAGATTCCATGATGATGGGTGAGGATCTACCCATGTCTGTCCACAAGAGGCACAATTGAAACCAAAGTTTCTAAAACACATTATCACAAACAAAATCTGTAGTTTATAAGGCAGACAACCAGGGAGACAGGGGCTTGCCATATTATTAGAATGTCACAAAAAGCTCAAAAAGTGAAATTTGTATATTATATTCATTTAGTGCACACATACTGATATATTTTTTATGTTTACTTCCTCTAATTTTATATTGACCTAATGAAATGAAAATGAATTCAATTTACTTTATATTTTCAATGTTTATGTTTAGTTAATAAACTTGTTTGTGCCAAACTGAGAAGTTGTATTCCCATTTTTAATAACTTCAGGTCATAATACAGTTCATTAAATAGTTAAAACCAGATAATGCTGGCTAATAACTTGTGGTATAGTAGGCAGTAAACAAGACTTGTGGGATCAGGTGGTTTTCGGTTTTGTGTTTGAGTCGGAGGAGTGTTCTTTCCTTATGCACTTTTTTTAAAGAGCCAATTATCTTTCGGCTCTCCAGAACCTGTCAGTTTAAGTTTAGTTATAAACCTTAATATTTATGAGTTAACAGCTCCCAATTTGGGGGCATAACTCTAGCTCCAGAAGAAGGCTGGACGAAGTGTCCTTCTGCACCATTGGTGATATAATGAGAATTAACAAGGACTCAAAGTTTGAGCGAAAGAAGCAGCACCTTAACTCATCTATACATGTACAAACCGGTAACAGAAGAAATAAGGCGTTGATTCCTCGGGGACATTGGCTCTACTCCTTAGTTCAACTCACGAGGGCAGATAATGATGGTCGTGGTGTCCCTTTAAACACGAAGGTGATGAATGGTGAACTAATGTGCGATTGTCATTCAATATTCAGGGGCGGGAAAATCACATTGTGTTGCAATAATGCAATCAGTTGAAAACAGCTCACAAGTTGCATCCCATTTAAAACCTTCCAAAAATTGTTTCAATAATTTTTTTATGCAGTTTAGAAATAATGCTTCATTTCTTGTTGCTTTTGTTTCATCCTAGACAGTGCAGAGAGCTTACCAATTGACACTAGAAGGTTCCACTTAAGAGGATACGGAATTCTTTTCTGTAATGCTCTTTGGCCAAAAAATAACCCGGCTGTGCCTGGATGAGAAAAAAAAAACAGGGAACATCTTATTACAGTTAATACAAGAATTAACCTTCTTAAAGTTGTCATGAACTTTATTTTTTATTGTGTTGAAAGGTCCAATTATCAACATATAGCAACTTCAACACAAAACACTGTTTTGAGGGTAAAAAGTTGAAAAAGCGAGACCATTGTCTAACCTCGGGATTAAAGGGGGAAGAAACTTCTGCTCACTGCTCTCTGACTGGACTAAAGTTTTTGCATATTCATTAAGCTCTCTCCTTAAAATGATACCTGTACACTAAACCCCAGAGCAATTAGTGAAAATACTAAGCAAACTGTTCCTTAAAGCAGTAAACCTTTCTTTCATGTTAACTTTACAATACTCCATAGTTAAATATTTTTTGTTTACTATTTATCTGAACCAAAAATGAGTGTTAATAGCTGTTAATAGGGCTGGATGTGTTTGTTCTGCTTCTGCTTGTGCTCAAACTGCTTTTGATGCTTCTTTCAGTCAGGGCTTGTGCTGTTTTTCATGAAGCTAGTTGATGTGGTTCAGACAGCTGAGTCTCTGGCAGCTTCTCTACTCTGAAAACTTCAGGATTCTGCAAGTTCAAGGCATAATTAGCTGAATATAACGAATGTCAGAAGATGAAGACTGTTTAATGTGTCTCTCTGTTGTTTGCTCTAATAAAAGCTCCCTTTTCTAAAGAACAAATAAAAAAATATCAGGACATTTTTGGTTACTTTATCACATAACGTAATATATGTAAAAACTGTTGTTATTTTTTTATACCTGTTCACGACTCAAGTTGAGATTTAGATTAACTCAGAGTGTCACTAACCTAGTAGGAAGCTTGCTGTACCTTTCATGAAGGCAGAAGACTGACAAGCAGCATAATGCTCCAAACCCTGGGGACAGCGAAATAATGTTAGACGTCGATTAATTATTAGGGAACAAGTAAAAAAAAACATCCTTAACAGTTTCTTCTTTGTGTGATCTCTTGATCTTGATCTAATACCCAGGAAAACTACCACATTTTACCCCTTTCTTCTCTCATTTTTTATTTTGGTAGATATCTTACTATATTGCTATGTTATGTAGGTAACGTAAATATAATGTCCCAGATTTGTCAGCAGAAAATGTTCTTTATTTTTTATATCCAAACCTTGTCAGGTAAACTCTGTAATTCAGTTCAACAAGTAATGTTAAATATATGAACATTCAAACCGCTGCGTCTCAAAAACACAACGTTAATTTACATCGAGATTTATATGTTTGAGTCAATTCCGTTTTAAAAGTTGTTAAAATAACATAATTAGGAATATTTCAGTGAGAATAAATGGAGGAGTCTCACACCGGGTGCTTCGCTACAATAGCATCATCTACTTTGGTGAGCCCGAGGTTGACCATTCCGAAGAGTAATATTTAACCTTCATATACGAGTGAGTTTGCGACTTTCGTCAAAGCTCAAAACCCATTGACTGTACATGGACCTAGCATTCGTGACGTCAGGGATAGGGTTCTGGCAAAGTCAGAGGAAGCCCAAAATGGGCGTCGCCATTACTCGAAAACGTGTCTTTAGTGGCGGGACATTGCCATAATGAAGGCGCCCGATTGGCTAAAGGTTTAATTTATATATCTCTTAAACAAGCTAATTTAAAAATAATTCACCTACCCCAGAGTGATCATTATTGTCAAAGCTAGCGATTTGAATAAACTAACCTAGTGGAGCCAGGGGTGGAAACATGTTTTTTTCAGTCCCAAAGTTGGCCAGTTTTAACATTGGAGTGAACGAGAACTTGCTTTTTTGGAGTCAGCCTCAAGCGGCCGCTTGGGGACCTGCAGTTCAGTCACTTCCTATCACGCTTCAAAGAGGGAAAGGAGAAGGTTGCCCTTACGCTCAAACACCGCCAGCTGTTCCCGTGACGTCACTTCCGCTGAGAAACAAACACGTTCGCTTGAAAGACACCTTCTACTGTCATGGAGCAAGCTTAGGCAGGAGTTTGTTCTGGGCTTCTTCTGCTTGACGGTATTTTATTGTGACTTTTCTTTTTTTGTTTGGCTGCTGTGCCTATTGCCCGATTCCATTCCGTTTTTACATGACGTAATGTGATTACAAAATGTAATATTAATTGTCCTCTTTCCATTCCTTTCCAAACTTTATTTGTTATTTCATTTATTATATTCCTTCTCGTCTCTTCTTTGAGTGTGTTCATACTTGTTAATTAAGCTGAACTGTCAGAACAAGTAACGTTTTTTGTCTACCCAGGTGATGATAATTCAGTTCTAATTACACTTATTACCTAATTGTTTTGATTTCGGTCCCTTTTTAGGAGCGTTTTACCCGTACGTTTTTTTTACTCTTGAAACAGCACACAATAAGCAGATACATGAGGATTCGCTCCAGTGTGATACATTTCATAAGATTTAAGAGTGGTCGCAAATTTGAATCTCTTACCACACGCGAAGATTTGTAAGGTTTCTCTCCTGTATGAACTCTGGTATGCTCTTAACTCTTGTGTGGCCTTCAGGTGAAATTGACCTGTTTCTAAATTTTACAAGAATAAAAATGTTACAAGTGTATATTCTTTTCTAGTAGGGACTGGTTGCAATAATTCAAGATATGTTCTCTATATTGTTTGCATTTGAGGTAAGTCATATATGTTAATCTGTTATGGAGTAAAATTTTGATTTTTAATTGCTATTAAAATACCCCACAAAGGTTAAGTTACCTGCCTGTATGAAACTCAATCCAAAAATCAGCACACACATAAGGTGTATCTTCAGAGTGACTCTGAATGCTTATGAATGACTGATGTTTATGAGATGATGATGTTTTAAATGTCTTTTCACTCTGAAAACATTATGTATGTTTTTTTCAAGTATAAATCCTCTTGTGTGTCATTAAGCTGCTCAACAGCCTAAAATGTGTTCCTCAATCGTCTCATATATATATATAAAGGTTTTCTCCGGTGTGAATCCTCTCTTGACATTTAAGAAGGTATGGTTTAGTAAATTTTCACACTGTGAACTATGAAGGCAATTCCGTGACATTAATCGTGCGTGTATTTTTGATAATCATGCGCGCATAATATTAAAGTTTGGGTGAGCAGAAACAGCGCAAAGAATCAAACCACAAGCTTTTTTTCAACCCGCGCACGCACGTCACTGAACCTGAGAGCAAAACATTCTGTCGTGGTCAGTCTTAACCTGCACGCGGGCAACTCATTCCTGCGCTTGCACGAGCTTGATTTGTGTCCAAGATGAGGCAGGACCCTCATTTCCCAGAAGTCAGCTGTGATTGGGCGCCTGTTTGTCAGTCAGTTCTGTCCCTTTAATGCTCAGAGTCAAGTCTCCCCCAACAAAGACAATAACCTACTTATAAAAATGACTCTTTAATCAAACAACAACGACAAGCCCAAATGGATTTACAAACGTTACAACAAAAACTACAAAGATGACTACAAGAACAATATAAATCTGACTGAATATTACTTAAATTAACAGCTTAAAGAATAAAAATAAAACAATCTAAGTTGCTTTGGTTTTTAAATGATGAACTTTAATCAATACATTGTTTTAATACTGTCTCAAGAAGAGTTGTTAGTTGTGTACATATCTGGAATATGGGTGTATGAATAAATACTTTTTCTTAATGTCAAATTAGACCACTGTTAACATTGATGTTATATGTCATGTTTCTATCTTTAACATGTTTTTAATTTTTTTGTGAGTTCTCAATTAAATTATAAATACATTTTACTGTTTTGGCAAAACTAGGCCTGCATTATTACGTTTTCGAGTTTCTAGAGTCTAATGCAAACGTATAATTTCAGATTTGGTATAAATCCTAATTTTGATTAATTAATTTGTTCAGTTCGGGGAATGGATTACTGCAATATTTTTATAACTTATTTCTAAAAGCAACTTCATTTTTAATCCTATGGAAGCCCATTTCCGCCACTGAAGAGAAAAAAAAAAAAAACTGTTGCGACTTCTTATCTCAGAATTCCATGATAACAACTCAGAATTCTGAGATATAAAGTCAGAATTCTGAGAAATAAACTTGCAATTCCGACATATAAAGTCAGAATTCTGAGATATAAAGTCAGAATTCTGAGAAATAAACTCACAATTCCGACATATATAAAGTCAGAATTCTGAGATATAAACTCGCAATTCCGACATATAAAGTCAGAATTCTGAGATATAAACTCGCAATTCCGACATATAAAGTCGGAATTCTGAGATATAAAGTCAGAATTCTGAGATAAAAAGTCGGAATTCTGAGATATAAAGTCAGAATTCTGAGATATAAAGTCAGAATTCTGAGATAAAAAGTCGGAATTCTGAGATAAAAAGTCGGAATTCTGAGATAAAAAGTCGGAATTCTGAGATGAAAAGTCAGAATTCTGAGATAAAAAAGCGTATGTTATGGAAGCCTGTCTTCAACCACCAGTCTTGAAAATGGAGATTATAGAAGATTACTTTCGACGTGGGTTCACAAATAGAGAAATCTTGCTTTTATTAAAGGAATCTCACAACATTAAGCTTAGTTCCCGGACTCTGGAGAGAATGTTGTGCAGGAATCAGCTGTGGCGGAGACGCAATAAAACAGACGAGGCTGAGGTGGCGATCTTTATTCAACAGCAGCTGCAGACATCCGGAAGACAACATGGCTATCGCTGGATGCACCAGAAATGTTGGTTGTCCGGTGTTATTACAGACAGGGAAACTGTTCGCCAGTTAATGCGGCGGCTTGATGCACAAGGTGTGGACATGCGAGCTCGCAACTGTCTACGGCGACGCGTTTACAACAGTCGAGGGCCAAACTATGTCTGGCACATTGATGGATATGACAAACTAAAACCTTACGGAATATGTATAAACGGATGCATTGACGGTTTTTCCAGAAAAATAATATGGCTTGAAGCATACAAAACAAACAATGACCCACGCGTAATTGCAGGTTATTTCCTACAGGCTGTTGCCGAGAATAACGGATTCCCACTCAGAATTCGCATGGACAACGGAACAGAAAATACTTACATAACAGACATGCAAACATATTTAAGAGACACTGCGCGTTCAGAATGTGTCACTCTTCGACCAAGCACTGCAAACAAAAGAATTGAACGATGGTGGGGTACTTTAAGGTGCCAGTGCATACAGTTTTGGATGGATTATTTTGAACAGCTAAAAGAAGATGGGCACTTTGCTGATACTTTCCTTGATAAATCTCTTATCCAGTTTTGCTTTCAAAATTTGATACAGGTTAATATTTGTCATCAATTATATGTATTCAATTTCGTAGATGATTTGTCAAAGAGAATGATCTCACATTTGTTGTTTTTATTAAGGAGGAGCTGAATGAAACTGTCAGTGCCTGGAATTGCCACAAGATAAGGTCAAGTCACAACCCTCGAGCCCCCAGTGGTCGACCTTCCATAATGTTTGCTGTTCCAAGCTTACATGGAGTACAGAATTTCTTGCATTCAATACAACAAACTAAATTTAAAATCTGCCAAGAGGAGTGTTTGTTAAAAGACTATCCTTGTGATGAGGATGTCTTTCAGCTGTGTGTTGAACTCATGGCTGAGCAGAACCTTGTCATGTCAGATGATGTTTATGAAATTACAGACCTTTACCTCCAACTCAGAGAACTCATACTTCAAGGGCTCGATCTGGAAAGCTAGTTTTATTCTAATGCTACTCACTACTCTACACTTTTGTATGTAACATTGTTTTTCTATAATTTTACTTTTACTTTGCTAAAAGGCACACATTTTACCATCAGCTTCACTGCATGTTGATGAAACAAAAATCACAATAATAGTGTTTTCAATATTAGAAGGGTAAACATACCATCCTTAAATGTCCATATGATGAAGAGAGTAGTTAAATTTAGATCTTTGTTTACTCTTTCACTATTGCAAAACATATACAATTTGTGTGTAAGTAATGCTTTAAATGTGACACTTCACAAGGGTTTTATATTTATGAGTTAAACTCTGGTGATAAACGCTATAATTCATGATCATAGCTATTTTTTGCATGATAAACTTTTTGTCAGACTAATGTGAATGAAGCATACTGTGAATGAAGTTAAAATAAAGTAACATTTTAAGTTCAAGACAATTTTTTGTTGAAAAGTGCTTTTTTTCGTCGAGTTTATAAGGCAGGTGTTTAATAAATCAAATATTATATTTAAGTTTTCAGTCAGAATGTAGTTAGTTGTTAAATATATTATTATGTATCTATGTTATTACAAAATGTCTATATAGCTAATCCCGTAAAGCAATAATAGGTTGATGAAGCATTGATAAAGATGTAGGTTTCAGTTCATTTCATTTGAATTATATTGACTTGGGAAAGCCAACATACTGCTCTTTGATTTAAACATTTTTTTTAACCCCAATGCCAGTTCATTGACAAGATACAAGTGGTAGAGATTTATGTCCTTTTTCACAAATAGTTTATATTTTGATAAAACATACTTTTGTAAACTAGAAGACTTAAACAACTCATCTCAGACAGGTGAAAGGATCAGTGATTTGATAAATGACTAGGCCACGCCCACTTTCACAGAACCTTAAAAGTCAAATATCTTCTTAATGAAGCGTCATACAGATGCGGTAGTTGTTTTATCTTAACTCAGGTGGAACATGGATTTTAATATGATGTTGTAAAATTACTATAAATAAATAAAGCCACACCCACTAGCTTACAAAAACTGTAAATACCTAGCTGTTTAGACTCAGAAACTCTCACAGTTTGAAATGTAATCAACTGAAAAGCACCTTAAAACTTTATACCAACTGCATCAAACTGTTTAAACTTTTAGAATATTTTTTACACTTATTCACATTCCCATGTTAAACAGCTTTAAGCGTTGAACTGGCCCAAACTTAGTAAAGCTTTAGAGTATTTTTAAAGATCGTCTCTCTCAAGCCAACATAAAGTTAGCTATCCAAACTTTAAAATCTAGTTTTGTATTTATTATCAATATTTTAAACAGCAGACCGCCTAGCAATCTATGAATTTGCTTTCTCAGCAAACATCATTGGCATGTGTTTCAAATATCATCTTCAGTGCAAGTATAATAAAATCCACCAACAGTTATATTCAGATTGTTACCGTATTTTATCCTTAAGTATTAGAAAGTCTGGACAACAAACAATTACAATGTAGTTCAATCAGGAATTAACAAACCACATTCAATAGAACAATGTTATAAAATCCTTCAGGAATATCTATAATGTATAAAAGGTCACAATAACACAATTTGCTGCTCACTTTAACATTCAGTAGAAAAGAGCAAGTAAGAACAAATTACTTAGTACTTTATGAACACATCAAATTGAACATTCAAAATCAATTTAATGCATAGTTAAGATGATGTTACTGCAGAACTAAGTATTTCTTCACCAATGCTGTACACACTACTATGGAATATGCCAACAACTTATCTGTATTAAATGCTATTCAAAAATGTTTTAATTTGCCATTAACAAATACCATCATCTCATCTGTTGAAGAACTACTACTAAGTAACTACTAATAAAATATGTTAATCATTACAATAACTGGGTTGTGTCTTTTTATTTATTTACTGTGTTTTTGTATTTGTTTCTTTAAATTCATAAATGTTACAATTTATGTCATCATTATTATGGCGCTATAGATGAGCCAAATTGAATTTAAATGTTATTAATTTGAATTGTTATCACTTTATACATCCTTTATGCCTTTTTCTCTTTGCAGCACACTCTGTTCTCCATCTTCATGGCTTGACATTTTTTTTAAAGTTCTCCCAAAAGACCTTCCATGTTCAAACAACTCCTGCAGTCAATAGTTCTTCTCTACCCATGCATCCCTGACCTTTTCACCTCGCTGTCTTTTAACCCTGACCTTTGTCCTTGTTAGTGTGACAGGTTAGGTTTTTTTCTGAAATAATTAAGTAATAGATAATCACTAGTACCTCTTCAGAAGCTATGACCGAATCTAATATACATAACACATATTCATGAGCAGTTAACGCAGTGTTAATAAAGAAATTCCTAGGAGTTCTGCATTAACTCATTTTTAGTAAAGCACATTGTAGGAAACAATAAAGTGTTATCCGAAAAGGATGTTTAACATAATACAACACCATCAATGTAACAAATGAAAGAAAATGCATTGCTTTTCTATACACGTGTATAATCTTATCATATACGAGGCTAAGGAAAAAAGCTAACAGGTGAACTGCTCAAAACTCTAATTTTTCGACTCTTGTCTTCAAAACTAAAACACATCATGGCGCACCAAGAGAAAAAAGGATTAGACTATGTCCATGACCCAGACATTACTTTCAAGAATTTTGTTCATTTCAGATCTGAAATCTGGATAGTTGTCGTAGTGCAATGAAAGCTTAAGAAAACAACCACATGTGTGTGCCACTGGTCTTCTCTTGAAACCTTTAAGGTCTGTGAACTCGACTGTTATTGTTTTGGCTAGAAACAAATCAGATCCTGTGCAGAACCTAAGAAAAAGAGACTGCCGCTTCCCATCACTTTCCCTCAAGTATGTGGTTAAGTGCTTTGAAATATCCTTTTGATGTATATTCATTGTTTCAGGAAATTTGAGCGAATGTATGATTTTCTTCCCAGTTGGTTTTAAGGCTGTGTACGCATCTTCAATTTTCTCAAGGTCCTTGCTCAGAGGTCCAAGTATGCTTGCCCATTGTTCAAGAACATAAGATGGTTCTTGAATTATAGTTTTGTGTGCAAGTTCTTGCAGAATTTGCTCAAAGTTTTGCTCTGTTGGAACTCTGCGACAACTGTAGTTGTCTAAGATCTCCAGTAATTCCTCTTGATCAGCACTTGAGAAGTCCTTTCTGCAGCCTTCTAACACACTGCACTCATTTTCTGAAACATACTTCAAAAAGTTGTCAATAAGATCACTTTTGATAGATCCTTGTATTGCTTGCTGCAAGACAGCAGGTGCAAGATTTATTGGAAGATATTTCTCTTTCATCCTGCCAAACAAAATGATTCGAGCTACACTTTCCCATTTTTCTTTTTTTCAAAATCATGTCGTAGAAATGGAACCTTAAAATTCTTTCCCAGTGTGCACTGATCATAGAACTCCTGCCAAAACTCTGATAGGCAATCTCTGGACACTCCACCGACGTCATGGCCCATTTCAAACTGTCCATTTGGAAGGAGCAACTTCACTTCTACTTCACTATTTGAATAGAGAAGGGTTTCATCACTAAAATGTGAAATAAGTTCAGAAAATATCTGTCCACGATGAACAACAAGATTTTTTCTGGGTGGAAGAATGGAATCTGGGCTGGGAGGCAGTGTGTCATCTAAATTTTCATCAGTTACTGAAATGATTCTATCAGTAAAAACTGTCACCACATCGCTCATGTCAGAGTAATCTTGTAAGGTTTCAGAATAACTTTGGAAAGAAACATTCATATTATCATTGAGAAGATGTAGCTCCCCTGTGGGGTGTAGAGAAGAAGCAGAACCTTCCTCAAAAAAGACATCTTAGACTTGAAAGAAGTCATGTCTGTGCAGGTCATCCACTGTGTCTGAAATTTCCACTTGATTTTCTAATTCGCCTTGTAATTCCTCCACCTTTTTTGTTGTTAGATAGAACCTCATCATTGTGAGCTTGGATGCATTATACATGTCCCCCACAGTGGAGGTTTTGTCTACCGATGCCTCCTGATAATTTGTTAAATCCATCTCAAAATCAGATACACTTCCATGAGAATTTTTTCCATTTGGGAAAAATAATCCTACTGCCTCCTTTATCAGTTCTTCCCTTGTCCAGTCTTTTGGCACATTCAGTTTCCTGGTTCCCCCTCCTTTTTTTGCTCTCATCTGAACAAAACCTTGTCCATCATGATGCATCCATCCAATCTCTATTTTTCTTTCAACACGCTGACTGTTATTTTTTCTAACTTTTGTGGTTTCAGGTTGTGAATTGTCAGTCTTTTGTCGTTTGGTTAATTTTGATTTTAAACGCTCAAACAGCTTTGACTTCTTGGTAGGTGGGTCCCTTTCTTGCCTTCTGCAAAATCCCATCACTGCTAGTCTGTCTCCATATGAAGGGAAGTAGCTTCTCATCTGCTCATCTGTCATTAACAGTAGGACACTGACATCAATCTGCAACAGAAAAAAATGTATTTGCCAAAAGTTTATTCAAAAGATGTACAATTAATCTCAGATCATGGTATCAGACTAGACCAAAGCTTATCAGTATCAGAAGTAGACCGTCAAAGCTACAGCTTAGCCATTGCATAATATCATGAAAATCTTATTTACTTTAAATTTGGACTTCCTGCACAGATGATTGCACCACTAATTCTCTCCATCAAGGTGCCCATCACTGCATTTACAAAAACCTGTGTCTGTCACTTACTGCTGTATTATAACTCTCTCAAATCTTCACTTTGTTTGGTGTCTGTTGTAGGTCTAGTCTTCTGTCACACCCAAATTAGTTTGCATGTTATCTTCAATAAAAACATAACATTTGTGTATTCTTATTTGAAGATGACTTTGTTTTTCTATAATTGTGAGCTTGATGAAGATCAGAGCACATTTTATGACCAATTCATTCAAAACTCCTTATGCCTTCACATACTTTTTCTTGCGACTGTATAAGCATAAACACCAACATTCAGTGTTCTTGAACATTAGTATTGTTACAGTAATAGTATAGTAACTACTATTAGTATAGTAACTATTAGTATATATACTACCTGAACATGAACATTAAAAAAATAAAAAAGTGAAGAAGTTGTGGTGACTCAATTAGCTGATGACTCGACCCTTTTATTAAAAGACAAATAACACATTCCTATAGCTGTTGAAACAGTTCAGTTTCTACACAGCTTCTAGGAATTGGAAGATTGTAGTACTTCTGCTCTTTACAATACCCTAGTCAAAAATGAAATGTTTCGTTTCAGTTAAATCTCTTATTTTAATTACTAAAAATAATCAAGCAAAGTTACTTACATTTGCTAAATCTCATATTCGAAGATGCAGAATTAACACTACATTGTTCCAATTTTACTTTCT
The DNA here is from genome assembly GCA_900490495.1 of Danionella dracula. NCBI lineage: Eukaryota > Metazoa > Chordata > Actinopteri > Cypriniformes > Danionidae > Danionella > Danionella dracula. The sequence goes on from UELW01000522.1 coordinate 13,778,667, forward strand.
GGGAAATTTGAAAAAAAATCTAACTGTACTCTACCATGTTTGTGCAAATAAAAGAATTACTACCAAAATAATATTTTGGCTCAATAATTTGTAGATCAAAAAAGTGTTCAGTATACTTTAAAAAAAGTTAAATATAAAACTGCTAGGTCTATGACTGATATCAACATACATTTAAAAGTGTTGATATTGTCATAGTTGGATCAAAACTAAACTACAAACAAATCAGTATATTTGGTCTGGTATTAAAGACCATTACATTAAAGACCAGAGTATTAAAGAGTTACAGGCATAACTAGTGTGCTAGTTGCTATTTACGTTTATGTTACAGTAAATGACAAAATACATAATTAATGCTATACTAATCGGGGGGAAAAGTTGTTGTAACATCAAAAATACACATATTATGTGTATGTTTTTGAGGATTTAAACTGGGAACAAGCTAAATTCAGACTTCTAAGTGACTGGACTTATATTTATACTATCTTTTTAAACTTACTCTCTCAATAATCCGTAGAATTTATGAAAACAACTATATACTATTTTTGTTGTTTCTGAACATTTAATGATTTTGTTTTTAGTTTGAAGGCTACCTTGTCATCATCCAGTCTTTCAATAGTGGATTCTGGAACGTTCCTTCCCCTCAAAAACTCAATGAATTTGTCAATCCTGAAATAATAATTTAACGATAATTAATAACATAAGAGAACTCAGCATTGCCCATCTCAAATCGGACACAATAAGCTTTGTTATTAACTAGTACTTTTGCCGATTACCTAGCGTACAAAGCAACCACATTTAAATGTTAAAATAGTTTGTATTGCACAAAACAATGAATGCGAATAGTAAACTGACCTATGTAATCCATGCAGATGATCATCCATACCTTGTCGATTGAGAAATGCATACGAAGATTTAACATTAACCACTCCCTATGATGCGACGCATTTGGTCTCCCGCCTCCCTGGTGATCGTTCTCGCCAGGGTAAAATGCGTTTAGATGGCGCAAATACGGAAGTCCGGTTTTAAAAGTGGGTCCGGAAGTCGAATCTCAGAATTCCAACTTTTTATATCAGAATTCTGACTTTATATCTCAGAATTCCGACTTTTTATCTCAGAATTCTGACTTTTTATGTCAGAATTCTGACTTTATATCTCAGAATTCTGACTTTATATCTCAGAATTCCGACTTTTTATCTCAGATTTCTGACTTTATATCTCAGAATTCTGACTTTATATCTCAGAATTCTGACTTTATATGTCGGAATTGTGAGTTTTTATCTAGGAATTCTGACTTTATATGTCGGAATTGCGAGTTTATATCTCAGAATTCTGACTTTATATGTCGGAATTCTGACTTTATATCTCAGAATTCCGACTTTATATCTCAGAATTCTGAGTTGTTATCATGAAATTCTGAAATAAAAAGTCGCAACAGTTTATTATTTTTTTTCTCTTCAGTGGCGGATACGGGCTTCCATATAATCCTGATTTTACTAAATTCAATAAAATTTTATTGTACAAGAAGGGATTAATGGTCAAATTTATTTAAATTCAGATTTTATTACTATTTATAAATTAATTTTAGAAGCAGCAAAAAATAGTTTAATTTAAATTCTGACTCTACAAAGTTAACCTGTTGCATCATGTTTATCGCAATATGTTGAGTACTGCTAAAGGTATCGTTAGTCTTCAACGAGAATTTATCTCACAACCCCTTGTTTACAAGACCAATGCTCTAACCACTGAGCTATGTAGCCAACTACTGTATTATCCAGCAGATTCTCTGAATTTAAAAAAAAATCTCAAACTATAGTTGTCATTTTATCAGTAAGCTTCCTGTTAAACTTTAGCATTTTAATGCCAAGTAGCCATTTTTATCACAGGCAACAAGAGTGATGCAACATATTGTTGAAGCTCTTCTTCAATCTTTTAAACAGTTCTTTGTGTTTTTAAAAGACTGGTTTACAAGACAAGAGCTTTAACCACTGAGGTATGGCGCCAACAACTGTAATATCCAGTAGTTTCTCTGAATAATAAAAAAAATTCAATCCCAAACCATAGTTGTCATTTTATTAGTAGGCTTTTTGTAAACCTTTAGCAATTTATAGCCAAGTAGCCATTTTTATCACTGGAAACAAGGGTGACGCAACATATTGTTAAAGCTGTTCTCTAAGCTTTAAAACAGTTGTTTGTGTTTTTAAAAGTGGCGTAGCATTGCCTGCTTTTGAGTGAAAATTCTGTAAATGCTTGTGCTGAGTACTCCTGGGGCCTCATGTATAAAACTTTGCGTAGATGTAATCCTCAAAGTGTCCGTACGCACATAAGGCAAAATTTGCGTACGCACAAAAGTTTTCAGATTCATAAAACTGTATGTACGCCAGAACCTGCGCAAGATTCGCTTTATAAATCAAAATTATCTGAATATTGTGCGCAGGTGCACGTGCATATTCCTTACCCCAATCTCCTCCCGAAATAACCATATTTGGAGGTTAAGACCTCCCATTTTGAATATGTATGATCTCCCTGCATAATAATACCACCAATAATTCTGTTAACAAAAGCAAATTCATTCTCAGATGGGGCCTTTATTGCAACATGAGTGCAGTCAACAGCACCGATTACATTGGGAAAACCGGCGATTGCTGCAAATTGCATTTTGATGTTGGGCTGTTCAGCTTGCGTGTAAAGAAAACGGATGTATCGGGGTGCCATCCCCACTATGGCATCCCATACATATGGCATGACACGGCTCAGGGATGACTGCGACATACCTGATCGGTCTGCCAACTCTCGCTGGAAAGTACCAGTGGCCAAGTGGCCTAATGTGGTCAATACTTGCACAGGAACACACAGCGCATGGTTTCTCCGCGAGGGTCTTTCCAATACTGGCCATAATTCAGAACGCAATTCCAAGAGGGTGGCTCTTGGAAATGGGCTCATGAGCCAATCATCATCATGAGCAAGGAAATCTTCACGGTCTCTGAAAACACACTCCCTCCGTAGAGCGTCATTAGCAAGGTCTTCTAACTGCGCTAGAGCAACCATTATGATGATAAGTTTTATACCCACATACCTTTTAATAGCCCATTCATTAAAACAAATGAGTAAATTCGAAGTATTTGCACCTGGTTAAGAATGCTAATAATAATAATTCAGGTTGATATAATTTGATTTATTGGGTGATGTAATAGGATAATTTAGAAGTTTTTCATTTTAAATAGCTATTGCTATTTAGGACAGTTGGTGTCGCCAAAACACATACTCTTCTAAAAGAGTGCGTACGCACAGTCAAGAGCATCCGTACGGTGCACACTTATTTACGCCAAGTTTATTTTTTATAAAGCCCGATATGTGCGTGGAAAAATGCGTACACATATTTCTATGCCCATTTTGTGCGTACGCAACGTTTATACATCAGGCCCCTGGTCACTCTTTCAGTTAGTACTATCCTAAGAATAGATCCTAAGAATTGAACTCACAACCCCTGGTTTACTATACCAGTGCTCTAACCACTGAGTTATGGAGCAAACAAGTATGTTAACCAGTAGTTTCTCTAAATAAAAAAAATAATTTTTTATCAGGAGGCTTTTGTCAACCTTTAGCAATTTATAGCCAAGTAACCATTTTATCACTGGCACACCGGCAACTAGAGTGACGTAACATATTATTGAAGCTGTTCTCTAAGCTTTAAAACAGTTGTTTGTGTTTTAAAAGTGGCGTAGAATTAACTGCATTTGAGTAAAACTTCTATAATTGGTTGCCTTGAGTACACATATTTACACTTTCAGTTAAAAGTATCTAAAGGGTCCAGCCAGAATTGAACTTTTGACAACTTGTTTACTAAACCCCTGGTTTACGTAGACCCCTGGTTCACTAGACCAATGCTTTAACCACTGAGCTATGGAGCCAACATCCGATATGATCATCAGTTTCTCTGAATAAAAAAATGTAATCTCAAACTGTAGTTGTCATTTTATCAGTAGGCTTCCTAATCACCTTTAGCATTCTTTTGCCAAGTAGCCATTTTATCACTGGCTTCAAGAGTGACGCAACCTATTGTTTACACGGTTCTCTAAGCTTTCAAACCATTCAAAGTGTTTTTTTAAAAGTAGCGTGGAATTGCGTGCTTTGGAGTGAAACTTCCATATATGCTCTTCTTGATTACTCATGGTGACCTTTTCAATTAAAAGTTTCTTGAGGCTCCAGTGAGAATTGAACTCACGACCTCTGGTTTACTAGACCAGTGCTCTAACCACTGAGCTATGGAGCCAAGATCTGATATGATCATCAGTTTCTCTGAATAAAAAAAATGTAATCTCAAACTATAGTTGTCATTTTATCAGTAGGCTTCCTAACTACCTTTAGCATTCTTTTACCAAGTAGCCTATTTATCAATTGCAACAACAGTGATGCAACCTATTGTTGAAGCTGTTCTCTAAGCTTTAAAACCATTCAAAGTGTTTTAAAAGTAGCGTACAATTGCGTGCTTTGGAGTGAAACTTCTATAAATGCTCAACTTGAGTACTCATAGTGACAGTTTAAATCAAAAGTATCTTAAGGCTCCAGTGGGAATTAAACTCACGACTCCTGGTTTACAAGACCAATGCTCTAACCACTGAGCTATGGAGCCAACAACTGTAACATCCAATTGTTTCTCTGAATAAAAAAATTCAATCTCAAACTATAGTTTTCATTTTATCAGTAGTCTTTTTGTCAACTTTTAGTGTTTTATTGCCAAGTAGCCATTTTTTTCACTGGCAACAAGAGTGACGCAACATAATGTTGAAACTGTTCTCTAAGCTTTAAAAGATTTCTATGTGTTTTAAAAGTGGCGCGGAATTGCCTGCTTTGAAGTGAAACTGCTACAAATACTCATATTGAATACTCGTGGTGACACTTTTAGTTAAAAGTGTCTTAAGGCTCCAGTGAGAATTGAACTCACGACCCCTGGTTTACTAGACCAGTGCTCTAACCACTGAGCTATGGAGCCAAGATCTGATATGATCATCAGTTTCTCTGAATAAAAAAATGTAATCTCAAACTATAGTTGTCATTTTATCAGTAGGCTTCCTAACTACCTTTAGCATTCTTTTACCAAATAGCCTATTTATCACTGGCTACAACAGTGATGCAACCTATTGTTGAAGCTGTTCTCTAAGCTTTAAAACCATTCAAAGTGTTTTAAAAGTAGTGTACAATTGCGTGCTTTGGAGTGAAACTTCTATAAATGCTCAACTTGAGTCCTCATAGTGACAGTTTAAATCAAAAGTATCTTAAGGCTACTGTGAGAATTGAACTCACGACCCCTGGTATACGAGACCAGTGCTCTAACCACTGAGCATTGGAGCCAACAACTGTAATATCTAATTGTTACTCTGAATAAAAAATATAATCTCAAACTATAGTTTTCATTTTATCAGTAGTCTTTTTGTCAACCATTTAGTGTTTTATTGCCAAGTAGCCATTTTTTTCACTGGCAACAAGAGTGACGCAACATAATGTTGAAGCTGTTCTCTAAGCTTTACAAGATTTCTATGTGTTTTAAAAGTGGCGAGGAATTGCCTGCTTTGGAGTGAAACTTCTACAATTGCTCATCTTGATTACTCATGGTCCCACTTTTAGTTAAAAGTTTCTTAAGGCTCCAGTGAGAATTGAACTCACGACCCCTGGTTTACTAGAACAGTGCTTTAACCACTGAGCTATAGAGCCAACATCTAATTTATTCATCAGTTTCTCTGAATAAAAAAATTTAATCTCAAACTATAGTTGTCGTTTTTACAGTAGGCTTCCTAACTACCTTTAGCATTCTTTTGCCAAGTAGCCATTTTATCACTGGCTACAAGAGTGCCGCAACCTATTGTTGAAGCTGTTCTCTAAGCTTTAAAACCAGTTAAAGTGTTTTTTTAAAAGTAGCGTACAATTGCGTGCTTTGGATTGAAACTTCTATAAATGCTCATCTTGAGTAGTGACAGTTTAAATCAAAAGTATCTTAAGGCTCCAGTGAGAATTGAACTCACGACCCCTGGTTTACTAGACCAATGCTCTAACCACTGAGCTATGGAGCCGACAACTGTAACATCCAATTGTTTCTCTGAATAAAAAAATTCAATCTCAAACTATAGTTTTCATTTTATCAGTAGTCTTTTTGTCAACTTTTAGTGTTTTATTGCCAAGTAGCCATTTTTTTCACTGGCAACAAGAGTGACGCAACATAATGTTGAAGCTGTTCTCTAAGCTTTACAAGATTTCTATGTGTTTTAAAAGTGGCGAGGAATTGCCTGCTTTGGAGTGAAACTTCTACAATTGCTCATCTTGATTACTCATGGTCCCACTTTTAGTTAAAAGTTTCTTAAGGCTCCAGCGAGAATTGAACTCACGACCCCTGGTTCACTAGACCAATGCTTTAACCACTGAGCTATGGAGCAAACATCCGATATGATCATCAGTTTCTCTGAATAAAAAAATGTAATCTCAAACTATAGTTGTCATTTTAACAGTAGGCTTCCTAACTACCTTTAGCATTCTTTTGCCAAGTAGCCATTTTATCACTGGCTACAAGAGTGCCGCAACCTATTGTTGAAGCTGTTCTCTAAGCTTTAAAACCATTTTTTTTAAAGTAGCGTAGAGTTGCATGCTTGAAACTTCTATAAATGATCATCTTGAGTAGTGACAGTTTAAATCAAAAGTATCTTAAGGCTCCAGTGAGAATTGAACTCACGACTCCCGGTTTACGTGACCAATGATCTAACCACTGAGCTATGGAGCCAACAACTGTAATATCCAAATGTTTCTCTGAATAAAAAAATGTAATCTCAAACGATAGTTGTCATTTTATCAGTAGGCTTCCTAACTACCTTTAGCATTCTTTTGCCAAGTAGCCATTTTATCACTGGCTACAAGAGTGACGCAACCTATTGTTTACACTGAACTCTAAGCTTTAAAACCATTCAAGGTGTTTTTTTAAAAGTGGCGTAAAATTGCCTACTTTTAAGTCAATCAATCAATCAATCAATCAGTTTTTAAATAGCGCTTCTTTAGATATTGCTTTCAAAGCAGCTTCACAAAGTCCCCATGCGGATCAGGCAGAGCAGACAGGAGTTCCCTCTGAGAGGGGACTCCCGCTGACTGAGGCAGGCGCTAATCACCTCCCCAGCATAAAGAACATACAAACTAAAAATCCATCGATGAACGGTTTGCTGGACAGGACCTGAAAAACAAAAAACAAACAAAGACAAAACAGGAACTAAGAAAACAGGAACTGGAGAAAACGGTTAGTAAACTGTAACATAGACAACAAACAAGTGATCAGCATCAGCTGCAGGAGGTGAGATAAATAATGAGGATAGGTTAGAGAGGAACATTGAATCACATTGTTTTTTCAAACAGTTTGTATGTATATGGTGCTCAGGCACCATATCTGTTTAGACAAATACCAAGACATAATTATTGGAATGCCAGCTTAAACAGATATGTTTTTAATTTAGTTTTGAAATCTGTGAGCGTAGTTGAGCTGCGGACAACATCCGGTAGTTTATTCCAGAGCTTCGGGGCTCTATATGAGAACGCTCTTCCACCTGTTGTGGATTTACTAACCTTCGGTACAATCAATAGTCCTGCTCCTTGTGATCGGAGAGAGCGAGCTGGAATATATCGTGATAGGAGACTGCTCAGGTAGGCCGGAGCCAAGCCATTCAGTGCCTTAAAGGCAAGGAGCAGAATCTTGTAGTCAATGCGATATTGTACAGGAAGCCAATGAAGAGAGCACAAAACCGGTGTAATGTGATCATATTTCTTTGTTCTTGTGAGAACTCTAGCTGCTGCGTTCTGGACTAACTGTAATTTTTGTAGCGTGGTGGCTGGACAGCCGGCTAACAGAGCATTACAATAATCCATTCTGGAGGTCATGAAAGCATGCACTAATTTTTCTGCATCTACGATAGACAGCATGTTCCGCACTTTAGCAATATTCCTGAGGTGAAAGAAAGCAGTCTTAGTAACATAAGAGATATGATTCTTAAACGTCAGTTCACTATCTATAATAACGCCAAGATTTTTAACTGTAGTGGAAAAATTAACAGTGTGTCCCCCCAGTTCCATATGTAAAGCAGAGAGATTCTGTAATTGCTTTTTAGAGCCAATAAGTAATATTTCTGTTTTATCTGGATTTAGCATAAGAAAATTTTCATTCATCCAATCATTGATATCAGCGACACATTCTGAGATCTTATTTAGCTTTAAAGGGTCGTTAGGTTTTGCTGATATATAGAGCTGGGTGTCGTCTGCATAGCAATGGAAACTAACACCATGTCTTCTAATAATTTTGCCAAGGGGCAGCATGTAGATTGAGAATAGGATGGGTCCCAAAACGGATCCTTGAGGAACTCCATACTCTACTGCTATTGTGTCCGATGAGTCTCCATTTACATGAACAAACTGACTCCGGTCAGAGAGGTAAGAGTTAAACCATCTTAGAACCTGGCCCTGGATGCCTGCATTGTTCTCTAGTCTCTCGAGGAGAATCCTGTGATCTATCGTATCGAAGGCTGCACTGAGATCTAGCAGAACTAGAAGAGAGGTATTTCCTTGATCCCAATCAAGTAATAGATCATTTGAAATTTTAACCAGCGCAGTCTCTGTGCTGTGATGCGCTCTGAATCCAGATTGAAGTTCTTCATAACAGTTGCTCTTTTGTAAGAAGTAGCTGAGCTGTGCTATAACAACTTTCTCTAATATTTTTGACAAGAACGGAAGGTTAGAGATTGGCCTATAGTTGGATAACTCAGTAGGATCTAGGTGCGTTTTCTTGATTAGTGGTTTAATTACTGCATGTTTTAGCTGTTTGGGAACGTAACCTAGCGTTAGAGATGAGTTTATAATATTTAGAAATGGTTCTTGAGCTATTTGTAGCAATTCTTTCAGTAATTTTGTTGGTACAGGATCTAGAGAGCATGTTGATGATTTACATGCTGTGATTATTTTTAGCAGTTCTTTCAGGTCAATATTTGAAAAATTCTGCAGTGAGTGAGTCAAAGGTATAGGGTTTGAGTTAAACTGCTTTGATTGAATATGAGTTTTAGTAATTTTGCATCTGATAGAGGTAATTTTATTTGAGAAATAATTCATAAAATCATTGCAGCTAAATTTTATAGCTGCATTTGAATCTGTCGATGTTTGACTGTTTAGTAAATTAGCCATTGTTTCAAATAAGAGGCGTGGGTTATTTTGATTTGTTTCTATTAACTTGTGATAGTAATTAGTTCTTGCAGTTTTTAGTGCTATTCTATATTTAGACATGCTCTCTTTCCAGGCAATTTTGAATACTTCCAATCTAGTTTTTTTCCATTTACGCTCATAGTTTCTGGTTTGTCTTTTTAGCACCTTTGTATTATCATCAGACCACAGAGTGGCTTGTCTATCTCTGACTTGTTTTAATTTAAGCGGGGCTACAGTGTCTAGGGTGTTAGCGAGAATATTATTCAAACTGTAGGTGATCGTTTCAAGTTCATTTTCATCTGCAGGTACTGTTGGACTTTAGAGCGTCCAATGCGTATTCAAAATGACCAAGAGACATATTGCCAACTGAACGAGTTTTAATGACGATCTCAGCAGGGAGAAATCAACAGCAGTTTACAGCGCGCTGGAGAAGCTCTAAACAGCTTCTGAGTCCGTTTTCCAAAACCCTAGCTCTTTATCTCCTCTCAAGCCGTTTCTGGGGAAACGAAACCAGGTGTTATTTTTTCGTCTCCGCGACTGGTACAGGCGGCTCCTCTGACGTAGGATAGTCAGCTCCCTGCCTGGTACAGGATGCCTCCTGTGCTCCTCTTTCCTCTTCTTATCTGCTCAAAAACAGGATGTGCCATGGCCTTCAGACACACAAAAAGGCTCACAAACCTTCATGAATCTCTTCTTATTTAACTCTTCAGTTTTTCTTGATCAGAATTTAGAAGGTAAAAAGTTGGTTAACAAAATAAGTACTTTTAAATATATAAAAGGTAAAATATAAATCCCACAAATCCCTCTCTTGGCCTCTGAAAGAGGCCACAATTCAAAACATAGACAGAGTAAAATGCATCCTAAACTATCTTCATACTATCTTAAGCCTGACACATTTGCTGGTGCGTCCGAGAGTGCTCGGGCCGAAAAACCTCTGTGAGGAAAAAAGACACCCGAGCGATCCCCAAGTTGGCTTGTGGGCGATCACTCTTAGGCTCTCTCGTCCACACCAGATCTATACACAAAAATAGAAACAAAAGACTGCACTAAAACCTATCTCCTAAAACATCCTTACTACCAGAGTGCCCAGAAAGGGTTGGAAAACCCTTGTGTGCCCAACTGACCCCCAAGTTCAGCTAATCTAAACATCACACATGATTTCACCTTAGATTTTAACATTACTATCAAATTAATAACACAATTGTTTTGATCCAGGATCTGAAATAAAGCAGAATTAATGGAAAGCATAGCAGAAAGAAACAAACAAACAAACACAAAATACAGTTTTTTCTTGTCTTGAGAAAATAAATGACATTTACTCATACAGCAACCAAAGTAATAAGTAAAAGTATTCTAAACACCATAAAAATTAATAAATGAGTCATAAGAAAATTAAATGAATCATAAGAAAATGAATCAAAAAGAATTAATAAATGAATCATAAGAAAATGAATCGTAAGAAAATTTTATCAACTTAATAAAAAATAAGAAAATTAATCATAACATTAGTCAAAATTTTAAGAGAAAAACTTAAATCAACAAAAAATTTAAGAAGGGGAAAAAAACAAAATCAAAATTTGATATTACTCCAAAGCATAAATTGAGATGTTTTCTTTTTACATCTCCTCCTCCCCCATTTGCTCAATCCTTTAGTCACATTTGGTTTCTTCACTTCTCGTTTGGGTCTGGTTAGATCTGTTCATCACAACTGTGATGTTTCTGTTGGTTTCTAGATCATGACTTTTTCCTACAGTGTTATACCCCCTACTATTAGCACTGCAATTATTCCAATGAGAATCATTCATTTCCAATTTTCCCACAATTTTCTCCTCTCGACCCGCATCTTTGCTGTTGTTCTTCTACTACTGCTATTATTACTTCTTTTTTAAGTTGGTCAAATTCTTTTGAAGCTTCTTCAGTCCCTTTTAAAGGTGCATTAAGTTGTTTGATTCCTGCATCTCTCATTAGTTGTCTCATTAGTTAACATTTTTCAGCATATTCTGTGATTATATTCACTGCAGCAGCCTGTTGTTCCTAAAAACCCTAACATTTTCCATTTAATTTTATCATTTAGAAATGTGTTAATTATTTTACAGTCCACATTTATTTTATCTATAATTAATCTTGTTATTTTTTATCAGTTCTGAACATTTTTACTTTATGTTTACCATCTGTTGATTTAACAAATTTAAAGAATTCTACCAATTTAACAAAACTCATTCTAGAGTTTCCAAAACCACACACTACAATTGTTTATTCAGTTACAATTTGGATTGTAATTTCAGGTTTAACTTTTAAGTAATATAACTTAAATTATCATCATTAAAATTTATTTTTCAGATTCTACATTTAGAAATATTATCTCAATAATCAATTTTCACTTCTACATTTAGAAAATATCTCAATAATCAATTTCACTTTGAAGTGCTTAATTTTTCATCTACGTTCTATAGTCTATCTGTGCATTTCTTTGTGTGTTTGAGTTTCTCTTCCAAGAGAGCGTATAAAGGCAAGGTGAATTTATCAGTCTTTGCGTTATTTTGTCTAGGCTTTCTCACACATTCAAACATTTTAGTTACTCATCTTCATCATTAATTTTTTTTATTCACAAACATGTTCTATCAATTCAGCCTCTGTTTCTTCTATCTGCACAAACACAGCACACATGTCCAACACAACAACTTTCTCCTGCTTTCTGTCTTTGGCTTTTTTCAGCATGCAGTTTAGACTGCTTTCAAAATCTTGGTATGTTAGGAGATCTCGTCCAGATGTTTTAGTTACTAGGTGAAGGACAAGCCTGTCTACTTCATGTGTTACAGCACATTCACCTTTTCTTTTCTTTTGGACCTCTACTTTCTCAACTTCGTATTTTTCTCTAAATCTTTTTGCAATTCCTGCTCCGAAGGCACAGTCTGCGCTTACACAGTGTGCTACTGGTTCTCCACTAGGAGCAGTAAAGAGATCTCCCACTCTGTGAACAATCTGTAAAGCCTGTTGAGGGAAATTTTTAGTCAAAATTTTCTTCACTCACGTGTCCTGTTGTTTCCTGGTCCTCTTCGGGTATTTTCTTCTTCTTGTGTATGTGTATGTGTTTGTGTATTACCTGTTGAATTCTAAGATGATCCTCTATTCTCCCTCCCTTGGACCTTAGAAGTAAGGTCCACACTTGTGTCTTCCAATGATCATGATGGCTTAGGTGATACCAGGTATCACCCTTTCCTTCAATCCTACTTCCCATAGCCTCCTCAAAATGCTTTCTGTCGCTTCCATACCGGTTTCTGGGGTCGGTGCTGCTAGAAGTAGATCATCTACATACATAATATCATAATAGTGATTTAAACTCAATACGATCTCACTCCTGGATCTTCGTTTTCTCCTCCAATCTGAAAAATCCTCATCACAATCACAACACAAATTAGGCAACGATTCAACACACACTGCTCCCGCCATCTGCAACAAAAACAAAACTTCATTGTCAGTGAAATGTTTATCAGTATCATTTTGCCAGCAAAACACCACCTTTTCCCATGTCTCCAGCATCTGTAACAAAGTTATCACAGATTTCAGTCCTTGAAACATTTCCTTCTTCTCACTCCATAATCTTTGTTTATTATGGAATCTAATAGTTGATTGATAAGTTACCATTTTAGTTAAGTTACCAGCTCATCCAAGAACTTCATAAGACATCATAGACCCATGTTTTCTCTTCTCAAAGTGAACCTGAATTTTTTCATCTTGTCAAGATTCATGACACCTAATTTACATTTTTCCTTCTTCAATTATCAGGTTTGTTCTGCAACAAAACACAACCAACTTCTAACTAAACTATTCTAAACTATCGCTAACCTCATCAGTCCTAAAAGAAAATTCACAACAACCTCGACACCTGATGTGTAAAAGCATAGGATTCATCTCCGAGTAACAAAGAATAAAAAATAATAATAAAACACACAGTATGCCCCGTCGACACACTTTCAAAAAAAAAAAATTGGGGGAAAAAATGAAAAAGTCAATGGCCAGATTTTCCACAAAAATGCTAAAAAATATATATTTTAAAAATTCCCTGCAGAAGCAATGTACATTGGTTAGTTTAGACACACTTCATTCAATCTCATTCATCACAATCAATCATCTCCCCAGATTTGGCTAAATGTTACACTTTCTTTCTATTAATTGTTTGAAAGCCTCTACTTTTAGATATTGCCATTGTTTACCCTTTTATTCTCTCATAATTATCAATTTGTCACTGCAAGTTGAATAATAATTTCTCTATATTGTTTTAGGAAATGTCTTCACTGTATAGTCATTTTTCAAGTCCACATTAATTTCTATTCTCAATTAGCATCTTCACAAAACTGTCCAGTTTCAGTCCGTCCACAAGCAACACTTGTTGTTCATTGTTTATTATTCAGTCTTAAGTCAGGTATCCATTCAAGATCTCTCATTGAATAAACATTCACATAAAATGACACACTACGTGCTCCTCTGTTACCGTTAACACTGTGACCAATCAGAAATACCAGTAAATATCATGAATGTTTTAATGTTTAGTCAATGAAAATCACAAAATAGATTCCTCTAACATGAAAGGTTGGAGTTGGATTTCAAAATTCTAATAATTTCCCCTTTTCATTATATATATATAAAAAAAAACTCATAGTTGATCATTCTCATTCATAAAAACCCCAAGTCACTTCAATTATTTGTCTCTGAATGAGTTGTATTCGTTTAAAACCTGTTTTCATTTCCCCCCAAAAAATCATCACCATTAATATAGGGATGTCATAAGCAACAGAAGTCTTCGGACTTCACATTAGTCATTTTAGTTTATTAGTATTTCAATTCTTCATAAACAAGAGTGGTTTGGTTACTGTCGCCCATCTTAATATCAATTTGTCACACATAGACGCATTATAATGAGTCAGAGTATTCTAAAAAACTCTGCAATTCTGGTAGAACTCATTACATTAGTCTAGATGACATCAATCTACACCCAATATAATTAGATTGCAACTCTTTTTAGTTAGGAATTAAAAATTTCAACACGTTTATGTTATATTCTCTTCCAAAATCAATATCAGTTGATTTAATTCTCCTTTCAATGGGTCAGATTATTTTCAGTCTAAAAGTTATTTGTTTTAAAGTCAATACAATTTAGAATTTATTTCTTTTAAATTCCCACAATCCCTCTGGACGTCAGAAACCAGTCACTCAACTTCTCACTGACGTTCATAAAATAAATCCTATTCTATCTGTTTGCACCCCAATCAGCCTAAATTTTACCTTTAACTTCACTCATGGTTTAAGTTTAATAAATACGTATGCTCAGCAGAGTTTTACAGGTTTCAGTAATCCTAATGATTACAAACCCATTTCAACTATGTTAGTTTGTTAGTATAAAAGTACCTAATGTTGTAGCCATTTTCCGCTTCCCAGCTCCAAAGCCTTCATGACTCTGAACCATTCTGAGAGAGATCAGGAGATGATTGATGAAGGTCTTTGATGATGTCTTTGTCAGACGAGTGATTTGCACAGTTCGATTGTCTCTTCCTCAGACCCCTCTCCTCTCCGTTTCCCCCTTCTCTCTTCCACACCTCCTCGTGAGATGCATCCTTCCTCCTTTTCCCTCAAGCTGCTCACTCCAGGCCATAAACTCCTAATGGACTTACAGGATAGTGCGTGAAAAACAGTCTCTGTAACAAGAACAAGCTACGCCATCCCAATGTCACAGTCTGCTCCACCCCTCCTTGGGTGCACCGCCATGTTTGTGTGGGTGGGGGGAAAAATAGAATGGTACTTGTATCAGATGATCCGTTCGCATGCAGATGATGTTTGCATACGCAGATAAGGCCAGAAGCCTGTGCAGTCCATGGGGCAGATCTGAACACGGCCATGATGATTCCAGGTGCTTGAAGAACTCCATCATCTCCACTCTCAGAATGCCATCCGCATGCTTCGAACTCAGAATTGATCAAGATCTCATTCAAAATAAACAAAACAAACAAGTTAGTTCTTATTCAGATTTTATCTTGGGTTGGAACATCAAACTCTGCTTTGATTAAGTTGCACACAAAATAATTCCCCAATCAACTTAATGTTTCAATTTCCTTTCAATTAGGGTGCAATTATTTATTTATATATATATTAGTATTATTTATTTTATTTATTTATTATTATTATTATTATTTATTTATTTATTTTTTTTTTAAAACAAAAGTCCCTCTATCTAAAATAATTCTCTTAGGGAAGAACCACAACCTTTCAATTAAACACACTAAGTCAATTGAATTTATGCAAAAAGGAAAAGTCACCTCAAAGAGTCTTTTACATGTCTTTAACATAACTATTATGAATTTTCATGTCTACATTCGCAAGATTTTGTCTTCTATAGCATGTTTGATTTGTCTTTTGCTAAATTTAATTCAGCACCAAAGCAGTTAGTTTAATTTCTTTTACTTTTTCCCTTTTACTTTTTAAGTCTCAACCTTTTACTTGTTTATTCTCCCCAATTTGTAGATGTATAATTAATTAATTAATTATGTAGCAATAATTTACTTCCACAAATTTAATCAAAGTTGTTTGATAGATTTATTTTATGCTTGTTCTAATGTATACTTTTTATAATTTAGTAACTAAATATTAATGTTTAAGCTTAATGCTTCTGAAATGTAATAATTTTCCCCAGTGTTATTAGGAAAGTACATCCCACTGCATTCAACCACTAGATGTCACTCTCACACATTCACAGATTTCATCACACATTTGTGTCATATGCAATGAAAATCTGGGCTTTTAGCTTATTCGCTATAACACATAAAAATATGTGTAGTTGCAACCAAGCTTCTCTTTCTTATTGGCCCAAAATGTTCTGTTATCTCTTTTTTGGCAAGTCTCTAATTCTTGCTGGCGCGCTTAGATTTCCCTGGGTTCAACTTGGGTTGTTATGATTTCACTCATATTTTCCCATTGGTTCCCCAGACTCAACTCGAAATCTTTTTCCTTCTCAAAATAAGCTTTTTCCTTCTCAAAATTCATGGTTGTTTTTATACAGTAGGTTTTATAATTTTAGAAACCCTATCTTTCCCTATTTAATGATTTTAATCCTTTCCCTATTCTTACCTACTGCTTGATTTAGCGTTCTAAAATTTTTTTTATAGTGGGCACTCCCACTACCCCGCAGACCAGAGGATTTACACAATATTCACCTTCCACCAGCCTCGTCAGAACTGGGGCTTTTGAAAACGGGTTCTGCTGAATTTCTCTTAATTGTCAAACACAGTTTACTACTCTTGAGATGTCCTCATACAACCATTTAAATCCTACTCATATTTTACTTCTCAAAATTTTCCTCCTCAAAATATTTCCTTCTCAAAATGTTTCCTTCTCAAAATCTCTTTGCATGCATTTCACTAAATATTAAAAATCTCTTACCTCCACTGTTGATTTCTCTCCGCAGTCAAAAACTTGGAAACATGGAAAATATCGCTTTTTCTCTTTAAACTTCACAATACGTATAAAATAATCGACGGTTCTATAGAGAAACCCCAATTCAACACTTTATTTAATGTAACCAATAGCAGAATTTAATTAAAAGGTTTCTGCTCACCTTTTGAAAGGGCGGCGCCGCCTCTCGGGTGTTGAATTTGGGAATCTCCTCACATCCAGGAGTCTCTTAGAGTCATCACGTCGAAGGTCACCAATTTGTTGGACTTTAGAGCGTCCAATGCGTATTCAAAATGACCAAGAGACATATTGCCAACTGAACGAGTTTTAATGACGATCTCAGCAGGGAGAAATCAACAGCAGTTTACAGCGCGCTGGAGAAGCTCTAAACAGCTTCTGAGTCCGTTTTCCAAAACCCTAGCTCTTTATCTCCTCTCAAGCCGTTTCTGGGGAAACGAAACCAGGTGTTATTTTTTCGTCTCCGCGACTGGTACAGGCGGCTCCTCTGACGTAGGATAGTCAGCTCCCTGCCTGGTACAGGATGCCTCCTGTGCTCCTCTTTCCTCTTCTTATCTGCTCAAAAACAGGATGTGCCATGGCCTTCAGACACACAAAAAGGCTCACAAACCTTCATGAATCTCTTCTTATTTAACTCTTCAGTTTTTCTTGATCAGAATTTAGAAGGTAAAAAGTTGGTTAACAAAATAAGTACTTTTAAATATATAAAAGGTAAAATATAAATCCCACAGTACACTAGAAAGTTGAGTAATATCTGGTAGGTTTCTTATAAATGCTTCTTTAGTATTTTGGTTTATATTTCTCCCTAGTTGGTAGCGTTGAATGCTACTGCTAATGTTTATAGTCTGCATAGCACAAGATACAAGATAGTGGTCTGAGATGTCCTCACTTTGAGGCGATATAACAATGTCACTTAGGTCAATGCCATGAGATAGAACCAAATCTAGAGTGTGGTTTAGACGGTGAGTTGCGCCGACCACATTTTGCTTAAACCCACATGAATTTAGGAGGTCTGTAAAGGCAATACCCAACGAGTCTTTTTTGTCATCGATATGGATGTTAAAGTCTCCAAAAATAAGTATTTTATCTGCTTCGACCAAAAGATGTGCGACAAAATCAGCAAATTCTTGAAGAAAGCTAGAATTGTGTTTTGGTGGCCTGTAGACAACAGCTAATGTTACAGAGAATGCACATCTTTGTTTTGATTCTGCCGGTGTAATATGGAGCACAAGTACTTCGAAGGATTTAAATTTATGTTCTGTCTTTTTGGTTGTGTTTAGGGTATTTCTATATATTGTGGCAACACCTCCACCACGACCAGTTGAGCGCGGTTCATGATTGTAACGGTAATTTTTGGGTGTCGCTTCATTCAATCCAAAATAATCGTTTGGAGTGAGCCATGTTTCAGTTAGGCACAGTATGTCAAGGTTCAGTTCTGAGATTAATTCATTTATGATTACAGCTTTTGGTGTAAGAGATCTAATGTTTAGGAGACCAAATTTTAGAGAGTACGTTTGCGAGTTGTATAATTTGTAGTCTAATTTTATATTGATCAGATTATTGGTGTTAAGTAATTTGTTGTTTATAGTTATTTTCTGTTTTCGTGGTATGGACACTGTTTCGATAGCAAATGTTAGGTTTTGACAGGTTTTAAGTCGGTTTCTGGGGCAGTGTTCAAAGGTGTTATATTTGGCATTATTTAGTCAGATGCTAATAAGGGCCCTAGTGATGTTATCTGACAGAAGTTTAGAGCCTAGCTTGCTTGGATGGAGGCCGTCAGGACGGAAGAGATTAGGGCGCTCCCAGGAGAGATTCCAGTTGTCAACAAACAATAACTGTTCTTCTCGACAGAAGGTGGTGAGCCACTCTCTGAGCGCAAAAAGTCTGCTGAATTTATCGGTTCCCCTTCGATACGTTGGCAGAGGGCCAGAGACGATAATTTGGGTCGCGGGTGACAGGCGGCGAGCAGTGCGGATCAGTTTACTGTAATCCGCTTTTAGCACCTCTGACTGACGACGAGATGTATCATTAGAGCCGACGTGCAGGACCACAGCCTTGATGTTGCCATCAGGCTTCAGGATTGCAGGTAAACGTGCGGCTAAATCAAGAACCCTAGCACCGGGGAAGCAGTGCGTACGTGCTTTGTTCGTACCGACAGTCACTTGGACGTGTCGGACGATGGAACTGCCAATCACCAGAGTGTTCATCTCAGGTTCGCTGAGAACTGTGAACCGGTTCTGGGTGCGGATCTGAAAACTTGGTTGCGCGGGAGGAGTGAAGGCCCCCCGGGGACGGGTTCGCCTTCTCCTCTTCTGATCACAAAACAAGAAAGCGGGGCTGTGATGGTCCAGTGCTGGCGTGCAGTTTACTGCAGCAGCATCTGTCCTTCTGTGCACAGACGCTGAATTAATATTAGAATTTTTATGAGCGGAGATTGCCACACATTGTTCCTTGAGCTTGGATCTTTTGGCCTGTAAGAGGCTGATCTGAAGCTCAATATCTGCTAATTCGGATTTGATGACTCTGAGATCGAATGACTCCTGATCTTTGCAATTTGGTGAGGAATAGTGTGGTGAGGCCATATTATGTAGAGTAATATCTATCTGCTTTATCAATATTGTTTAGGTTATTATTTATTTAATTAGACTGTAGTTAAAAAGTTTTTAGCTGCACTAAACTATAAACTATACTAACACTGTTGTTTAATGGGGCACGGTAAAAATAAATAAAAGCGAGCTTCGCAGCCAAATTTGCTTGGTGTTTAACTAGGTTATAGGTTTAAGGAATCAATTTATTTGTTTATTTCTTTATATAAATCTTAATATTGATTATTTTATTTATAGAGTTTCAAGATAACTAACAAATAATACTTTTTTTTTTCCTCTAGAGTTTGTTATAACTTATTGTTGAGCTTATTTTTCAGTTTAGCCTACTATGGATTGAACAGCCTTGTGCAGGTCAGTCATTCACCAAGACAGCTGAAACCGTAGCTAAAACTATTTTTTCAGTTTAGCCTTCTATGGATAGATCGGCCTTTAACAGAACCGTGAAGGGAAGCTGAACCGAAAGAGCCAAATTTGTGTACTAGTTGTATTAATGAGTATTTCGTCTAATTAATTATTTGAGAACGATGGGTTGCACTCCTCCAAGCAGAACTAGGTTGTTATTAATTATATTACTAATTGATTTTTTTTTATTTTATAAATTGAATATTTTTGTATTATTTTTTTTATTTAATTTTATGTCTAACTGTTAGACAAGACTAATCAATGAGTTGTTTTGGTTAGACTAGTTGTGCGATTGCAATCTTAAAAGAGCTAAGTCCGAGGAATTAGTTTTATGTGATTTAAAGTAGGTTTAGCAAAAGTTAAAGTGGCCAAAAAAAGCTAGGAGCAACAGAGATCCAACTGAATTATCCAACGGCTAGTGTGTTAGTTTTTAACGTAGTCGATTTGTTTAAAAACCTGTATAAAGAATAGAGTGCGCAAAAAAGCTCAAGAGCTGCGTGTGTTTTAGCTTTTCGCCTGTCAAGGAAAGAACCGTTTGGGTTGAGGTGTTCTTTCAGTTGTTTATATAATTTTACGTTAACTTTCTATTGTTATATAATGGTTTACGGTACGTTAGCGGAGCAAAGACGTCGACTGACTTTCGTTTTCGGGGTTTAAAGTTGGCCGCGAGCGGGTGCTGCTACCGCGGAAGTTAGCTTTAGCCCCGCGGGCTAAGCGCGTTTCAGCGGCGCCTAGAGTGGTGGAAATCGGTAGTGACTGTGCAGAAAAAACAAGTGGTTCAATGTATTATGAATATTAAAGAAATGTGAGCCTGTTTTAGCTGAATAGTCGTAGGTGATGCTTGAAGTAGGCGCTTGCTTCCACTTTAGAGAGCGCAGGGAGGCTTGCATACAGCAGAGAACAGGATGTGACGACAGCGGATGTGACGACAGCAACCAATGCTTACTGAGTCTAAACATAAAACTTCTATTGAGTGAAACTTCTACAAATGCTCCTCTTGAATACTCGTGGTGACACTTTTAGTTGAGAGTGTTTTGAGGCTTCAGTGAGAATTGAACTCACGACCCCTGGTTTACAAGACCAGTGCTCTGACCACTGAGCTATGCAGCCAGCAACTGAAATTTAAAGTAGTTTCTCTGAATACATTTTTTTTATCTCAAACTATAGTTGTCATTTTATCAGTAGGCTTCCTGTCAACCTTCAGTATTTTATTGTCAAGTAGCCATTTTTTTCACTGGCAACAAGAGTGACGCAACAAAATGTTGAAGCTGTTCTCTAAGCTTTAAAAGCATTCTTTGTGTTTTAAAAGTGGCGTAGAATTGCCTGCTTTGGAGTGAAACTTCTACAAATACTCATATTAAATACATGTGATGACACATTTAGTTAAAGTACCTTAAGGCTCCAGTAAGAATTGAACTCACGAACCCTGGTTTACTAGACCATTGCTCTAACAACTGAGCTATGGAGCCAACATCTGATATGACCATCAGTTTCTATGAATAAAAAAATGTAATCTCAAACTATAGTTGTCATTTCTCAAACTATAGTTGTCATTTTATCAGTAGGCTTCCTAACTACCTTTAGCATTCTTTTGCCAAGTAGCCATTTTATCACTTGCAACAAGAGTGACGCAACCTATTGTTGAAGCTGTTCTCTAAGCTTTAAAACCATTTTTTTTTTAAAGTAGCGTAGAATTGCGTGCTTTGGAGTGAAACTTCTATAAATGCTCATCTTGAGTAGTGACAGTTTAAATCAAAAGTATCTTAAGGCTCCAGTGAGAATTGAACTCACGACCCCTGGTTTACAAGACCAGTGCTCTAACCACTGAGCTATGGAGCCAACAACTTTAACATCCAATTGTTTCTCTGAATAAAAAAATTCAATCTCAAACTATAGTTTTCATTTTATCAGTAGTCTTTTTGTCAACTTTTAGTGTTTTATTGCCAAGTAGCCATTTTTTTCACTGGCAACAAGAGTGACGCAACATAATGTTGAAGCTGTTCTCTAAGCTTTACAAGATTTCTATGTGTTTTAAAAGTGGCGAGGAATTGCCTGCTTTGGAGTGAAACTGCTACAATTGCTCATCTTGATTACTCATGGTCCCACTTTTAGTTAAAAGTTTCTTAAGGCTCCAGCGAGAATTGAACTCACGACCCCTGGTTCATTATACCAATGCTTTAACCACTGAGCTATGGAGCAAACATCCGATATGTTCATCAGTTTCTCTGAATAAAAAAATTTAATCTCAAACTATAGTTGTCGTTTTTACAGTAGGCTTCCTAACTACCTTTAGCATTCTTTTGCCAAGTAGCCATTTTATCACTGGCTACAAGAGTGCCGCAACCTATTGTTGAAGCTGTTCTCTAAGCTTTAAAACCATTTTTTTTAAAAGTAGCGTAGAATTGCGAGCTTTGGATTGAAACTCCTATAATTGCTCATCTTGAGTACTCATAGTGACAGTTCAAATCAAAAGTATCTTAAGGCTCCAGTGCGAATTAAACTCACGACTCCTGGTTTACGAGACCAATGCTCTAACCACTGAGCTATGGAGCCAACAACTGTAATATCCAAATGTTTCTCTGAATAAAAAAATGTAATCTCAAACGATAGTTGTCATTTTATCAGTAGGCTTCCTAACTACCTTTAGCATTCTTTTGCCAAGTAGCCATTTTATCACTGGCTACAAGAGTGACGCAACCTATTGTTTACACTGTTCTCTAAGCTTTAAAACCATTCAAGGTGTTTTTTTAAAAGTGGCACAGCATTGCCTGCTTTGAAGTGAAACTGCTACAAATACTCATATTGAATACTCGTGGTGACACTTTTAGTTAAAAGTATCTTAAGGCTCCTGTGAGAATTGAACTCACAACCCCTGGTTTAGAAGACCAGTGCTCTGACCACTGAGCTATGCAGCCAGCAACTGAAATTTAAAGTAGTTTCTCTAAATAATTTTTTTTTATCTCAAACTATAGTTGTCATTTTATCATTAGGCTTCCTGTCAACCTTCAGTATTTTATTGTCAAGTAGCCATTTTTTTCACTGGCAACAAGAGTGACGCAACAAAATGTTGAAATTGTTCTCTAAGCTTTAAAAGCATTCTATGTGTTTTAAAAGTGGCACAGAATTGCCTGCTTTGAAGTGAAACTGCTACAAATACTCATATTGAATACTCGTGGTGACACTTTTAGTTAAAAGTATCTTTAAGGCTCCAGTGAGAATTGAACTCACGACCCCTGGTTTACTAGACCAGTGCTCTAACAACTGAGCTATGGAGCCAACATCCAATATGATAATCAGTTTCTCTGACTAAAAAAATGTAATCTCAAACTATAGTTGTCATTTTATCAGTAGGCTTCCTAACTACCTTTAGCATTCTTTTGTCAAGTAGCCTATTTATCACTGGCTACAACAGTGACGCAACCTATTGTTGAAGCTGTTCTCTAAGCTTTAAAACCATTCAAAGTGTTTTAAAAGTAGTGTACAATTGCGTGCTTTGGAGTGAAACTTCTATAAATGCTCATCTTGAGTCCTCATAGTGACAGTTTAAATCAAAAGTATCTTAAGGCTACTGTGAGAATTGAACTCACGACCCCTGGTTTACGAGACGGGTGCTCTAGCCACTGAGCTTTGGAGCCAACAACTTTAACATCCAATTGTTTCTCTGAATAAAATAATTCAATCTCAAACTATAGTTTTCATTTTATCAGTAGTCTTTTTGTCAACTTTTAGTGTTTTATTGCCAAGTTGCCATTTTTTTCACTGGCAACAAGAGTGACGCAACATAATGTTGAAGCTGTTCTCTAAGCTTTAAAAGCATTCTATGTGTTTTAAAAGTGGCGTGGAATTGTCTGCTTTGGAGTGAAACTTCTACAATTGCTCATCTTGATTACTCATGGTGACACTTTTAGTTAAAAATTCGTAAGACTCCAGTGAGAATTGAACTCATGACCCCTGGATAACTAGACCAGTGCTCTAACCACTGAGCTATGGAGCCAACATCTAACATGCTCATCAGTTTCTCTGAATTAAAAAATGTAATCTCAAACTATAGTTGTCGTTTTTTCAGTAGGCTTCCTAACTACCTTTAGCATTCTTTTGCCAAGTAGCCATTTTATTACTGGCTACAAGAGTGCCGCAACCTATTGTTGAAGCTGTTCTCTAAGCTTTAAAACCAGTCAAAGTGTTTTTTTAAAAGTAGCGTAGAATTGCGTGCTTTGGAGTGAAACTTCTATAAATGCTCATCTTGAGTAGTGACAGTTTAAATCAAAAGTATCTTAAGGCTCCAGTGAGAATTGAACTCACAATCCCTGGTTACGAGACCAGTGCTCTAACCACTGAGCTATGGAGCCAACAACTATAACATCCAATTGTTTTTCTGAATAAAAAATTCAATCTCAAACTATAGTTTTCATTTTATCAGTAGTCTTTTTGTCAACTTTTAGTGTTTTATTGCCAAGTAGCCATTTTTTTCACTGGCAACAAGAGTGACGCAACATAATGTTGAAACTGTTCTCTAAGCTTTAAAAGCATTCTATGTGTTTTAAAAGTGGCGAGGAATTGCCTGCTTTGGAGTGAAATTTCTACAATTGCTCATCTTGTTTACTCATGGTGACACTTTTAGTTGAAAGTTTCTTAAGGCTCCAGTGAGAATTGAACTCACGACCCCTGGTTTACTAGACCAGTGCTCTAACCACTGAGCTATAGAGCCAACATCTAACATGTTCATCAGTTTCTCTGAATAAAAAAATGTTGTCTCAAACTATAGTTGTCGTTTTTTCAGTAGGCTTCCTAACTACCTTTAGCATTCTTTTGCCAAGTAGCCATTTTATCACTGGCTACAAGAGTGCCGCAACCTATTGTTGAAGCTGTTCTCTAAGCTTTAAAACCAGTCAAAGTGTTTTTTTAAAAGTAGCGTACAATTGCGTGCTTTGGATTGAAACTTCTATAAATGCTCATCTTGAGTAGTGACAGTTTAAATCAAAAGTATTTTAAGGCTCCAGTGGGAATTAAACTCACGACTCCTGGTTTACGAGACCAATGCTCTAACCACTGAGCTATGGAGCCAACAACTGTAATATCCAATTGTTTCTCTGAATAAAAAAATGTAATCTCAAACGATAGTTGTCATTTTATCAGTAGGCTTCCTAACTACCTTTAGCATTCTTTTGCCAAGTAGCCATTTTATCACTGGCTACAAGAGTGACGCAACCTATTGTTTACACTGTTCTCTAAGCTTTAAAACCATTCAAGGTGTTTTTTTTAAAAGTGGCGCAGAATTGCCTGCTTTGAAGTGAAACTGCTACAAATACTCATCTTGAATATTGGTGGTGACACTTTCAGTTAAGAGTGTCTTGAGGCTCCAGTGAGAATTGAACTCACGACCCCTGGTTTACAAGACCAGTGCTCTGACCACTGAGCTATGCAGCCAGCAACTGAAATTCAAAGTAGTTTCTCTGAATACATTTTTTTTATCTCAAACTATAGTTGTCATTTTATCAGTAGGCTTCCTGTCAACCTTCAGTATTTTATTGTCAAGTAGCCATTTTTTTCACTGGCAAAAAGAGTGACGCAACTAAATGTTGAAGCTGTTCTCTAAGCTTTAAAAGCATTCTTTGTGTTTTAAAAGTGGCGTAGAATTGCCTGCTTTGGAGTGAAATTACTATTAAAACTCATTTTGAATACATGTGGTGACACTTTTAGTTAAAGTATCTTAAGGCTCCAGTAAGAATTGAACTCACGAACCCTGGTTTACTAGACCATTGCTCTAACAACTGAGCTATGGAGCCAAAACCTGATATGATAATCAGTTTCTCTGAATAAAAAAATGTAATCTCAAACTATAGTTGTCATTTTATCAGTAGGCTTCCTAACTACCTTTAGCATTCTTTTACCAAGTAGCCTATTTATCACTGGCTACAACAGTGATGCAACCTATTGTTGAAGCTGTTCTCTAAGCTTTAAAACCATTCAAAGTGTTTTAAAAGTAGTGTACAATTGCGTGCTTTGGAGTGAAACTTCTATAAATGCTCAACTTGAGTCCTCATAGTGACAGTTTAAATCAAAAGTATCTTAAGGCTCCAGTGAGAATTGAACTCACGACCCCTGGTTTACAAGACCAGTGCTCTAACCACTGAGCTATGGAGCCAACAACTTTAACATCCAATTGTTTCTCTGAATAAAATAATTCAATCTCAAACTATAGTTTTCATTTTATCAGTAGTCTTTTTGTCAACCTTTAGTGTTTTATTGCCAAGTAGCCCTTTTTTCACTGGCAACAAGAGTGAATCAACATAATGTTGAAACTGTTCTGTAAGCTTTAAAAGCATTCTATGTGTTTTAAAAGTGGCGAGGAATTGCCTGCTTTGGAGTGAAACTTCTACAATTGCTCATCTTGATTACTCATGGTGACACTTTTAGTTAAAAGTTTCTTAAGGCTCCAGTGAGAATTGAACTCTTGACTCCTGGTTTCTGAGACCAATGCTCTAACCACTGAGCTATGGAGCCAACAACTGTAATATCCAATTGTTTCTCTGAATAAAAAAATTTAATCTCAAACGATAGTTGTCATTTTATCAGTAGGCTTCCTAACTACCTTTAGCATTCTTTTGCCAAGTAGCCATTTTATCACTGGCTACAAGAGTGACGCAACCTATTGTTTACACTGTTCTCTAAGCTTTAAAACCATTCAAGGTGTTTTTTTAAAAGTGGCGCAGAATTGCCTGCTTTGAAGTGAAACTGCTACAAATACTCATATTGAATACTCGTGGTGACACTTTTAGTTAAAAGTATCTTAAGGCTCCAGTGAGAATTGAACTCACGACCCCTGGTTTACTAGACCAGTGCTCTGACCACTGAGCTATGCAGCCACCAACTGAAATTTAAAGTAGTTTCTCTGAATAAATTTTTTTTTATCTCAAACTATAGTTGTCATTTTATCAGTAGGCTTCCTGTCAACCTTCAGTATTTTATTGTCAAGTAGCCATTTTTTTCACTGACAACAAGAGCAACGCAACAAAATGTTGAAGCTGTTCTCTAAGCTTTAAAAGCATTCTATGTGTTTTAAAAGTTTTAAAAGTTGCGCGGAATTGTCTGCTTTGGAGTGAAACTTCTACAATTGCTCATCTTGATTACTCATGGTGACACTTTTAGTTAAAAGTTTCTTAAGGCTCCAGTGAGAATTGAACTCATCAGTTTCTCTGAATAAAAAAATGTAATCTCAAACTATAGTTGTCGTTTTTTCAGTAGGCTTCCTAACTACCTTTATCATTCTTTTGCCAGGTAGCCATTTTATCACTGGCTACAACAGTGACGCAACATATTGTTGAAGCTGTTCTATAAGCTTTAAAACCATTCAAAGTGTTTTAAAAGTAGTGTACAATTGCGTGCTTTGGAGTGAAACTTCTATAAATGCTCATCTTGAGTCATCATAGTGACAGTTTAAATCAAAAGTATCTTAAGGCTACTGTGAGAATTGCACTCACGACCCCTGGTTTACGAGACGAGTGCTCTAGCCACTGAGCTTTGGAGCCAACAACTGTAATATCCAATTGTTTCTCTGAATAAAATAATTCAATCTCAAACTATAGTTTTCTTTTTATCAGTAGTCTTTTTATCAACCTTTAGTGTTTTATTGCCAAGTAGCCATTTTTTTCCCTGGCAACAAGAGTGACGCAACATAATGTTGAAACTGTTCTCTAAGCTTTAAAAGCATTCTATGTGTTTTAAAAGTGGCGTGGAATTGTCTGCTTTGGAGTGAAACTTCTATAAATGCTCATCTTGAGTAGTGACAGTTTAAATCAAAAGTATCTTAAGGCTCCAGTGAGAATCGAACTCACAACCCCTGGTTTACGAGATCAGTGCTCTAACAACTGAGCTATGGAGCCAACAACTGTAACATCCAATTATTTCTCTGAATAAAAAATTCAATCTCAAACTATAGTTGTCATTTTATCAGTAGGTTTCCTAACTACCTTTGGCATTCTTTTGCCAAGTAGCCTATTTATCACTTGCAACTAGAGTGACGCAAGCTATCGTTGAAGCTGTTTTATAAGCTTTAAAACCATTCAAAGTGTTTTTAAAGTAGTGTACAGTTGAGTGCTTTGGAGTGAAACTTCTATAAATGCTCATCTTGAGTCCTCATAGTGACAGTTTAAATCAAAAGTATCTTAAGGCTCCAGTGAGAATTGAACTCACTGGTTTACAAGACCAGTGCTCTAACCACTGAGCTATGGAGCAAACAACTGTAATATCCATTTGTTTCTCTGAAAAAAAAAATTCAATCTCAAACTATAGTTTTCATTTTATCAGTAGTCTTTTTGTCAACCTTTAGTGTTTTATTGCCAAGTAGCCATTTTTTTCACTGGCAACAAGAGTGACGACGCAACATAATGTTGAAACTGTTCTCTAAGCTTTAAAAGCATTCTATGTGTTTTAAAAGTGGCGTGGAATTGTCTGCTTTGGAGTGAAACTTCTACAATTGCTCATCTTGATTACTCATGGTGACACTTTTAGTTAAAAGTTTCGTAAGCCTCCAGTGAGAATTGAACTCACGACCTCTGGTTTACTAGACCAGTGCTCTAACCACTGAGCTATGGAGCCAACATCTAACATTTGTATCGTTTTCTCTGAATAAAAAAATGTAATCTCAAACTATAGTTGTCATTTTATCAGTAGGCTTCCTAACTACCTTTAGCATTCTTTTTCCAAGTAGCCTATTTATCACTGGCTACAACAGTGACGCAACCTATTGTTGAAGCTGTTCTCTAAGCTTTAAAACCATTCAAAGTGTTTTTAAAAGTAGTGTACAATTGCGTGCTTTGGAGTGAAACTTCTATAAATGCTCATCTTGAGTCCTCATAGTGACAGTTTAAAATCAAAAGTATCTTAAGGCTACTGTGAGAATTGCACTCACGACCCCTGGTTTACGAGACGGGTGCTCTAGCCACTGAGTTTTGGAGCCAACAACTGTAATATCCAATTGTTTCTCTGAATAAAATAATTCAATCTCAAACTATAGTTTTCTTTTTATCAGTAGTCTTTTTGTCAACCTTTAGTGTTTTATTGCCAAGTAGCCATTTTTTTCCCTGGCAACAAGAGTGACGCAACATAATGTTGAAACTGTTCTCTAAGCTTTAAAAACATTCTATGTGTTTTAAAAGTGGCGTGGAATTGTCTGCTTTGGAGTGAAACTCCTACAATTGCTCATCTTGATTACTCATGGTGACACTTTTAGTTAAAAATTCGTAAGACTCCAGTGAGAATTGAACTCATGACCCCTGGATAACTAGACCAGTGCTCTAACCACTGAGCTATGGAGCCAACATCTAACATGCTCATCAGTTTCTCTGAATTAAAAAATGTAATCTCAAACTATAGTTGTCGTTTTTTCAGTAGGCTTCCTAACTACCTTTAGCATTCTTTTGCCAAGTAGCCATTTTATTACTGGCTACAAGAGTGCCGCAACCTATTGTTGAAGCTGTTCTCTAAGCTTTAAAACCATTTTTTTTTAAAGTAGCGTAGAATTGCGTGCTTTGGAGTGAAACTTCTATAAATGCTCATCTTGAGTAGTGACAGTTTAAATCAAAAGTATCTTAAGGCTCCAGTGACAATTGAACTCACAATCCCTGGTTACGAGACCAGTGCTCTAACCACTGAGCTATGGAGCCAACAACTATAACATCCAATTGTTTTTCTGAATAAAAAATTCAATCTCAAACTATAGTTTTCATTTTATCAGTAGTCTTTTTGTCAACCTTTAGTGTTTTATTGCCAAGTAGCCATTTTTTTCACTGGCAACAAGAGTGACGCAACATAATGTTGAAACTGTTCTCTAAGCTTTAAAAGCATTCTATGTGTTTTAAAAGTGGCATGGAATTGTCTGCTTTGGAGTGAAACTTCTACAATTGCTCTTCTTGATTACTCATGGTGACACTTTTAGTTGAAAGTTTCTTAAGGCTCCAGTGAGAATTGAACTCACGACCCCTGGTTTACTAGACCAGTGCTCTAACCACTGAGCTATGGAGCCAACATCTAACATGCTCATCAGTTTCTCTGAATAAAAAAATGTTGTCTCAAACTATAGTTGTCGTTTTTTCAGTAGGCTTCCTAACTACCTTTAGCATTCTTTTGCCAAGTAGCCATTTTATCACTGGCTACAAGAGTGCCGCAACCTATTGTTGAAGCTGTTCTCTAAGCTTTAAAACCAGTCAAAGTGTTTTTTTAAAAGTAGCGTACAATTGCGAGCTTTGGATTGAAACTCCTATAATTGCTCATCTTGAGTACTCATAGTGACAGTTCAAATCAAAAGTATCTTAAGGCTCCAGTGGGAATTAAACTCACGACTCCTGGTTTACGAGACCAATGCTCTAACCACTGAGCTATGGAGCCAACAACTGTAATATCCAAATGTTTCTCTGAATAAAAAAATGTAATCTCAAACGATAGTTGTCATTTTATCAGTAGGCTTCCTAACTACCTTTAGCATTCTTTTGCCAAGTAGCCATTTTATCACTGGCTACAAGAGTGACGCAACCTATTGTTTACACTGTTCTCTAAGCTTTAAAACCATTCAAAGTGTTTTTTTAAAGTGGCGCAGCATTGCCTGCTTTGAAGTGAAACTGCTACAAATGCTCCTCTTGAATATTGTGGTGACACTTTCAGTTAAGAAGTGTCTTGAGGCCTCCATGTGAGAATTGAACTCACGACCCCCTGGTTTAACAGACCAGTGCTCTGACCACTGAAGCTATGCAGCCAAGCAACTGAAATTCTAAGTAGTTTCTCTGAATACATTTTTTTTTATCTCAAACTATAGTTGTCATTTTATCAGTAGGCTTCCTGTCAACCTTTCAGTATTTTATTGTCAAGTAGCCATTTTTTTCACTGGAACAAGAGTGACGCAACTAAATGTTGAAGCTGTTCTCTAAGCTTTAAAAGCATTCTTTGTGTTTTAAAAGTGGCGTAGAATTGCCTGCTTTGGAGTGAAACTTACTATAAATACTCATTTTGAATACATGTGAGTGACACTTTTAGTTAAAAGTATCTTAAGGCTCCAGTAAGAATTGAACTCACGAACCCATGGTTTACTAGACCATTGCTCTAACAACTGAGCTATGGAGCCAACATCTGATATGATCATCAGTTTCTCTGAATAAAAAAATGTAATCTCAAACTATAGTTGTCATTTTATCAGTAGGCTTCCTAACTACCTTTAGCATTCTTTTACCAAGTAGCCTATTTATCACTGGCTACAACAGTGATGCAACCTATTGTTGAAGCTGTTCTCTAAGCTTTAAAACCATTCAAAGTGTTTTAAAAGTAGTGTACAATTGCGTGCTTTGGAGTGAAACTTCTATAAATGCTCAACTTGAGTCCTCATAGTGACAGTTTAAATCAAAAGTATCTTAAGGCTCCAGTGAGAATTGAACTCACGACCCCTGGTTTACAAGACCAATGCTCTAACCACTGAGCTATGGAGCCGACAACTATAACATCCAATTGTTTCTCTGAATAAAAAAATTCAATCTCAAACTATAGTTTTCATTTTATCAGTAGTCTTTTTGTCAACCTTTAGTGTTTTATTGCCAAGTAGCCATTTTTTTCACTGGCAACAAGAGTGAATCAACATAATGTTGAAACTGTTCTCTAAGCTTTAAAAGCATTCTATGTGTTTTAAAAGTGGCGAGGAATTGCCTGCTTTGGAGTGAAACTTCTACAATTGCTCATCTTGATTACTCATGGTGACACTTTTAGTTAAAAGTTTCTTAAGGCTCCAGTGAGAATTGAACTCTTGACTCCTGGTTTCTGAGACCAATGCTCTAACCACTGAGCTATGGAGCCAACAACTGTAATGTCCAATTGTTTCTCTGAATAAAAAAAAATTAATCTCAAACGATAGTTGTCATTTTATTAGTAGGCTTCCTAACTACCTTTAGCATTCTTTTGCCAAGTAGCCATTTTATCACTGGCTACAAGAGTGACGCAACTTATTGTTTACACTGTTCTCTAAGCTTTAAAACTATTCAAGGTGTTTTTTTTAAGTGGCGGAAAATTGCCTACTTTGGAAGTGAAACTTCTACAAATGCTCCTCTTGAATACTCATGGTGACACTTTTAGTTAAGAGTGTCTTAAGGCTCCAGTGAGAATTGAACTCACGACCCCTGGTTTACAAGACCAGTGCTCTGACCACTGAGCTATGCAGCCACCAACTGAAATTTAAAGTAGTTTCTCTGAATAAATTTTTTTTTATCTCAAACTATAGTTGTCATTTTATCAGTAGGCTTCCTGTCAACCTTCAGTATTTTATTGTCAAGTAGCCATTTTTTTCACTGACAACAAGAGCAACGCAACAAAATGTTGAAGCTGTTCTCTAAGCTTTAAAAGCATTCTATGTGTTTTAAAGTTTTAAAAGTTGCGCGGAATTGTCTGCTTTGGGAGTGAAACTTCTACAATTGCTCATCTTGATTACTCATGGTGACACTTTTAGTTAAAAGTTTCTTAAGGCTCCAGTGAGAATTGAACTCATCAGTTTCTCTGAATAAAAAAATGTAATCTCAAACTATAGTTGTCGTTTTTTTCAGTAGGCTTCCTAACTACCTTTATCATTCTTTTGCCAGGTAGCCATTTTATCACTGGCTACAACAGTGACGCAACATATTGTTGAAGCTGTTCTATAAGCTTTAAACCATTCAAAGTGTTTTAAAAGTAGTGTACAATTGCGTGCTTTGGAGTGAAACTTCTATAAATGCTCATCTTGAGTCATCATAGTGACAGTTTAAATCAAAAGTATCTTAAGGCTACTGTGAGAATTGCACTCACGACCCCTGGTTTACGAGACGAGTGCTCTAGCCACTGAGCTTTGGAGCCAACAACTGTAATATCCAATTGTTTCTCTGAATAAAATAATTCAATCTCAAACTATAGTTTTCTTTTTATCAGTAGTCTTTTTATCAACCTTTAGTGTTTTATTGCCAAGTAGCCATTTTTTTCCCTGGCAACAAGAGTGACGCAACATAATGTTGAAACTGTTCTCTAAGCTTTAAAAGCATTCTATGTGTTTTAAAAGTGGCGTGGAATTGTCTGCTTTGGGAGTGAAACTTCTATAAATGCTCATCTTGAGTAGTGACACTTTTAGTCAAAAGTATTTTATGGCTCTAGTGAGAATTGAACTCATGACCACTGGTTTTTTAGGCCAGTGCTCTAACCACTGAGCTATGGAGCCAACAACTGTAATATCCAATTGTTTCTCTGAATAAAAACATGCAATCTCAAACTATAGTTTTCATTTTATCTGTGGTCTTTTGGCCAACCTTTAGTGTTTTATTGCCAAGTAGCCATTTTTTTCACTGGCAACAAGAGTGACGCAACATAATGTTGAAGCTGTTCTCTAAGCTTTAAAAGCATTCTATGTGTTTTAAACGTGGCGTAGAATTGCCTGCTTTGGAGTGAAACTTCTACAAATGCTCATCTTGTATACGCGTAGTGACACTTTTAGTCAAAAGTATCTTAAGGCTCTAGTGAGAATTGAACTCACGACCACTGGTTTACTAGACCAGTGCTCTAACCACTATGCTATGGAGCCAACATCTGATATTTTCATAAGTTTCTATGAAAAAAAAAATACAATCTCAAACTATAGTTGTCATTTTATCAGTAGGCTTCCTGTCAACCTTTAGCATTCTTTTGCCAAGTAGCCATTTTATCACTGGCAACAAGAGTGACGCAACCTATCGTTGAAGTTGTTCTATTAGCTTTAAAATCATTCAAAATGTTTTAAAAGTAGTGTACAATTGCGTGCTTTGGAGTGAAACTTCTATAAATGCTCATCTTGAGAACTCATAATGACAGTTTAAATCAAAAGTATCTTAAGGCTCAAGTGAGAATTGAACTCACGACCCCTGGTTTACAAGACCAGTGCTCTAACCACTGAGCTATGGAGCCAACCACTCTAATATCCAATTGTTTTTCTGAATAAAAACATGCAATCTCAAACTATAGCTTTCATTTTATCAGTGGTCTTTTTGTCGACCTATAGTGTTTTATTGCCAAGTAGCCATTTTTTTCACTGGCAACAAGAGTGACGCAACATAATGTTGAAGCTGTTCTCTAAGCTTTAAAAGCATTCTATGTGTTTTAAACGTGGCGTAGAATTGCCTGCTTTAGAGTGAAACTTCTACAAATGCTTATCTTGAATACTCGTTGTGACACTTTTAGTTAAAAGTATCTTAAGGCTCTGGTGAGAATTGAACTCACGACCCCTGGTTAACAAGACCAGTGATCTAACCACTGAGCTATGGAGCCAACAATTGTAATATCTAATTGTTTCTCTGAATAAAAAAAATGTAATCTCAAACTATAGTTTTCATTTTATCAGTAGTTTTTTTGTCAACTTTTAGTGTTTTATTGCCAAGTAGCCATTTTTTTCACTGGCAACAAGAGTGACGCAACAAAATGTTGAATCTGTTCTCTAAGCTTTAAAAGCATTCTTTGTGTTTTAAAAGTGGCGTAGAATTGCCTGCTTTGGAGTGAAACTTCTACAAATGCTCATCTTGAATACGTTTAGTGACACTTTTAGTCAAAAGTATCTGAAGGCTCTAGTGAGAATTGAACTCACGAGCCCTGGTTTCCTTGACCAGTGCTCTAACCACTGAGCTATGAAGCCGACATCTATTATGTTCATCAGTTTCTCTGAAAAAAAAATTCAATCTCAAAGTGTAGTTGTCATTTTATTATTAGGCTTCCTAACTGCCTTTAGCATTCTTTTGCCAAGTAGCCATTTTATCACTGGCAACAAGAGTGACGCAACCTATCGTTGAGGTTGTTCTATTAGCTTTAAAATCATTCAAAGTGTTTTAAAAGTAGTGTACAATTGCGTGCTTTAGAGTGAAACTTCTGTAAATGCTCATCTTGAGAACTCATAATGACAGTTTAAATCAAATGTAGCTTAAGGCTCCAGTGAGAATTGAACTCATGACACCTGGTTTACAAGACTAGTGCTCTAACCACTGAGCTATGGAGCCAACAACTGTAATATCCAATTGTTTCTCTGAATAAAAACATGCAATCTCAAACTACAGTTTTCATTTTATCAGTGGTCTTTTTGTCAACCTTTAGTGTTTTATGGCCAAGAAGCCATTTTTTTAACTGGCAACAAGAGTGATGCAACATAATGTTGAAGCTGTTCGCTAAGCTTTAAAAGCATTCTATGTGTTTTAAAAGGGGCGTGGAATTGACTGCTATTGGAGTGAAACTTCCACAATTGCTTATCTTGATTACTCATGGTGACACTTTTAGTTGAAAGTTTCTTAAGGCTCCAGTGAGAATATAGCTCACGGCCCCTGGTTTACTAGACCAGCGCTCTAGCCACTGAGCTATGGAGCCAACATCTGATATGTTTATCAGTATCTCTGAATAAAAAAATGTAATCTCAAAGTGTATTTGTCATTTTATCATTAGGCTTCCTAACTACCTTTAGCATTCATTTGCCAAGTAGCCGTTTTATCACTGGCAACAAGAGTGACGCAACATTTCTTTGAAGTTGTTCTATTAGCTTTAAAATCATTCAAAGTGTTTTAAAAGTAGTGTACAATTGCGTGCTTTGGAGTGAAACTTCTATAAATGCTCATCTTGAGAACTCATAATGACAGTTTAAATCAAAAGTGTCTTAAGGCTCCAGTGAGAATTGAACTCACAACCCCTGGTTTACAAGACCAGTGCTCTAACCACTGAGCTATGGAGCCAACCACTTTAATATCTGATTGTTTCTCTGAATAAAAACATGCAATCTCAAACTATAGTTTTCATTTTATCAGTGGTCTTTTTGTCAACCTTTAGTGTTTTATTGCCAAGTAGCCATTTTTTTCACTGGCAACAAGAGTGACGCAACATAATGTTGAAGCTGTTCTCTAAGCTTTAAAAGCATTCTATGTGTTTTAAACGTGGCGTAGAATTGCCTGCTTTGGAGTGAAACTTCTACAAATGCTCATCTTGAATACGTGTAGTGACTCTTTTAGTCAAAAGTATCTTAAGGCTCTAGTAAGAATTGAACTCACGACCCCTGGTTTACTAGACCAGTGCTCTAACCACTGAGCTATGGAGCCAACATCTGATATGTTCATCAGTTTCTCTGAAAAAAAAAATGCAATCTCAAACTATAGTTGTCATTTTATCAGTAGGCTTCCTGTCAACCTTTAGCATTCTTTTGCCAAGTAGCCATTTTATCACTGGCAACAAGAGTGACGCAACCTATCGTTGAAGTTGTTCTATTAGCTTTAAAATCATTCAAAGTGTTTTAAAAGTAGTGTACAATTGCGTGCTTTGGAGTGAAACTTCTATAAATGCTCAACTTGAGTCCTCATAGTGACAGTTTAAATCAAAAGTATCTTAAGGCTCCAGTGAGAATTGAACTCACGACCCCTGGTTTACAAGACCAGTGCTCTAACCACTGAGCTATGGAGCCAACAACTGTAATATCCAATTGTTTTTCTGAATAAAAACATGCAATCTCAAACTATAGTTTTCATTTTATCAGTGGTCTTTTTGTCAACCTTTAGTGTTTTATTGCCAAGTAGCCATTTTTTTCACTGGCAACAAGAGTGACGCAACATAATGTTGAAGCTGTTCTCTAAGCTTTAAAAGCATTCTATGTGTTTTAAAAGTGGCGTAGAATTGCCTGCTTTGGAGTGAAACTTCTACAAATGCTCATCTTGAATACTCGTAGTGACACTTTTAGTTAAAAGTATCTTAAGGCTCTAGTGAGAATTGAACTCACGACCCCTGGTTTACTAGACCAGTGCTCTAACCACTGAGCTATGGAGCCAACATCTATTATGTTCATCAGTTTCTCTGAAAAAAAAATACAATCTCAAAGTGTAGTTGTCATTTTATTATTAGGCTTCCTAACTGCCTTTAGCATTCTTTTGCCAAGTAGCCATTTTATCACTGGCAACAAGAGTGACGCAACCTATCGTTGAGGTTGTTCTATTAGCTTTAAAATCATTCAAAGTGTTTTAAAAGTAGTGTACAATTGCGTGCTTTAGAGTGAAACTTCTGTAAATGCTCATCTTGAGAACTCATAATGACAGTTTAAATCAAAAGTATCTTTAGGCTCCAGTGAAAATTGAACTCACGACACCTGGTTTACAAGACTAGTGCTCTAACCACTGAGCTATGGAGCCAACAACTGTAATATCCAATTGTTTCTCTGAATAAAAACATGCAATCTCAAACTATATTTTTCATTTTATCAGTGGTCTTTTTGTCAACCTTTAGTGTTTTATTGCCAAGTAGCCATTTTTTTCACTGGCAACAAGAGTGACGCAACATAATGTTGAAGCTGTTCGCTAAGCTTTAAAAGGATTATATGTGTTTTTAACGGGGCGTGGAATTCCCTGCTTTAGAGTGAAACTTCTACAATTGCTTATCTTGATTACTCATGGTGACACTTTTAGTTGAAAGTTTCTTAAGGCGCTAGTGAGAATTGAACTCACGACCCCTGGTATACAAGACCAGTGCTCTAACCACTGAGCTATGGAGGCAACTTTAACATCCAATTGTTTCTCTGAATAAAATAATTCAATCTCAAACTATAGTTTTCTTTTTATCAGTAGTCTTTTTGTCAACCTTTAGTGTTTTATTGCCAAGTTGCCATTTTTTTCACTGGCAACAAGAGTGACGCAACATAATGTTGAAGCTGTTCTCTAAGCTTTAAAAGCATTATATGTGTTTTTAACGGGGCATGGAATTCCCTGCTTTAGAGTGAAACTTCTACAATTGCTTATCTTGATTACTCATGGTGACACTTTTAGTTGAAAGTTTCTTAAGGCGCTAGTGAGAATTGAACTCACGACCACTGGTTTACTAGACCAGTGATCTAACCACTGAGCTATGGAGCCAACATCTGATATGTATATCAGTTTCTCTGAAAAAAAAAGTAAATCTCAAACTATAGTTGTCATTTTATCAGTAGGCTTCCTGTCAACCTTTAGCATTCTTTTGCCAAGTAGCCCTTTTATCACTGTCAACAAGAGTGACGCAACCTATCGTTGAAGTTGTTCTATTAGCTTTAAAATCATTCAAAGTGTTTTAAAAGTAGTGTACAATTGCATGCTTTGGAGTGAAACTTCTATAAATGCTCATCTTGAGTCCTCATAGTGACAGTTTAAATCAAAAGTATCTTAAGGCTCCAGTGAGAATTGAACTCACGACCCCTGGTTTACAAGACCAGTGCTCTAACCACTGAGCTATGGAGCCAACAACTGTAATATCCAATTGTTTCTCTGAATAAAAACATGCAATCTCAAACTATAGTTTTCATTTTATCAGTGGTCTTTTTGTCAACCTTTAGTGTTTTATTGCCAAGTAGCCATTTTTTTCACTGGCAACAAGAGTGACGCAACATAATGTTGAAGCTGTTCTCTAAGCTTTAAAAGCATTCTATGTGTTTTAAACGTGGCGTAGAATTGCGTGCTTTGGAGTGAAACTTCTATAAATGCTCATCTTGAGAACTCATAATGACAGTTTAAATCAAAAGTGTCTTAAGGCTCCAGTGAGAATTGAACTCACGACCCCTGGTTTACAAGACCAGTGCTCTAACCACTGAGCTATGGAGCCAACATCTGATATGTTCATCAGTTTCTCTGAATAAAAAAATGTAATCTCAAACTACAGTTTTCATTTTATCAGTAGTCTTTTTGTCAACCTTTAGTGTTTTATTGCCAAGTAGCCATTTTTTTCACTGGCAACAAGAGTGACGCAACAAAATGTTGAATCTGTTCTCTAAGCTTTAAAAGCATTCTTTGTGTTTTAAAAGTGACGTAGAATTGCCTGCTTTGGAGTGAAACTTTTAAAAATGCTCATCTAGAATACTCGTAGTGACACTTTTAGTTAAACGCATCTTTAGGCTCTAGTGAGAATTGAACTCACGACCCCTGGTTTACTAGACCAGTGCTCTAACCACTGAGCTATGCAGCCAGCAACTAAAATGAACAGTGGTTTCTCTGAATAAAAAAATGTAATCTCAAAGTGTAGTTGTCATTTTATCATTAGGCTTCCTAACTACCTTTAGCATTCTTTTGCCAAGTAGCCATTTTATCACTGGCAACAAGAGTGACGCAACCTTTCGTTGAAGTTGTTCTATTAGCTTTAAAATCATTCAAAGTGTTTTAAAAGTAGTGTACAATTGCGTGCTTTGGAGTGAAACCTCTATAAATGCTCATCTTGAGAACTCATAATGACAGTTTAAATCAAAAGTATCTTAAGGCTCCATTGAGAGTTGAACTCACGACCCCTGGTTTACAAGACCAGTGCTTTAACCACTGAGCTATGGAGCCAACAACTGTAATATCTAATTGTTTCTCTGAATAAAAACATGCAATCTCAAACTATAGTTTTCATTTTATCAGTGGTCTTTTGGTCAACCTTTAGTGTTTTATTGCCAAGTAGCCATTTTTTTCACTGGCAACAAGAGTGACGCAACATAATGTTAAAGCTGTTCTCTAAGCTTTAAAAGCATTCTATGTGTTTTAAACGTGGCGTAGAATTGCCTGCTTTCGAGTGAATCTTCTACAAATGCTCATCTTGAATACTCGTGGTGACACTTTTAGTTAAAAGCAACTTTAGGCTCTAGTGAGAATTGAACTCACGACCCCTGATTTACTAGACCAGTGCTCTAACCAATGAGCTATGCAGCCAGCAACTAAAATGTACAGTGGTTTCTCTGAATAAAAAAATGTAATCTCAAAGTGTAGTTGTCATTTTATCATTAGGCTTCCTAACTACCTTTAGCATTCTTTTGCCAAGTAGCCATTTTATCACTGGCAACAAGAGTGACGCAACCTTTCTTTGAAGTTGTTCTATTAGCTTTAAAATCATTCAAAGTGTTTTAAAAGTAGTGTACAATTGCGTGCTTTGGAGTGAAACCTCTATAAATGCTCATCTTGAGAACTCATAATGACAGTTTAAATCAAAAGTATCTTAATGCTCCATTGAGAGTTGAACTCACGACCCCTGGTTTACAAGACCAGTGCTTTAACCACTGAGCTATGGAGCCAACAACTGTAATACCCAATTGTTTTTCTGAATAAAAACATGCAATCTCAAACTATAGTTTTCATTTTATCTGTGGTCTTTTGGTCAACCTTTAGTGTTTTATTGCCAAGTAGCCATTTTTTTCACTGGCAACAAGAGTGACGCAACATAATGTTGAAGCTGTTCTCTAAGCTTTAAAAGCATTCTATGTGTTTTAAAAGTGGCGTAGAATTGCCTGCTTTGAAGTGAAACTTCTACAAATACTCATATTGAATACTCGTGGTGACACTTTTAGTTAAAAGTATCTTAAGGCTCCAGTGAGAATTGAACTCACGACCCCTGGTTTACAAGACCAGTGCTCTAACCACTGAGCTATGGAGCCAACAACTGTAATATCCAATTGTTTCTCTGAATAAAAAAAATTTAATCTCAAACTATAGTTTTTATTTTATCAGTAGTCTTTTTGTCAACCTTTAGAGTTTTATTGCCAAGTAGCCATTTTTTTCACTGGCAACAAGAGTGACGCAACAAAATGTTGAATCTGTTCTCTAAGCTTTA
Organism: Danionella dracula; assembly: GCA_900490495.1. Taxonomy (NCBI): domain Eukaryota; kingdom Metazoa; phylum Chordata; class Actinopteri; order Cypriniformes; family Danionidae; genus Danionella; species Danionella dracula. The sequence goes on from UELW01000522.1 coordinate 13,818,929, forward strand.
ACAGCATTCTTTGTGTTTTAAACGTGGCGTAGAATTGCCTGCTTTGGAGTGAAACTTCTACAAATGCTCATCTTGTAAACGCGTAGTGACACTTTTAGTCAAAAGTATTTTATGGCTCTAGTGAGAATTGAACTCATGACCACTGGTTTACTAGACCATTGCTCTAACCACTATGCTATGGAGCCAACATCTGATATTTTCATAAGTTTCTATGAAAAAAAAAATACAATCTCAAACTATAGTTGTCATTTTATCAGTAGGCTTCCTGTCAACTTTTAGCATTCTTTTGCCAAGTAGCCATTTTATCACTGGCAACAAGAGTGACGCAACCTATCGTTGAAGTTGTTCTATTAGCTTTAAAATAATTCAAAATGTTTTAAAAGTAGTGTACAACTGCGTGCTTTGGAGTGAAACTTCTATAAATGCTCATCTTGAGTACTCATAGTGACAGTTTAAATCAAAAGTATCTTAAGGCTCCAGTGAGAATTGAACTCACGACCCCTGGTTTACAAGACCAGTGCTCTAACCACTGAGCTACGGAGCCAACAACTGTAATATCCAATTGTTTCTCTGAATAAAAACATTCAATCTCAAACTATAGTTTTCATTTTATCAGTAGTCTTTTTGTCAACCTTTAGTGTTTTATTGCCAAGTAGCCATTTTTTTCACTGGCAACAAGAGTGACGCAACATAATGTTGAAGCTGTTCTCTAAGCTTTACAAGATTTCTATGTGTTTTAAAAGTGGCGAGGAATTGCCTGCTTTGGAGTGAAACTTCTACAATTGCTCATCTTGATTACTCATGGTCCCACTTTTAGTTAAAAGTTTCTTAAGGCTCCAGCGAGAATTGAACTCACGACCCCTGGTTTACTAGACCAGTGCTTTAACCACTGAGCTATGGAGCAAACATCTGATATGATCATCAGTTTCTCTGAATAAAAAAATGTAATCTCAAACTATAGTTGTCATTTTATCAGTAGTCTTCCTAACTACCTTTAGCATTCTTTTGCCAAGTAGCCATTTTATCACTGGCTACAAGAGTGACGCAACCTATTGTTTACACGGTTCTCTAAGCTTTAAAACCATTCAAAGTGTTTTTTTAAAAGTAGCGTGGAATTGCGTGCTTTGGAGTGAAACTTCTATATATGCTCATCTTGATTACTCATAGTGACCGTTCCAATTAAAAGTGTCTTGAGGCTCCAGTGAGAATTGAACTCACGACCCCTATTTTACTAGATCAGTGCTCTAACCACTGAGCTATGCAGCCAAGATCTGATATGTCCATCAGTTTTTCTGAAAAAAAAATGCAATCTCAAACTATAGTTGTCATTTTATCAGTAGGCTTCCTGTCAACCTTTAGCATTCTTTTGCCAAGTAGCCATTTTATCACAGGCAACAAGAGTGACGCAACCTATCGTTGAAGTTGTTCTATTAGCTTTAAAATCATTCAAAGTATTTTAAAAGTAGTGTACAATTGCGTGCTTTGGAGTGAAACTTCTATAAATGCTTATCTTGAGAACTCATAATGACAGTTTAAATCAAAAGTATCTTAAAGCTCCAATGAGAACTGAACTCACGACCCGTGGTTTACAAGACCAGTGCTCTAACCACTGAGCTATGGAGCCAACAACTGTAATATCCAATTGTTTCTCTGAATAAAAACATGGAATCTCAAACTATAGTTTTCATTTTATCCGTGGTCTTTTTGTCAACCTTTAGTGTTTTATTGCCAAGTAGCCATTTTTTTCACTAGCAACAAGAGTGACGGAACATAATGTTGAAGCTGTTCTCTAAGCTTTAAAAGTATTCCATGCGTTTTAAAAGTGGTGTGGAATTGCCTGCTTTGGAGTGAAACTTCTACAATTGCTTATCTTGATTACTCATGGTGACACTTTTAGTTAAAAGTTTCTTAAGGCTCCTGTGAGAATCGAACTCACGACCCCTGGTTTACTAGAACAGTGCTTTAACCACTGAGCTATAGAGCCAACATCTGATTTGTTCATCAGTTTCTCTGAATAAAAAAGGTCAATCTCAAACTATAGTTGTCATTTTATCAATAGGCTTCCTGTCTACCTTTAGTATTTTATTGCCAAGTAATTTATTTTTTTCACTGGCAACAAGAGTGACGCAACTAATTGTTGAAGCTGTTCTCTAAGCTTTAAAACCATTCTATGTTTTTTAAAAGTTGCAAAGAAATGCCTGCTTTTGAGTGAAACCTCTATAAATGCTCATCTTGAGTACTCGTGGTGACACTTTTAATTAAAATTAGCTTGAGGTTAGAGTGACTATTGAGCTCACGACCTCTGGCTGACAAGATCAGTGCTCTAATCACTGAGCTATGGAGCCAACAAGATGATAGGCAGTAGTTTATTATTAATAAAAAAAAACTTAATCTCAAACTATAGCTGTCATTTTTTTAGTAGGCTTCCTGTCAACCTTTAGAATTTTATTACCAAGTAGCCATTTTTTTCACTGGCAACAAGAGTGACGCAACAAATTGTTGAAGACGTTCTCTAAGCTTTAAAACCATTCAAAGTATTAGCATAGAATTGCCTGCTTTTGAGTGAAACTTCTATAAATGCTCATTTTCAGTAATGGTGGTGACACTTTTAGTTAAATGTAGCTTGAGGCTCCAGTGAGAATTTAACTCACGACCGCTGGTTTACTAGGCCAAGTAAGGAGGCTCACTGGGGGAAACGCATATAAGCATCTTCGCCGAGGGATAATGCTCATGTTTAGTATGCATACTTCCGATAACTTGTACCGAACTAATCCTCTGGAGGGATTAATGGACTGTGCGTCTAGAGACATTGTCCTGAAGAAGTCTCAGGAGATGAGTGTTCAGACAACGCAGGTTGATGAATGGACGCACTGACACCTGTGTGTTAGGGAACTAGAATGTATAGGCCGTAACCCTCTTTCCAGCTCGAATACCCTGCGTAAGGGGAATCCATCTACTGTACATTTAAAGGTGCTTTGTCCATATATTATTTACTAATACATGAGTTTGGGTAAGTATTCCAGAGCTTTTCGCTAAGCTAATAGAAGCTACTGTAATATTAAAGGTCCAATATGTAGTCTGCACTGCTGTTGTAAAACTAAAAAAAAAAGTTGAAGTCAAAGAGTGCAGAAATACAGGGAGTGCAGAATTATTAAGCAAGTTGTATTTCTGAGGATTAGTGTTATTATGGAACAACAACCATGATCTCAATGAACCCAAAAAATGCATTAATATTATAGCTGAATATTTTTGGAAGTAGTTTTTAGTTTTAGCAATTTTAGGAGGATATCTGTGTGTGCAGGTTAATATTACTGTGCATAATTATTAGGCAACTTTAGAAAAAACAAATATATACCCATTGCAATGATTTATTTTCACCAGTGAAACCAATTGAACATCTCAACATTCACAAATATACATTTCTGACATTCAAAAACAAAACAAAAACCAATTAGTGACCAATATAGCCACCTTTCTTTGCAAGGACACTCAAAAGCCTGCCATCCATGGATTCTGTCAGTGTTTTGATCTGTTCACTATCAACATTGCGTGCAGCAGCAACCACAGCCTCTCAGACACTGTTCAGAGAGTAGTACTGTTTTCCCTCCTTGTAAATCTCACATTTGATGATGGATCACAGGTTCTCTATGGGGTTCAGACCAGGTGAACAAGGAGGCCATGTCATTAGTTTTTGTTCTTTTAGACCCTTTCTTGCCAGCCACGCTGTGGAGTCCTTGGATGCGTGTGATGGAGATTTGTCCTGCATGAAAATCATGTTTTTCTTGAAGGATGGAGACATCTTCCTGTACCACTGCTTGAAGGTGTCTTCCAGAAACTGGCAGTCGGACTGGGAGTTGAGCTTGACTCCATCCTCAACCCGAAAAGGCCCCACAAGCTCATCTTTGATGATACCAGCCCAAATCAGTACTCCACCTCCACCTTGCTGGCATCTGAGTCGGACTGGAGCTCTCTGGCCTTTACCGATCCAGCCACGAGCCCATCCATCTGGCCCATCAAGACTCACTCAGTGGTGGTCGTTTTTCAGCCTTTCTTACCTTGGCCATGTCTCTGAGTATTGCACACCTTGTGCTTTTGGGCACTTCAGTGATGTTGCAGCTCTGAAATATGGCAAAACTGGTGGCAAGTGGCATCTTGGCAGCTGCATGCTTGACTTTTCTCAGTTCATGGGCAGTGATTTTGCACCTTGGGTTTTCCACACGCTTCTTGCGACCCTGTTGACTATTTTGAATGAAACGTTTGATTGTTCGATGATCACGCTTCAGAAGCTTGGCAATTTTAAGAGTGTTGCATTCCTCTGCAAGATATCTCACTATTTTGGACTTTTCAGAACCTGTCAAGTACTTCTTTTGACCCATTTTGCCAAAGGAAAAGAAGTTGCCTAATAATTACGCACACCTGATATAGGGTGTTGATGTTATTAGACCACACCCCTTCTTATTACAGAGATGCACATCACCTAATATGCTTAATTGGTAGTAGGCTTTCGAGCCTACTACCAGAGCCTATTACCTACTACAGCTTGAAGTAAGACAACATGTATAATGAGGATGATGTGGTCAAAATACTCATTTTTAATAATTGTAATAATTCTGCACACAGTGTACATATGAGAATAAAACAACTTGTGAAATGGAGACTGAAAGCCCTATTCAAACAAAACCGTTTGAGTTGATGTAAAATAGTTTGAGGTTCATTTCTGTAATTGTAAAAGTCTTCTTGCTGTAAATTTATAGCAGTTTATGAAGAGAAACTAAATGAAAATACAAATCAGAAGCTTGCTAAGAATAAAATTGTGTATTTATTTTCCACCTGGGAATTTGTGTGGGTGGAGTAAGAGCTAGGAAAATTCATATGAATAAGCAAAACGGTTCATTATAAACAAAACACTAACAAAGGAAAGACGCAATAATGGTAGTACAAAAGTAATACTTGGTTAGCAATAAAATAGGCAAACAAAACCAACTAACTGAATACATAAAGTGTTTCTTTCTAAATGCAGCATTTGATGCCAATCTATTGAAATGTATTTGACCAAAACATCATGGTTTATGCAACTATCAAACATTTTAAATAGTATTGCTTCTAAACCATATCTTTATAATTGATTCTCTTCGGCTCCTTATTTTATAGACTGACTTAATAGAAATACTATAATACGAGAGTTTAAGGCACATTGTCACAGAGTGAATATCTGCCCATCTACGTGACACATCAGGAAACACAGGGCTGTGAAACAGCTGCTTTGACTTGCTCCTCAGCATGTCCTGACATCACTGCTGAACTTGTAAATTGTTATCACTGGATTTATTTTTCAAAACAAACACAATTTGAGTTCCCAAGTATGAGTTCTTTATTGCTTTCTTTGCTTAATTTATAATTGTATGTTGAAGCATTAAGCTGTTAGGTTCTTCAGTTCATGACCCCTTTAGGCGCTGATGAAGTATTGAAACTCCTCTCTATGAACATTTGTATGGTTGCTCTTCCATGTGAATCTTATCATGATGTTTAAGAGAGGACAAACGAGTAAAGGTCTTCTCACATTTAGAACAGGTGTATGGTTTCTCTCCAGTGTGAATCCTGCCATGGATTTTAAGATGGGATGAAGTAGTGAAACTCATCTCGCACTTTGAACATGTGTAGGGTTTCTCTCCAGTGTGAATTCTCTGGTGCACTTTTAAATTACTGGATTGTCTAAAACTTCTCCCACAGTAACTACACACATATGGGTTCGCTCCAGTGTGAAGTCTCTGGTGTTTTCTTAAGTTGCTTATTGTTGAAAAACTTCTCCCACAGTCACCACATGAATATGGTTTCTCTCCAGTGTGACTCCTCTCATGGATTTTCAAATAAGATGAACAAATAAAACTCATTTGACACTGTGAACATTTGTACAATATCTCCCCGGTATGTTTCCGCTCATGAGTTTTAAGATAAGATGAGCAAATAAAACTCATTTTACACTTTGAACATTTGTACGGTTTCTCTCCAGTGTGAAGTCTCTGGTGTGATTTTAATGTACTTGACTGTGTAAAACTCTTTCCACAAACATCACACACATAGGGTTTCACTCCAGTGTGAGTATGCTGATGTCGTTTCAAAGACTGCCGATAAGAAAAACTCTTTCCGCAAAAAGAGCAGATGTGAGACTTCCCACCAGAATGAAAACTTTTGGAATGTTGTGCCAGAGTAATTGTTTTATCACACTGATCAGAGTTGAATGATCTCAATCCAGTGTGCACTTCCTGATGGGTTTTGAAAATAGCTTTAGATTTCAATCCTATATCGTATTCAGAGCAAGCTATTAGTTTCTCTCCCGTTGGACTCTTTGTGTGTCTTTTTGAAGAACCGTTTTCGCTGAAACTCTTTCCACATTCAGAGCAGGAGAATGACTCTTTAGTTTCACTTTTTACAACTGGTTTCTCTGTGAATTTCTCTTCATATTGCACTATTTCTTCTTCCTTCTTCCGTGTTTTTTGGCAGTCTTGGTTCACTTCAATTGGTCCTATGATAACATATACAAAATGTAATAAAAAGTGATGTATTAGTAGAAGTATGACTATGTACTATTTCTAGTTCCATTCTAAATCAGATTTTCATTAAAAAAAACACAGTACTGACCTATTTGTTCTTCCGTTTCTTCTACTTTTATACCGAGGGGTTCTACTTTAATCTCCATATTTAACCCAATATTACTGCAGTTTGTAACAACTTCTTCGACTAAAGGAACATATATGTTTTTATTTTAAACGTCTTCGTTATCTTCTTCGTCTTCTTAGTTTAACTGCAGTGGACAGAAAGCAAAAATTGACTGCTTCCTCCTGCTGGACAGGAGTAAGAATCACGGAACATTTCAACGTCAACTTCCAGCTTTCAACGTTCACGTCAAATAATAAAACCATACGAATAATATTTCAAAATGAAGTTATCAGCAGACCAATTTTAGGCTCACACAGGTCAAGGTTCTCCAGGAACATAAGATGGGGAAAAATGTCACTACCTAATCCAAAATTAAAGAAATGTGATTTTTTTTTCATTCTCAGCAAATTCAAAATTCAAGTATTTTCTGTCTAGTGCCAAGAAAGACACAGGTACTCAATTCTCGTTTCCTTTGTTCGTGTAGATACTGCACCTCGTGTTTTTTAGGATTGCCAATCTTCTTAAAGGTAATGAATTACCTTTAAAGTCACCCCATTGCGTTTCGTTTTTTTCTGTATCTTATTAAAAACTTTCCTTTGTTACTGTATTAATGTTGAGCATAAACGAAAATGATTAAAATACAATATTACAGTGCAATTATGACTGCATATCACCAATGTACATTCGTTAAAAAATTATAATAATATATGAATAAATAAATAGCAAGACAATAGACCAATTAGATGTATGTTAACCATCTCCTTAATCAAAAATTTTCTCTCTTTTCTTTTTGGTAGGTGAGGCTTGAATAAAATTGCCTAAATAACTTATGGTATTAATCAATCAAAAATAAAGTCGTCATAAAGATGGCCATCTGGAGCCCTACTTTAAATGGGAACCCCCCTCAGATCACATCAAGGCCTCCAACAAGGCCACAGGAAAGTTTAAATATGCCACCAGATCAGAGACAAGGACTTTACCCTGCTTTTGCTCTGCATCTGATACCTTATTTTTTGCACTTTATTTGTTATGTTGTGAAGGGTTTTAAACATCGTTCTCTAAATAATCTTTATGGGTGAACATTAGTCTTCAGTCCTCTTAAGAACACAGTTATTCACAACATAGCCTAGTTTTCAGTTAAGAATTAGTTTAATGCTATTCTAATCAAAATATCAATCAGCATACCTAGGTCATATCTTAAACACTGGTCTATGTATAAAACTTTATTGTGGTACAGTACAGTATGACATTTAAGCACAACAATAGTTTTCTGGTAGATTGTTCAGCTCAAGTCTGGAAGGCCTACAATTCATTATGCCGCACATAAATCAGAATAGGTTTAGGTATTGCGCATCTTTAGCAAACCACCCAAAAATCTACCAAAATGCAGGAAATCACATTTACTTAATCAAAAAATGTTGGGGTTTGTGGACCTTCAGCTATATCTGGTTCACCAAATGAAACCAATATTTTTCCATCTTCAGTAGGCTGCCCCTATCAACAGCTTTGAAAGGGGCAGAGTATTAAAATAAAATATTACAGTACAATTATGACAGCATATCACAAATGTACGTACACACACAAAAAAAAGAATGAATAAGTAAATAGCAAGACGACAGACCCGTTAGATGTATTTTAACCATCTCCTTACTATCTCTTTGATGGACATCACTGGCACTGTACTCGATTGGCTTGAGTCCGATCTCACTGGTAGATCTTTCAGTGGCGGGTGGAAGAGTGAGGTTTCCAACACTCATAGACTACTCAATGGCGTTGAGTCCTTGGTCCCCTTCTCTTCTCCATCTACACCCCCTCCCTGGACCCCATCACCCTCAGACACAGATCCTCATACCACTGCTATGCTGATGACCCTCAACTCTATCTGTCTTTTCCCTCAGATGACCAATCAGTAACTACCCGCATAACTGACTGCCTGAACGACATCTCTACTTGGATGAGAACCATCACCTACAGCTCAATATGACCAAGATAGAATTCTGGTAATACAGGCCAATCCCTCTGTGCATCACAACCTCACCATCCAGTTGGAATCCTCTAAAATCACCCCATCATGAAGATTTGCACTGCACAACATTCGAAAGTTCAAGCCCTTCTTAACTGTGCAAGCAACTCAACTCCTAGTTCAGGCTCTGGTCCTCTCACGTCTAGACTACTGCAACGCTCTCCTAGAAGGACATCCAGCAAATGTGCTCAAACCTCTGCAGATGATCCAGAGCTCATCTTATCTTCAAGGAACCAAAGTGAGCTCATGTTACTCTCCTCTTCATCACTCTTCACGGGCCCCCTATTGCAACTATCTCCAAATCAGCCTCTGTTTACCTCCACAAGTTCATACACTCCTACATGCCCTCCAGAAGCCTGTGACTCATGGTTCAGTTACCCCATAGACAGAAAATCTCTTAGCAGAACCTTCTCTCTCGCTGTCCCTGACAAACTGGTGGAACAAACTCCCTGATCCAATCAGCAAAGCAGCAAGACTAATAGCTTTTAAAAAGCAACTGAAAACACTTCTGTTCAGGGAACACCTACTATAAAAATAAAAACTTTTTTTTTCTCTAGTCTGTCTTAATTTCCTCCCTGCTATGGTTTATTGATCAGTGGATGCAACTTCTATAATGTGAAAGCTGAGAAAGACTTTTACTGTGTAACAAATTGCTCATTGTCTCACCCCTACCATAAGTCGCTTTGGACAAAAGTGTCTGCCAAATGCATTAATGTAAATGTAATGGATAATGATCTTATATTTGTAATGTGTCTTTGAGTGTCTAGAAAAGTGCTATATAAATTGAAGGCATACTTATTATTAATGGTCAAACCCCATAATATACAGTCAATAGTAGACACCCGTTACATAGTCAATGGTCAAAACCTGTTTATATATATATATATATATATATATATATATATATATATATATATATATATATATATATATATATATATATATATATATATATATATATATATATATATACACACACACACACACACAGGGAGTGCAGAATTAAAAAAACACACAGGGAGTGCAGAAATATGGGAGTGTCCATATATTATTTACTAATACACGAGTTTGGGTAAGTATTCCAGAGCTTTGCGCTAAGCTAATAGAAGCTACTGTAATATTAAAGGTCCAATATGTAGTCTGCACTGCTGTTGTAAAACTAAACAAAAAGTTGAAGTCAAAGAGTGCAGAAATACAGGGAGTGCAGAATTATTAAGCAAGTTGTATTTCTGAGGATTCATTTTATTATGGAACAACAACCATGATCTCAATGAACCCAAAAAATTAATTAATATTAAAGCTGAATATTTTTGGAAGTAGTTTTTAATTTTAGCTATTTTAGGAGGATATCTGTGTGTGCAGGTGACTATTACTGTGCATAATTATTAGGCAACTTAACAAAAAACAAATATATACCCATTGCAATTATTTATTTTCACAGGTGAAACCAATAGAACATCTCAACATTCACAAATATACATTTCTGACATTCCAAAACAAAACAAAAACCAATCACTGACAAATATAGCCAGCTTTCATTGCAAGGACACTCAAAAGCCTGCCATCCATGGATTCTGTCAGTGTTTTGATCTGTTCATTATCAACATTGCGTGCAGCAGCAACCACAGCCTCTCAGACACTGTTCAGAGAGTAGTACTGTTTTCCCTCCTTGTAAATCTCACATTTGATGATGGACCACAGGTTCTCTATGGGGTTCAGATCAGGTGAACAAGGAGGCCATGTCATTAGTTTTTCTTTCTTTAGACCCTTTCTTGCCAGCCAAGCTATAGAGTACTTGGTCGCGTGTGATGGAGCATTGTCCTGCATGAAAATCATGTTTTTCTTGAAGGATGCAGACTTCTTCCTGTACAACTGCTTGAAGGTGTCTTCCAAAGACTGGCAGTAGTACTGAGAGTTGAGCTTGACTCCATCGTCAACCTGAAAAGACCTCACAAGCTCATCTTTGATGATACCAGCCCAAATCAGTGCTCCACCTCACTGGCGTCTGAGTCGGACTGGAGCTCTCTGCCCTTAACCGATCCAGCCACGAGCCCATCCATCTGGCCCATCAAGACTCACTCTCATTTCATCAGTCCATAAACCATTGAAAAATCTGTCTTCAGATATTTCTTGGCCCAGTCTTGACGTTTCAGGTTGTGTGTCTTGTTCAGTGGTGGTCGCTTAACAGCCTTTCTTACCTTGGCCATGTCTCTGAGTATTGCACCCTTGTGCTTTTGGGCACTCCAGTGATGTTGCAGCTCTGAAATATGGCAAAACTGATGGCAAGTGACATCTTGGCAGCTGCATGCTTGACTTTTCTCAGTTCATGGGCAGTGATTTTGCACCTTGGGTTTTACACACGCTTCTTGCGAACCTGTTGACTATTTTGAATGAAACGCTAGGATTGTTCGATGATCACGCTTCAGAAGCTTGGCAATTTTAAGAGTGTTGCATCCCTCTGCAAGATATCTCACTATTTTTTACTTTTCAGAACCTGTCAAGTCCTTCTTTTGACCCATTTTGCCAAAGGAAAGGAAGTTGCCTAATAATTATGCACACCTGATATAGGGTGTTAGGATATAGGGGTATAGGACCAAGGTTTTAGCCTTAATTTCGTCCTTAAACATCTTCTATATAACTGAGATGGTTTTGTTTCTAATTTGCCACTTCATAATAAATAACATAAATACGAATATACAAAAACATAATGTCTATTATTATTATTATCATGAAAACTTTGCTACAACTTGTTATATGTTGCTACCAGTTTTTAGTTTACCTCAGTGGTAGGTGTGATTATTAGAAAATCCCTTGCATTTGTATTTATTTATTTTTTCTTTGTTTATGTTTTTTATTTTAATCATAAATATATTTTATTGAGTATTGCATAATTGAAAGGTTTAACACAGATTCTAAAATGTAAACACTTCAAACGAGTAATGCTTTGTACATACGAGCAATCTCTGTCAGCATTTCAAGCTATTTGGATTATGGGACTGAAGAGTATTAATCTTATTTGCACTTGAAATTTTCATCAAAAAAAGGTTAAAAATCTTTTCTTATAAAATAGTTAACAATTTGTCTATAGTCCATTACACATGTAGACAAAAGTTCAAACCAAAAACAATAGGCACCATCAAGATTGCACAGGTCTGTTGCCTGTAGCATGAATGTGACAGAACAAAGTCAGAGTTACCAGATCCCTTTCAACTTGACAAAACCTAACCGTTTCAATACTGCTTAGTTGATTACATGAAGAGCTCAACTGTCTTTGCGAGTCAGGCTTTGATTGTGAAGCTAAGATTTGTTCACAGGTGCGTGCATATAGAGGACTGACATGGGCACCGAATAACCAATCACGGTGAACATGGATAGAGAGATAATTTTATTTTTCTGCGGAGGGGCAAGATTATAGATCGAAAATATGACGAGTTTAAATATATACTTTGTGTCAGAGTAATACTGTGGCTGTTGCCATAGGCATATATTTGGCGTGTTATTTACAATGTTTTACTTTTTTTCTTATCTGTTAATGTGTTTAAGGTTGTATTACTTTGAGTAAATGTCTTTATAGTTGTTATTCCTTTTTCTTTTTTGGAAGATGTAACCTAAAATCAATGCTACAGACTCTGGTGTGATTCGACTCTTAAAAGTTCATTTTATAACTGCCGATTGGACAAATTTAAGCTTTCAATCTCTAATCCAGAATATAACCTTCCCCAGAGCAGGTTAGCAGTGTGGCATAAGCAACCAGGGTGACAAAGATTAATTCAATCCTAGATTCTTTCGTAGTACCCAAAATTCAGGATTGGCTCAAACTAATTTTAAACTTGGCTGACTAGCCAGTTACTCCGCTTGCATGGCAAAGGGCCCTGGTCATGAAAAAGGTGTGAATGTAAAAAAGCTCAGCTGTACCTAGTCACTTCAGTTTATCGCTAGGCAGAATTGTGTGGTTGAGCAACAAATGTTCATAGAACTATTGGGAAATATAAGCTACCAATATCCGTTCTAATCAGAGAATTTTGTGTGTATGACAATGCAGATACTTGTTTGGAACTAAGGAAAACAAGTTGGCTGCAACTGAACTAACTTTGATGATGGTTAAAGAAACTGTATTAATCAACAATTGCATTTTGCTACAGGAAATAAATCAGGTTATAAAGTACACAGTGGAGCAACAGATGAAACCAACACAATGTAAACACTATGTTGTTACTTAGTTAGCCTAAAACTTTTTTAACCTATTATTATATGTTGCTGATTGATTTTGATCTCAACAATGTCCATTTGAACAAGCTTCCAACACTTTTTTCCCCAGATTCTATCTTTCAATCATGTTTGATAAAATAAGGTCTTTGTAGTATTCACTTAAAAAAAAGTGTTGGAACTATACATTCAAAATTTGACTTTACTTTTTATGCAAACAAACAGTTCCATATTGGCTCATCTGCTTAGTTTCATTTGAATATTTTAAGGTGAGGAGATGTTCAGACAACAGATTTTTTTCAGTTGAGATATTTATGCAATGAATATTTGTATGGCAATAGCTTTAAAAGATCCCCACCCTTTTCCCATTTATAAGAAACAAATGTGAATACAATCAGTGCACAGTGTTCAACCCCAATCAGATCAATAAATTATCCCATGTACATACATAAACATCACTGATACTCATTCACCATATTTGTTTCTTTTTGTGCGCACATCACAGTTTGTAAGAGTTGCCCTTGACGTAAGAGGAAGACAAAACTGGAAATTGTGTGCACATATTTTGAATAAGGATAAAATATCTCATTAATAAAAAAGGTCTAAAGCCAAACTCAATTTTGAACAAGATTAAGACAAACAAGAGGATGTTCTTCGATTGACTGGGACTCAAATTGCTACTTGAAACAACAAGAACCATTTACAGGTGTCAAATTCCCACATTGATTTTCAAGTTTTTACCAGGACATCCCTCTAAATTGAGTGCTTGTTGCAGATGGTGTAGAAAAAAAAAAAGAGAACGCATTCAAGAACACAAAGGGTGCAAACACCCCAAAAGAAATCCCCAAAAAATAAAACATTCAACAATGTCTTTCAGTCATTCAATGGCATTTCACACACAATACTGGTGTCTCTACACTTGAGGGTATGCCGGGTGAGTGATAGCGTGCACCGTTAACAGGAGAAGACGTGGAGCAAGAAGAGGAAGAGTAGTACAGTGAAGAGGTCCATATTCTATCCCACCATCATTTGTACAGCAGTTTATCCCTCAGCGGCTAATACTTCATGACAGAAGAGCAAATGGAACAGGTGAGCAAAATCATCTATGCTCATATGCAGTCCGCAGGGATATAGTATTGTTGGGATGATGTTTTCTTCATTAAACACACATCCCTAGCAGCAGGCAAGTCTTCAGAACCTCCCCCCGGACAAAATAAAAACTACATTTTCCCATTATCCCCATGTGGAGATGTGACAGTTCTGGGACGCCATTTTACTTTTTTTACCCTCTGAAGGCCTATCCAGCCAACCAAAAATGTTCCCTTGTCTAGCAGTCACTCAGTGCGAGTCTCACCCCTAACCTCCTTTGAGGATTGTATCATCGCTCCGGTTCTGACTCTAGAGCCAAAACCCGCTTACGCTCACGACACTGCTTCTTATGGGCTGGCCAATCTCTCTGCTGGCACTGCGAGCCACAGTAGCGCGCCACTTGACATCGGCCACAGATATTGAATTCCCTCAGCTGAAAAAAAAAATTACAATACAAGAAAAATTATTTGAGAACTGTCGAGTGGTCATGAACATTTAATAAATAAGAACTGACAAAATTATACAAATTGTGCTGAACATTGTCTGAATGTGTGTTAAACATAACTTCGTTGGTCTTTAGAAACGCAAAGTGACTAGCATTACTTCAATCTTATGGCTGCTACACATCTGTATAAGCTGAAAGTCGCACAAATCTTTGGATGTCTCCTCTGTAGGGTGCATTTCGCAAGCTGGTGTTAAAAATGGATGCAGTGACGCTTCTTGCCATTGGTTGGCAGTCATGGGTATTGATGACTCATTCTTGAAAAGAATGAATCTGACTCTTTAGTAATAACTCTTCACAAAGTGAATTGTTTTCTTTGGAGAGAGCAGATAAAACTTATAATAATCAAAATAGATCAAATTAAAGTATGTTTAATAGTGCCTTTATTTCTCTTGATGATCGGACACCAGCAATACAAGTTCATGGATGTTTATAATCTGATATTTCCAGTTCTCATCCTCTGCTGTTCATCTCTTAGTTCTTTAGTGCTGTTTTCTGTCGTGAGATTGAAGTGCGAGTGTGTATCGAGCACCATCCAGCGGCTCTTTCATGTCATAAAAAAAGGCTAAAAAAAAAGCTGAAACCTTGTTTGTTCGCACCAATCGCTCAGGTGTAAAATGCGCTGTCATCACCCATGCTTTTCAGATTGAGGAATGTTCACATACGTAACGAATATTCGGATAAATGTGTTTTGATCTTTAGAGAGGGATTCCAATGTGAATCAGCTAAAAAGTTTCAACAATAGTTGAACAATAGAACTGAAAACTCAATATATAAATCCTCATACTGGTTTAGCATAAAACTACTATTGGTATATACCCTGCGTTCGATGAGTGAACAGGGAGGGTAATGGCACTCGAAGTATGTGCAGGAGCACTCCTCTTCTTCCACCAGTTCCCCATTGGAGTTGTAGTACCGTGTTCGACTCAACTCCACATACTGCTCTTCCACGGGGTCTGCAGGAACCTGCTGTATGGCCAGCCAATAGAGCGACTGCTCTCTGGAAACAAAATATATACAATGTTTATCAAAAGATAGCATTTCTCTAAGCCTTGCAGATTTTAAAGATAACTTTATAAAATTAACTCTTTGGTTTTATTGGATGGAATTTTTATTACACAAGGCAAGTATTTGCAATAATTATGTTGATTTGAGAAACTAAATTTAAACTAAATCTTCTTCCAAAATTTCTGACACCATCGCCTTCTTTGAAACTGGTCTCAGCTGAATTACAATATCTCCTCATACTGGTACCACTAAAGGATTCTGGGTACACGCTCAGAATGCTGGAAAATTTTTACCACTGACTTAACATGTGTCAAACTATGTCAAGCTGTAGCTCAAACCGAGAACCTTGTATAAAATTAAAACTCACCTAGTCTGAACCATACCATACTAAGGAAGAGTAAAAAGTCACCATTCACTTGGCATAGTCATAAAGAATGAATTAGAAACAGGTCCCACACCATCTCTAACATGGAAAAAGTTAGAGACACAGGGGTTGGGTTATCTTTCTCAGTGACATGGTAGAATTTTTACATAACACCAAATTTGCATAAATTAATCAGGTTACACCCACCTTTCCCTGTATTAACATGAGATTAAGAATTAGGCTACAGGTGATAATCTCATTTTTGTTGTGTAAAATGTAACATGCAGCAGCTAAATTACCTTTGCTTGCTGGAGATTTCCTCTGGTTTGGGACTCCACCCCACAGGAACAAGACGCAAGTTGTCTAGGCGGTTATCCACTGTGACCGAGTTTATATGGACAACTTGAAAACTTGGAGCGATTCCACCTCTGTGCTTTTCCCTGTGAATCAGAACAATCAAAACAATCACATTCCTTACAGGGAATTTTAAATTCAAGCAGAGCAATTGCTCTTGACAATTTAATGTAAATATATGTCTTTAATAATACAGAGTAGACTCAGTCCCTGAAATGAACCTAAATATTTTGAAATGAAAGCTAACATTTTAGCGCAGCTCTCCTCACTCAACCATAGATTTGGGTGTTTTCACACCCAAGCTGTTTAGATTGCTTTTTGGTTTTAACATAATGGGCGAGCTTAGAACAAAAAAGGCTTCTGGAAAGAGACATATTTAAGTGAAACTAACATGTTAACCTTTCTTGGGTTTAATGTCCTCATTTTCATTTGGTCTAAAATAAAACTATTAACAGATAGGTGATTATAATGTTTTTTTTTAAATATCGCCATGCTATTATAACGATACAGACCACTCTGCCGAGTCCCGCAGAGTGCTTTTTTTTTACTTACCCATTCACACAACCAGCAATTTTCTGCCAACAATCTTATTAATCAACACTTTTAAGACCAATTGCTGTTTTGAGTTGATGTTCAAGTGTATACTTGAGTTAGACTTGTCAAATTATTACAGAAAGTCTGTGAACATTTTTATCTTGATAAAACTATAGCCCGCCTTTACTTATCCTCACTAAGAACAAACTTTTGATTTTTCCTACTTTTTCCCCTTTCACAAAATTTATGATGTGAAAAAAAACAGTAGCTAAGCCAAACAAAAAAATCACTGTGATAAACCTGCACAAGGTAAAAGTCTACTCTTATATTATCTGACAATACCAGTATTGTTTCTCTCATCATGCCCCCAAAAAAACTGAAATTCTTGACTAATGTGTAAATGTGTTTAGCAAACAAGACTTTGCTTTAAAACTTCCTAAACTGATGCTCAAGCTAAATGTGAAATACAGCAATAGCAGATCCTCACCAGAGTAACTCATGCAGCGGTCGACCAGCCCATCTGCCCTTGCCAATGTCAAAGGCATAAGCAAAGATCTTTGCTCCATTCCCATCTGCATCCACTTCCATGCGAGCCTGACAAGAAAGCATTGATACAGTCAGATTTTATCATACTTAGCATTAGTGAACAAACATTACGACAAAATTCAAACAGATGCATTCCAGCTCTTTAGCACATTCCTAGTTCAACTGGATATCTAGAAGAGCACATCGTTGAGGATGCTATTATACCCAAATTAACTTTCAAATTTAAAATGGTACACATGCATGTCTACTGGCACTCTTATTGTTATTGCTCATCATGTTGCAGAGGAGGAGCGTTTTAAGGATATTGTTAACCACTTCTCAGCCAAATCAAAAGTACAAACCCCAAATGATGGCCCTATATTATTAACAATTGTAATAATAATAATTTCAAGAAAATACAATTGTACACAATAAGTGTCATAACTTGGCAGAAAACGCACATATTACACCTTAAACTATAGAACAGAACATTACAGCATAAAGTTTCTCCTCAAATACTCAGTTTAAGATCAAAATATTATTTTCGGAAAGAAAATTATATATTTTTTTCATCTGTGTGATTAGCAATATTGTTATTTTCAGAACAATTCTATAGTGGCATGTATCAATGTTTGACAGTTTAATTTTTATAGTTTAGCAGTTCCCGTTCCAGTTCAACATTTAGCAAATCATACATTTATAAGCATTAGAACTAATAGATGTAGTGTTAGTTTGATTTCATTGAATCGGTGTTCTTCAATATCTGTTACATCATATCCAAACCCCTTCCACACCACTGGATACAATCCATTTTAGGAGTTAATTCTTCTTCTGAACATTCTAAAGCATTCTCCACTTTAAATTGAGGGCAATAGGAATACGTAAAACGGATGACATCATTACATCAACACGTCAGAATTCTGCAATATGAACATTTACAACCATGTTAATTATTGTGCCGGCATTATCGTGGATAAGATATAACCCGACCCTACTATATATATATATATATATATATATATATATATATATATATATATATATATATATATATATATATATATATGCTATGTTTACTTCACTTTGCAGATACATCTAAACATTGCTGGTTGCTAGACAACTTCCACTTTCAACTTTCCGCAGCATGAGCACTACGGATGGGCCATATCGTATCGTCCCCGATAATATCGGTACAAATATTAATGTGGGTAAAAAAATGGTCATAATTTGCTAAATTTGCACTACTCTGACACGTTGACGTAATGCATTTCGTGGGAGTCACGCAGCTCGCGTATGCAACACACAAAACTTAAAGGAGGGCACTAAAGAACAGTGCTGGAGAGCTAGCAGTGCTTTGAGAAGTTCAGAGGAAAAATTAAATCCCAAAAAGGAATCAACTTTGTGGGATGGACTTGTTTTGAGTTCAGCAGAACACTCGTGGAAAATAATGTAACTCAATGAACAGAAACACGCGTGCATGACTACAGTTAGCGAACGATATTAAACCAGTTCAGCTGAACAAGAGGACCATACCCTCGTGCTTCGGGTTCCTTCACAGTGACACCAGGGAGTTTATATTGAGTAACTTGTTCTTGATCACATTAGTGTAATGTTTTGCATAATTCTAAATCTATAACCGAGTTAAAGCATTAACAATGTGAGCACATGCTGTGACGCTAAAGCCTAATTTATACCTCTGCTTCAACTCTATGAATTTGCCATTGTCAACAAAGTATTTATAGTTGTGCATTCTGTCTGTGCTGTCTATGCACTGACCAATATTGCTGTGATAAGAATGTCAACTGCTACAAAACCATGACAACACAGATGTGGACAAAAAACAGGTTTTATTTTCAAACATAAAACTTCTTACATGCGTCTGCTACTGTCTCTAAACGGATCCTTATCACAACCTGGCAGGATGACCATGCTAACTTCAAGCTAGCTAAAACTCAGCACAGACATCAAAAGAAGGTTGTTTACTTCATCATCAAAATTTTACTTCATTATCCACCGAATAACATGGAGCGAAAGACCAAAAAAGAGAAAGAGCTTGCTCGGCTCCACTTCAGCCAATCATGGAGCTCACACAGAGGGCAATTCATCGTGTTGATGCAGAAGTATAAATCAATATAAAGCATTATGCGTACTGTAGCAATTGTAATGCAACGTTATCATGGAACACGCCTGCTAAACATTGAAAAAAATAATAACACCATCAAACATTAACACTTAATATCACTATATGAATATTGTTATCCATGTTCACTAAAACCAAATAGTAAACCCAAAATATATGATTTCTTTGGGAAGATAATGGTTTAATATATTTGAATTGAACTGGATATATTTGAATTTAAATGAATATTTTGAATATAAACAGAATATTTGAAGTGAAACTTTTATTTTAAATCTGTTACTATGTTCTGTTCTATATTATAAGGTGCAGTGTGCATGTTTATGCAAATAAAGTAATGACATTTATTGTATAGGGATGTATTTTCTTGAAATTGGTAAAATATTCCATCCAAAATATTGTATCATATTGTCGCCATAATTACCCAAAATATTGTGATGTTATTTAAGGACCATATCACCCACCCCTAATGAGCACCACTCTCATTGGAAAACTTTGATGCAAGCAGTTACTGCGTGATGATGTCATGTCATGTGTAATCACCTTTAAGGCCAATCTATACTTGTGCATCAAAGGCTACGAATTGCCCTTTTCTATTTATATATCTGAAATATCACATTTCTGAAACGTCCCAACCCCGTGTCGAGGGTAGGTAAAAAGTACCTTTTACTGAAGGTCTTTATTGTTTTAAATACAAGTATTAAAGCTTACCTCAAAGGCATAGTTTTCCACCAATGGTATGTCTTGCTCATCAATTAATGTGTACTTTGTCTGGAACAACAGAACAACAATGATAAGAGCAAAAAAAAAAAACAAAAAACTAGTATTATAAAGAAAGAAAAAATATAGTCCAAGATTTCCCACTCAAATCATATCTCTATTAGTAAAGTTTATTCCTCAATACCCGTCTACCAACTCAGGTGCATGTCATTACCAAAACACTTTCCCTCTGGATGTGTAATATGAAGGTTTGTTGCTGTATTGTTGTAGTGATATTATGATTCAGTTTTTGAGAGTTTTACAGCAAGCACAACAGCTCAAGTTCTTGATGCTCAGACCCAGTCCTAGACTTAATGGATCAAATATAAATGCATGTGATTACAAAAAAATAGATATATATAAACATCACAATGGTAGCGTGAAGAAGCCCAATGCATGCTGTTGTTACATGGTCATTTATATATATATATATATATATATATATAGAGAGAGAGAGAGAGGAGAGAGAGGGAGAGAGAGAGAGAGGAGAGAGAGAGAGAGAGAGAGAGAGAGAGGAGAGAGAGAGAGAGAGAGAGAGAGGAGGAGGAGAGAGAGGAGAGAGAGAGAGAGAGAGAGAGAGAGAGAGAGAGAGAGAGAGAGAGAGAGTGAGAGAGAGAGAGAGAGAGGAAGAGAGAGAGAGAGAGGCATCTAAAGCATCGTCCATCCAACGCTCACTAACTAACGAAACAGTAAGTTGCATTGGGAACAAAACCTTGTAGGTAGGTTAATGCTATTTTTTTTCTCTTGTTTGTTTTTACTATCCCCGTGTGTGGGGTGCGTCTGCATGTCCACTGTCAAGGTATGTTTCATAAAATAAAAACAAGTTCAGACTAGTGTAAAATAATATCAAAAAGTTGAAGAAAATATAAATATGGTGTTGAACAATGTAATTAAATTAAAATAGATTTTCTCCTGCTCAGTTTCTATTGCAAACCTTGAGCCTCTTGCAAAATTACGGACTTAACGAGGACGATCCAGCATATAGTTAAATTCCAACATTATTTTACCCAAGACTATCTAAAAGGAATCCTCACATGGCTGAGGATCGTACTGTAACTGTTCCAAGGTTTAAAGACCTAAAGTTTCTTCCCAAAGATGGAAGGAATGAGGCTTCACTAAGCAAGCTGTTAATAGCAGAGTGTCCTGGAAAACAAGAATCTAAAGAGACCACAAACTAACAGCCACCAAAGAAGAGAAGCAGAAAGTTAATTTTGAGGATATTAGTGGTTTATTGCATGTTGGTTATATGAAAAAATCTGTGTTATAAGTTAAACAAAATTTCAATAAACAATCATATTTTTAATTTAAATAGTTTCTTTGTCTTTATTTACATTAATTGTGTACATTTTACATTTACAGAAGTAAAAAGTTATATATATATATATATATATATATATATATATATATATATATATATATCCTATAAAAAACTACATATGGTAGTTGAACTATAATAGTTGGAAAGTTAAAATATGTAGTAAAACATATAAATATTAGAAATTAATACACACATACACGGTGTACATTTAATGCATTCAAGTTGAGAAAATGCACTAAAACTATTCTATAAATTGAGATTAGAGGTTATAAAGCAATAAAAAGTTAAAGCTGACTTGTAATAAGATTATTAACAACACCATTAATCTTTTGGGCCAAACATAAAACGGCATACGTGTAGCCTTCCAGACTTTCACTGTAAACAGACTTTTGACTTTACTTTTGACCAACACGTGAGCCAGAGCAAAAAAAAGTTCAACATGAGAGAACAGGCTGTGATTGTCATTTGCACCGTTTTTACATTTGGTTCGTCCCACGCCTGCTAAACATGCGTTCACCGGCTGCCCTCTAGTGTCACGGCATGATCGGCCTGGCATCCTCGAAGCAGCTGAGATTTGTTGTGTTTAGAGTAATGTGAAGGGAGAACTCCGGCTAGAGATAATCGTCTGTATCGATGTGTGGCATATTAACAGAGCCAACAGTGTTCCGAATCGTCCCTCTCAAGAAGCCGGGTGACATGCTACGACCGGTTCCTGGTTGGGAGATCCGTAAACCATGTTGAACGTCAGCCACTTTAACAGGGGAACGGTTAGCTAAAACGTTTGAAAGCAGGTCATCCCAAGTCTTGAATCCATATTCTGTTACTGATCACTAAACGGCATTATTCCCTGCTCACTAGAATACACTGGCTTTAGTCGACTAGCAGGACTATATCCATGCTAGCGGTCAGTAGTAGCCTGGTAAAAGCTACATTTACCGGGGAGGTGAGCTTAACAACGTAAAATATATTCGTACATTTTATTCGTTTCGCCTGTAAATGATCACAAATAATTTCAAGACTCCAGTCGAAGACATGTCGATAAAATTATGTTGACCAATACCAAGATAGCCCTGAGCTAGCAGCAGCATTTAGCTTAGGGATCCCCTCCCCTACCCGCCGCACATGGCAGCTCTAGGATTCCGCTTACCTTCCCGGCCACACGGCCAAGTCGAACGATCCCCAGCTTGAAATCCGACATTAGAGGACACCTCGGGTCTGGGCTGACAAGCGAGAACAGGTCAGAGGGTATTTAATCGGATCTTCAGGGCAAACGACGTATAGTTGCGTTTATCGTTGCCCAAGCATTCCCCACCCGCTTCCAGACCTCCGTGATGCGCCGGAGAGGCGTTGGATGAACCTGCCACCTTCTAGGGGCGGGGCTAAAAGATCCAATTCATAACCAATCAATAAAGAGGACTTTTTTCCCTCTGTCCAATCAGACATCTCATCGTTGAAACGTACGCTCTGGATGCCTGATTCCTGTGATGACGTTGGTGATGAACGCGTACACATATGAGTCCTGTGTCCAATCAGCAGTCCGACAAGTCATTGAAACTTCTGCCCGGCTTTTATTCACGCGATAAATATAATATTAATATCAAAATATTACATTTGTAGCCTACACTAAAATTAAATTAATTCTACTTTGAAAAAACAATAGGAGATTTATTGGCCTGATTCCTTCTGTACATCTTATTAAAATTGATATAGGTTTTGAATATATTTGAGAGGTCCTATTCACATAATCTGAACTTTCTTTTTTTTGATGACTTTTTTTTCTCTCGACTTTTGGTTATAGCGGTGTAAAGTACCCAAGACAATGTACTTAATTATTGTACTTAATTAGTTTTTGGCTCCTAAATGAAATAGTAATAAAATAGAGTCTATCGCTAACTCTTTACTCAAGTAGATTTTTGATTGAATATTTGTAATCTTTACTCCACTACATTCGAGCAGACACTTGCCGTTACTCATTACATTGTATGCAACAATACACTCTTTATCCACCAAGAATAATTCAGTAGTTTATTGGGCTCAGACCATTCAGTTGTGTGAGGTTCCTATGTAAAAATTACCATGTGTGCATCACATCATTATTAAAAGGGGTTATCCTTCAAGTAACTAATGAAAAAGAAATCCGATGTAAAGAGAAAGAAAGATCATGCTAGTAAAATTGGTAGAGATGTATCTCTTGCTCTGCTGACCTGATAGCCTAAAGACTTCCCCCATGGTATATTCATCAGAGCAAATCAGCTATATCTGATGTCAGAGGATATGTGAGACTCTGTGAGGAGAGTTTAACAATCAACATATTTAAGCTAAAACTTTGAATTAATTCTTAGCGTACTTAACCATTACAAATTCATATTTAATGCATCACATATAAATACAACTTACATTCCAACACATCACTTAATGTACTTAAAGTGATCAAATAAAGCTAAATAAAATTAGGCACATTTAAATGGATTAAAATAGTAAAATATCGTCAATGAAACTAAATATAAGTAACATAAAGTGTCGTCTTGCTAACTAAAAAGCATTTAAATAGAACTGCTGACATACATCGAGGAGAACACTCAAACCGATAGATAGTCAGTGAGTCCAAGAAGATAGAATATCATCTTGAGTATTGTTTGCTATTAGAATTTTTTCCTTGATGCATGAATAGAGAGATGATATGATGAGATAGACGCTAATGACACCACAATGTTACCGCAAACAGCAGATGTCACAGAAAATAAAGCGGGGTAACCAACAGAAACTCATCCAGGTACGGAGAAGAGCTTGTGTGAATCAGCTGGGGATTTTTTTTAATGTAGTGCATAAAGCATGACTCGGGATGGATTTGGCCGTTTTCATTGTCAGAACAAAACAATAAGGAGAACTCCCTAATGTGTTTTTATCAGAGCTTTATTTTGTTTCCTCACATCTGAGGAGATGAGATATGTTGGAGGAATCTATGAGATTTCATAACAAACTGTAATCATACCACAAACCTAAACAGACTTGACCATTTTTGCCGCTTTTCAATCGCGACTGTAGTTAGTAAAAAGAGTATTCTGAGCTGCTGTAAAGAGCTGTGTTTTATTAATATAATTTCAGATCACAAAGCACCACTAGGATCCCTGCACATTGTATTACTATTGTGATTTCACATGTCCTTTATTTACTAAATATATTGGAAAAAATGCAACAATAGCAAATATGCTGTTTAACTCCAACCCACATGCTTGCTGTATCTCCGGCTTTCTTTGCCTGTTTGGGGAAAATAAACACCAGGCTTTTAGTATAATACCCTAACAGGGCAGTTTATTTACTGTGGAAGCACTAGGACCATTAATTGTTACCCGCATTCAGAGATTTTAAAGCAAAATGAAAAGTATTACAATATATAAAATCTTTACAGGAACTAAATGGTTTAATTAGGGAAAACTGAATTGTTTAAAGCATAAACTGATAAAAACAACACATAAAAGATTTATGACCACCGTTGCTTTACCAATGTAACATGTTTTGGAGTGTAATTTGTAAGATAAAATATCAAATCTGGTTGTTGTTTTTTTTTTTTTCAAAACAGTGGGCTGGGCTAAAGATTCTTTACTTATGTTCCTTAACTACAGCTCTGCCTTATAAATATACCAGACAGCAGGACCACAACTTCCATGTTAAAAACATGGTTAAATTTAACGAAAATTACTTAATTATGACTTGCAATGAAAGAAAACAGGTGCATTGAACAGCTTTTATGAACATATGAATTTATAAAAAAAAGAAGAATACATTCTTCACAATCATAAAGGACATTTAAACATGAAATAAATATAAGTTTAAACTTTAACAATTCTGTGTTTCACCTCTTTGAAAGTTTTTTTTACAATGAAAAATGACCTTAGTTTGACAGTAGAAAACTCACAGCTTTAAATAAATGTTTTTTTTTCTCAGAGAATAACATGTATACACCTGCAGTCATCAAACTGAATTGGAAAAACAGATGTGGGAGATGTAATCTCACATTTAAACACCAAATTAAAATGTGAAAAAAAAATCTTAAAACCTACAATCAACAATCTTGAAACTACAAGATGCACAGCTCTCTTTTAAGGCTCTTTTGAATTAAAGGAACATTAAAGGTTCCTCGCATGAGGATGAATATATGCGGCTGTGTTTGCCTTCTCGTCACAAGATGCTTTTGTTCACTATCTAACATGAGCCAGCAAGCTCAATCCTGATGTTTACGCATTCAGTTTAAACAAACTATTCACCCGAAAAACTCACAGGATTAAAGGATCTCTACACCTTTGACTTCATCGGGTGGTATTCAGCAGTTCTGCTTGTAAACAACAGGTGCCCATCTCTCATGATCAATTAAAACTTCTGCATTCTCTTCAATGTTTCAACTTGCACTGCTTTTGAGTAACCAACGATTTCTTTATCCGTCTCATTGTAGTAAAAATAGCTAGAGTAAAATATGGAAGACACTAATATAAATCCACCTGAGAGATGAGTGTCAATTAAGTCAGAGAAAGTTCTCACAAGTACCAATATAAACAAAAATCTTCCAAAGCAAAGCGCTCTGCCACAATAAGAAGCTTTGCAAATGACTAAAACCACATGTTCTCTTCCAGAAGGTCTTTTAAAATATATCGGTGTCTTTCTTTGTCTGCATGCAACATTTGCATAAATATCAAAATATCTGCAGCTAAAGTTCAAGAGACCAAACTAGATTGGAACTACCAACTAAATACTAGCAACAGTTTCCTTTCAAGGAGCATTCTTTCACAAGAAAGATTCCATTTCGTGTCTAGTAGTTCAATGATGCATTGAAATGCAGCAATTTTTTAAAATACCACTTTGTGAAGGAGTTCCAGAGAGCAACTTAACAACGGCTGCTGTCAAGTCTAGAGAAGAGAAATAACGCCAACAGGAGGCACCTCACTACGATCCTGAGGAATGTTTTTTGGGGTTGAGTACAGCATTTTTGGCCTCCTCCGACAAAATTGAGGGATCGAACAGGATGGAAGTGCTGGTACAAAGCTGCCGTAATGTCCTGAGCACCACTGTGGGGATAAAACAGGAGAAATTAAGAAAGCATTAAACATAAACCATCCAAAAAACTCAGCTGGCTGCCTGCTCTTTACAACTCTGTCTTTTGGATTGTTGTGTTTGATGACTTCTCTTTACCACTCAAGAGACTGTACTCTTGTTTGGATTGCAGTAGCCTTTTTTTGCTGTAATGTTACTGTAGTATCAGAATGGCAGCTATCCAAATCCCTCCAAAATGCCCAGAATGAACACCCTGATGTATTCACAACCTGATGATATCGCAACCATAGCCCCCTGCTCTTCACTTTACTGTCATTTAGAAGAAAATATCCCCAAACATCAAACAGATAAATCAATCCACAAACCAGCAGGGAAAATCTACAGGGAAAAAGAAAGTCTAGAAAAGCAAAACCTTACATTGATTCTATTAATGGATATGGGCCTCTATTTCAAGACAGAGTGATATTTTAGCATATGTTCCCCTATTTGATTCCAACACAATTCTTTGATTATTATTCCCATTTCGAATATAACACTTGACTGAGTATAGAACGCTTTGATAGAAGAGTCAGGTTTTACATAAGATGAATATCTAAAGTCTAATAATTCAATATGATATTGCTACTGGTCTAATTTGACAACATGACCTATGCTAAGCTATGCTAAAAGCACCTACTCAAGTTCAGGAGAAAAGCTGAGAGGATTCCAAAATAGTAAAACACTTCTTTTTATTCAGAATGAGCCTATGCCCTTTAAAAGTGTTCCTTTTAAAGAAATCAGGTTCCCAATGAATGACCATGTAATTAAGACATGATAATATATTATGTAAAAAGCAGAGAGTAATTCTAAGCTTGAAGAAAGCTTACTTGGTCGCAACACCGGGAGTGAACAATATTGATCCAGCCACTGCATGGTGCTTTCACACAGCTCTGCGTTGCTGCCGGTCGACACCATGTTATTGAACGACTCAAATAGAGGCTGAATTATTACACTGAACTGAGAGAGTGGTGTTAAGGGAAAAACTGTTGAGAGAGAACTTAAACAGCAGATACGTCCCAAACTGCAATGCTCTGGGAAGCTTCCGCTGTCATCATCCTGGATTGTGATCAGAATCACATTGTTCTGAGGTTTTTGTTTCAGACTCTGAACATGAAAGAACAAATTGGTCTTTTATCTCCTCCAAACCACTACTTGACTCCCTAGTCGGACAGTTTAAAGAAGATCTTAGACTATTGCATGCTTTATGTAATTCCAGGGATCTCTTAATCCACTAGTAGTGTTATTGCATCTTAATTTGGCTATAACAACTCATGCTTTTGAGAAAATAGATTGGCTATTGGTGACAACTCTTATACAGTGGTATGCAAAAGGTTGGTCACCCCTGTAAATCTTCATGATTTTCCTTTATAAGTCATTGGTTGTCTGGTTAAAGAAATGTCAGTTAAATATATCATATAGTAGACAAATACATTGATATTTGAAAAGTGAAATAAAGATTATATGATTTATGGAAAGTGTGCAATTATCTTTTAAACAAAACTAGACATGTGCATACATTTAGGCACCCTTGTCATTTTATTGATTTCAATACCTTTAGCACTAATTAATAAAACTCAAAATTGGTTTGGTAACATCAGTGACCCTTCACCTTCTTACACAAGTGAAGTAAATCATAAGAAAGTATTTTGTGTAAGTGTTTCTCCTATTTGCATCTTTTCTGAAGAGTGAAAACAATGAATATCATGGTTTATGGCAGTGGATCTCAAATAGTGGAGCGCAAGGCTCCATCAAAGGTTTGACCTCAGGGATCATGCTTTTTTTATTTTTCAATTTTTTTTTACTGTTCTAGAATAAAGTGCAATACCACTCCACTACATTAGGGGACAGTGGCGCTCTCTTTGGCAGAGTATGAAGTGTAGACACAAAGTGTAGAAGACAGTCGGAGTGAGAAGGAGATAGAGACAAACAAAAGCCTCCGGAAAGTAATAAGAAAGAAATATGACTGGTATGTAGCGCTTTGCTTCACTGTGACTACGGTGGGAGACGAGGAGAGACAGGTGTGCTTGCTGAGTCTAAAAATGTTGGTAGCGAACAGCATGAAGCCAAATAAATGAAGGCGTCACTTAAAGACAGTAAACCCCAATCACGCTGAAAAGCCGCTTGAATTTTTTCAGCGAAAACGTGCCGAATATTGCCAGCAATCATGGTCAGTCAAACAATGTTTATAGTTTTATTAAGGATTGAATGTTTTTTTTACATTTAAGATGCACCTTAAATCTTTTCTGCTACAGTTAATAAAGCTATTCTTTGTTGTAAGTTGGTCCATATTTCTTTCTATTTTCTCTTATACGTTAATAAGGATACTGTGTTATGCAGAGGTGTACTTATAACATATTTAAAGACAAATAATAATATTTATAGTTGCGCAGGGGGTAGGGGGTGGGGGGGTGTTTTTCTTCCTGGGGGGCGCGACAGAAAGTAATTGAGAAACACTGGTTTAGGGGAAGAATACAGAAAGCTGTCCCAGGGATTTAAGGACTCAGTTTCAACTGTAAGGAACATTGTGAGGAATTGGAATACCAGAGGTACAGTTCTAGTTAAGGCCCAAAGTAGCGGACCAAGAAAAATCTCAGATAAGCAGAGGCGCAGGATGGTGAGAACAGTCATAGGTCAATCAACAGTGCAGCTCCAAAGACCGACATCACCATCTTGCTGCAGATGGTGTCACTGTGTACCGTTCAACTATTCAGCTCACTTTAAACAAGGAGATGCTGTATGGACGAGTAATGGGTTGCTCAAAGCCACAAACGGTTGCTTGAGGAATGCTAAAGCTCATTTGGACAAGCCAGCTTCATTTTGGAATAAGGTGCTGTGGATTGACTAAAATAAAATAGAATTATTTGGACAAAACAAGGACCGTTATGCATGGCATAAAACCAACACAGCATTCCAAGAAAAACACTTGCAAACTACAGTAAAATTTGGTGGCGATCATCATGCTGTGGTGCTGTGTGGCCAGTGCAGAGACTGGGAATCTTGGTAATATTGAGGGTCGCATGGATTCCACTCAATTTCAGCAGATTCTGAAGAACCATGTCCAGGAATCAGCGACAAAGTTGACGTTGTGCCGGGGCTGGATCTTTCAACAAGACAATGAGCCTAAACACTGCTTAAAATCTATAAAGGCATTCATGTAAAGGTACAAGTACAATGTTCTGTAATGGCCATCTCAGTCCCCAGACCTGAATAATATTGAAAATTTGTGGTGTTATGTAAAGCGGGCTGTCCATGGAGATGTTTTGTAAATAAGAATGGTCCAAAATACTTTCTGCCAGAATCCAGACTCTAATTTTGTTTAAGTAATTCTTGCACACTTCCCATAAATCATATAAACTTTATTTCATTTCTCAAATATCAATGTATCAATGTGTGTTGTCTCCTATACTATATATTTAACTGACATTTTTTATCCAGACAAGCAATGATTTATAAAGGAATACCACAGTTGCGTACCACTGTAGTTACTCCTTTTTACTGAAAAGTTTACACAATGTAGACAATTTCACAACTTCCACTATGTTAGTGGATAGACAGCCGCACTAAATCAGAGGCGTTCTCTTGGACATCCCTCAAGGAATAACTTTGCATACCCTTGTACTAAATGAAATGGCAGTCTTTTATAAATCTGTTTATCAATTTCAGACCTCATAAAAATTATAATGTTTCAGTTTAAATCAAGGTGTTGGAGTGAATTGGAGTGAAATCTGATTGGTGTTTGTTGTCAAATTTGACATTTTTCTATTGATTGTTTGACAAAATTAAGCTGTTAATTTTTTTGTTAAAAAGATAGATCTGTTAGTCTACTTTTATATGGAGTAATATTAAGTATAATAGGATATACAAAATGTGCAATAGAAATGTGCAGATAGATGGGCAGATTGGGTAAAAGCCTAACAGTACTAAAATTTATCAAACCACCACCACCTTTTCTAATTCTGCTTATTCACTGGTGGAAGGATACAATCCAGAATTTCCAGTTCTGCAGAGTTCGATTCTTGACGTAATCATCAAACTTCTCCCTCATGTGGAAACGATGACGAGTGACAGGTGCCCCAGTTTCAGGAAGCTGCTCCTGGCACAAACTACAACATACAAAGGCCAGTATACTTTCTTGAGTTTCACCAAAAGTAACAAAAGAATCAAATATTATGGTCAACAAGCAGCTTTATGGGAAGAAAATTACCTAATTGAGGTATTGAGCTCCTCAATCTCTTCTCTCAGTCGCTTTGTCTCTTCCAGCAACTGTTGTCTCTCTACCTGCAGCTTTCCAATGTAGTCAACAGTCTTCTTAAGAGTTGAAGCGTTACTGATCTGAAAACCCAAAATTAAACACTTCAATTGAAAACTTTTTAATGTATTACATTTTCGAACACTATTTAATTAAATTTTTACAATGAAAAAAAAAAAGAAAATATTTTTTTTTGTCCTCTTTTCTCTTTATTTCCTTCCTACTATGGTTGATTGATGAGTTGATACATAGTATGAGCGACCCGAGTTAGACTTTGACTATGTAACAAATTGCATATTGTCTTTCCACTACTTTAAGTCGCTTTGGACAAATGCATCTGCTACATGCTTAAATGTAGATGTAAATGAAAGACACTGAAAGTTTGGACACAGAGTCTAAAGCAACACATGTTTCTATAAAATGGGCTTCAGAGTTTCCGAAGTATTCCAATCACATTTAAGACTCGTAAAATGGTTAAATATGTATTTAAAAAACGTTTTAAAAGAAGAAAATAGTTGAAATTACATTGTGTATTTACATACAAACAATTAGCCAATTAGCAATTAAAATATTGATGAGGCACTATTCATGTAGGGGTATTTTTATTTGGTCACTATCTCTGGAGCTCATTTTATTTAAAGCATCACAAAAAAAAAATTTGGTTGCAGCATTCTTGTCATTGTTAAATGGGCCGCTGTTACTAGGTTTCTGTTGACATACAAGAAAACAACTTGGAGCTATTCATTCGAGGGGTTAAAATATGTTAAAACAAGAATATTCCTTCAGTATGCGATAAATTCTCCCAACCTCTGCTTCTACAAAATAAGGAGCAAATACTCAATTGAAAAAAAGTAAAGATCGAGTTTGCTAAAATCTAAACATGAATGGTAAATTGCTGTTAACACTGACCAAACAAGAGGCAACAACACCCATTTTTCTGATTAACAAGACTACTCTTAAAAGTGACTCTCTTTCAACAATTCCAAAGACAGTTATACAAACAATAAATAACAACTCATGGTTGTACTTATTAAAAAAAAAAATGAAAGCCTACTTACATTTGATTGAGACTTCAGAGTCGGCACAAGTCCACACAGTGTCTTAAAGCAGACGTTAATTGTGAAGCGTCTCTTCTGCTCAGCAGAAATGTGATTCACTCGACGACTCTGTCAAAGACCACGTAAAAAAAAAAACACAGGTAAAACAGACAAACTGCAGGGCAAAACACAAAACGTACTCCTTCACAGCATCAACATTTAGTTCTAAACAGGCATACATCTTACTGAAAAACAAAAAGTAGTATTAATATAGAAGTAATCACTGTTTACTCTGATAAGTGTTGTGTAAAATAGCCAATGGAAGATATCCTGTCAACACTCATTTCGTAACATTTTAATATACTCTTCCTTTTATTGCATAAATAAGAGAGACCTACAGCAGAACTAAGACAACTGTCTGTATCTGTAGCAACTATGGATACATACTAGTGAGTTGTCATTAACTATTCAGTGTCAAATGTCACAGTAACTACTGCGGAAACAACCAGTAACTCAGTAACTGATGAGTTTAGCCATAACTGCTAGTTAACTACCATTAACAAACAAGTAGCTATTGAGCAGTTTTCTGTGTTCACTTTAAAACACTTCCAAAGTGTCTGACATCTACGAGGTAGGTGGAATTGTTATTGCAATTGGTAGGTGCAGCCCATGTAAAATAGTTTGAGGTTAATTTCTGTATACCAAAAGTCTTGTTGATCTACATTTATAGTTGTTTATAAATACTTCCTTACTTTTCTTGTTATTACACACTGTTTTGAGCATTTATAACTTAATAATAAAATAATTTTTGCCAGATTTTAAAAGTTTTATTTCATCTGAAAAGAAATTCATTAAAAACAATTTACAAAGAAAATTTTATGACAAAGACATTAAAAACAAGACAAGAATACCAGGCATACTGTTATAATTACAGTATCATTATAGGGGTTAAAGGGTTAAACAGCTACAGCTCGTTTAGAATGCAACGGCTGGAATTCTAACCAAAACTAGAAAGTCAGAATACATTTCTCCAGTTCTTAAGTCTCTACACTGGCTGCCGATCTCCTTCAGAATAGATTTTAAAAGTTCTGCTGCTCATATATAAGTCCAAACAAAACTTATCACCTTAATACCTAACAGACATGCTCAGTGAATACACACCAAACAGAGAGCTGAGATCCCTCAGATCAAATAAATTTCCAAACAGGGTAAATAGTCTTTTAGTTACCACGCGGCCCACAGATGGAACCAGCTTCAAGTGGAGGTCAAGGGTGCCAACACTTTAGTCACATTTAAATCCAGGCTAAAGACTCACCTGTTTAGTTCCGCTTTTGTCGACTGAACACCAACAATCAAACAACCTTTTTACCTCTGCACCATCTTAATCTGTTTTAATCTATGTTTTTACATTTTCAGTTTTTAATCACTATGATTTTGTCTTTTTTATGCTTGATTTTTTTAAATGTACTTTCTTTTATTTCATTTTTTCAAATGTAAAGCACTTTGAATTACCCTTATTACGAAATGTGCTATACAAATAAACTTGCCTTGTCTATGTCTTTAGCCAGGTTTTAAACGTGTCCAAAGTGTTGGTACTTTTTTGCTTTTTTTATTTTTGCTATATCTCTTCATACTGGTACCACTAAAGGATTCTTGGTAATCTCTGGGAATTTTTCCCATTGACTTAACATTGCTTTTAACAATGAATTGGAAAATGGTCCCACAATATCTCCAATACGAAACACGCTAGAGACACAGGGGTTTTGTTATGTTACTCATAATGACATAGTAGAATTTTTAATTATGTCACTGACACTTCCATAGTAACCATATTGTTACCATGACAACCATTTTCAAAGTTATATATCTCAGCTTAGGAAAACATTTAAGACATGGGGATTGTTTCATATGACTCATACTGACAAGTGGAACCTTATAAATGCCACTTACCCCTCAATAGCAACCATTATTGGTTACCATGGCAACCATTTTTAATGTTCTTTATCTCGGCCAAAAGTGGGGAAATGGGGGTTAGTTAAGGGGGACATTTTAGGTTGGCACTGAATCCTCCATACCAATCATATTGGTTACCATGGCAAATACTCGGGTAAAAAAATAGTTAAGACATTTTTTTTACTCATACTGACCAGCACTTAAAACGATTCATTAGGACAAAGCTAAAAGCTGTTTATTATTTACAAAGTTCAAACAGCTTTTAGCTTTGAACTTTTCCCAACTTGGTAAACCTTTATCAAACTTTAAAATCTAATTATCAATTTGTAGTTACATTTTAAGTAGATGTTTCCCAGAAATTATTTGGGGGTTGTGATTAGAATCAATAGTTACCTCATAGTTCAAAGGTTACTAAGGAGGTATGGCTCAAATGATCAGTTACTGATCGTAACCGCAGCTGTTACCATGGCCTTAGATACAGAATATTGATTGATGATAACTCCCTAGTACGTAACCATATTTACTGTTAATACAGAGTTATCAGGAAGTGTTTTTGCCAGAGTTATCTGTTAGTTCTGCAGTAACTCTTTCAGCTATTGTTAACTAAAGAAGAGTATTCTAAAGTGATGCCAAACTAAGGAATGTAATTGATGAGTCAAGTGACACTTCCAAGTCAACTAGTACAGAAAAAAAATAGAAAAAAATAAAAATAAAAAAAAGCATGGGAATAATCACTTGTTTTTATTTGGTTTCAAACCGAATCAGAAATCTATTTTGGTCCCAAAAACAGGATAATTTTTTTAATTAAGTCAGGATTTAAATAGTTTATGATGGTATAACTATGATATGCATTATACAAGTTTGGAAAAGAAAATAATGTTTTTTCCCTCAAACCTCTATTTTTTTCCCTCAAAATCAAAACAGTTTTGCTCATATTAGTCCAAATGGATTTATAGTGTTTTGTAAACAAACCTGATTTATTTGTGACATTTACCTGACTGGTTTCATTTTTTCCCATGCTTGTACCCGTACTGAGGGGTGATTGGGGGCTCTGTAACTGATCTGCTCCCAGTGGTGACCCTTGCCCTGAGATCTGGCCATCTTGTGCTGAAATCACACAGAAAATTTTAGCTTTAAGTTAAATACAAATGAAAGCGGTGTCAGCACGAGTCTAAGGTGACTGGGTTGAAACGTACACCCTGGCGTTACTGATGGCTTGTTAGATGCGGCGGCAGTGCTTTCCTCTTTGGGAATGATTAGCTGAGGAGATTTCTGCGTCTGTGGGAGAATATGAAAACCAGGGGATGCCTGCAAAAAATGGGAACACTATTTTAGGGATCAACTAGTAATGAATGACTAATGCCTACATTTGTAAATGTCTAGTAAATTACTGATCTTTTAAGCAGTTTAATAATGGTGTCTTATAGCCTTTTTATACATGTTTAATCTCAATCAATCAAAAATCAATCAAAATTTATTTCACTTATAAATCACTTATAACAAAGAATAGAAGGTAAACACAATCAAATGTAAAATACACATGTAAACATACATTGCACTCACCCACTAACACTGCTTTAAACACCAAACGCTGCTTTAAACAGGTAAGTCTTTAAACCTGCATTAAACACTCTCAGTTCACTATCAGACTTGAGAGAAAGAGGCAAAAAGTTTCAGAGCTGGGGTGCAAAATAGCAAAAAAAATGCACGTACCCCAGCACCTTGTATTTACTTTTGGTACCCTGAGAAGCAGTTGGCTTGCTGACTGCAGAGACCTAGCAGGCATTTAAACATTAAACAAGTCCCTGATGTAAGGGGAGCTGTGCCTTGAACTGAATTAAAAATAAATAACATGGCCTTGTATTGAATATAAAGGTCAACAGGGAGCTGGTGTAAGTTCAGTAAAATTGGTGTTATGTGACAATGTTTCTTTGAGTGGGTTAAAAACCGGCCTGCTGCATTCTGGACTACCTGCAATCTGGCCAGGAGTGATTTATTGATGCCAAAATACAATGATTTGCAGTAATCAAGTTTAGAACTAATCAGAGCATGAATGTCATGCTCCAAAATGTGTCTGTAAAAAAATGATCTCACTCTCCTGAGCTGACACAGCTAGAAAAACAAAACTCGCACTACACTACTGACTTGGTCTGTGAACTTAAGCTCACGGTTGAAAAGAACCCCAAGGTTCTGGACCACACATTTTATACGACATTACAAACTGTGAAGGCTTCGCTTTCCCAAAGACAATGAACTCACATTTGTCCAGGTTAAAATGGAGAAAATTGCTCAACAGTTCATCAATTATAAACCATTGAACAAATGCCTGACTTGTTTTGTGATATTATATATAATATTATTTTGGCAGCAAATAACAAAGTTAAAAAAATATGGTTTATTATTCAAACATAATTTGACTGATTTTAGTGAGATATTTCTCTTGACTGTATTAGAGGCAAATATATTTCACACTAGTAACTGCAGTATTAGTGCATATACTGTTCCCTGATCTAAATTAAACACTTGCTGTTTTCAAAAAATGTTAGAATATTAATAAAAAAGGAAATAAGCAACTACCTGTAATTAAATGGCAGTTAATAATGAAATGTGTATATGTCTAACTAACAGTGTATAATTTAAACAACACAAGTTGTTTTATTATTTGTTTTATTTGTAGCACATTAGCCCTTAACTTTCAGGATGGTTTTCATGACAATATTAACATTGGCCTATCTCTTTGCCAATATTGAATATCTTTGCCACATTGAATATCAGCAGATGCTGAAAATTTTACTATATTGGACTATGAAAAGGCGCCCTCATTACTGATAAAAAACGCATACATTTTCCCTAGTTATTATGAATGTAACCTTAGGAAACGTGAATGTAACCAAGGAAAAGTTAACTCTGAAATCGCAAACTCTCAAAGTCTATTTTTGTGTTTGTTGTTTATAAAATCATTTTGTTTGATTCAGTTTGTCTTTGATTCACTTTTTTATTTTGTTCAGCATTGTATTTTGAACTAGCTAAAGCCAAGCATGCTTACCACTGCTGCTTAGTATCCTCTTCTGTGAATTGAGTGTGATACACAAAAGAGCTGCTTAAGCATTTGTAAAATGCATGACGACATGACGTCAACATGTCAGAGATTCACGATGTGAAAATGTAAAACCATATAAATTATTGTACCGGTATGATCGTGAATGATACATATGAAATATACAGAAATATCGGGATCGGCAAATGATCAGATCAGAAACAAAAAAAAAAAAACTGGTCAGGCATCCCTACATTAAACCAAACAAAATAAATACATTTAATATTGCTCTCTGCCATGTCCTTTGAATATTGCATTTTGTCCAAGAGTAGGATGTGTCAACAAAGCAACATTTCACATTTTTAGTGTTTAAAAAAACTAAAAAATTTTAAGAATGTGGTAAATTCGGCCATTGACTTCAGATATTTTTCTCATTTCTGAGAGACAGCATTTAGCATTTTCTGCATCTGATCTTGTCACATGTACACTAATTGTCCCAAACCAAACAGAAGAGAAGATTAAAGACTCACACAAGGAATACTGGTAGAGGTAATGACCATTCCTGTGGTAGGCACCACATCACTGTTGAGAGGAGATGGAGTGACAATGACAGCGCTGGCTGGACCTGGAAATTAGAAATACATATAATAAAAACCACCATTTCACCAAAGCAGGTGAAAACACCAAAACATTAGTGGTAACTGACATGTTTTAACTTTGATTCAGTTACAATTATTGTGTGTCACTTTGCAACAATTAAAATTTCACAGAGTTAAATACTACACAATTATAGCACATAACGCTCACAGAGGAATATACAATAATTTTGAAGTCAACAAAA
The DNA here is from genome assembly GCA_900490495.1 of Danionella dracula. Taxonomy (NCBI): domain Eukaryota; kingdom Metazoa; phylum Chordata; class Actinopteri; order Cypriniformes; family Danionidae; genus Danionella; species Danionella dracula. Next base: position 13,856,607 of record UELW01000522.1, read on the forward strand.
CTACCCTGGCGCAAACAAATGTCAAAATACATTCTTGCTCCCAGAGTTTAACAGATTAGCAGTGTGATCCACTGTCATCCCCTGCACCAGCTTCATCATGTCTGGTCGCGCAAGAGGAAATGGGTTATTCCGTAGATTCACAATGGCCCTGTGCCAAATGGCGCACTTGTGGACTCTTGGACTTGTCATGGACGTGTACGAGTCCGTAGGGTGTCCCATCTGTCATTTTTAGGCTCTGAAGTCTGCTCATTAGTACCCTCTATGCAGTCTTCGGCGATTGTTAGGAGGAGCTCACGCATGTAGGAAAAATTACTAGAAGAAATCGCTGAAGTGACTCGTAAATGTTTATCAGAGTAATAACCTACTGATATGGTTTAACTATTTACACAGTCATGTTGACAACATGTGATTATACAGTACTAAACACATCAAAACACAAATGGTGAGCAACACTTATCCCAATTAATTTAAGATTTACAGGGGTTAATTGTCTGTGTATAATTGTCTGTGTTGCAATGAATAAACAACAACAAAAACCTCTTCAGCAAAATTAAATGTATTTAAATGTAATGTATTTATTTGTGTTGAATCGCAACTGAGAGTAAACACCAGCAGAGCTTTTTCTGCTTCCGTCAAGACTGTCCCAAAATATGACCTCAGAGCACCCTCAAGGACTTGAATCCCAGGCCCCTAGTCACCAGAGTGTGGACTTGAGTGAAGTCCACAAGTCGGAGTTTTCCAATTGAAGGTATAACGTTACCTTGAGTATCAAGAAGCTGTTTCAAGGAACCACATTGAATATCTTGAAACAAGCTTAATTAGTGGGATCAGGTGTATTGAAAGAAGGTTGAGACTGCAGACCATCCCGTCTTTTATCATTTAGTATAAACTACAATACTGAATATATTTAGTAAATATACTTTTGATTATTCCCACAAACACACATTTATACTATATTATTTGCTTTATTTAAACCGCCAACTAAGACAATTCAGTAGTTATAAAGACATTGTATCACACAAACCTGTGAGAAAGAGCTGAGGAGACGGCAGTGGGTTGGCTGGGATAATGGCTCTCTGCGGGTGTCTGGGCTTCTTGTTAGAAAGAGGGGGCAGAATGGATTTGGGCAGGGCGAAGTTGATGGGCTGTGAATTAGAGGCGGCAGGTTTCTGGGAGTCAAATTTAGACCTGGGACTGACTGTGAGAGAGGTATTGGTGAGAGTCCTTGTGGAAGAGCCAGTGTGTGTTACTTTGGATGCAGGAGGGATTTTCGAAGTGGGCTGAGGGCTGGACGTCTCTGTAGAAGAGCCTCTACATTGGAGAATCTGTGATGTGGTTGGGAGAGGTGGAGCTGGTGGGGGCAGAAGTGATTGGACAGACGAGCCCACTTGACCTGTGAAGAGGGGCATGTAGGGCTGTTGGTAAGATGAGCTAGCGGAGTTAGTAGTATCCTGGTTAGCCACAGATAGATGGGCCAGAATAGGCGGGGATGGCGCAAGGCGGTAGTCCAGTGGTAGAGAAGTAAAATCTGAGGGGATCGGCATGGACGGCAGCAAAGGAGCCTGCACACAACACAAAGAAGTATCAGCTAATGCAAGCAAAAGTAGGGAAGTTCATGAAAAGTTTTAGCTCAATAAACACATAAATTGAAGGAACATTAATTAATTTAATCGATTAAGAAATTAATCTGTTTATGTAAAATACAAGCTCTCACTTTCAATTCCACTTTAAAATCAAGCAATGCTTTCTGCTTGTAATTGTCCTAAAAATAAACAAACACATTTATAAAAATATATATATTTTTAAATGTGTATGGTTTGGCTTAACTTGACTTTCCACGGCTTGTTTGTTTACAACTACATCCAATGTCAGCTCAGAGTGGGCTCGTGGGCACTCAAGATGCATCACTCCGCTATGTCAGTATAGTTCAGTGCTTCTCAAATAGTGTGACGCGCCCCAGGAGGGCACTAGGCTCCATCAAGGGGGGCCGTTTGACCTCAGGGAACATCCTTTTTTTTCTATTTAGATTTTTTACTGTTCTAGAATAAAGTGCAATTCCAGTACATTTGGGGGCGCTCTCATTAACAGGGTGTACACAGGGAGCGTTCGTTTGGTGGTGTAGGGGTTTTGTTTGCACTGAGCATGCACACAATATGAAGTGTAGACATAAAGTGTACCAGAACCTCAAGTGACATCATCAAAAATATTTTACATATTTATAAGTTAATAAGGATACAGTGATATGCAGAGGTGTACTTATAACAATTTTATAGACAAATGATACTATTTACAGGCACGGAGGGGGGGCTTATGAGTGAGAAGCGCTGGTATAGTTCCACTTGGTGAATAACAATTCCGTGACAGAAACATACTATCGTACACTGATCGCACACAACATGGTACAATAGAGATTATCGAAGGAGTGATGCTTGTTATACTGTGTCTGTGGTGCCTTTAATCCTCAAACAAATCAGTCAATCGATGAGCGCAGTGATTGACAGCGATCAACATGATGTGCTGTCAAACCTTTCTTTCCAATCAGAGTATGAATAACAGTACAATGTGCAGTGAAATGCCAGCAAATGCACACAGAGTAAAGCCATTTTATAAAAGCTCAATACAAGTGTAAAAAGGCACTTTCAATTTAAGTATAAATACAGTTTGATTTTCAATACCCAATTAAAAACTCAACTATTCTTAGATTTTTTTAAAAGAAAAACTATTTGTGTGTAATTGCATTCCATTATCCCAAGATGGAGGTGAAATAGGCTTATGGTTTTCACTGATTTTAATTTAAAAAGTAACTTTCTGGAGCTTTGTCTTTACACCTAGTAGACATGTTTAGCCTTAACAATGGATCATATGGGCAAGGATTGACAGTTTGACACATTTTGACATTTACTCGTACCACCCAAATTATTTAGATTATCTAAATAAGCAAACATTGTCACTTAACACAGGGTGTTTTTCCCCATATCATAAAATGACCTGCATTGGTTACTTTATTTTGCCACATAAAAAGTCAATTTTAAAAGTACATTTGAAGTAGAATTTTATACTAAGTTAGTGATCACAGGTCCGTTTAAATTAATAGTCTCTGTTAAACTTTCCCTTATTGACTGAACTGTGATTTCGGAAAGAACTTCTCTATGGTAAGACATATGGCCACTTTAAGACTTAGGGCATAATGTTATTTGTAAAAAGGAAGCAACAGATGAAAATGGTGAGTGCACAGTCAGGATCTTTGTTACCTGTGTTTGGGAGCTGCTGCTGGTTAAGGGAGGGGCTGATGGGGCAGAGGGGGAAGTGATTGGAAAGATTGGTGGACGCAGAGCGTGAAACAAATCTGGTTAAAAAGGTGAAAGAAAAACGGAATGATTCAGTGAAAAAGCAACTTCACACCATGAGTTAAGGTGTTGGGTGTCAATTAACTTTCTGCTCAATAATGATGCTGATAAACCAAATGATGCCATGAGTACTGTATTGTACTGTATTTAACAAAATGTATTGTTTATGTTTAAGACGATATTAAACATCTCTGACAATGCACGTCTTGGAAAAAAACACTGATCCAATATTCCTCCCAGTGTCTATGAACCTATTAGCTATTAAATTTGAATGTTAATAAGTGCAATTTTTATATGTGTATGACACTTGGTTGCACAATAAATAGTTAGGGGACAAAATAAAAAACCTGCTGTCAAATTCAAACTAAAAACAACAACTAAATGGAAATATGCAACATAGTTAGAATAAGACATTTCTCCATTTAAGATTATTTAATTTAAGGGTTATTTGGTAGACATACCTATATATAAACTACTCGTAACATTCTGAATACCAACTTAGATTTGTTCACTTGATAAAGCTGGTTTCTCTTTGCTTGAACTTTATTACAATTTAAATTTGCTTATAAACAGAAATTCCAACTGTCTTAAATCAGATTTGAGCACAAACTTGACAACACGGTGTTCTGAAAAAAACATCATCTATATGTATGCAGTGCAGAAAAGGCCTTTAGTGATTCATTTAGAGATTGGTCACGAACACAGTGAAACTTGTAAATCAAATTGCACCATATTAACACCTTGTAGAGGCTCAAATGTGTCCATGAAGTCCAAATTGGGCTGCAACGGGATGAGGCCTGGCTGGATCATATCTGCATTGCCAGCATGAGCTGAAAAGAAAAAGAGTAGTCCATTCAATTCATTTAAAACCAGGGATACATATTGAGATTTTGCCGGATAAAACTACAAATGGATTTTTTGGTTAGCATTATATACCAATACACATTACATGAGTTGCATTTAAGTGAGTATGCTAAATGACAATTTAGCTGCAAACAGTGATCAAGAGTCTGACTCTCTTTCCCTTTCCCAAATTGAAAATAAGTGAATTTATACCATTGGCCACAAACTTATAATATATAACGCGTAACAAGCCTAAACAAATAAATAAATAAACATTTCGAAAGGAGCTAGTTAATGGATCGATATGCACTAATACTAATTTTATGCATAAAACAACTAGCTATGAACTTTGACTATTTTTAACTCCTTTAGCCTGTTTGAGTTGCTACTTTGAAGTATTAAGAAAAAAGCGCTACATAAATATATCTGGTGTGGTGTCTTTGCCCATCCAGGCACTCCTTGGTACCCTATTGGGAGCTTTAGGTTCCCATTGAGCTGCTCAAGTCAGTTTGAGCTGAAATATCTCTGACACTTCTCACAATGACATGCCTAGAGTTAAGGTCTGGCAAATGTCCCACTGGCTAGTGGAAGTCACCTTAAATTCAAACATAGCAAGTGATGCTTCATGCGCACATAAACAGGTGTTTGCTCACTTAACTAGGGAATGGAATTGGTGGCCTCAAGATAAAAACCTGCTAATATATATATATATATATATATATATATATATATATATATATATATATATATATATATATATATATATATATATATATATATATATATGCAAGGTGACTCCAATCATTTTCCCCAATACAATATTTTTAATTATTATAATAATGTTAATTCCATCTCTTCATCATTACTAAGCAGTGGCAGTAATTTTCCAAAGATCTTAGCTCCTCCCCCTACTATACTGGAGTATGATTGAGGGGAGCAGTCGGGTGTTTGGCCCCTATGTGAAAACCAAGAAACGAATAAAAGAGCATAGAATGATCAAACTATTGGTCATGTGAGAAAAGGGTATTAACCACCCTGTAACTAAAACAAAATACAAAAAAATAAAAGTCAACTACCAGCAATGATAAACATGACACAAGACCAGTTAAACATTTTAAAAACATTAAAACCAGAAACAAACATCCTTGAAGACCAAACCCATGGCAGGAGCTGAACTCAATCAATTGAATTAAATAATTAAAGACAATATAACAAACAGTAAAGAAAATACTCAAGATAGACCATCAGTATTCTGTTACTCAAAACCAGAGAAATATAACAGAGACAATAAAGACCTTTACATTCATGCCCTGATATTTCAAACCAGAAAACACCTGTTCAAGATTCATTTGTATTCATTTATTTTTAAGCATTTGTCTTAAGATAATCAAATATAGACGTTGCTGTCTCTGACTAATTTGCCATTGAGAGTAATTTCTCACCTATTTCTCTTGGATTGGGCCATGCTACCGGCTGATGAGAGGCCAGGGTGGAAAAGAGTGTATCTGAGAATTCCGACATCAGGACGTCCATGTCAAAGAGTGAGTCCATCTCCATTGGGACGGGCGATTCACGACTCTTGCGTGAGCGACGGCGACCTCCACCAAGCTCTTCGTCCTGGTAGAAGAGGACACGGCAGGTGTCTGGACACACTTCCCCAAAGAGGGAAAACTGTTCCTCCGCACCCTTGGGGAGGTCAAAATGCAACAGGCAGCCAAAGTCAACAGACACACTCAAAACTCATGCCGAGCAAATGCAAGCTTAAAAATACAACAAAAACTACAATATATGTAATTCTATAAATATTGTAGTTTGAGGTTAAATCGAAAAGTAGATAGAAATGAAATTCAAAAATATCATAAGATGGGTATTTCTTTTCAGACACAAAATTATTTTAATATTGTTTCTCATCAAAAACATGCCTTAAGTCATATTCAGAATCAGGTTTATGCATCTTATTTTCTTGATGCCATAGCCATGCCCTTTGGCCAAAGTAATGCCCGCTAACCAATCAGATGAACTGCTAGTGCAGCTCATCTTGACCCAGGAGTGAGGAGTGTAACCATAGCAGAACCACGACGATAAACAACGAAAAGCTCTCCAAAATCATTGAATCCTTGAAAGCACTGAATCTTGATTTTGAGTGGGTGAAGTTAATGAACACTTAAGCGGAACTCTTAATAATAAAAACACAGCTGCCTGCTATTTTATGAAGCAGTTATTATGTATTTTTGAAAACCACCTTTCATTCATCCAGTAACATAGCTCTATGTTTGAAGGAACAACCAGTAAGGGTTTAAAATGTGAAAGTGCTTCATGCATCAAGTTATTCTCTTTAACAAGAAATTGTTGACTCAGTGAAATTAGTTATTATGAAAGCGAATCTTTTAGCCCAAGAGAGAGAGAGAGAGAGAAAGAAAGAGAGAGAGAGAGAGCGAGAGTAATAGGAATGTTTTCTTTAAAGTTTTCTTGGGGGTACCAAAATTTGTCCTTGAGACACAGCCCACACCGATTAGATTCACCCAGCATCACAAACCTGATAACACTATTTAAGGCCCACTTTGTTTGTCTAAAGTCAGATTAGTAAGCATAATAGGCCATGGTTGAGCCCCCCCAGGAACTCTTTGGACAACCTGGCCTTAATACAGTTATGCTATTCAACAAAGCCATGCTTGGAGGTATTTTGTTTTATAGCTCAATGTTTTCTTTTAAATGTCCATAAAATTATAAAAGGTCACAAATAAATTAATTTCAAATATAAAGTTATTATTAAGTTTCAGGATAAAACTTTGGATTGCAGCATGGAATGTGTCATTTCATAAACAAAAAACTCTGTAAAACATTCCAGAACAAGCCTTTGACTGTATTATTTACAGATTGGTATTTATTGCCCTTTAGTGAAGCATCATAAACAAAAATAATCTTCAAGTTAAACGGCTTGCAAGTTGTTTTGGAGATTATAAAGCAGTTTTATCAGTCAGTGAAAATTAGCTTAGCCATCATTAATTTTAAGCTAGTAGTTCTAAAACAAATAAAAGGCAAATTTATTCTAAAGTAAAACAAAAAGACACACTCATCATACAACCTACTCTTGGTTAGTCACTCAATAACCACTCAAAAACAACTTGCTACATGTCTTTACTAAGTATAGGCTTCGGTTGCAGTTAGGTTCAGGGTTAATTCAGTGTATTTATACATAATTATATACTGTTATTACTTTTGTATATCACTTGAACATAACAAAATGTATACTTAAATTACCTTGAGAAGGCTTGACAGGTCTTCATCCTTGTGCTTCTGTAACTGTTAACACAAATCTGTTACAAAATGTAATCTAATGATATAAGTAAGGGACAAGGGACAATGGCTAAGTTTTGTATATTGTATACTGTGTCGTGCGAAGATGCAGAGCGTGGCTGTCTCCATGAAGTGGTTTAAAAATCAATATACAATACTTAGCCATTGTATATTATTTTTATACTATGGTAATGTAAACACTTGTAAAGCTATCACCCTCAGAGCAAGTTAAAACTTGACCACAATCTCTTCAGAGTAAGATATTTGCATAAATGAAAACAGGAGAAGGTAAATGTGATGCTCCTTGTTTACTTTTAATGTGGAATTATACAAGATAAGTGTAAAGTTACAGTAACCACATTAGTTCATGGTCTTCATTAGCTGGTGTTCTCGAGGCTCGCTCCGGGAGTTGCTTCAATCAAGTCTCTTGGGTTTAGTCTAGTAGGGCTCTTCAAACGGGGTTGGTATAAAAAATGTTTTACTGTACAACCTAAATAACACGATCGGCCGGTTGCTAAGACAGTACAGGTTGAGTGAGCCTGTGAACTGCGTTCTGGTGTGCTTGAATGGAATTGGTTCCTAAAGTCATGCAAGGATACATAGAGTGATTTGACAGAGCCAGCACTGCGCCTGGTATATCGAAATATACCACACCTAGCAGCCAATAAGAATTGAGTATTCAAACAGACTGTGGTGTAATTACAAGTTAAACACCCTCTTCTGTATAAAACACAGTGGAACCGATATTTATGACTGTATCTATGATATTGCCACCATTATTAGTATTTTTAAGATGAAAGCCAATAAACGTACCCTTTTCTTAAAATATGTTCTCCATTTGTGATATTCTCTGATGACAATCTCAATTCTTCTTTTCCAGTACTTTCCTTCAGTTGCTATGGCCTAAAGCACAGGGAACCAAGATGTGAACATTTCTTTACCCAAGGAAATAAACAGCAAAACATCTTTATTTTTGGAGACTTACTTCTGTTGGTCGATGCACTCCTGAGTCCATGTTGCCATCTAAAGGTGTAACAAAATGGCAGACAGGGTTCTGTCTCTTCTCTACATCTGCAAAAGCAATGGGCATCACAAGCGTACATGAACATATGATTGAGGACATCTTTTTGTAATGATTGCGGTTTCACTACTTGTCTTACACTGCATATACCAAGCTCTCCAAATGGCATTGTTGAGGCGAATTTTGTCCCTCCAGAGCAGCTTTAGGCCTTTGAAGTTCTTCCATTTCGGTGACACCAATCTTCCACTAATCAATACGAAATGTATATTTGTAAACAGAAAATGCATTTTAACTCATTTCAGCATCCTCGTGGAAAACACAAAGTTTGATGCCAGGTGATGTCCCCTAGACCAAAGGCAAGCAGTCAGGAAACTGGTGCCTTGACCATGAGAATACCAAACTTTTAGTTTCACTAAAAAATTGGGAAGATTTATTTATCAAAATATCTGCACTTAAGATGAACTAACAAAATGATCTAAATGTACAGACATTCACATTTACTTTTAAAATGGGGTTTATTTTTTATTTCACAAAACCACCTGTACTTTACAGAATTGGAGTACAGTAAATGAAGACCCAATATACAAATAAAGCGCTTGGTTTTACTTTATGGTGTTTATTTACCTATTCATCAACAACCTCTACCTAGCAGTCAGTGAAAACTTGTTTTATCTATTTACCAATTTATACAAATGTATTCTAGCTATACAATATCTTTAAAACATGGTTTATATTAACACCAAGCATCCTTTAAATATAAAAATAAAATCCCCCAATCTTGAAATATTGGGTTAGCTTAATGTATTTACCAACCCTTTTTATCATGTAAATCAATAATGGTTCAGATATTTTGTTTAATAATCACGCAAAACATACCATTAACATTAAAGAGAGGGATGAATTATGTAAAATTAAAAAGTTATTAAAGCTTTATAACAAGAACTGCCGGTCTGTTCACCCACGGGTGTTAAGGGTTAAAGTCGATCGCTCACCTGTAGGCAAGGGTCATGCACTCGAAGAGTTTGGTCAGAGAGGCATCAATGGACAAATGCGAGGTGCTCATCTTCCCGAAATGATACGTTTGGCAGGTTTGTTTGTTTACAGTGTCAAAATCGTAGCCTTTCTTTGGCGGATGGTCAGTATGGGGAGAGGAGACCATAAAATGTCCGCTATGGATGATCTGGGACTCTCTTCCGTCGAGTTTCCTGAAGTAAATTGTGGGTTCTTCGGCGTCGGAGTCGTCGTCGTGCTCTTGCTTCCTCGCGGGCCGTCGGTATTGTCTAGCCTCACGAGTCGCCATGTTTGTTTGCAATTTTGCAGTTTCACTTCAAGTTTTTCATTGTTGTTAATTCGACTTGTTTAAAAACACCTTAAATGTCCGCGCAGCCACAACATTAGCCTGCCATGCTATCCAAAGTAACTTACTTCAATGGTTTGGGCGAAATTGTTTGGTCGCGATGACGCGCCGACTATGATTGGCTGGCAAGAAGGAACACCCAGAAACTGAGTGAAACACAACGCGGGGTGCACCCCAACTGTTCCAGTCACTCAAAAACCTTCCAAAACACATTCCGTTCAAACGTCTCGTCAGCGAAGTTGGACAAACTAGAAATATATTTCTTACCCAACTAATGTAGTTTTTGTGCAATTTGCAGAACCCCCCCTCCCCCCAACGGAATTAGTTTTAATTAGAACACACATTTCACTCTGTAGTAAGCCTCTTTCACTACACAGATTCCAGAAATCTTATTTTTATTAAAACAAAAAAATTCAGCTTGATAATTGTAGCAGTTCTTAACCACAATTGTAGTGTAGAAGTTTGATCTTTGCTCCCAATCGTTGACAGCTGAAACATACAAAGGTAAAGACAAAAAGTAGGAACACTTATGAACTAGACTGTGGTAAGGCAGAGTAAATGAAAGTAATCATAATGACTTTAATAGTACTTGAGTGGCCAAGATATAAGTTTTATGTTTCGATAGAAAATTCGTTTATTGTTATGAACTTGAGCATTTCACCTTTTTAGTGTTGTGCATTTTCAATTGCATCAATAACAACTAAAGCTATTAACACATGAACAGTAAAAGAAAAATAATTCTGGTACAATAAAAGAACATGGTGTACATATAACCTCATATTCAGAACAGAAAACAAAGATTAAATGGGAACCAAAACTAAAATTGTTACATTTGAAACAGGATAAACTAGATTCCATCTTTAACGGAACGGAAGTGCACTACAGAGCCTTCCAGTCGATGGGTGTTTTTCCTGATTCCTGCAGAAGTTCATTGGTCTTCGAGAAATGTTTACATCCGAAGAAGCCTCTGTGAGCAGACAGAGGTGAAGGATGAACAGATTGAAGAACATGGTGTCTCTTCTGCAAGGCAAACAGATAACAAAGCAGAAGTGTTGACAAGCCTGAAAGTCAAAATCAGCTGTCAATTCTAGTCAGCGTTCATATAATACACCTTCAGCAAATTGTGTTCTTTTTTTAACCTTATTATATTATGGATCCTCACAAACTGTTGGTACGCAAGCCTGCTAATTTGAGGCATTTGACCCGAACAAAAATGTCTTTCAAAAAGAAAGTTTGATCATGACAACAACCTTTGCTAGAAATAAACTTTGTTCAAATAAACTAAATTTAATTCCAAGCATCTCCAATCATGAGGTCAATATTTATGTTGCCAGATCCTCTAGCCATAAGGTCTGACCAAAGCAAAGATACATAATAGCACATACATAATAAAAACTAAACAACATCTAGTCAACTTTGAACTTTGCATTTACATTGAATCCAGTTAACTAGATACACTGTGCGAGTGCGTGCATGTGTATAACATGATAGTGAAGTCATGCTGACCCATAACAGAAGTCTGTGTGTGCGTGCATGCGTGGATAATGCTCAGTTTGAACATGCACAAAGCCTTTGAAGCCACTCTGACAGTGATTGTTGGGGTTCAGTTCAGTGCTGGGAGTTGTTTGTGGTTGGCTTTGCAGGTGCTCCTTTGACCATCTCCTCTCAGTTGCTTGTGCATTCATTGACTGCAGTACATTTCTGCAGCGGGCAGGGTGGAATATGTCAGCTAAAACAGATTTGTAGTTTGTTGCTTGCATTACACAGACTAGAAAGAGCTTTCTTATGTTTATTATTAGCACATAGAGTTATTAAACTGGGAAAAGCCTTTCAATTTGCGGTTAACTTTACTGAATTGCCGTTGAGAGGCTCTTCATATACTTAGGGGTTGGAAAAGTCACTAATTCTCTAACTTGCCAACAGTTCCAGTAGCCCATCAGTCAGTGCATATCTGATTGAACTAATTTAAACACGACCGATTTGTCTATTGATATCTTAATCTAAATGATTATATAAATAGTTACTGCAATTTCACTTTAGTGTTTTTGATCATGTAAAATATTTAAAAATATATATATTTTTAATAATAATTAAAAAAAAACAATTAATTAAGTCAGCAGTCATCTCCATGGTTGTGTACAGACCAAGACAAGAGCGCTTTTAAAGGCCTTTGCATGTGTTTTTGAGTTAATTAGTTGAATAAAGTGTCACCATGTGTCTTCTGTATCAAAACAAATGACCAAAAAAAAAAAAAAAAAAAAACTATGGACGTCGCAGGCTGCCCACACCCATGACAGACAGACACTGAACATCCACAGAAATGATTTACAGGAGAAAAGAGCGGTGTCTGTTGTCCCAGCTCTGCCTGGAATCTCAAGCTCGTTATTCTTATTTATAAGAGATAACTTTATTACAATGTAACTCGACAGAATTAGCAACTGTAAGCTAACAAGTATTTTATTTTTCATAGCATGGCTAGGTCTTAACTAAAAACCTCCATGTTCCTGGCCTGAACGACTCTATCAGAGCATGAGTATTTGATTGAGTACAATTGCTCACAGCACAAATCCTCCTCTCTCACCATGTGATGACAGCAAACAGCCAGCGCAGTGCAGATAGGTTAAGTGTAAAAAAAAAAACAAAAAGAAAAAAAAACTTAAACTTTCTCTGCTGTATTGATATATCGTAAATAATCAATACTAGTTTTGTAAACCATTACATTCATGAGAAAGAAAAATTCAAAGTTTGCTTCCTCTATCATTAACTTTACATTAGAGGGTGAAGTTAAAAATCATACTGCAGGTATACTTGGGGGACCGATAACAGCAAGTTGTGTGAGACACTGCTGATCGAAACTCGCGTTATTCTAATTTGAAGAATTATTGGTTTTAAATCAATTTCAATACAAATTTAAAGAAATAAACACTTTGAATCTGTTAGTCTGTATGTAATGAATGAATATAATACACAAGATTCCCTTATTGAATGGAATTAAAGAAATAAATAAACTTTTCATGATATACTAATTATAAGAACGCCTGCATATATACATTTCAACTACCTTGTTGATAGCAGCTCCTTTCTTCTGTGCGTAAGAGCCCCAGAGAATGAAGACAAGACCCTGCGTGTTGGTGCTGAGCCAGTGAACTACAGCATCTGTGAAAAGCTCCCAGCCCTTGTCTTTGTGAGAGTTGGCCTGGTGTGCTCGTACGGTCAACACAGCATTCAAAAGAAGAACACCTGCAGCAGGAGAGACAGAAAGGAGTCTTTACATTTTTCGTTAGTCACTAATGGTTAGGAAAAGTCACCAATTCTCTAACTTGCCAACACTTCCAGTAGCCCATCAGTCAACACATATCTGACTTGAATATCTGAATTGGTCTATTGATATCTAAATCTAAATTATAAAATGAATAGTAATTTAACTTTTTTGATCATGTGAAATATTTTAAAACAGCTTTTTTTTATTATTATAAAAAGAAACATTCTTTACTGAGTAATGCTAAACCAGGGAAGAGCACAGAGCTCACTTGAACAAAAAATACACACATACGCACACGCACACAAAAAAACAGGCTGTTTTTACAGACACAAGCATGCAGTAAAATTAAAAAAAGACGAGGAGCTAAAGTTTTCCGGCGACAAAAAAAAATCCCAAATTGAAAAACCAAACTTTTGGCAGCAATCAGCTTCCCCCGACCAATCAGCTTACTCTAAATTAGTGCCTCATTGTAGAGAGGGAATCCTCTACAGAAAAATAGCGGAGCATTTTTAAGTCTCAGTGCTTGTAAAAGGCTTTTTTTTGCTGTCAAACAACAGCAGGAGTTCATACACTAAGCTAGCACTGCATCACTGATGAGCTGCAGTGTATTTGTAGTTGACTTGTGCTGAAAAACAGAGGAAATGCATTGGTGTTTAGTTTTGTGCAAGTTAGTCCTCATTGTTTGAGCACTGCATGCTTTCTAACATTAGCTACTCCACTAATCAGCATTAAGGCATTGGGCTGCAGCAGGAGACAGAAAACTATTACTCAACATCAACAATCATTAAAAGTATCACATGCCAGTGAAATTCATCCAACTCTAAAACTAATCCAAAAATAATTGTATCTTTCATAATAGTGGCACTCAGAAGTTAAAGTAACTTTTTATTAGCTAGAGGAGAAATGCTTAACGTTTTATCTGGGCTTTTAGTTTGTCAAAGAGAAATGCTCGATTTAAAAAAACAGGAAGGAAGAAAGAAAACACAATATCAGGGAAAAACCTTAAAACAAAAAATAAATAAAAAATGTCTCCACATCTTAAGCTGAGGAGAAACTTTAAGAGAAGCTTTTGTTTAAAAATAATGTGTCAGTAGTAAAACTATAACTATGGTATTGCCACATCCATAATATACAGTATTCTTTTAAATAAAATGGTTTGATGTTTGAAGCAGAGAGGATTTAAGAAGTATTGATTAAATGATCTGCTGAACCATCTAGTTCTGCCTTTAAGTCACAATTCACAGCAATGCTAATGCTAACGCTACACAAGGATAGTAAATCAAATAGATTCTGGCAGTTGGATATTTTGCAATCACATTCCCAGTAAAACCAATAGTGCTCTACCTCCTTGTAACAGTAGTACATTTTCAATTTTATAATACATTTATTTGTATGACATTTTATTTTTATCACTCTTTTTAACTCAAAAAAGAAGCATGCTTTTTTTCTCATTATAAGAAAAAGCTTGCCAAACTTAAAGAAAACAAGCATTTAGCTTACAAAGGATGTGAAACATTTCAATGAGATTATTCATCAAATGTAAGAGGCAGCATTTATTGCTCATGAAAAACAACACTTCTTCATTAGCATCTGTTAAGACCTTTCAACCAACTGCCACAGTGTTTGCCGCACGTCTCTGTGCTGTTAAGCCCCAGTGAATTGAAGAGTGTGTGAAATGGCAGGCAAAATATTAAGGCTTTTATAATGTTTTCCGCATCGTCAAGGTCAACAGGAAGGTTTAAGGATTCTCCATGTCTACAGCATGTTCTCAAGAGAAAAACTAAATTGACCTTGAAAACCATTTCTTTAAAGCAGATTGGAGTGTTCTTTTTTGCTTTATTTTTCAAACACGTGCTTGATTTGTACAGAAGCTCTGTCTACTTTCTGCAAAGTAGACAACATAAAGCCCCATTAAAATGTACACGCTGCTATTTCCAACTCCTTTTACCCTCTAAACTCCAATATTTGCAGGCAAAAAAAAACTCCAGAATGCTTTCTTCATACAAAAAAAGTCTGTTTCTTCATTAAACACATCTGTGACAGCGCGAGAAAAAGCCACAGCGATATCTTACAAAAGCTCAGGTCACAGTCATCTCTCTCAGTAATTGTTGAGAAAACTCTGCTAACAGAGAAAAAAAACTCTTATGTAATTGATTACATTGATTTAATTTTATATTTAGTATGTTGAGTGAAAACACATTTACTTAAAAGTTAATGTTATAATCCCTCGACCTTTTTCCACTGTTGGTAGTGGGGAACTATTCCCCTCTTCTCTGTCTCCCCCTTTCTCTTTCTATCTTCTCTCTCGTTATCTACATGTTCTCCATCTCTCTTATCTTTCCTCTCCCCTCTCTTCTACCGCTTCTCTCTCTGAATCTCCCAATTTACACTATCTCTCTTACTCTTCCATCTCTGAATCACCCAAATTACACTCTCTATCTCTGTTCTCTTCCCTCTCTCTTCTATCGCTTCTCTCTCCCCTCTATCTCTCGTTCTCCACTATATCTCTCCTATCTCTATCGCTCCTCTCATTCTTTCTCCACTAAATCTTTCTCTCCTTTCCCCATCACTCCTCTCTTTCTTTACTAAATCTCTCTCTTTCTCTACCTCTTGTTTATCTCCTACCTACCTATCTCTCTCTCTCATGAAAAGTGCATACCTTAAATATGTTGCTTTTGTTTGAATAATGATAAAATATCAAGGATCATTATCAAGTTTTTTGCTTTGTGTTATTTTTAATGTCTTTTTTGAAGTTGTTATTTGATCTCAATGGAGAAAGAGTGAATGGTGGTTAGATGGTCTCAGTCTTCAGCCCTCTTTCTGGTTTGTCCAATATTTTGCCTTGTGTAAAATATTAGGGGACCCATGCTTTAGAGCAATCTGACTTTTAAATTCTCTGCCTTTCCCATGACTGCCACATCTGCTTTCTTCAGCACTGCAAGAAAAAGTACTCTGCACCCCAAAAATCAATATCTACACTGCTATGCTGATGCTGTCTATCCCACATGATCATGTCTTTTCATCTCTTAGGATAAAAGATCTGCTATTCCAGGTTGTTATTGTGAACACAACTAGAATCTGTTCACTTAATCTTGGTGAGATATAAATGCAACAGAAGGAAAGAGGTAAGCAAAAGCACACCTTGTTTCGCCCATCCGGTGAGATCCCCATGATTGGGCTGCTTAAAACCTTTGATGTCTGATGCCAGTTCCTTGAATATATTCACCAAGCTGTGACAACATGTTTAAAAACACCATTCAATTTAACATTTCAACTGCTAGATGTTATTATGGCATTGTATATACCAGTGGTTTGCAAATCTGGTACTGGAGATCCACAGCCCTTTACATTTTTTATTCAAACATCATGAAACAAACCAAATCACACCAAGTTATTTCCACTTAGCTTCTCTGAAGCCATCATAGTAAGCAAAAGGCAGGCTTGCAACTAAAAGGTTCAGGACAGGATTTGGAGACCTCCAAAACACACAATGAAGTAACATCTGCTGTAAATGATTGTCTTAAAAAAAATAAAACACAGTACAGTCATCGTCTATGCTTAAACTAATTCCTCAACAATAGTTCTGTTTATTAATCACACAAAATGCAGCAAGTTCTGCAAATCATATAGTACCTTGGTGGAGAAGGTACAGGTCTCTGAACGCTGAAGCACAGCCCATGAGCCTGGTTTGGGCCATGATAAGGATCCTGCCCCAGAATCACAACCTTTACCTGCCATCACAAGGCAATATTAAGGTGTAAGCAAATGTAGTAACATAACTTTTAGGAAAGTGTGCAGCAGGCGTTAAACATTATTCCTAGGGACCACATCTCTCCAGGCTTTAATTCCAACCCTACTTCAGTATTAGTGTCTAGCAGTGGTTTGATGGCCCATCCATGCAAAGTCATTCTCTGACTAGGTAAGCCTACGTTATCTTCCCATGAATAAGTCCTCAAATGGTATAAGGGGCTATTTTTATGGGTCCCTCATTGAAACCAAGCAATTTCTTAAACTACCAGATCTAATAAATCTAGAGGCCACCGTGTTCCCTGAGTTCACTTGCAATGTACTAAAGTGCCATCTAGTTTTCAGGAGGTCTGTGCTCATTTTTGTACACAAGAAAATTCATGCAGCCAGCTAATTGAATAAGCCCCTGCTTGTCCTATGTTGTTGAAAAACTGCACATTTAAGAAAGCTTGGAGTCAAATAACCATACTTTTTAGTATGCTCATAGTTTCCATTCAACATAATCTCCATTGTCTACTTTGAGAACACAAGTTATGCAATAGCATGGATGTTATTTTAATATAAATCTATTAACAATTCTAAAGTTGTGGAATTGTAAACATTTTGAGGTGTAAATCCATGAAAAACTCTAAAGTAGTAAAGTGAAGTGACTGCAATGTAGGCTGATGTTGCACTGCAAAAAAAATCAGATATGTATCAGATTCAGGACCACATATGAAAGAGACCTGGGTCTCAATCTAAAATGAACTGTTCAGACCCACATGCCAAAAAGATGAATCTGGTTAAGACACATCTTTTGAAGCTTTGTCTGTAAGGACTGAATAGTTATTATTTTTATTATAGTTGCAGGAAAAATAAAAAAGCTTTAGTTCACATTGTCCTGTTCAAACTGTTCATTACAAAACTTTTTTCATTGCAGTCTATCATTTTGAGCAGCCTTGGTGTCAAAGGAAAATTTCAACTTACATCATTGATGTCACATGTTTGAGTCCAGGTGAAAACTTGATGTGGCGGAGGATAGATTGTGTGTTTTTTCCTCTCTTCTGCGACATATGACTTCAGCTGTGACAGAGAGCAAAACATTTCAAGTTAGCTCTCATTTCAAATCTAATATAGTCAAACAATATTCTGTATATATAAATTTAGTATAATTAAGTGTTACGTTATTTATCTATCTATCTATCTATCTATCTATCTATATATCTATATATATATATATATATATATATATATATATATATATATGAACACGTTAATCTCTTCTCAAACTTGGGTTGGGTCTCTACTATGCAGCTTGATTTTTGGCACGGATGTATCTAGAGTCTCAGTACCTGTGTGAAGTTCACTTCTGCCATAATGGATTGTTTTTTTTTTGCAAGAGAACAACCAATGAAAGCTGCCTGTTTTGGTGGCGTGAATGAGACATGATAGAGCTGCTAGAAGGCGCTCGATACTCATGCTCACAATAGAAAATAGCACGAAATAACTACGAGACTACGAAAGAGGAGAATATAAAGATTCATAAGCTTGTATTGTTGGTGTCAGACCATCAAGAGTTGTTCAATAAAGCCCTCAAAGATTATAAAACAGTCTACGTGTGGCTGTTGTCTCCTGAACAGTGATGGGAAGTTTCGTTCAACTTGGTGCTTTGCTCTTTTGACTCATGTTCATTTAAAAAATATTCATTTGTATTGTTCATAACGGGAAAAAATCTGATCTAACTGCAAAACGTTATAACAAAGACCCAAAAATAGAGCAAAACACACTAATCTGAGTAAATAAATATGCTTATTGGCGTCTCCTGATCATTAACAAGGTGATCCAAAGAAAACAATTTACTCCCTGAAAAGAGTTATTACTAAAGAGTCAGATTTGTTGTTTCCATGAACTACACATCACTAAACATGAGCGCCAACCAATGGCAAGGAGCATCACTGCATCCACTTTAAACATTAGCCTGCAAATTTTGAGCATGAGGTGAGTCTTGTCCATCGCAGCAGTTAGTAACATCTGTTTGGGGTCCTGTGTGTGACAACACTTCCTGCACCAACATAATATATATACAATTCACATCTTTGTCTTTAAATGAACTAAAAGCACTTGTTTTTGTTGTGAGTATTTTTTAGGTAAGAGGAAAGCTTTCATCCGTTAACATGCGTGCCAGAAAAAAAAAACACACACACGCACCGGCATAACTTATCTACTCGCTTACAATCTACCTGCGAGGACAAAACCTGATAAGCAAGCCATAAAATATGAGAAGATGGTAGAGAGGTGTGTAACACTGACAGGAAACTTCCCTCCTTCACTTTAAGAAGCCTGCATTATGTTATTTTAAATCATATCCTTTATTTTAATAGTTCACCATGACCTCCTTTGTAGGCCTACAGTTCACAATTCATGTTTAATCGAATAAACGGTTAGTAAACATAAGTACATCTTATTGAACATAATTTATGTTCATCACCAATTATGATATTAGAACAGCTTTCTCAAGCAGTTTGTGGAGTATTTTGGAAACAGGAGAATCCTCTGGTCTAAAGCTTGCTCTCTAACACTGACTTTTAGTCGTTACTTTGGGTAGCACACAAACTTAAACGTCTGTTTGAAAAGAAATGAGGATGGTGGTGAAACTTCTGTAAAGCTGTTGAATCAAAGGTTTGCTTTACCTGGCTCAATAACTTGAATTATATGTGCTAGTAATAAACATACGAGGGCTCAACAAGCAGCAGAGAGAACAGCCAATGGAGCATAGCAAAGAACGACCCCAAAAACGCTACAGCATTTAACAACCAATAGTTTCACTCAAACACTCTACTGACACCAAATTCAGCTCCTCCTTCCCAGTCTTCACGCTATTTAAGCTACATAACTAATTTTGAGGTAATAACACTTAACTGCCAAATGGTTAATGTCCCTAGCATTAGTTCATTTAAACTCTTAATGCCTTCAGTACAAAACACTCTACAGATCACCAAATTTTCGTCAAAACCCATTCTTCATGGGTTGGTGACTTCAATTATTTTATCTATAAATTTTATTTTTTTATTTTTTACGATTTGTATATAGTTTTAGTCACTACAAATATCCACAACATTTCTTTTTCACAAAACTAGTTTTGACTGTTATATTTTATAACTGGTTATATAATTTAGTTTACTTAAAGACTTCAAGAACACGGCCCTATTTGACAACATATTTAAAATTTATATATTTTTTACAAAATAAAAAAAAAATACAAATTTAAATAAGGAAAAAGGAACACTATCCAACATCTAAACCGATAGGAGTTGCCCATTTTATGTTTTTTGTCATAAACAATCACCCTGGTTACAATCTTAAATCTAAAACAGATCTCACTGTTTTAAAGTAGCTCTTCCCGAACTCATCTGCGAGCGCTCTCCTCCAGCTTTCGCCCAGCTCACCCGCAACGAGCCTCTCCAGAGCCGCCGCCTTCTGACCAGCGATTCGCTGCAGCTGCTCGGGGCTCAGGGAAACCGAGCACGGACCATTGCTACTGCAGCTATCACTCTCCAGCCGCTGCTTCTTCACCTGAGATGAGATTTGGGTGTACTTCGTTGAAATCAATAACCGTTTGGTCAAAACTCCTGGCATTTGTCCGTTTGATAACTTAAAGGCCAATGTTATATTAAAAAACATTTCTTAATTTAACCGTGAAATAAATGCATGCAACGTAATCAAACATCAGCCGTCAAACAAATTTGCAGGTCAAATACACAACTTGCTGCTCTGGTAAAATTTGTTGTTAACCCGTGCTTCATATTACGTTAGACAATTTAACTCAAAAAAGTTGTGTGCAGCCTCTTATTTTGTAGAGTGACGTAAACCAATTTCCGGAAACGCACATGGAAACAAACATTTCGCGGTAAAATAATAATAATAATAAATGTCAACCTCAAAAGTAGATTCCTCATAAAGTCAATGATATTACTATAAAGTCAATAGAATAACCATACTAAGTTAAATTATCCAATAATGACAGCTGTCATGAGAACATATTACAGTTGCCCATTAAAAAAACTTCGTTAAAGTTTTCTGGCTTCATGTCAACGTTAATATTCGCCGCCAAACTCACATCAACTTCTGTGCGCGTGAATTCCTCGTCCGGGTTTCGTTTTTTGGACGCTGGCGAAAAAAATGACTTGATACTCCTCTGTCCAATCATTTCCACAGGTTAGATGAACATTAAATTAAGTAACTATATAATTGAAGACTTCGAAGTAACGTTATTCTGAATAAGCTGTTGCGTCTCCAGATCCCCTCTTCTTCGTTGAGTTTTATAACATTACATTTTAACGTTAAGGAGCTTTACTGCCACCTACTCCACTGGAGTGTAAATCAGAGCTCCTATTTCATCTGGCATTTCTCATTTCCAACTTAATGATGTGCATTACATTCTCTAATGTAGTTGTTTTTTATTGTGAAGTGCATAATTGTATTTTTCAGGTTTACTCAAATTCTAATTCAGGTTATTTGTTTGCATTTTGGTCTTGAGGATTTCTCTCTCCATATTATATTTTAAACAAACTCGCATGCATTCAAAGCTATGGTTAAGTTCATAGTAATTTCCCTCAAAATACAGTAAACAAGGAGACATCCAATTGTTCTTCTGCGTTCAGTTACAGAGAATGACATTTTCCTGGACTTTGTGTGAAGGTTTGATAAAACAAACAGAGGGATCAAAGATATAGACTTAGAAACACATTAGCATCAGATTGAACTAATAGACTGGTTGAGTTCAAAACACCAAGACAGGTTATTGCCCAAAGGAAACTTCCTCTCTTAATCTCCATGTATCTTGAACTCCTGGCTCTCCGCAATCCCCTTCTTTGAACTGCACTTCTGGCACCTCTTGATTTTTGCACATTGTATTGACACACACACATGCACACGCGCGCACACACCCACACACACACACGCACACACTCACATACACGCTCACACTAAAGATCTGGCTAATATCCTGAGGGACATCAGAGCAGAAGGGTCTGGGGTGTCTTGTGCTTCATCTCTCAGCTGTGATGGTCGTAGTGCTCATTCCACAAACGAGCGTTCTTGATGTGTATTCAGAAGAACTCTCAGAAGTCCCATCCTGTGGGCCATTAGGTTGTGTGAGGTCTGTGGTCTGTAGGAAAGCCCTCATGCATCAACTAAAAGCCACAGACTTTTTTGGTGTATGTATCCCAAATGATGTGTCTGAAATGTTTGAATATTACTGCATTAGCACTGTTCTTTTTATTGTCAATCAGACCATCACCCTCTTGCTCTCCTAGGGGTTATTTTTGTTTGTAAGTGTTAGAAGCAGTGATGATGGTGAACTTTTTTAGTTAAAATTGGTGTTTATATTTATTAATCAAATATTGAACATATTTAAATAACAAATTAAACAAAATCACAGATCAAAAGCCCATTTTAAGAATATTAAGATGAATAATATTTGATAATCATATTTATAGAAAAGTGTTTCATTTTGTTGAAAGTACTCTTACTGTAATTACACACAATTAAAATCAATGTAAGATATTGATGGGTAATTAGAAGACAAACAAATATATGAATATTAATGTTTGATATTGATACATATGATTTATCAGTAAATATTTGTGTGAGGCTTGAATTAGGCTTTGAATCATTGTATAAAACCTCCAAAACCTAGCTCTTTTAGAAGAAAATATTTGATTGGGTTCTGTAAAATGATTTGTCTTTCAAGTACATGATTACTGTTCATATTGAAAAACTCATGAATAACTCTTTATAAAACATATATGAACAAATAGAAAGAAATGCAAATATAGACTATAAATAAAATTTGAGGGAGATGTTTGTTTAATATGAGTAATAAAAGGTCAGATTGGGACAGACTAGTTGATTTTATTGTATATGCTACAGTACATTTTTTAAATAGAGAGTGGTGCTTCTTGGCGGCCAACTGTATTTGCAGGTTCCTATTTGTATTAATTTTTTGATAAATTTTAAAGAAAAATTTTAATACATTTGATTGCATTTTCTTCCCATTTACATTTATGCATTTCGCAGGCATGCTTGTCTAAAGTGATATTCTAATCCTCAAATAAGAAAGCTATGATCCAAAACACCAATATTTTTACATCTGAACATTAGTCTCTTCCGAAGCTGACCTGACAGAGCTGGAGTCTCAGCCAACTAAATTCAAAGCTATGTGAGATTAGTGAGGTAATCTGGGGTTTAGATTACTGTCCTACACCTCTCCTAATCCCTGATATCATCCTCAGATAATAACTTGACGCTGGATATTAGAAAAATAGATTATTATTATATTACTCAAAAACATATCCATGATAAAAAAAACATCTCTGACTGGAGCACAACAGAGGTGAAAATAGATTCAAAATCAAAACTAATTTTTCTGTGGCGTTTTTTAAAAAATCATAAATTTTTATATTTCAATATTTCGACTTTCAAATCACATGTATTGCTGTTCAGGAATAGTTAATGAGTGTTTCTCCACTGCTTACTTTTTCTATGATTGGTTTAAAAAAGATCTTAGACACACAGTAAATTTGAAACTTTGTTGTATTTCATTTTAACCTCTATAATAAACTAAACACGTTGTCCTTGGTGACATTTATAATTGACAGTGCAATTCTTTAATTATTTAAAACCATAATTTACACTTAAAAACCTATAGAAAACCATAAAAAGTTATTTTCTCATCCTCAGCCTCCTCTTTAGTGAATTCTCTTGTTGTTAAATAATCTTCTTTTTATTACATTCAAAGAAAATTGAGTCTAAAGTAAAAATGCCTTCTTTAGAAAGTCAATTCAAACACACTTTAACATATCCTTTAATGAGATAATATTTCAAATTTGTTCAGACAAAACACAAGTTTTCTATGTTTTAAGGGCCAGCATTTCCAAGAAAAACAAGATGCTTTATTGTATTATACTAAACATACAGTTATTGTAACTCTAAATCCCTGCAAAGTACAGAATTTCCTCGGTTTGCATAAAAATGTGATTTGTTTACATACATTTTAATAACATGCTTTCTCGAGAATTGAGTGTTAAAAGGTTATTTGGCCAGTGTTTATGAACTCAACCAAAAGCAGTAGAGCATTGTCCGCAGCAAATCAATTTGTTTAACGGGTTCATATTCTCTAGAGACACTGAACTCTTTCTAAACCAGACAAAATATGAAAAAACGGGATGAGAACACATATAGCGTTTGCTCAGGATTTGAATAATTAGAAGGTTTTGATACATACAATACAGTAAAGGTTAAATTAGGACTTTTTAACTTGTTTTAGCTATTTGTGTTCATGTTTTACTTGTTAATGAATAAGATCAACTAGCCCAATAAGGCAACTTTGGGCCCCGCGAGGATTTCTGCAGGTGTAGAAAAGTGTTTATTAGCTGTGATGATGAAGGCAGAGTGCCAGACGGTGTGTCCGTTAATCTGCCCTTCCTGTGCTGGGACAGGGACCGGGACCGGGACAGGGACAGAGACAGGAGATGGTTTTCCTATACGGGAGGGTGAGAAGAGATGGACGCTTTTCATTCCCCTGTGATGTGTGCAGCAGCAGCTCACCTAACACCTTCGAGGCAGCGTGCGCGGTGGGTGTGAAACGCGGAGCCTATAAAGGCTCGGAGAGGAGGGCTGACGGGAACATTGCGCGTCGGACGCTGTCTAAAGACACGCCGAGCAAAGTTCAGGGAGGCGCAAACTTTTAACCTTTTATCACTCAGAATCAAAACCAGAACTATGTCGCTGTTTTTTGACCAGTCGTTTGAGTTGGTTAAAAAATTAAGCGCCGAGGCCGAGAGTGACTTTATCTTCAACTCAAACATTGTCCACTTTACAGGTATGTTTTACATTTCCTTTAACTATTATTCAGTTTCTTCCACTTTATAGCCTTTTAAAATACTAATTTATATATATATATATATATATATATATATATATATATATATATATATATATATATATATATATATATATTACTAGGAAAAAAGCAATACATGGGCGTTCAACACTGCCTTCAATGTCTGCATATTTATTAGTTTTTGTATAACGTAAATGTAACGCGTCATGTTAAAATAATTGCTAAATACTAAATACATTTAGTCTATATGCTGACCAAAAACAGGAAAAACACTTAATGACTGAAAAGAAAACACTGAATGAAGAAGACAACTACTGAGGGGTTATGTTTGTGCATAGACTGTTCAAATATTATAGATAAAACAAAGGAAAGATAAACATTTGCCTCTTATGCACCATTTTTTGTTTACTTAATAAATGACTGTGTTCCTCAGATGTATCCTCCAAGCACACATCTTCCCCTGATCTGGATCTGGAGAGATCTTGTCACATGGAAGGACAGAGGAAAAGAAAAAGGACCATTTTCACCCGTGCACAGCTTTCGGAATTGGAGCAGGCTTTCATGATCACGCCTTATCCTGATATTACACTTCGTGAACGGCTAGCTGCAGTCACTCTGCTGCCAGAGAGCAAAATTCAGGTGAAAGCATGTCTAGAAGCAAAATTTTTAAAATGACAATAACCAATCATTCAGGGACTTTTGTCAGCCAATCAAATTTGAGATCATCTTTTGTCAACCAATAACATTTGAGCAAATTTTCATCAGATAGTAACATATCATCTCCAGACATCTGGATGGAAATATTTTCTTTTATTCTTTGAAAATTGCTCTTTTGAGTTTGCCAGATCAAATAACGTCAAGCTTTTAAGCTGAGAGGCCTCCTCTTGATACAGGAAGGTGCATAAATTTGAAAATGAAACAAAAATTATTTTTTGACCTTTATTAAATGATTATTTTACATTTTTAAATCTTTCATCAGGTTTGGTTCCAAAACCGACGTGCTCGCAGCATGAAGAGCAAAAAGATAATAACACCGGTGAGAAACAAAGACCCATGTCACTCTTCCTTTCCTCATATAAATCCAGATTTAAACCGGGATCAACTGCAACACGTGCATTTGGAAGACAACAGAAGCTACCAGAGAAGCTTAAAAGAAACCCAGAATCACTGGACCCCAAATCCTCCTCATCCAGCAGCAGGTGTTTCATCAAACATCCACTGGACCAACAGGTCTTCGGACAATTCTCCTTCTTTTTCCTGTTTTCCCTCAGAACGTCTCCAAAATCCATTCCAAGCCCAACCCATTAGTTTCTTGCAGAACAACAGCTTAGAAAATCACCCTCAAGATCTTTCTGGACTCCCCCTAATGCCCTGGTGTGCTTCTAATCAATCCAGGTGTCCCTCTGTATTAGTGGACCAGCCTAAACCAACCTTTACAAACTACCCTCAGACCTCTCTGGGAGACATTTCAGAGCTCATCTACAAGGCAGCTGTAGTCACCAATCTGGAGCCGTGTTAAATATGATTTTACATAAGCATTGTTCTGTGGGATCGGTCTGCATCTTTGACCTGAGTAACCTGAATAATTAATTTCTTCCTTGTGTTTTTTTTCTCTTACCAGGATGTGAATGTGCAATTTAACAATTTCACTGTAAATAAATATCTTGTTAACATATTTATTCATGCTTAGCATTAAACAGTTTCAAGTTCAGTGTGTCCCCAAATATTTTTTTATTTGTTTTACTTTAGTTGATTAGATTGGCTATATTATTTCAGCATGGTTGTATTTCATAAAAAAATATGTCCATGTTTAATAACATAATCAACATTTAAGATTTAAAAGCACATACTCAGTGGTACTACAGGTGAAGGGCCAAACATCATTATTTTATGTGATGCTTGGGAGAATCAGACCGAGAGACAGATGCCTTCGTTAGGGCTATAGAAGCTTCAACTCACTATATGGTGATATGTGGTGACAAAAATAACAAAATAAATAATAAAACTCTAAGCTTTTCTTACTTACTTTATATCCATTCATCATTATACATGATTGCCAACATTTTGAACTAAGATCATGCACCATCAGAGAAGAAGTCAAAACACATTTTGTTATGGTTTGTAAATGTAAACATTGTTGAAAACTGCAAAAAGGAGAACGTTTTACAAGTATTAAAAGTATAATAAATGCATGAGTAAATAAAACAAGTTAATTGAAAAAAAAATGAATGGATTAAAACAATAAATACAACCATCTTCTTATCGGCTTTGTCCCTTTCGGGGTCACCGCAGCAGAATGCACCTCATTCTGGCATATATTTTACGCAGCAGATGCCCTTCCAGCCACAACCCATCGCTGGGAAACATTCACACACACATTTTAACACTTGTTCTTACTCAATTCACTTATACTGCATGTCTTTGGACTTGTGGGGAAACCGGAGCACCCGGAGAAAACCCACGTGATCACAGGGAGAACGACTGTGAGACGACCGTGCTACCCACTGCGCCACTGTGACGCTTCTGAGGCCTTTATGTTACATTTATTTAAACATGACCTCTCTTTGGTCTTTTCAGTTTGAATCAGTTGGGTTATGGAAGATGGTATCTGATGCTCAAGTGATTCTGTAATGTAAAGTGTCTTCATCAAATTGGAAGCCATTCCTTGACTTCAATGGAAGTACAATTGAGGGCAGTTGTTAATTGCAAAGGTATGCTAAGGTAAAATATAGTAAGAGAGTTTAGACCATAGCTTCGTATTTACAGAAACCAGAGAGAAAAACACAACAATAAGAGAGGGCACAAAAACAGAAACTCTAAGAGTGTTTGTTTTAGCAGCTTACAGGTCTTACATTTCATTTTGGATTTAATGGCCCAAACAGAATATTAATATAAATGTTATTAAGAAGAGAAAAATAACAGTCTTCCACTGACCCACCGGACACCGATCTCCACATATCATAATCATCTCCTCAGCAAGAATAATCTTTGAATAAAATTTAATAAATCCCCATAATCCCAGTGTCAAATCTACAGTGGAGCTGGGTTTTGTGTGTCAGCTGGTGTCTTGTGTTCCTGATACATACTTTTAATCCAGAGGGTGATATTGAAGGGACAGGGGCTTATAATGTTAGAATCAAAACAGAAATATCACAATAATAATCACAGGCTGAATAGTGTACAGTGTTAAGTGATCTAGAGCCCCTGTGTTTTTCTTTACCCCTCTTAAGATTCGCTTATCTTTACCAAAGCACAGCATGAAAAATACATGGAAAACAATACAAATAATATTAATGTTTAATAAACTAATAATATCAGTAATTAAAGAGTCCCCAACCAAATTACCTGGAACTACAAAGCGCCTAAATATCACTCTGTTCCTAACATATACGGAGGAAAGCAGGACCAAGAAGCATTCATAATCCAAAATATTTATTAACAGAAATCATTGTTGTAAATTCCCAATGAGATGAACATGTTTTGGTGTGTCTGTTTCACAAGAGGGCACATGGCTTTGGGATTTTGGTCAGGGTCACTTAGAAGTTCCTACAATTTTTTTTTACTTTTTATTTCAAATTTTCAAAAGCAATCTCGATGAGAACAAAAACATTATGCATTTAAAGAATAAGCAAGGGAGAGAGCAAATGACAAAAAAGTGTAAAGGTAATTAAAATGCTTTAAAAGCACAGCTATGGCTGCTCTCTACTCCGGGTGTGTGTTCAAGGTGTGTTTGTTCACTGCTGTGTGTGTACACAGGATGGGTTAAATGCAGAGCACAAATTCTGGGTATGGGTCACTCCATATCTGGCCAACTGGTCACTTTCACTTGTTTGTTTTCAAGGATTACAATAATGTTTATTTCTTTCTCTTCTAACCAAACCTGAATTGTGGCAAAGACCGCACGGCAGCTGAACTATTCCCCTTATGATGTTGGGGGGTGGGGCTGGACAGGACTGCTCCTCGAAGCCACTCTCGGTCAATGTCTCCGAAGTGGGGGCTGATGATCAGGGGAGGACTGAGGAGGTTTCTCCTGCGGTGAGCAGGCAGTGGGGGCGCCAACTTATAAGAGGAGCTTCCGCACCTCTTCCTAGGCAGAGTCATGAATTCCGCCTGCTTCCTGATCATAGAGCGAGCGACGCTGAAAAGTTAGTCGCCTTGAGCGCAAAATCGGTAGCCGCTCTCAGGTCCTCCATAAGACCTGGGCCACAACTCCCCTCCTGCATATCTTTCAGGGCCTTGGCCTGGAACACCTGAAAGGCAGCCATGGTAAGCTTAGCTGACAGGATGAAGGCCTCTGCTGTTTATGCTAGGAAGCAGGTTACCCGGGCATAAGTCTGACCAACCTCGCTTCCAAGTTTGGGTCAGTTCCCAATGGATTTTCAGGAAGAACAGGATCGGAGACGGTTGCGGAGTATCATCCTGGCGCGACCCCACAAGCCACGTGTTCAGCTTGGAGATTTCTGGTGCGAGGAGTGGAGCCACCTGCAACCCAATTTCCCGCAGCACAATCTGTGTCACACCAGAGGGGCAGAGCGATGTGCATTCTCCTTTGGGAGATGCGCCGTCTTTCTCCAATGCAACAGTGGAGATCACATCATCAGGCGCACAGGAGTCCTCAGAAGATGCAAGCAGCGCTTCATCTGATAACTCATTACGGCAGATAGTGTACACACCAGGGGAGCGGGAAGCGCGCGGGGCCAGACTATTCTGGATGCCAGAGACATGCACTTGTCGACCCTTACGGCCGGGAGCCACAAAACCTCCAGTGGTGGCCTGAAAGTACGCCAGCCTCGTTCTGCATTGCCGGACAGAACTGTGCAATCAATCAAGTGTTTATTTGCTAATGAATTAGCACTATACAGCAAATGGGATAAAGCTTCAGTCTTGGATAATGGTACTTTACCAGTCATGGATAGATCTCTCGTTAACCATGAAATAAAGTTTATTCCTAATTTTGGAAGCATAGGTTGAAAATTAAGAGTACCTCTTTCCATTTAATTTTTATATATTTGGATACCTTAATAGGACACAATGTTATTTACTGGGACACCTTTCACTTCTCAAAGCTGAACATTTTAGGAGGAAACATTTTTTATTCTGAAAACCTGAAAGAAAAAAAAAACCATTGTAGCAGTCAAACGCTTTACTCATAATTAAATGAATCTTCAACAAACACACTTGCATCATCCGCTAAATGACAGCATCTTTAATTAAATATAGGCTATGTATAGTTTTAGATATTGCACATATTTCGATCTTCAGACCTGAAATACACAGATAAAACTCATCCATTGACAATTATCAGTGAACATATTACACCCTTGCGCTAGACTAGAGTGACGCTGTTGTGTTTGGTTGGCTTTCATTCCTTAGGAGAAGAAGAAACACATCCGGGTGGTTTTGTCTTCATCGCGAAAGGAAACCGATGGGAAAAGCTCAATTCGAGTGCGACCGTTAACAGCAGTTAAAGCTTGGATGGTTTTATGTATAAGGTTTAAACATGGCGGTATGTATGGGGATTTAATGAAATCGCTTTCGGTATGCATGTATGTTATACAAAGCGTATAAGTCAAGCTTAAAAACTGCGTTCCAGCAGCGGAAAATGGCGGTTACCTCGATTGTGAGCTAACGTTAACTTTACATTGAATAAAGGTAATACCAGAGCTTCAGTTCGAGGCGGCGTTTGGCGAAGTATTGATTTAGTTGTGTGTTACAGTCTTTTCGACCTGAAAATAATTTGAACTGGGTTTTCATCTAAAAGGCTTTAGCCGTTTTGTATAAGTTAACGCTAGCTGGTAAGTTAACGTTACCAGCTAACATTAACATTAAGGTTAACGTTAGTGTTTTCCTGCTTCAGTATTGCTTCGTCAATGAAGTATATGCAATCACTTTTTTAGTGATCTCACTTATCTCTTTAGTTGACGTTTGGGTCTAAATATGAGAGTGGCAATACAGTGAGCTGTATAGTAGGGAAAAATTTACAAGGTTCAGAATATTCTCCCAATTAGTAAAATCGCAAATGATTAAATATCATTTTTTGGACCATACTTTAAAATGATCTCTAATATGCTAATCTAATCGATTACACAATTATAATAACGCATTATATTTAAACAAGTTTGGTCGCTGAGATTCAACTTTAGTTAAAGAGAAATACAGCTGATTGTACGTAGTGGAATACGAGTGACTTATCAGTTGAGTTTTACATTAACTTAATGCTGCTTAATCGACAGTCGAGTATATAGGGTGCGACTGACACATTCCACTCTAGCCTTAACATTGAGCTAGCCTAACCTGATAAAATCAGAGGATTGAATATTATGCCAGATGTCTTTCTATAATTTAAACATTACTTTATTTTGACAGATTTTTAACTTACAAACTTAAACTTACAACTAAGACCTCAGTACCAAGAATTGCAGATATAATAACTTTTCAAAGCTCTTCTTAGATAAAGAAATTAAAAACCTAGTTTAAAGCTGAAATAAAGTAGCAAGAGGTAAGTTATCGTTTTTAATTCCTTTCTTAATTATGGCTTGCATAGCTTTTAAAAATAATAAAGACACCAAAATAAAAGTCACAGAATTAAGGTTAGGGTCACTGTGCATCCCAGTCTGTGCCCTATCTTTGGGTGCGAAATGAGAGTTGGCGTGCCCCAAACCATAGTATACATAAAAAGTATGCGAGCAGTGCTCGTGTGTGTAATTTTTCTGGTTCGATTGTGAAGAACAGATTGATGATGATCAACCGGCTCATATTACCCACAATCCATTATGGTCGGTTGGGTGGAGTTTTCCCTTAGATGCAAACAAGTTAGTCGTCTGTGTAATACAACTAATTTTAAAATCAGGAACACAGACATAAGTAATAGTGATGCAAAGAGTGTCAGTTGCTGGAATATTTTTACATAAAGGAATGGGAAAGAAGGATTTAAGTTCGTGTTCACGCCATGTGTAATAACCTAGTCAAAAGCACACATGTGATGTTTTAGTGCATCCCAGACTTTTGTGATAAATGTTCTTTAATAACATTATGAATTTGTTAATTTAGGCAAGTGACGCCGAGCTCCAAGACTCTCGGTCGGGAAAATCACAGCCAGATGAAGATCGTAAAACCTCTCGAAGCATGAAGCATCGCTCACGCTCTAGATCACGCTCCATGGAGCGAAAGCGCAAGTCAGGTAAACACAACTTCCATGTTTATAACTACAAGCATTTCTTAAAACAAAATATTAGCTCAATGTTTAGTGCAGTACTTCTAGTTGTAATTAACAGGAAGGCTTTCGTGAAAGCCATTCAGTAAGCGCTGTTCTTTTAGGCATATATGGTTGTTTGGTGAATTCAAATGTAGACCCTTCTGTGTGAACCGAACTAATCTGTTTGTTGTTGTATTCTAATAGGAGATAAGAGGCATAGACGAAGCCACAGCAGGAGCAAAGAGGTAACTAAATTTAGCCCACTGATGCCATTTCCATTTAATTGGGACTGCTGACATCATCAGTATATTAACAGCTGGCATTTCTAGTTTTAGTTTGGGTAAGTATTAGAAGAAATGCCAGACTAAAGTAAAAGTACAGCCTGTAAATGTTGTTTACAGATGAAAAGAAATGTCTGTTTGGGAGGTTATGTTTTTGAACATCCTCTGATCATATGATAACATTTGTACAATAAATTACACTCAGCGTGCTATTGCACGAAGAGACTCTCTGAACTGAAGACGCTGCTGACAGATAGCAAAATTATATGCCTCCTACCTGGACAGGTAAATATCAGCCATTTAAACATATCTGCTAATCTAAGGGCTTTTTTTTTCCTATCTCACAGCTGCAGTAACTCCTTTGTGTTACTTAGTGCCTCAGAATTGCTGTTAAAGCTATAAGGGAGCAATGCATGTTACAAATTCAAAAAGTTTTGAATGTTGTTTAAATCATAATTGTGTCCTGGAAATACTGAGTGCAAGTTTGCTTTGAGGAACAAAGCACAAGGTTGAAAAGATACAGCATAGTTTTCCCACCCCGAGGTGTACAAACACATTTGCCTCTTATTGCTCAGCAATAACATTTGGTTTATCCTATGATAAATACTAATGTATGTTTGAAAAAAGAAATACGTCATCCTTAAATATAGAGTGCAATTGCTAAAACCAATAGCCCCTTGTGCTGATTTTGATAACTTTTGCTGAATTGCGATAATTGCATATAATAAATGTTATTGAAAAATTACACACTGGACCTTTAATTTGTTTAACTCGGAAAAAGGCTAAACAGCGATAAGTTATGCCATATCACAGCATTTACTAAACCATTCTTGAATGTAAATGTACGTTCCTAAAAACCCTCAAAATCAAATGCTTTTTATTTAGTCTGTTTTATTTCTGTAACTGTTTTTCACCCTGAGCATGCAATTTTCATCCGAAATTTTCAGGGGACTGTAAACAAATCTAAGGTAACGTAAGTTAATTAAAACACGTTTGAAAGATTTGTCGGCTTGTCTTCTGCTGGAGGAGTTTTCAAATAGATTTACTTTTTAGGCCACCTTTTACAGGAAATAAAAGTAGCCCTGAAAAGAAGACTTGCCCCTAAATTGCAACAGCTTATTTTATGTTAAGATTGTTGATGTCTCTGCTTACATATGTGTCCCAACTAACTTAAACAGCTAGTCCAGTCATAATTGGTTGGAACTAGTCTCAAGCGTTCAATTACAGGTTACCAAACACAATAATGTGTAATAGCAGATTACAAAAGTAATAGCAGAGATGATCACTACATAAAAGAAACTAAACAACCTGTAATTCTAATCTTGGAAACTGTTTCTAATCTTGAAAGAATATCTAGACCGAATGGTCATTGATTTCAATGATAAGCATGATAATAATTTTTTATCGTAGTGTTACTGCATATAGTGCTAAAGCATATCTTATGACACATGCTGGACTACATGCACATATTTAATAATGTATTTAACAGAACAAGCTTAAATAATATACAGCTTAATGTTGCTGATACAGATATTTGCTCAGGTGACATGGATGTAAACAATATAGCATTGGACATGACCGGATAAAGCTTTGGATACGTTATCTTTGCGAGAGCTGATTTTGATTTTGAGAGATTTTTGTGAGAGTAACTACGAGTCAAAGTCAAAGCTAGTTTAAAAGCTTTTGAATTATTATTCCTTTACAAGAAGGTAACATGAAACTGCATTAATTCTCTGTTTTCTTGCACAATACAATATATTGACCAAGTGACTGGTTTACACTTTGAAAACAAATCAACACAATTAACTTGAACAACATCCCCCAGTGTTTCTCTTGGTGAGAAAAGATATTATGAACAGAACATTCAAGTCAAATGGGTTTTTATAATTTTTAAGTTGCCTTGAAAACTGTTTTAATGTAAATAAGGTGATTCTGAGGCAAGAAAGTTGTAAATATATGAAGGCAATTTATTGTTGTCCACTGGCAGACAGTTAAGCTCTTTACACACCTAGGCATCTGCCAAGCTTTTCTTCAGCGTGTCAAACCATTGCATTTGTTTTTTGGGGTCAGTTGGTGGATCTCGCTCTTGGGTGCCAAATTTGAAGAATGAAATTCGAGTTTATTTAATTGACTATTTTCTCATTTACAACAAACAAGTTTAATTGTGTTTACTGGTTAAGTAAAAAAATTCGGCTGTGCTAGCTGCTCTGGAGCAGCAGCATGTATAGAGCTGCTGTCCGCTCAACTATTGTAGACACACAAGATACACAGTCTATTTCGTGTTGAGTAAAGATTCACTTGAACACATGGGGTTTTATTATTACGCATTAGATGAAACACAAAGGGTTTCAGTCAGTGAATTCGCTAACAAAACGCACAGAGTGACACCCACTTTGTTGGTTGTGATGTTTTGATGGCACATTTTTGGACAGCTAATGAGAATATACAAGTCAGCGCTCAATGTTACGATGCAGCTGTTGCTACATGTCAGTGTAAAGGGCTTTACTGGGCTGTTATTGGATTGAACTTAAATTCTCTAAGATGTATTAAATGATCTTGTCAGAATTGTTTGGCGAGCTTATCAATTCATCTTACTAACTCTTTTTGTTGCACTATTTTCCTGAAAGAGCAATTCTTCTTAAAACAGGCACGGAAGAGGGACTCTGAGAAAGCTCTGAAGTCTGGATCTGAAGAGCCAATGGAGTCGGAGAAAGGCCGTGATAGGTTGGCTGATGATGTGGAAGAGCGCCACCGGCGAAAAGACAAGAAATCCTCCAGAACCAGAAGCCAGTCTCGGTCACGATCAAGAGAGAGGTGGATGGGTTTTACTTTTGTCATTCCTAGTCTATCAAACCAATAACAGAATATTCAAAGACAAACACCTGGTTAACGATTGTTAAACCATAAACAATTGCTAAGCACTTGGTAAGGCAAGTCCTTTACTAACATCTTAGCTAGTCTTTTTGAAAACAGCTTTCCGTATAAAGCCCCTTTTTCTAAAACTATAAAATTTTTATGTCAAAAAACAACTTTTATTCAACCTTTTTAGTGTACTTTGTCATGTTTATTTTTTTGTCAATGACTTTTGTACCCCTTTTAACTATTAAACAAATGGTCAAAACTGCTTAAAAGATTAAGTGTTTTGTAACACTGGTAAAAGAAGACTTTAATTAAATTTTTGTTTTCTTTCAATGACAACATTGTTAAGAACTCTACTCCTTGTTGCATAATTTAGGATATTTGCTGCTGTAAAGGCAGCTTAGAGGCAATTGTATTGCCTATTAATATCCTTTTGTGGTGTTTTATGATTTTGGATTTTTATAATCTTTTGTCAGAAGGGTTAAAAGTGCCTAAAAGAGATTTTACTTTTGATTTAAGGCGGCACCATAATCGGCACTGGGAGAAAAAAAGATCTCGGTCACGGAGTGGTGAAAGGCGATCCAGAAGTCGGGATAAGAAGCGACGGGCTAGATCGCGGTCCAACTCCAGAGGCAAACACAGGCATCGCAGCCGCAGCAAGAGCAGGTGGAATCTTGATATTTTTTTTAGGGATTGATTAGATAACATTTTAGTTGAAACTGTTTGCTCGTATTTGTTTAGGGAGAAAAAGAAGAGGGTGGAAAAGGCCCGGAGGAAGAGCCTCAGTCGCTCTGTTAGCCCTGTGCCCTTCAGGGGCAGGAACACTGCTATGGATGCCCAGGAGGCCTTGGCCAGAAGGTAAAATTAAACACTTCTGCTCTATAAAATAGTATTTTCCCCAATTTTTCATGAATTGATTTTATTGTGACTTTTACTTGAACTGTAGTTGAGTACATTTTCATTGAAGTATACTTGAGTACAGAATTTGTGGACTCTTTCCACCTCTGTTCTTTCACCACAAGTATTACGATCTTAAAACTATGCCATTTGCTTGAGGTCTTTTTGTCTGTCATATGTGCAAAGATGAACGCGTCAACACCATTAACCTACATTTTGAGCATTATTGCATTTTCGAGTTTCAGACCTATGTATGGCTTTGAAATAGAGGCATAAAACTAAAAAAAATGTACATTGTCAAACTTCGCCACTAGGTAGCACTATGGATATTTAGGCTCATTGTCATATGAACATATGACAAGTTTGACATTCTCCGACTGCCACGATCATACCCATACCAAAAGACTTCTCATTATAAATGGGCATATACCTTCTGACTATGTTGATGGAGTTTGGAATTGCCCTTATTGACTAAATCTGCGGGACATATAGCACAAGCAAAAACGCGTATTTTTAGAGGATTTTGTAAAATAACTGGCTTCCTGCTGAGTTTGTAAACAGGGTATGTATTAGCACGAGTTCCATTTTGATACCCTACATGTGTTTACCAAAATTTCATCACTGTATGATAAACTGGTTGCGCACCAGCAACAAAAAAAGGTTAGGTGGTGTTATAGAGCCCTTTTGCCGCACCCACTTTACAAACCCCAATGAGATATAAGTTTGCACCAGTTCTGATGTCTTGGCGAAGTTTTGTGATTTTTCGTACATGTTCAGGCCCTAAAAAGTCCAATAGTGTTCTAAGCACCTCTGGTGCTCGAGCCCTAATAATAATCATTACAATTACAATAGGGTAATTGCATCTGAAAGTTTATCCAATATTTTTGTTCCATTCAGTTTGTGCAGATCACATCTATAAAAATGTCATCACATTTATCAATAAATTGGGAATTTTATACCATAAACATGCACTATTCCATGTATATCAGTGCAACTTAATCTTTAAAGTAAATCTATTTTACT
Organism: Danionella dracula; assembly: GCA_900490495.1. Lineage (NCBI taxonomy): Eukaryota > Metazoa > Chordata > Actinopteri > Cypriniformes > Danionidae > Danionella > Danionella dracula. The sequence goes on from UELW01000522.1 coordinate 13,893,618, forward strand.
CAACATCTGTTTTCATTTCTAGGTTGGAGAGAGCAAAGAAGCTTCAGGAAAAGAAAGGAAAAGATCAAGAGAAACCTGGAGGCAAGTGTCTTTCACAATATATCTTATTGTTAAAGAATGCATGCAATCCTTATAAAATAAAAATATGTGTGTTGTGTGAATATTATTAAAATAAATTAAAATGGGCTTCCATGGATCTTTAAGAAAATTTTAGTTTCCAAGTCAAACATGTCCTGGAAGGGTGCCTCTAGCAGACTGCATCTCTCTTCTGAACAAACAGCTCAAATCCTGCGATAAAAGACTTCTAACTGGAACAAAACCCTCTCGATTTGAGTTGCTACTGACAGAAACCAAACAGATAAAAACAAACCCGCTTCAACAAGTGTCTATGAAGCATCATTGCAGAGCAACTCAAGTATATAAGTTGTTGATAGGTAATGTTCGATGCCATCACAGCTAGCAATTCTTAACCTTTCACATTTGTTATTTATTAACCCAGCTTTACACACTTTCAGCAGCTATGGTGACAGCTCCTCTGACTGAAAGCTCAACTTCTTCAGCCAGCCCAGCTCTGAATGTGGCAGCTCTTCTGGCCTCAGGCACACAGGTCACGCCACAGATTGCCATGGCCGCTCAGATGGCAGCACTCCATGCCAAAACACTGGCAGAGACTGGCATTTCTGTACCAAGCTACTACAACCCCTCAGCAGTCAACCCCATGAAGTTCGCCGAGCAGGAGAAGAAGAGGAAGATGTTGTGGCAGGGGAAGAAGGAAGGGGTAAGGGTAAGGAATAAAAGTTTTTGCTATTGTTATTGAAGGGGACTGTGGAAAGAAAAATAACCTTGAAGAAAATCTTGTCACTTGTTTTTAAAGCAGTTTTTAGTTGGACTTTCTAGTAATTTGGCTGGCCAGACAAGATGAAAAAGTAAAATTACAAGAATTTGTGAAAATTCTATTTGTTACGGGTTTATTTCTTGCTGCTCATTTAATGTCTCATTTATGTTTTATCCCACTATATTCACAAAGATCTCTTGATTACCTTTAAAGGAACACTTTATTCTCCGTCTCCTCTGAAGTTAGTAAGGGACTCAGCAATTGTTTTCATAGGATCGAGTTATGCTAGACTAGTGGTTTCCAAGCGGGCTTCTGCAGAAAGGGATAAGTGTTGAGGTAGAAAATATGGGGAGTGCAAAAAAAGTCAGATTTTTAGAGCACAAAACATTAATCTGCACGCGTGTGAGCTACACTTTGTGAATTTAATGTTCTTCTCATGTATAACAAAATGTATTTTGAGTGTAAACTCTGCGTGTGAGCATATCGTCTCACAGCAATACTCTCATACGTTCGCTTGAAACAAGCCACAGCTACAGACTCTCGTGCACTTTCTAGAACTGCGAGATACAATTTTGGAATTTCGCAAAGTCAAAGCTACCAGTACACACAGTCGGAACAGCCTATGTGTTCTGGATTAAAACAGCACAACAGTACATCTGTTTTTACAATTTGTACTTCAAAGTAAATGCTCTACTATTGTAATTCTTATATTGATGTTTGTTAGTGTATGTTCACACATTAGATTGTTCAGGGCATGTTTACTTTCTTGGCCTCTCTTAATGTAGCTATTTCTGAAACTATCTTTATTGTTTTTACAGCAGGATAAATCTCAGACAGCAGAGCTTTGGGAAAAGCTGAATTTTGGCAACAAAGACCAGAATGTGAAGTTTCGCAAACTGATGGGCATCAAAGTAAGTTTGACCCAGCATTACAATTTCTAAAAGCCAGTGAAATCAAAGCAAACATGCCCCTAGTCCAAATCTGTGCTTTGTTGGCTCTTGCTGATTGGTTACAAGTTTATTTTAGCTTTATCAGAACTTGAACCAACCATCGTTTTTAAAAAGTATTGGACCTTTTAAAGATTGTTCATTGTTTGCATTTGGAAAAAAACTTTTAAAATAAATAACAGCTGTTAGATGAGGTAAATGTGCTTGATAGTATTGGTGTCTTGTGTTTTTTTTTTTGTCTTTTTTTAATCTTTTTAATAATTTTTTGGGACTAAGGAAGTGTGTCTGAAAGGTTGCACATGTTTTTCCTTGCTTAAAGAAAATGTAAGACGTTTAACTATACAAAGGTGGAGGACAATATACATTTAATTGTAGTTGTAGGGCTATAAGGCTGCTCAAAATGTTTTTTGAGGAGGAGAACCTTGCATAAAAGCACCTTTTATTGTTTACTTGACCTTTAACAACAATTTTTTTTTTTTTTTTGCTGCTCTGTTGCTCATTTACTGGTTGATGATGTCTTTTGTTGAAAATGAAGAGATCTTCTTTGCACACATTGCTTTGACCTGTGCGCAGAGGAAGCAATTTCATGTGAAGGAATAAACTGAGGGCACTGTAATGCACACCTGTCATTCAATAGTGCTGGGTGGGGAAGTAACAAAACAAATGTCCTTCAGTAACAAGAACTTTCTTAATATTAAGATAAATGTGTTACTGCGTTGCCCTATGATCCTACCAACCACCGCTTTTACATAGCAAGATGAGAAAATAGCAGAATAATTCAAATCTGTTCTATTCTTTCTTATGGCTCTTATCTACATTCCAAGACTCAATGGTTTGTCTTTTATGTCTGTAAACATGCTGTCAGCATTCCTTTTTAGCCATTTTTGGGAAGGGAATAACTGGAATTGGAAATCTGTTCTGACTGCTGTGAGTAATGAGGCTGATGCCTATTATCTGCATTGCAGTCAGTTTCCGGGTCACTGTTGCATTGTGGGAAATGTAATGTTAGTGCATGCAAAACACCAAGAGTGGCTGAAGCCTTCAAGCTTGTTTCAATAGTAATTGGGGGCCATAATGATACATTTGATCGTCTTGACTTTGACGTGTGATTTAGTGTCTGTCTAAATAATAGTTTTTGCAAAGGCACAGCACAAAGTTTGCTTCCATACAAGCTATAACAGTTGTCTTAAAGGTTAGAAAAAAAGCAGTTGAAAGTTACCTTCCAAAGCATTATTCAAATAAACCAAAACGGTTATTTCTGTGCAGGGAGAAGAGGAGGCTGGCTCCTCTACTGCAATGACTGAGGAGGATGATGAAGGTCTGAAGACGCTCCAGCAGCAGGAGGAAATGTTTCGAAACCTGGATGTCCAGTACGAGATGGCTCGCTCCCAGACCCACACTCAGAGAGGAATGGGTCTGGGATTCTTCTCTCGAGGCATGGACACTATCTGACCACTCGTCTGTGTAACTTTGCTGCGAAAAGCTGTTTGTTTCCTTGTGCAGATAGTGAACGCTGGGACATTAGCTTGCATGTGTATGACTTGTCACTTCTCTTGTTTTTATTCAAATGAAATTGTCTCTTGTAAATACAGTCTTTTGCTCAAACATGCACAGTTTTGTGTTTTTTCTGGAAGAATTAGTGTTGAAATGTTGGGTTTAAATCTGGAGTTAAATCTTCATTATGAGTAAATATTTTTAGTACAAAATCTAGATTATTTTGTTCTTATAGTATTTATGTAAAGATTTTAGGCAGCTGTTGTGTGTATTAGAGTGTAAATTAAATGTGTTTATTGTATATAATCAAGTATACCAAGGCTTAATTGTTATGTTTTAAATTTTCCTATGAGTTATTTTTAGCGTGTGAGTTTAAATAGGAACATGTGATCAGTCTAGTATTGGATAGCCCAATACTTCTGTGAAATAACGTCACTGATGACTATATCCATGCTGTTCAAAAATGTAAAGTTTGACTCAGGAAGTGAATGATTGTGAGGGTTTCGTCTTTTGTCCACATGTAATAATTCTAATGACAACTAAATGAATTGAATTAGAAGTGTTTTATGAAAAGTATCATTATACAATTGAGAAAATCTCATGCTAAAACTAATAGAAAGGAGAACTAAGAGGTATATCAATCTACAGTTAGCTTTACAGACTTTAATACATGACACCCAATAAGACCGCGTGTGATTCATTTGAGGGATTGCTGCTGAATATGCTTTAGTCTGAGCTCTGACCCATCCTACTCGCACAACACCAGTATACTGGTCACACTGAAAGGAACTTAAATTTTTAGGTCTTAAATTTTTTTTAAAGTTATTGTTCTAGGTCTTAAATTGTTTTTCTCATATGATATGTGTTTTTGCCAGAGATTGACAAAAAGCTTGTGAACATTTATGGTCCTAAAGTGGTTGTTAGGGTTGTCAGATATTGACATAAGACTCATAAATGTGATTGTTGTGGTTGCCAGAGTTTGAGAAAACCTGTGTAAATGCTCAAAAACATGATAGTGATGGTTAGAGTTTTAAACAATGTATTTGAAGCATATGGTTTATTGTGAATTTTTTTTAAATGTTTTTGATGTTCTGATTTGATTCTTGACTCTCTTTAAAAGTCTTAAATTTGACCTCACGAAACCTGTAGAGACCTTTTTAACATTTACTGCGTTCTTAAGGGCTCACTATTAGGACAATTACTCTTCAGCATGAGTCAGGGCAGGGGCAGCTAAAGTAGTGGACCCTCAAGTCAAGTAAGCCATGGGTTTGTTCAGGAATGTGTCTGTTAAGTATGTGTACAGATGCCCTCTACCAATCCATCCAGGCACCTTTGATGCCTATTTGTAAAAATGCCTCAAATGTTATATCACATTTGATCAAATCCAACCAAATTCATTCATATTTACACTTACGCATCAAGTGACATCACTGCTCTCTTGTAGCTAGCAGTTTCAGCTGATTGTACACACAGGAATAGGAACAAGCAGAAAGAGTTATAGCAGAGGGGAGTGCTAATTGCAACAGCTAAAAACTAGTACTGCATTAACTTATAATTAATAACGCATTCATTTAGAAAAAATTGTCTACAGTTTGCAATTCCTTCGGTGAGGAAAAGCCAGTCAAATACAACAGACTCCACTGAGGCTTGATTATGGACGCTTTATAACATATACTTTGACTGTTTATTTATGCGCACACAATTAAATATTTCCTGGAGCAGCAGACAAGGTCTCTGGTTGGGTGGCATGGTCTGAATTGAAATATGATCTGTCGTCAAAACAATCCCTGCATGGATCATCACATAGTGAGAGATTGAAGAGTCAAAATAGAGTACAGCCACTGTGGAAGGCTATTACGGTTATAACTGTGTGACAAGACACTTGTAGAATTACACCCCAAACAGTAAAACCTAAATAACTCAACATTTTCACATTCCTGTGGTGGTGAAACAAAATAGAGTAACGATATCTCCAGATTTTAAACTGAAACTAAAGTAAGACTGAGATTTCAGAGACAATTCTCTCAGTATAATTCACTTTTCGTCTGTTTTTAGTGAAAAACTTATTGCATTATTTGAACAGAAAGTTTTATATATAATAAAAAGAATCCTGTGAAATAGGTACCTCTGTTTTAAAATTAATTAATAACTTATTCATAGGGTTTAAGCTTACCAAACATTGTTCTGCAACATACCAGGTCATGTTTAGCGATGCTGTTAGACAAGTTTAGGGAGGTCACGAAAGATAAATCAGATAATAATAATAATAATAAACTTAATTTTATAAAGCACCTTTCAAGCTGGCTTCCTACAGTGCTGAACCGAGAACAACAGTCAAATGATACGAAGGGATAAAATGTAGAAAAACAAGATAAAAACTAAAACATGAGCAGCTAAATTCTGAACATAATGCAACCTGTCCAGAGTGGAACTAGAAACCCCTGCCAGGATTATAGGAGTCAAGACGAGATGCACCACATGCATTGATCAGTGTTTCAGCACAAGAGAATTGCAGCATAGGACGCAGTCTAGCTACATTTCGCAGGTGGTAAAATGAAGACTTGATGGTGGTTTGGACAAATTGCTTGAAAGTCAGACATGGATCGACTGTCACACCAAGGTTCCTCATTCTGCTCTTTGCCTCTACACTGCAAAAAAATGCACTCTTGGAACAAGAAAAAAAACCTCAAATAAAGTTAAACTCTTCCTATATCAAGCAAAAAAATATGCCAATGGGGTGAGCAAATTTGACTTGGCAAGATTTCTTAAAATTAGAAAAAAATTCTAGCTGATAAATAGACAAAAACTCTCAAAACAAGACTTTACAAGTTGTAAAACTGCACTGAAACTAGAATATTTCAACTTGTATCTAGTCTCAAGTGGTCTTCAAACTAGACAATCTGTCTTGACACTAGGATGTTTTCTCTTTTATTTAAGACTAACTTAGAAAATTTAGTATTAAAATAAGTATATACGACCTGAAATTAAGAAAGTTTGTGCTTAATTTTAGTTCTTAAAGTAGAATATAAATTTTTAAAACTAGAAATTCTAGCTTACAATTTTAATTTTAAATAATTGTATTATATATTATTTAGGCCTATTGATGCATTTTCAGATAGGACAGTTCAGATAGGAGAGCAGAAGAACACTTAGAAGAGCTCTGGGGAGAACATCAGTGAAGGACCCTCGTCACCAGAGGCTTCCTGTCCACATGTTATCGCTTTGATCACTACGCTATCAGTGCTGACAAGTTAATTCGTTTCTGATAAGCTATATAAAACTAAAACAGAAAACATTCTAGTTTTAAGACAAATTGTCTAGTTTTAAGACCACTAGTGACTAGATACAAGTTGGAATATTCTAGTTTCAATGCATTTTTACAGCTTGGAAAGACTTGTTTTGAGAGTTTTTGTATTTGTTTAAGATCCAACAGCTTATGTTATCAGCTAGAAGTTTTAGCTAATTTTAATAATTCTTACCAGGTCAAATTTGCTCGCCCCATTAGTAGAATCTTTTGCTTGATCTAGGAAGAGTTCGTCTATATTTAGTATATAGTTTTTTTTCTTGTTTCAAGAGTGCTTTTTTGAAGTACAAATCTCTTCCATCAAAGTTGGTACACAACTGAATGAGGTATTAAGGTTTGGGGTATTGATGATTTATTTACAGTGTAGATCCTTTTTCTTATTTTCTTTTTACAAACATTTGAGTCTTATTTCAAGAAATCAAATGTTCTTACCTTTACTTGATCTAGACTAGATCTATAAATTTTTTCTTGTTCCAAGATGCATGTTTTTAACCAGTATTTAATATTGATTTCTTAAAATAAAATATCAATAACATTCTTGATATAAGAATATGTTGAGTCAAAAATTCTTATTTTAAGATTCTTGTTTTAAGATCAGTGGCAAAATCGGCAACTTGTTTCACATAGTTTCTTAATTCAAGAAAATAAGTGACCAGAATAAGATTTTTTTCTCCTCAAGAATATATAAGTGTTACTTTCTCAAAATAAGCAAAGTAATCTATACCCAAAAGGTTTAAATTAGAAAATTCTTCCTAAAATAAGAAATCAAGATTTACAATTTAATTTTAAGCATTTTCAGCTTTGCTTAAAATTCATTTTTTTGCAGTGTAAAGGTGAATCATCAAGAAACAGACTGAAGGCCTCAGTTTTCCCTCCTCCTATCTGATGTTGGGAACCAATCAGCATGACTTTGCCACTGTTCAAGCAAAGAAAACTCGCATTCGTCCTTGTCTGAATGACCCCAATAGTCTGAGACATAGGTCAAATCAAGGTCTTTTCCAGGTTTTGAATAATTAAGACAAAGTCAGTCGAGAGGAAGCCCTCGAGGACACAAGTAGATGTTAAAAAGTAGAGGTCCCAGGACAGAGCCCTGAGGGAGATTAGTGAGAACAGGTCATCTCTCAGATTTAAAACCATGCATAAAAACAAACTGCGATCGTTCTGTAAAATATGATTTAAGCCATTTCAAAGCTGTATCCTTGATGCCAAACTCATTTTCCAGTCTCCTAAGTAGAATTGAATAGAAGGGGCAGTACTCTTAATTAACCTCCCTTCAGTGTTCTATCAGACATTCAATTGGCAAGCGTTCGACAATCTACCAGCCTCATAAGCCTTGAAGCCGTTCCTCTTTTGCTTCTCGGGAGCCCCATTCTCCTCCGCACCAGGGCCATGCATCATGTCTGGGACAACCCCTCTCTCAGTTAACCAAGTCTGTCCAAATGGAAGTCCCATGACGAAATCATCTGATATCCATCCCCTCACCATCACATGAACGTCTCCGGTGAACTTTCAAGCCTCGTATGTCTCCACTTGCTCATCATATCTTGCATATTCCAGAAGCGTAAGCATAAGCCCCGCCAGCCCAAAGTTAAACAGAGCCGAACAAAGTAGAAGACAATCTACAATCCCCCAGCCTGTCCCTTTTAGCCCTTACGTCGGTCAACCCGGACCTTCTGTCCTGTTGATCCCCTTTTTATCCATGAGACCAACATACCGACCAACCGCTTTGGTTCCAGAAGTACCTTAAAGCAGTCGTCAAATCCTCTCCCCTCCCAATCCAGTCCCATACCAGAGGATGCATCTCTCTTTCATTGACTTCCATCTTTTCTTACCCCTCAACCATATGCAGCCTAGTGAGGATGCCTCCTAGACACCAAGAGTGACTCTCCTTACCATATTAAACTTTTCCTTCCTACATGCTAACCAACCTCACTGACTCTATGAGGGTGATTCTTTGTCAATGTGAGTTTCAGTATCCATATTACTTTCTTCCTGAACATCATCAAGCTATCTCAAGAAAGGGTGTCTCTCTGCCAACTTTCTGAAGAGTACCAGGAGGTGTTCCTGCTCTTTTTCTCCTGTTGTTTACCAAAGATGTAATGCATTGCCAACTACATCTAATCAGGACAATAACAACAAAAAAAGAATTCCAATTCAAATGATCAGGAGCAAAAAAAACTGATTGGAACAACTCTAATGTAAAGTATAAACCATCATATTTGAAGTACTCAAAGTAATTTATTAAAGAGATACAGAGTTGAACATTTTGTTTCCAAACTCTTTCAAGAGCACATTTACAGCTTCAGTTTCTCAGAATATACATTTATATTGGGTGTGTTTCCCCTCATTTGCATATCAAGCTGGAATATAACACATGAGCCACTCCGGTGATAAGATTGTGATTAGCAAACTCCAAAATGAGCAACAAAATGGGGTACTCGCTGTGTCTCTTCCAGCTTTGAGCATCTTCACTCAAACCCATCCAGTTTGTGAGCAGACTGCGCATTGCCTCTGGGAAAAGTTCGGTTGCAAGCTCCTCTGGTGGGGGCAGATTTGTGATGTGCTCAATGTGCTGAGTTTTAAAGGCTTCAACTCGCTCTCTGATGGAGCCATTAGCAGCACTGAACTGCTGTCCAAGCCAAACAGACACAGCCTTCAGGAGACCACTGGAGTACACTGAGCAACCACCACCTTGAGCTTGAAACAGCGACATCACGGTCTCAGTCAGCTTTTCTTCTTCACCAATCCCAGAAACAAAGTTGCCAGCACTGTCCAGGAGTGTCAAGGCTGTGTGTAACTGTTCGTCTGTGATGTTTGGTGTCAGCTTCGCTCGTTCGATGAGTCTGTGAAGCTTCTGCAAGAGTGAATTAGGCTGGCTCACATTTTCTCGATCTGGAGATGTACAGTAGTTGTGATCTTCAAATGTGGAGGTGTCAGACTGCTTTATGTTCACATGTGAAAGGTTTGCTTCTATTCGATCGGAGTCTGGATTGGTTTGATTTAATGAACAAGAGGCACCGAGGTCTCCTAAAGTTATTTGTGCCTCTTGGGGCTGGAACTCCAGAGCACTGAGATGGTAGGTCATGTTCAATTTGGTGTCGTTGATCCGAGATTTCCAGAGATCCTTGAGCGTTAGAAAAATTAAAATCATTAATTTATGTATTCATCTTTTATGCAAATTTACAGTAAGGGTAACAAATATTTGATCCCTTGATCATTTAGAATACATCATCACTCCATAAATGTTACAGTAAGTTTACTTTGATAATGAGAGGCAGCATAACAACAAAAAACAAACATTTAACCTGTGCTTAAATGACTGAAATAATATTTGACACCAACCAATCAATATTACTTGCAGAAACTGGGCATGCACTAGACATCAGGATAAGCACCCAAGCATGTACAGTTCATAACACATATAAACCCCATGATGGAGTACCATGGCTTACCAATGGCACCAACTTCTTGAAAGGAGGAGCGTTGTGGTTTAAAAACCTCAAATTGTGTTCCAAAAAGTATGTATGGGTTTGGAACACATGAGGGTAGATGATCGATGACAAAATATAAACGCATCACTATTAAGATGTGGTTGAAAATGGTGATTTCATATATATATATATATATATATATATATATATATATATATATATATATATATATATATATATATATATAAAAACACACACACACACATATACACTCTGTGATAATGAGGATAACATTACTGCAAACCAGGCAACATATAGTAGGTAACATATTACAGACCTCAAATTTGAATCAGTAATCTACTGTAAACTGTAATCCACTACTAAAACTGCTCTGAGGTGGGGAAAACATTTAAATGATCTGTTCGGTTTAAAATAAAAAAATATTGTGAACATATAATAAATAACTCAAAATATGTACTCTATTTATTCATATTCCAAGTGATTCCAAAATCGAAATTACATATGATAGCTTAGCAACTACGCTTGACTTCTGTTGGTATTGCATAAAGGTAACAGAAATTCCAGATGGGAATAGAATCGACTGCCACAACAGGTGTAACAGTAGACCAGCTGAGTCTTATTGCAGAACATACACAGCTCGCACTTCAAGTGACACGGATGTATCCATGGGTACTATGTTTTATCATTCATTTTAATCAAACTCAAACATATAACTAATAATGACAATAAATATTGGCAGGGAAATAAACTAAATAAATTTAGCTGGTTCTCGTACCTGAAATGAATCCATTACAGACAGCTGGTCTTGTCTGCTGTAGAGTTCAAATGCCACTCGAAAAACTCCATGAACACTGTAGAACCACAGACTGTTGCTGGAACAAGGAATTCGCAGCCCTTGAAATCTGCATTCTGGAGATGAACAAAGCTTGTATTGAGCCAAAAAGTAACTCTCGGTGTGTGTCATTCCATACACAGTCGATGATATCTGAAGTTAAACACTTATGACATCTATAACAGTGATGTTTCAAAAAAGAGCAGTAGAACATCAGACTTCAGTGTCTTAACCCTACAATTATGAAAAGAGAACATGCTAAATATCTGACTAACTTCAGAAAGTATTTCTTTGATGTATCTTTGTTACTGTTAATCAATGTTACACTATCATGCAACAACTGAAGACTGTATGTACCGTACCTGATGAGAAAACCAATTTAGTTGCCAGTCCTCGTTTTGCAAATTTGGCATGGTATCTTGGCTGGTTTTCAATGCGGACTTCAGTGCCTAAGAACAAATCTGCCCCTAGAAAGAGAGGAACCATATAATCCTAGAGAAAAAAAGATTAATTCACAGCAAATTGTTAGCTGTATTAATTTTGAATACCTCACATTTCTTTAACTGATGAATGCATACAAATGTAAAAGCCACACTTCTTCAATTAAACCCTCACCTCATTTAAGCCTTGTTTAAGGATTTTAAACGAGTTGTTTTGAGTAAGAAAGAGGAATCTAATTTGCCTCTTCCCACTCTCCCAGTAAGACATATTAATAAAAGATGTCCCGGCGGAAGCCATTGAGACGAAATGTTCTACATACACTTCCAACTCTTTTTAGATAGGGAAACATATAATTTACACATTGAAATGTTATATACGGTTTATGATCTGAATCCCACTACTTCCTGTATCAAACCTCTCAGCCAATCATCAGCGTTTTAGGTCATTACGTTCCAAGCTTTGCTCTCTGCACCGGAAGCGCATTGTTGTCAGCAATGATGGCGGCGGTTGAGTTTGGAGATACCGAGTTATTTGAGCAATTCGAAGATAAAGCACCGATAAAAGCCGATATTGGAGACGGCGACGATGAAGAAGACGACATTGATAGCTCGAGGCGTCTTAGGCAGCTTCGACAGACGCTTGAAGAATGCGAAGAAACGATAGAGCGACTGAACGCGGAAAATATCCTTTAACACAGTGCCCGTACCCACTTCGCTGACTATTAACACCCGAAATGCATTTGATTGAGTTCAATAACAAAATTAAAGGCAATCAGCACAACGTACCAAAAAAATAGAAAATGTGCTAGCTTTTTAGTTGAAACAATTTTGCAAGATGTCTATTGAACACTGCTGGTTTTATACGAGTTTGTAGATATGGTGACCATTGAGTTTTGGTACCATTGATTTTCTAAAATACAAGAAACAAATGCAAGGGGCTTGCAACGCAGTGTAGTTTCACCTTTAGTGACTTGATTGATGCTCCACTCAACTGGTAGCCCTAGCAGAAACCTGCAATAAAAAGACACAGAAATGCCCTAAGTAACTTCAAATCAACAATATGCAAACCCCAACATCACCATCACTTGTTCCTTAATAGTTATTTACATGTGGAGATGAAGAGGAAATTAAGTATATTAAGCCACCCCACGTGAGTTATAAAAGTTAACTTTATTGTTGGATTAGTAATGGACTGGTTGCCTTATTGATTCTGTTTTGTTCTTTTGTTAAAAACAGGGGTATAAAAATAGACGATTCAAAAACAGATGGACCACTTTGTCAGATTAATTATGGGAACAACAACATTTCCAAGTAGGTATTGATTTGTGTTACCATGCTGCAAAACTATGAAGCTGTGTCTAGGACTCTTTAAGACTGACTCCAGTCTTGGTGCACTCTTTGTGAAGGTCCTGCTACTAGAACAGATGTTCTTGACTCAAGGCTGTGGTCATCCCACCACACTTTTTTTTTAGCACTTTGTGGGTTAAGGACTCAACACATATACTTTTTTGTATATAAGTGCTGACACAACTATTTTCACTTATAATAAAATGTGGGCACCATTTCAAATTTATACTCTGGAAAGTTCATGATTTAATTGTATGTTTTTTTCTTTACCATGGTTGTGTCTATTCGTATTCATTTTAGTGTTCTGTTGTGTTTAGGCAGTGTCGGAAGGAGATTGAAGACTTTATTTTCTCTGTAGTTCAGAAACACCTTCATAATGATTCGGACGGATCTGGTACTAATCTCGTTCCACAGGTACACCTTTAAATTTAAAGAGTAAAGATTTTATTTCATCTCTTCAAAGTCTGTGAGCAAAGCTACTGTTCTGTGCTTGTAGCCTTCAGCTTTCGTCATGGAGGAGAGCTACAAAGTCAAGACTCCCAGTGACTCCAAACTTGTTAAAAAGGCTTTTAATGTAAGTTTAACACAACTCTACATTGAAATATTTGACTGAAAGATGATTAGGGTATGAATTTTCAATAGAATCATTAGCTTAAACACAGCCGTCCTCTCAACAGTTATCTTCACCTATGAATTTCACCTTACAACAATTAGTGATCAGATCAGCAGTAGCACAATTAAAAAAAAAGTCAGACTCCAAAATATGTTGTTGAATGTTCTATTTTTTTTTCTTGTAAAACACCTTGAATGTCCTAAATTGAGAACCAACCACCTTTTTTTTTTATTTGTTTCCAGATAATCGGGAGTGTTTTATACTTCAGTGACTTCTGTGTTGATAAACTGGGGCAGCCTTTGCTGAATGAAAACCCACAGCTGACCGATGCCTGGGAGGTTCCCAAGTATCCTAACCTGGATTTACTGTATTTTTATCGTTTGTTGAGTCTTTATCAATCCAGCCTGAGTGCAGCATTGCTCCTGAATCATTCTCTCAAAGATATCAGCAGGTCTTCGGCCAGATTATTGCACTAGAAGGACAAGAAGTCCAGATAAAAGAGAAAAGGTATGTGATAACAAGACTTTGTAAGGGGAACACTCGTTATAATAATAATAATGTCTTCAATTTATATAGCGCTTTCTAGATACTCAGACACTTTAAAATGATCATAACATTATTCATTCACTCCACATTCACACACTGCTGCCCTGGGCTAGTCTGACAGGATGTGCAACAGCAGAATGGCCCTAGCGGGGCTCGACCCGCCAACCTTTTAGCTTAGAGAACAACCTACCCCACCACTGCGCCGTCTTTCCACCCCCTTTCCGGTTATGAATAAATATTGCAGTAGTTCTAATAGAAGTTTCAGCAGATCATCCATAGAAGGAAGCGGGGATAGGATTTACTGAGCAGATTCATAAATTTAGGGGTTAACAAATCTGCTGATGTGCTTTTTTCAGACCAAAACCCTGTTGTTTTAACTGCTGCTCTGAGGCTCATCAGCTGCGAGACTGTCCAGAGGTGCCTTTTAACTTACAAACTGCTTTTCTATCTCTACTTGCATTAAGATAAGTATGTATGAATATTTTATTTTTGTTGTCTAAGCCCAAAGATATGGCTCGTATAAATGAGAAGAGGAAGCAGTTAGCACATGTCAACAGAATAGATCAGAGCAACCAACGCTATCATGCAGAAGAGGTGGAGGAGAGATTTGCCAAATACAAGCCTGGAATACTGAGGTATGTGTTTTATTTATATATATATATATATATAATCACTTTATTTCATTCTTTAATCTTCACACAATTTGTTTTTGTCTTGGTAAAAATTTAAATACTTTCTTAATATGTGTATAATAGAATAATTATATTATTATATTCTGTATTTTATTGTAAATTCAACTCTGTTGTTCTGCTCTGTAAAGTCAGTATGTAGTGCAGGAATGTGAAATACATCTAATATTAATTTCTATTAACTTTTTACTTGTGTGTAACTAAAACAACAGGACAAGGACTGAATGAGTTTATCCAATTAATTTATCGATTATAGTTTATTGTTAATTGATTAAAAACAAAAAGCAGATAATTGCATCCCTACTGATGAAGCATGCTACAATCTCCTGTGCCTCCTTCTTGGCCTCCTAACTCTGCAGTTGTATGGTGTTTTGCAGCCAGGACCTCCTTGATGCTCTGGGCATTACCACAAACACCCTTCCTCCATTCATCTATCGCATGAGGGAGCTTGGTTACCCACCGGGATGGTTGAAAGAGGCTGAAATGGAAAACTCGGGCCTGATGCTGTACGATGGTATGCTTTGAAAATATTTCGACCCTTGTTAAGTCATCAAAAAATGTAAGCTACCTACATTTAAGGCATTTCTATCTCAATTTCCATTTCTTAGCGCTCGTTGTGTTTTAAGACTGTACTATTAATGTCTGGATAATTCTCTGGTAGGATCGAACGATGATGAAAATAACCCCAGCCAAAAGATTTCATATGATGTCTCCAAGTTAGTTGACTTTCCAGGATTTAATGCTGCTACACCACCAAGCATAAGAGATGTAAGTGTGTATAAAATTACACAAAGTGGAAAATTTCACTTGTAGCTTAGTGGTCCGTAGCCTTGCTTCTATCGGTATTTGTTTATTTTTAATGGAGTAACTTCAAGTAATGAAATGCATATCCTCAACATAACTCAAGTCTAAAAACAATATACACTTTTTAAAAGTTTCATTCGTTTTGCTACTTTTTCCACATTTTCTTCAGACAAGGTATCTGTGGCTCCACATATCTGTTAGGGTATACTGTTAAGGCCTCCACACATCTATCCTAATATTCAGTGCGAAGTCTCGTGAGAATGAATCTCGATCTAAAAACAACGGGTGCCAAAGGCACATCACTCATCTGTCCGAACGATTGCTGCAAACAAAAAAAGTTTTCGCAAGGAAAAGGACCAATGAAAGACTGCTTATTTCATGAGGTGAATGGGACAAGATAGAGACGCTTGATGGGGCACAATATTCACTCTCACATTGATCTCCTGACTGTTCCGGAAACTGTACCGAATAACATGATCACAAAAGAGAAGAATATAAACATTAAGAAGCTTGTATTGCCCGTGTCCGACCATCAAGATTTTTTCAATAAAGCCCACGAAGATAATTAAACAGCCAGCGTGTGGCTGTTGTCACCTGAGTAGTGATGGGAAATTTCATTAAACTTGGTGCTTTGTTCTTTTGACTCTTATTCATTTGAATAATATATTTATACTGTTCCTATCAGTAGAAAATCTGATCTACTTGAAAACTGTCATGACCCAGAGTAAAAAATAAATGAAGATATACTAATCTGAGTAAATAAACTTGCCGCCTTTTCTTCTGTTTATTAACAGTGTAATCGTCTCCCACCAAAGAAAACAAATCAATGAGCGCTGTCCTAGGGCAAGGAGCATCCCTGCATCAGCATTAAACACTAGCTTGCACAATGCACCCCACAGAGAAGCTATTAATGTTCGCGCAAACTCAATTCGGATAGATGTGTAGAGACCTTTTTTCCAGCTGTTTCTGAGCTTTGCAGAACGATGTTCACTAAGATTCAGTTTCGATAGCTAGAGTATGTAAAGGACACTATTCATGCTAAATGAGAAACAATCATGTCGTCGTTCATAATCTCTGGTCTTTTATTTACAACATACAGGAATACAGGTCATTTGGGTCCATTCCAATGCAACCTCAACACTGGAAAGAAAATTTTGCTGCATTTTTGAGCAGTACCTTTCCAATGGTAAAGTCACCTGATGCTTCATCCTGCATTGTTCCACATTTCATTCATTTTTAAAATAAACCCATTTGAATTGTGTCCCCTTGTGCTCAGCAGGGTAACAGCTGCAGTAAGAGACCTAAAGAAGCTGATTCAACTGCACAGAAGAATAAGAAAAGGCGGTCCGGGTCAGAGCATGGACATCACATCTCAGATATGGAGATCGAGTCAGGTACAAAACTTGACTTAACAAGTAAGTCATCTGGGGGTGACACTCTGCTATGAGAGAATGTTTTTGCAATGTTTAAACATTCAATTACTAGTACATATACATATAGTTGAAGAATGAGTCAAAATTCTAAAGAAAGTGAACATTTTTTTAAGGATTTTATATATATATATATATATATATATATTAGAAAGTATTAGTTTCTGAACCACAGTCTGTTTATCTCTTTGTACTTCAGATCCAGATGGTTTCCAGTTTCACCCTCCTCGTCCTCCTGGCTCTTCAGCTTCTGGCACACCTCCACCGCTACCACCAGGAACACCTCCATCCACACCACCAATCCCTAAAGGAACTCCTCCACCAACTCCTCCTATGAAGACAGTTTCATCCAACCGGGCCAGGGGGCTGGCGGAGAGTGAAGAGTCAGAGGATGGGTTGACGTTGGAGGAACTGGAGGAGCAGCAAAGGCTTCTTTGGGCTGCTCTGGAGAATGCGGATACAACTACTAACAGCGATTCTGAAGCTGGTACATCTGCTTCTCAGACTCCTGTCCCAAGTTCCCCGAGTGTCGTCCTGTCACTTAAACTTGACTCAGAGGAAGATGAAGAAAAGATGGAGGACTCTAGCCATGTATTTGAAGTCAAGAGCACACCCACTTCACCTGTAGAGCCTGGCCTTTCTTCAGATGAGAAAAACAATGAGGAAGAGGGAAACAAATCCCTAAATAGAACAGTTTTGTGTGTAGATATGAGTGACGTTATCATTCTGGATGAGATCAGTGAAGAAAATAATTCTCCTAGAGTTTCAGCCTCTTCAAAGACAAGTACGCAGGAGCCCAGTGCTGAAGGAGCAGAAGAGATGGTGGGAGCGGTCATCAATAAAGTAGCTTTTGTCCCTCACCGAAGCAGATTTGCTGCTGGAATAATTCCCTTCGAGGACACCCCTGAGTTTACAGAGGTTGCAGAAGCAACAGGGGTTTACCTGAAGATTCGAGATCTCTTGAAGGGGTCCCCAAGAAATATGGCCAAAAGCAAGAAGTAGTCAGGCCATGTTGGTCTGTTTTTACCCCAAGTTTGTGGGCTGCAGACGTTTGAGTCATGTTGCAGTTCGATTGTATGTTGTTTTACTTTTGAATCTTTTTATTGCTTGAGATGGTTTTAAAAACTTGTTTTCTATGTGGATAATGGTCAACTGTGGGGATGTATCTGGCGTACAGGTAGTTTTTTAGTGATCATCATTTTTGTACTGGCCACTTTTGGCTCAACCTAACCAGCCTTGTAATTAATTGGGAATAATTTTCTGCCTACATTTCTTATAAATTAAAATTTTTAATAGATTATGGTAGCACTATTAAATAATTTGTCTTTTACATACATTTTCATTACTTCACTCCTCAAATGAACTATATTTTGTCACAGCTGGTGATTGGTTTATTACTGAGACAGGTGTCATTTCAGGCCTCAAGCTCATCCAACAGGAATTATTTGGCTTGGCAGGAACTATTAAGGTAAGGATACATATAAAAATAATTATAGTTATTGTATCATGAAAACATTCATCATGAAAGTTATCACATTTTACTTGGCATGTGATGAAGAAAACTAAGGTGTGCAAGTGAACACTTAATTAGCAATAGAGTCAAATTGAGAGCAAAAGCTCTGTTTAGTGCAATAAGTTAGATTTTCAGAGGCAAGTCAACATCGTCTTGTTCCTGATGAGGAAATCAAAGAGTTGCTTATTAGGTTAAAGATCAATTCAACAGTTAGTAATAAACAGGAAACAACAAAAAGTAATAAAAGAGAAAAAAATGAAATAGAAGAAAGTTGTGGACTGGATTACATTTTTGTGATGGAAATAGTTGTTTGATCTCACATCTTTACAGATCTGCTGACTTTGTGCATGTTCAGGGACCTGATGCTCGAAACCTATAGTGAGCTTCAAGGTGTGCAAACACAATTGTGAGCAATAATATTTCAACAGCACTGGATACAGTTTAGATATTATTTAGAGAAAACAAGAGAAACATAAAGTGTATGTTAGATGGTGTGCACTTGAAGTTAATTTACTTAAGAAAAATGTCAGACTGTTCCAGAAATTAACTTTACTTACTCCAAATAAGCCATGAATTTATGATTTTCTCTAGATCAAACAAATGTCAGATGAGTAATATTTGCAAAAGAATAAAGTGTGATAAATGATAATGGAGGAGAAAACAATTCCGGCGAAAGTACCACTTGTTGGCGCTGTTATGCCAGGTGAAACGTGATGGGTTGCGGCTGGAAGGGCATCCGCCGCGTAAAACATATGCCAGAGAGTTGGCGGTTAATTCCGCTGTGGCGACCCCGAAAGGTAAGAAAGCCAACATGAAGATGAATGAATGAGTTATTAGATTTTTCACATTTCTGATTTAAAACTGTTATATCAGTTAGAAAATAGTTTCAATAATGATCATATTAACAAATATTAGACACGAATGGTTAAAAAGTGAAAAAGTATGCACAAATACATAATTCCATTACATTTACAAAAAATGACAATTTAACTGTTAAAATGTTTTCACAACATTTATTTAATTTATTTCATCAAAAGAAACTAAATTGCGTAAAAGATCCAATTTTGTGGGATGCATTCAGCTTGACAATACCTACGCAGTTGGAAAACCGAGGGTGATTTCATCCCTGGAGGTTCTTACGCCAAAGTCTGCAAAATATCCCAGACAAGAAGATGGACAGGTGTCAACATATGATCCAAACCAAGAGGCTGGAACTTCATGATGATTAATGTCAAGATGATTGGTCTTTAGCAGCAGTAAATGCCAAGCGCTGGTTCACACGAGAAAGTCAAGTTCTAAATAACAGACTCAAGCAACGGGTTGCTTTAAGTCACGTGATTTATATGAGGCGCGAGCTCGTTTGGCGGGCAAGTAAAATGAATTTACAGCTTAGTCAAAAGAACACAACAATGCAGTCAACATCCAAAAACAGTCTGGGTTGGACTATTTAAATTTGAATGTGCTATATAAACAAAAGCATGGCAAATAAAACATTTTGTTGTTGCAAATCGGATTTCTAGGAATGGCAATGAGTTCATTTTGACTACCGTGATTTGCATACTCTAAATATAAGTCTCAACATGAAAAATCCGAAAATTTAACGCACTTAACAAATCTGTGCTTTTATAAAAATGAACTTCTTTTTTAAACTGGCCTTGAGTGAGACCTCCTTGGCTGAACCGGATGCTGCTCCGCGGTTGAGCTTGATCATCCAGTTAGATCTCCACCTAGGCTACCTCCGGACTCCACCTCTAAGTCTGCTAGTTCGCAGCCTCACTATGGAAACTATTGGCAAACTGTGTATGATGCCATTAGGGATTTCAGGAAGCCTGTTGGGAACTTCCCAATATTTCCCCTCGTAAGGCACGGCTATTGACTGCAGTTTGCTGCCAAGCCGCCCAGGTTCAAGAGGGTTTTAATGACTTCTATCACCCACAGAGGCTTCGGTCCTGTGCGAGGATATCGATTCTCTTCTACGCAAAGGTGCAATAGAGCTGGTCCCTCCTGCCGACAGGGAATGAGGGTATTACAACCCACACAGCCACTGTTGTCTGAACGCTCACCTTCTAAGACTTCCGTTCACGATGATATCTCTCAGACAAATCGTCCACTCAGGGGATTGGTTCGCTATAATAGATCTGACTGAATCCTGGCTTACTTGGACAACTGGCTCAGATACGGTCCCAGGTGACAGAGATAGGGTTTTATGCTAAAATCTGGGGCTCTGGAAAAACTCAGAAATGAGCCGTCTAACCCCTGACCAGAGCATATCTTTTCTGGGTATGGAGCTAAACTCGTTGAACATACGAGCATGCCTCTCTCTAGACAGCGCCCTGAACCTGCTGAAGGCAGCATGTAGAGCCTGCAGAAGATTCGTGGTCCCTCTGATGAACTTCCAGAGGCTCCTGGGGGATATGGCTTCCGCAGCAGCGGTTATTCCGCTCGGCTTATTACATATTAGACCACTCCAGCTTTGGCTAAAGTTCTGAGTTCCATCGCGAGCATGGTATCCAGGGCAACTGAAGGTGAACGTGACAGCTCGTTGCCGCCTCCCCCCCTGTCTTTGGAAGGATATTTGGTTCTTCCAGGTGCGTAGTAGTAACTGCCAATGCTTCAAAGACTGGAATGGGTGCTGTATGCCGGACGCACAAAATCTCAGGCTTTTGGGCAGAGAAACACGCATCCTGGAGCATAAATCGCCTAGAGATATGTGCAGTGTTTCTAGTAGTAAAGCACTTCAGGAGAATGCTGCAGGGACATCACAAGGTGGTCAGGACGGACACCACGTCGGTGATGGCGTATATCAATTGACAAGGAGAGATATGTTCACCCTGTTTGTCAGCTCAGGAGAATGGCGACACCCTATTTGCGTTTCCTCCAGAGAGCCTCCTTGCACCCCTCCTGTGCAGGATCAGGGAGGACAAGGTCCTAGTCGTGGCACCTTATTGGCCCAACTGAGCTTGGTTTGTAGAACTCTGCTCTCTCGTGACAGTCCACCCCTGGCCAGTTCCCCTGCGGTCGGACCTACTGACCCAGGGATGTCAGCACAAGCACCCAGACCCAGATCTCTAGAATCTCCATGTCTGGCACATCATGCCGCGGAGGACCTCCAGTTAATACCACGCTCTGTGGTTCAAACACTGGTTCATTGACTTGTGTCACTCTTACCAAGTAGACCCGACCAGCTGCCTTGTTGAACTCGCGATTTTTGCCTATCACCTTCTGGTTGAAGGCAACACGTTGGAACAACACGATTTAACGGTCTGATGTCCCTTGCCCCTTGCAGTTGAGAGCCCACTCTATCAGGGGTCTTGTGGCTTCCTGGGCGCAGACAAGAGGTACTCCTCTGGCAGAGATCTGCAAGGCTGCAGGTTGGTCGACATCTAACACCTTCAACAGGTGCTATAACCTGAGCGTTAAATACATCTCTTTAGCCGTGCTAGGTGGGCGTAGCATTGTCTGAGATCTACGAAGGGGTGTCCAGCTTGTGTTGCCCCATTCTTGCATACATGCTCTATTTTTGGCCCCTGGAGATAACCTCCAGCTTTTGGGCTTCTCTTGCCCCAACAGGCATAGTAGTGAAAGCGAAGTATTACTACATTCTGTCCCTGTGTGTGCCCTCAATGAGGGACTACCGGATGAATCTTTTATGACCCCAGGCAAGGGAGGGCAGAGCAACTCCCCAAAAGGCTAACTCTCTATTGCTCTAGCTAGTTCCATCTATGCTATCTTACCTCTAAAAAGACTTTTCCCTAGTTTTTCATTTTCCGTAGATCCCTCAATGAAATCATACTTGTATTAAACTGCCAGAAGTCCAGCCTTCAAGGTGGCGAGTATGGCCTCCGCACATCTCCCTTCAGCTCTGGGATTCATGCTCCCTCCTCTGGTATGAGTCGGTATGAGAGAACTATTGCCTGATTGCCCATTAAAAATTAAGCATATACTTAAGACCAGGGCGGAGGAGGGCCCGTTTGGTGCCGGACTACTGATGTGCCGGCTTTCCTAGCCGTCGGCCGATGCGGAAGGATCTTGGTTGTGGTGTTTTGTAAGGTGTTCCCATAGTTGTCACCGACATAAGTCATAGTGACCGACTGATAGGGAACTTAATGGTTACTTTCGTAACCCCCATTCCTCGAATAGGTAATGGACACTTATGTCCAACCCAGCCACAATCGTAAGGTTGTGACTAAGTCTGGTTGCCTAGGGGGTGAGTAAAGCTCCAGCTCGGAAGAGTGTCACGCTTGCGTGTGCTTTGTGTGGGACGACGTGATCACGTGACCTTTTTGAATGTTTTGAAAAAGTAAGGAGAGTACCACAGCGGCAGCCATGGAAGAGAATCCTGACCTGATTTTTGTGTGAAGCGCTGCATAACTAGCATTAGCAGCTAAAAGTGAAAACGCATGTAAATCATGATTATCAATAGAAAACTGAAATGTTTATATATATATATATATATATATATATATATATATATATATATATATATTTCTCCTAAGTTGTGCAGTGATGAGGTGGGTGCCATTTTTAACACATTGGCAAAGAAATTAAAGTTAATAAGCCTGTGTGCTAATTTGTTAGTTAATGTAACATGTTTGTTAAAAGCTGCATTGATAACTTATTTTTGTGATTTAAAAAATTGTTTGATGTAAATAAAAGTGATGTTCCTATTTTAAGATTTACAGCCGATTAACATGTTGAAAACATGGTTGTGTCAGACCGCACTGGTTATTATCCTTTATTCATTGTCCTGCATTATCAGAAACAGCATACTTTATGTGTATATTTAAATACATTAGTTATGAACACTGTAGAAAATAGCCTAATTAATCAAAAAGTGTGTGCACACATCAAGAAGTGGTTGAAACTGGACGTCCAGTAAAGACAGCTTTTTATCGGCTAATAGACGACAAAGACGTCTTTTAAACTTTCAATTCAGCACTACATTTCAACCAGGACTGGACTTCATGAGAAGATGACTTTTCAACATCGAAATGTTTCAATGCTGGGTTGCCAAGCCATATTAATAACATTAGACGTATCGTGAATTATTAAAAATTTAACTCACATGAAATCCGGATCTTTTTAAGAAGTGTTACCAAAGAACGTTTGAGTTAAAGTCAATGTTATACCTGGTAACATGTTATACCTGGTTACCTAAATAGCGTTTAGCTACAAAATGGGCTATAAGGGAACAGATAACCATTAATAAATACAAATATTTTTTAAATAACAATAATCGCATGAGAACCATTTGATTTAGCATCATGTAGTTTTTTTGAGAAAACTAAACAATATTACATACTTTTCTTCCAAAGACACTAACCTAAAGGATTATTAGGAACACCATACTTATTCGGTGTTTGACCGCCTTTCACCATCAGAACTGCCTTAATTCTACATGGCATTGATTCATTCTTTAGAAATATCGGCCCATATTGATAGGATAGCATCTTGCAGTTGATGGAGATTTGTGGGATGCACATCCAGGGCACCAAGCGCCCGTTTCACCACATCCCAAAGATGCTCTAATGGGTTGAGATCTGGTGACTGTGGGAGCCATTTTAGTGCAGTGAAGTCATTGTCATGTTCAAGAAACCAATTTGAAATTATTTGAGCTTTGTGACATGGTGCATTATCCTGCTGGAAATAGCCATCATAGGATGGGTACATGGTGGTCATAAAGGGATGGAGATGGTCAGAAACAATGCTCAGGTAGGCTGTGTCATTGAAATAATGCCTAAATGGCACTAAGGGGCCTAAAGTGTGCCAAGAAAACATCCCCCACACGATTACACCACCACCACCAGCCTGCACAGTGGTAACAATGCATGATGGATCAATGTACTCATTCTGTTTACACCAAATTCTGACTACCATTTGAATATCTGAACAGAAATCGAGACTCATCAGACCAGACAACATTTTTCCAGACTTCAACTGTCAATTTTGCTCGTACAAATTGTAGCCTCTTGTTCCTATTTGTAGGTGAGATGAGTGGTACATGGAGGGGTCTTCTGCTGTTGTAGCCCATCCGCCTCAAGGTTGTTCATGTTGTGGCTTCACAAATGATTTCCTGCATACCTCGGTTGTAACGAGTGGGTATTTCAGTCAAAGTTGCTCTTCTATCAGCTTGAATCAGTCGGACCATTCTCCTCTGACCTCTAGCATCAACAAGGTATTTTCGCCCACATGACTGCCGCATACTGGATGTTTTTCCCTTTTCACACATCTTTGTGAACCCTAGAAATCGTCGTGCGTGAAAATCCCAGTAACTAAGCAAATTGTGAAATACTCAGTCCGGCCCGGCTGGCACCAACCATGCCACACTCAAAATTGCTTAAAACACCTTTATTTCCCATTCTGACATTCAGTTTGGAGTTCAGGAGATTGTCTTGACCAGGACCACACCCCTAAATGCATTGAAGCAACTGCCATGTGATTGGTTGATTAGATAATTGCAATAATGAGAAATTGGACAAGCGTTCCTAATAATCCTTTAGGTGAGTGTATATATAGATATGTATATATATATATATATATATATATATATATATATATATATATATATATATATATATATATATATATATATTATATATATATATATATATGTATACATACATATATTACAATTAAGAACTACCTTTTAAAGTCTGGATAGCAAACTTTATGTTGGCCAGAGAAAACTGATTTTAAAGGTTTGATAAAGCTTTACCAAGTTAAGAAAAGTTAAAAGCTAAAAGATGTTTAAAGTTTGAAAGCACTAACCAACTTTAAGTTTTTAACTTTTCCTAACTTGGTAAAGCTTATGTAAACATTTAAAGAATGAATCTGTATGACTCCTTGTCAGTTTAAGTAAAAAAAAAACAACAACAACCCCCATGGCTTAACTATTTTCCTAAATTGAGATAAAGTTATTTCAAAATTATTTGCCATGGTAACTAATATGGTTGCTATGGAGAAGTCAGTGACATAACATAATGTTCACCTTGTCGATGTGAGTCTTATAAACCAATGCCCATGTTTTAAATTTTTTTCCTAAGTTGACATAATGAACATTGAAACTGATTGCTATGGAGGAGTCAGTGACATAGCATAATGTTTCCCTTCTCAATATGAGTCTTTAAAAAAAACCCCATATCTTAACTCTTCTTAAGCTGAGATAATGAATGTTGAAAATGGTTGCCATGGTAACCAATAATGGTTGCTATGGAGGGGTAAGTGGCATCCTATAAGGTTTCACTTGTCGGTATGAGTCATAACCCAGCCCCTATGTGTCTAGCTTTTTTCATGTTTAAGATAGTCAATTGTGACCTTTGACCACCGCTTGAGCCTATTGGTCAAATACTTTTTCACCTTGCTCAGCATCTTTAAGTGTTGTAAGTTAAAACATTCTACAACATTCAGTCTGAGCTACAGCTTGACAAAGTTTGACCCCTGTTAAGTAAATGGAAAACTGTCCCAGCATTCCCAGTGATTACCCAGAATCCTTTAGCAGTACCAGAGTGAGGAGATCTAGCAAACATTCTAGCATGCCACTATTAGTAACATAACCTAACACCTGTGTCCTTAGCTTGTTTCGTGTTTCAGATAGAGATTCTTAATGACAATGTTGTCAATGGTGAACTTTGACCCCCACTTGAGATCCCCACTAGGGATCAAATAATTTTTCCCCCTGGTCAGTATGTTAATGCTCAGACTGATAAGTTCCTTAAATGTGGTGTGTTTCTACAAGATTCTCAGTTTGAGATAGAGCTTGATAAAGATTGACCCCATGTTAAGTCAAAGGGAAAAACTCCCAGCAATCCTAGCATACCACTATAAGTAACATAACCCAACCCCTGTGTCTCTAGCTTGTTTCATGTTTGAGATAGTGTGGGATGCATTTTCCATCCATCTTCGTGTCAGCTTTCTTCCCTTTCGGGGTCGCCACAGTGGAATGAACCACCAACTCTCTAGCATATGTTTTATGCTCCGTTCCAGCCGCAACCCATTGCTGGGAAACATTCACACAAACACTCATTCACACTCATACTCTATGGACAATTGTTACATTTATACTGCATGCAACTTGTGGGGAAACCGGAGCACCCGGAAAAAACTCGCGTGATAACGGGGAGAACATGCAAACTCCACACAGAAATGCCAACCAACCCAGCAGAGACTCGAACCAGCAACCTTCTTGCTGTGAGATGACCGTGCTACCAACTGCGCCACCGTGATGCTTAGGATGCATTTTCCATTCATTCTTAAAGGCAATATTAAGTCAATGGTGGCCTATGACCCCCAATTGAGCCTAGGGGTCAAGTACTTTTGCACCTTGGTCAGCACGGTATAATCAACGATTTGAACCCATGTTAAGTCAATGGGGAAAATTCCCAGCATTCTTAGCAACCATTGACTGTATATAACAGGAACAGAGTGTTCTTGATGTAATAATAATAATAATAATAATAATAATATGTTTAACAGCAAGAACAGTATGTTGGCTTGAAAAAGATTATTTATTAAGATTAAAAGATAAAGATCAAACTAGATTAATATGGGTTCACTCTTGCGGATGTTTAGAACGTTTGTTTACTGCAGTGTTCGTTTGGTCAAATACGTTGACCCTGAAGTTTGGTATTGGAATTATTACTGTGGAAATATTTCGGCAGTGTTATTAGGTCATTCATAAATCAAATGCGACCCGAATGCCATGAAAATTAAACTTTTTCCATGATTGGTTCGTGGGTGATGGTTGTGTCCACGGATTAAACAGCGAGAGGCTTTAAGATGAAGAGCGAATA
Organism: Danionella dracula; assembly: GCA_900490495.1. Taxonomy (NCBI): domain Eukaryota; kingdom Metazoa; phylum Chordata; class Actinopteri; order Cypriniformes; family Danionidae; genus Danionella; species Danionella dracula. The sequence goes on from UELW01000522.1 coordinate 13,920,653, forward strand.
GATTCCGCAACAGGTCAGATAGACTGAACAGCTGACTGCTAGGAGGCGCGCGCCGGCAGATGGCTGCTGGAAGCCGGCTGGCGTGTGTGTGTGTGTGTGCGCGCGCGCGCGCGAGGGTAAGGGTAGGGTGGGGTGGGAGGGTTAATTCATTGTTAAGTTATTTGAGCTCTACGCACAGACAATGACCCATCCAGTACCGAGAAAAGATGGAGAAGCTTCATCTTCTTGCCGAGAGGAAATGGTTAAAAAAGTTCGGGGGAAAAATCTCATTGTTTCGAGCGTCTGCTGCTTCTCTGAGCGCAGATGTCAGTCGTTCAGACTCATTTAATATTCTGAGTTCTTTGTAATAGATGCGTTCATAATGTGCCAAGTTCTGAAAGGGTCAAAATGCACAATACCAACAGTTGCATTTTTACACAATTAATTACTATATATATTTAACTTAATTTTTCCCAGCGATGGGTTGCGGCTGGAAGGGCATCCGCCGCGTAAAACATATGCCAGAGAGTTGGCGGTTCATTCCGCTGTGGCGACCCCGAAAGGGAAGAAAGCCGACATGAAGATGAATGAATGAATTTAACTTAATTTTGATTGGCATGTATAAGTAATAAGGAAACAGGAACACAAAAATTTTGAATACACGGTAAATTACCGCTCTTTAGAAAAATACGTCCAAAGACATCAGTTTAACAGGTTCTGAACCCAAACAGTACGCATACAGTAAAATAACAAATTCAACGTTAGGTTTTTGTCAAATAATCTCCTATATTATTTAGATACAGTATTTAAAAATATTTAAGGAGATTTGTAGATTAAAGAAGTGATATGGCTATGATTTCGTGATTTAGGAACACCATTTTTGCAGGGTTTTTCCCGACACAAGAGAAAAATACGGAATACCAATTACTAAAAATGTAAACGTACTAAGTATTTTATATTGACCTAACCAAACCATATAACCTACCAATAATCAACTATCAGAATATCACCGGACAATAAAGTCCGAAAAGGGCTTATTATAAAGCATCAAAATAAAAAAAACTTTTCCTGTCTCTCCTCCCCCTTTTCCTCAATCCACCCCTCCACCCCTCCCTCTCTCCATCCCTTCAGTGCTACCCCTTCACTAGGAACCACAAGAGCATCATCTGTTTTCAAACGGGGTCGAGTCCATGTCCTCAGAGCCCAGAATCTCACAGTCGCGTCTGGAGGATGCTTTATTAGCGGAGCCGTTCTTTTTCTGCAGAGGTTTGGTGGAATTAAATAAATCGTTCCTTTGGATGGGGCTGAGAGAAAGGCACTTATACAGAAGCAGAAAAGTTTCCACACTACGGCTAAAGCAAATCAAAGAGGACTTCCGGGGGCATTTTGGAGCATAATTAATTTGAAAAGTAGTTTTATCTAGTTTTATCTCCCGAGAACCTTCAAAGTAGTTGACGAATTTCTTGTCAAGTTTTTTTGGGTGATTTATGTTGCGGATTTTTCTTAAATACATTTAAATGTTTGAGAACCAGGATCATCCTACAAGAAATATAACGGAGTTGAAAGGCAGAACTTTTGAAGAAGAAATGGATCCTGTTCGGTCTTGGGTGCGCAATGTCGGAGTCATTGACGCAAACATAGCGGCACAAAGGTAAATGCTGTCTGCAATTGTATAATTTAGTATATATATATATATATATATATATATATATATATATATATATATATATATATATATATATATATATATATATTCCAACTGTATCAAAAACAATAATAAACTTCTTTCTGCACGGCATAAAAATTTTCATTTGGAAGCGGTGCAAGAAACGACATTCTTTATACAATATGCTGCGTGGCTTTAAAATATTACTAACTTTACAAATCGATGTGAAATCACATTCTAGATCGTTCCGTTTAAATTGTACAACGGAAACGACTTAAGCCATGCAAATAATAGTAATTAATTTAATAACTTGATCTTGTACTACAGAAGTTTACAGTCTTTGAAATTGTTTATGTTGACTTGATTAATAATAATTGTAAGTTTTCTATGGAACTTTACATGTAAGAAGTTTGTATTGAATTGGTTTAGCTCTTCAACACTACTGTTTTATTGTGGACTGAATGTGAAGATAATCTTCCTAAAATAATGAATTGTAAACGTAATTTAAAAGTCAGTTCAGGTTTTACTGTCACAAACACAGTTATCCAGAGTATACAAGCAGAAGTGAAATGTAAGTCAAGTCAAGTATACTATAATAAACTCCAAGCTGATCCTTAAAAAGGTGAAATGAAGTTTTCTTAGATTCTGAGTTTATAGCGTTCTCGTTATAGCAAACAAAGGGTGAAAAGATGCGTGTTGCTTTAATTACTGTCGTTTCTTAAATGCCCAATCTTTCACATTATTTTATTTTAATTTTACGGTTTGACTTATTTTATGTTGATCGATTTTTGCAATATTGAAAAGTATATTACGCCAACAAAGGGAAATCCCGATAATTAGCCAAAAATAAAAAAATAAAATTATTTTGAAGGAAAAACACACGAAATTTAAAGTAAACCACTTGAAATCTGGATGTAATTTTTGGGGCGCTTCCACGCTGAATAAATTTCGTCTGACGAAGCACAAACGGAACAACAGGTCTGACTCTTGAACGAGAACCGCAAACCGACACCGGGATGAAAGGTTCAGAGCTCGCGCGTGGCTCGAGGTTAGAGTCGCAAGTCCGATGAAAGAACCTTAGAAATCGAAAGAACGAGGCTGCCATTGTCCCGCTTCAGGCCGCTCGAGCAGGTCCCATCAGTGACGAGAGCTCATTTCCGTTATTGACAGCTGACGGATTCCCGCCATTTATTTTAGATTTTTTTTTTTGTATTTTTATGGTAAAACCGAGAGAACAGGACAGCATTTTGTTATCTTATTTAGGCTCAAACGTCTGGTAAAAATAGATGAGTTCTGAAGGGTCAACAAAACATGGAAGTAGAACTTTTTACTTGCATTGTCCATTGGCTCTAAAATACAAACAGATCAAGTACCAGACACTATTCTAATGTACACGAAAGGATCAGTTTATTTTATTTTGAATGTATGTTCTATTCGTGCGACCGAATTAGAATATCTTCCTCTTTTGACAAAATTATGTCTGTCAATTGTGCCTCCACTGTATTTTTCAAAAGTTGACACACATCTTCTTATTAACTTTTATTTCATGATTATTATTTAGTAATATTCTGCTGAAGTCATCACCCGATTTATCAATTAAAAGTGTGAAATAACAAATAAAAATGTTTCTTCCCACTGAGCAGTCAACATGAACAGGATGTAAATTTGACTAGTTCTGAACATGTGATATGAAGGTCTATTTAAGGTTACATGTTTGGTGGGTTATTTTAGACTCCTCAGAGTATCCAGACTTGTTTTGTTGACAGCCATCCTAACATTAGTCCTTCTCTCACTTAAATCTCAGTTCAACTATAGTCACATGATTTGGATTTTACTTGAAATGTTTGCCTTAGCCAGAGTGAATTTTTGTTTAAAATGGGGTTGGTTAACAGCTAATGCAAATTCAGATTGTGTCTACTAACCCAAAATAAAGAAAGGTGACAGTACATCTGAACTAAAGCTTAGTCAGCCAGTGGAATTGCAAATGAAGAAGCCAGCCACACGCCAAACTCTATGGCCCACTTAAAGAGCAGGAAAATGGCTAGGAGTCCAGGAGAGTGATGCTCCAGATGAGCTGACCTAAACTCACCCCACATATTTTGGCATGAGCTGGATTCTCTTCTTTACAGAGAATCCAAATGAAAGCAAGGGCTATTGGTCTGGAAGACTTTATTGTGTGTTCATTCAGAATCTGCGAGAATCTACAATGTACATATGAATAATAAATGAATGAATCGTTGTCTACAGTTTTTTCTGGTTAAACTGAAACCAGTTGGATATCATTTACATTATAAATTACGTGCTTTCTTACATTTAGGAGCAATTTAATGAAAAAATCTAAATAAAGATCCAACTCTCTGCTCTCAACTCTCTGTTAAACTTAACTCTCTGTTATATGTGAATTATTAAAACAAGTACAAATTGAATTTAAACCTTACTTAAAGACCATAAGGGTGAACATGAAAGTCAACTGTTTACCATGTTCTTCTTAGGATTAGCACTATCTTATTGGCCAAAGTTTTTGAGGGGAAAATGAAGATAGGTTGGAATACTTAGGACAGTAGCAGCTGCAAATTACTCTAACCGCTGGGCAGGAAATTATTTAGCAAGGAATTAAAGCTCTTTTGGGTGTACCAAAACAAGGTTTTCTGACACAGCCATACTGTACGCTGTCGTGTGTAGATCTCCACTGTATATTCTTTTGCAAGACTGAGACCAAATATGGAAAATACTAATCCATGCTATTGAATTGAACAATACGCTCTCATTAGAAATGTGTAGCTTAAAATGTTGCGATATTTTTCAACACTAAGATTGTTAAGGTTTAGGTTCAAATTCGAGGAAAAGCAAAAATACGTTGGTGCAAACTATTATAAAAATATGCATAAATTCAGGTAAATTTTTTGCTGAAGTTGAGTCAAATATAATTGCAAATTTGGGTTCTTTTAGTTATTCTATTTCCAATTGTGAGCTGAATATTGAGCAAACTAAAGTGTTAGATTCAGTTGATTTAATCACAATGAGCACAATGAACTGTGTTTTTTTTCTTTCATGCACAGTGGAGTGGGACTATCTCGAGCTCACTTTGAGAAGCAGCCTCCTTCCAACCTGAGAAAGTCCAACTTCTTTCATTTTGTTTTGGCTCTGTATGATCGAAGTGGGCAGCCGGTGGAAGTGGAGCGGACTGCATTTGTGGACTTTGTGGAACAGGATAAGGTATGTTCAAGGGCACACTGAAGATGCATGCAAACTTGAATTGATTCTTTAGGGAACAGGTAAGTCTTCCGATGAGTAGTCGGAGAGAAAAGCACTCTGGAAACACACATTATTTATTATTTTAAATTCTTGCTAAACTACTTATTCACTTTTTGTGTGTTGTAATATGTTTTTTTTAAGTTTCTTTTGCTTTGAAAAGCTACAGAATTTAAAAGTTAAGAGTGCATCAGTCCTACTGTGACTGTTCTGATCATGTTATGTAATTGTAGAGCTTTACAGCACAACCAAAACCTGAAACCTTAGTTGATCATAGTTTTGTGTAATGTATATGTGAAAAGTGTTTATCTGTCTGTATTGATTACTCAATGATCAATGTCTGTGGCATTTGATTGAAGTGTATGCTTATACAAAAAACTATTGGTGATGTCACGCATGTTACAGGTATGTTATATGCAGTCAGTGGTTTTTCAAATGGTCCTAATTGTTGTTGTTTTTTGGGTTTTTTATTTGGCTGACTGAGTGATTTTGTTTGTGTTCCCGCTTACAATTGTTTTTTATTAACCCAATATAGAGGCAAAACCACTATACTAGAATAGGCGGTTTCTGAAAAGCTGGAAAAGTCATTGGATGAGTGAATGAAAATAAATGTGTATTAACTCATAAGCATCACAAATCCAGTCACAAACTCAAAGTGCATTTAAAATGTCAAATTTGGAGGACCTTTCACACTGCAAGAACAATATTGATAAGCATGGGAGCTAAAAGAAAGCTCACAAAAAAGGTAGTTTAAATTGCAAGCATTTGAAAAGCAGTAAGCGAGAAGTTCCTGGAGGGTTTCCTACGCCCTGCAAGAACCTGAAGTTCTGATAACATCCATTCTTCTCAATCCCATGATGCAATGATGGAGAAATTCTGATTGAAGCAGAGATTCAAAACTGACTCAGACCATTCACTCTACACAGACCTTTCAAACTGACTAGTAGATCCTTTTCAAACAGTCGTAAAGTACATTAAGAACTAAACACTAGTAAACACTGTGCATAGACAGACTTTAAATGGAGAGCAGATGACAAGAGAAACCAAATGTAAAAGGCAATGACATTTATTAAAAAGCTTAAGAATTAGGCGAGCCAGATTTCTGTCCTACTGCATTAAAAAAAAAGTTTGCTAAGAACAAAAAAAGTTGAGACGTAAATATACCTGCTATGGTTCTGATAAATAAATATTTGAGTTAACAAAAGTAACAAATTGTCATTGACCTCAACCTTGCCAACTATACTGCACATGTGCATTTCATTCTACTTTTCACCTATGACTTAACGGAGGCCCCAGATGGCGTCTCCAGCCTCATCTAGATATCTCATCGGGCATGACCGCACATATTCAGACTGAGGGTACTGAGGGGACTGACTGTGTGTATTCAATACCATTTGTATATTTCAGCGCTACATTGGAACGGGATCATTTTATTTATTCAGTTGTATTTGGCATGAGTTGCAGTTTGGTATATGTTAACTTTGCAGGCCATAATACTTTAACTCGAAAATGATCTTCTTCGTGGTAGTCAAGTTGTATTTGCAAGCATGGAAAATACAATGTAAGTTAGCGCTGCTGCTTTCAGTCGCTAGATTGCTCTTTCACATTTTTCCTGAGCTCCATTTGCATGTTCTACCTGTTGTTGTGTGTATTAACTGCAAGTACTCAGGTTTGTTTCTGCAGTTCAAAAAGAGCTGGATGGTGTAGAAGTTTTTTATTTTTATCATTACCACAACATAGGTTAGGTTGTTGGCACTTAAAAATGGTTTAGTTGTCCACCAGAGATTCATTTCTCACCAGTTCTTTGTGGAACTTTTTGTTGTATCGTTGTCTTTTTGGTCTGTAGAATCGCAGTAGATTGCTTTACGTTGTCTTCTTTTTGTGAGTAAATAGGATTCTGCTTGAAAAACAGTTTTTAAAAGTTTGTATTAATTTTATCATTTTTAAACACTTCTGATGTGTTTTAGGTCTCACAGTCTAGGTTAAGGTTAAGGTGAAAGTAGTGGTTATTTCATTTTTTGAGGATCAGATTTGATTAAAGTATTTTGTTTGAGTGACACCCCCCAGCACCACAAGACTTGTAAAACTATTGAACAAGAAGACATCATATACAATTTCTGCTTCACGTTGACATTGGTTTCAGTCCCTTGTGAATATCTATTGATCTTAACAGAGTTTCCCACTATAGAGGTAACCCCTGTTTAAACAGCAAAAACATTGAACCTTTCAAACGGTTTAATATTTTCTCATTGTTTCTTCTATTAGTATTGCACTAACTTCCTCCATATTTGTTTTTGCAGACAGGAGAAAAGACCAACAACGGGACTCACTATAAACTTCAGCTGCTCTACAGCAATGGTATAAGCTTTTTTCTTTTTTTAAACCTCAATTTCCATAAAGATTCTCCTAAATGTTTGGAAAATCAACATGTCTTTTGGTAAAGGTGTTTTAATCAGGTGCTTGCTTGGACAGCATAACGAAGTAGCATCTCTTGTATTAATAGGGGTTCGTACGGAGCAAGACATCTATGCACGTCTCATTGACTCAGTCACTAAACAGGTAAAACAATCTTTTTTTTCAGTCAAATCAATCAAGCCTCTTTCCATTTTGATGCAACTCTGTTGCTATTTTTTCAGCCCATTTCATATGAAGGACAGAACAAAAATCCAGAAATGTGTCGTGTTCTCCTGACTCATGAGGTCATGTGCAGGTGAGTAATGCTTTTGAGTGTTTATTTTAAACAGTATAGGACAATATACTAGCGAATAAACATACATTTAAATTAAGATGTTAAATGAACCAGATCTGAACTATCAGAAAAGATTTAATTTAAACAAGTAAACTTATAAGTTCATAGAGAGAAATTGTACAATTGTAAATTGTTATTTAATTTGTTTAAGCACTGTAGTTAAACTAAACTACTTCCTAAAATGTTCTTTGAGGAAGTGAGCTTGTTTCACTCTTTGTGAGATCCACTTTGTTTTTGTGAATATTGCTATTATTAGAAGTCAAAGGATGACAGAGGTCAAGAGGAAGATCTAAAACTTGAGATATCTCAACCTCTAATCTCCAAGGATTTGGACAAGACAAAAGTATATAACTGTGTAAAAAGTGTATAACAAGTTGAACTCCAATAAAAGCTCTTTGAAAAAAGTAAGCAGGGACTCTCTCCCAGTGAAACAACAATGATATACAAGATATTCTACACATCTGCATAGGTCAATACATATATTATAGTTTTAATATTGAGCCTTATTATAGATATTACAGCACTCTAGTGTTGTATATTAAATTAGTGAGCCACTAGAGGAATCACGGCAGAGATAACGCATTGTAGAACCTAACTCTAACGACAGAGACCAAATTGAATGATTCTCCTTTTAGCTTGCTCTTTAATAAAAAAAAGAGGCTTGAAGAATGGATGAGGTAATTGGGGGAAAATATGAGAACAAACATTATTTTGATCCTCATCATATTACATTTTTTGTGGCAATAATTACTTTAGGAGCTACATTCTGTCAGTAAATGTTGAACATGTGTGCCTGCTTAAAAATGATGTGTGAAAATCAAACCATGTGAATCTGCTCAAATAAAAGTATGAGCAATGCCAACATAAGAACTGTTACTATGTGTTCCAATTCAAGTTATTAATTGGCAGCTCGATTAAGAACCTTTCAGCCTTTGAGTCCATGCAGGTTCCTTTTCAGCAGAGTGAACCCACTGAACATCTATGGTTTAAGAGTGAGAGCGAGAGGCAGAGACAGAGCAGACGGGGGTGCGCTCTGACCCCCGCCGGCTCCGAGACAGCGTTAGGGAGTGCAGAGGGGGTGTCAGAATTACCTCTGCCCCCATTGTGTAGCCAGCAGATGCCCGAGTGGGCGCTCACAGCTGGTTAATAACAGAGCTGATGGGGTGGGGTGGGGTGGGGGGTGGCAGAGGGCAGGCCACACAGCTGGGGAGTGACTCGGGGTGATTTTCTGGTTAGAGGGGGAGCTAAGAGAAAGCATACAGGCAGATGGCCAAGGGGTGTGTTGGGGGCACTTTTGTTATGCCGGCGGCGTGGTGCAGGAGGTGGGGTGTGGAAGGAGGGCGCAGACAGGAGGTCCACAGATGCACCTCTCTCTCTCTCTCTCTCTCTCTCTCTCTCTATCTCTCTCTCTCTCTCTCTCTCAGAAGAAGAAAACGAATATCAAAATTTTATAAAAAAAATAAATAAATAAAATGAGTAACATTAAGATGTGCATTTTTTTAATTAAAAAACATTTAACAGATTATTATTTAGATCCAGATTGTTATTTAGGTTTGTGTAGAAAATATACAGTTTGATGGGTGGAAGGTCCCCAAATTGTTTCAGTTGTTAAAACTACATTATGAATAATGATAGGAAAAATAAGCATACTCTCAGTCTGAGAAGAAAAAAGTGCAGAATGTTCAAATAAGTACTCCAAACTAAGCAATGTTTCTGTAGTTAGTCCTTATCATTCATGTTCTCATAATAGTAAAATAATAAATAATCTTTTAAAAGTTATTTTTGGACTATTAAAGGTTGGTTTGGCGTTGACAACACAAGGAACTAGTTTTGCACATCATTGCAGATTGATTTACATATTAAGTAAAAGTTACATGATGAAGAGTAGATGGATGGGAAGCTGATTTTATGACAGAACGGAGTGGAGATGGAGAGAGAGAGTTTTACACCTGCCAGGCTCAGACACGACAATGTTAGAGTTGTATTCAAAGAGGAAGCAAAAGTAGAAGCAACCAAGCAAATTCTTTCTTTTAAATAGTAAATAAATATGAAAGAATCTAGATCAAATGTAATATGACATTTGAAAATGCTATAGTTAAAGTGAAATAGGACCCCCTGAAAATAAGCACAACAGAGCATGTATTATAAAACAATTGAAGTTAGGATCTCTAGATGACAAATTTAAAAACCCTGAAAAACAAACATCGAAACTCCAATAAACTTTTCAGAACAGCAAAGCGTAGTCTTGTTAGAAAACAGTATTGTTCGTTAAATCAGCCAGACTCTATTGGGTTCTTCGGTAACTGAGGTAACTGTCAGAGGTGACAGCGAACTGAACTACATGCGAGGTCAATGCGTCTCATGAATGAAATTAAACAGTAATCAGTAGAAACCAACTTGGAAGCAACAAAACTCACATTCCATTAAGTGTCAAAAACAGAATCCATGAATACCTTCTACTCTGTGGTTGTAGTGGAGCGTGTAGTGTGACCTGGGGTGTGAGCTCACTCACAGCACGGGACCTTCTCATGTTGATGGTCAACCATATAATAATTATAGGGTGTACCCTTCACTCAAACACCTCAGAGGGATTCAGAGTAGATACAAGGAGATAATAATCATTCTATATGTTTTTTTCTAGTCGGTGCTGTGAGAAAAAAAGCTGTGGGAATCGAAACGAGACACCATCAGACCCTGTTATCATCGACAGGTAAGTCAATGATTTTTCTCAATTCCAAAGGTTCAAGATGTCGAAAATGGGCACAGGAATAAAAAAGAACTCCTATATTAAGTCCATCATTTCTCAAGAGATGTTAAAGAATTATGGCCATTTTGGTTGAAAAAAAGAATAGTTCGTTAAAAATTCACATAAGAAAAGCAAAGTGTCATTCATAATTATTTGCATATTTACATGTGTTGTGTGCCTCTCACCTATCGTCCAAACAATTTATTTTTAAACTTTAGAGCAAGTTAGAAACATTACCGCTCGTAACACTAAAGGTGTGGGAGAGGAGTGAATCCACACTCTAAAGTATTTTATGTGATAGCAGTCACATTTTTACCACAAACCTGCATATTCCACCTAAAAGGTTCAGTGTTGTGCCTTTTTAAAAGAATTTATAATAAGTATTTGACCCCTCTATACTATCATGGCACCGTTAATAATTATGCATCGTATACAATGTCTTTGAACAAAGAGCTATCTTCTAACAACAGTTAACCTGGGACCCTTCAGTGCATTGCGCCTACTTCCAGATCATACCAAACCCAAGCACTTGGTACTATATCTCATACAATTGTATTATGAGAAGCTGAGATAGACTTTGACGGTGTAACAAATTGCATATTGTCTCTCCCCTAATGTAAGTTGCTTTGGACAAAAGCGTCTGCCAAATGCATAAATGTAAATGTTGCTCTTTTGCTAGTAATCAATGAGGCTCTTGTGGAGCACAATAGGACTCCTTTGCACATATGACCTGTGCACAGATGAAAAGATTTCATCTGAACGATAAACTGAAGGCACTGTAATGCACACCTGTCAGTCAATAGTGCTGGCTGGGGAAGCACCCCTTTTACAATAATACAAATTAATTGTAATGAATTATAATAATAATAACACCTATTTTACTTCATGACATTTATAGTTAAATTTTAACATTTTTGTTCTGACAGAGAGTACACTGTCAGGGTTTTTATGTCAACTGGGACATATTTATCTTAGGACAAAACTACTCTCAATGGATGAATAAATGTATTTTTACTCGACATGAAATCTTCATCTTATCTTAGATAAACACAAGAAAGTTTGTTTTCCACCATTTTACATACAGATGACATGTCAGATTTAATTGAGAGTGATTTTACCCTTTTTTCTCTTCAGTACCGTCTCTGTACATTAACGAGAACTGTAAATAATTTTTTTTGTTCACCTCTTTCTAAAGAGTGAAATAGTTTCTGACTGATTGAATAATATATATTTTGGTGCTGTGTTTCTCTTCACTCTTTCAGCTCACGTTATCTTTAGAAATACAGAATGAATGACTGTAACTATTTGTATGGTGCAATCTACTCCTGCTTATGATTGGGCAGCAACAGGTTCTTTTTCGGTTGTGTCTCAGAGACAGCCCTGCTGTAAGCATTTTCTGTGTCCTAAAGCTTATGGTTGAAGTCCTTAAAACAAAAGGTTCTAGTCCAGTTGTGCCTCATCTGTATTTGATAGCTCCTACTGATTTAGCTTTGGTACTCGCTCTGTTTGGTTTTTAATGTGCAGATCTTGGTGCGAAATTAATTTCCTTCAAGAAATGTGTTTCATTTGACATCTTCTAAAGTCTTTCTCTAAAAAGCTCATCATGATACACAATACATTGCATCTCTTGTACCTGATTGGCTATATTTTCTGTGAAATGGACCTGAGAAATACAAACAAAGCTTCTCTTTATTATTCTTTATATATATTTATAATAAATATTTAAATAAAAATGTGTACACCCCCTAGAATCAAAGACCACACCCAAGTTATTTTAACTTAAAATACGACAACGCTATGAATTTGGGAACACGTTAACGAACACAACGTTAAGAAACATTAGTTTAAAATACATAAATATAATTGTTTTGTTGAACAGATCGTAAAAATGACATGAAATAGTTCCAAGGAAGTATCTTTGTTTTATTCACACTAATTTATTTTATTTTAGGGCCTGCAACTGATTTGTAGTAATTAATTGAGAAAAGTAGGTTGAAACATATATTTACTGTTATTTCTGGTGTTTAGAGTGTAACATGTACTTTACAACACATACACTTGAAACAAATTATTATCAAGTCTATATTTGATGTAAAACAGTTGCATTTTTTAAAACCTGGAATATAATAAAACATAATAAAAAATAGGTGATAATACAATGTAGAATATGGCTTAAGAGCTCGATTGGAAAGAAATGAGGATTAAAATGAGACAAGTAATCACTGGAGTTATGTAAGTACATTTTATGAATTGCATTTAACATTCTTGTATTTAAAACAGCTCTTTCCCTGTCCTGCCACCTCCAGACTCTCCTCCTAATATTGATATAATTAGTCGGCTTCATCGGGACACTTGAGGGAATTGGGATCCCAAAGCCCCTTCACCCCCTGCTTTTTTAATCTGTGTGTGTTTTTGTTTGGACCTGCTGCTCACCCCCACCTCCAACCCCTCCTCACTAATCCAGTTATTAGCAGAAGGGGAAAGAAAAGCCCTCAGCTGATCCCGAGCAGGGCTTTTGTCACATTATGTTCCTCAAATCTTCCCTCAGCTCTCGCTTGCGTTTATGACCTAACTGTTTAGCATTAGCTGCCCATATGCTCTGATGTTTAGCATTCAAACCTTTCATGGCTAAACATGAAGAGTAGTTTTACCCTGAAAAACAGTAAAAGGTTTTTTCTCAGTAAAATGAAAACACAAACTGAATAACAGCTGTAATTTGTAGCTTTATTTTGTACGGTTTGCAAACATTTTAAATATATGACATTTGAATCTTGAAAATTCACTTTATTGCAAAATATCAAGTCCTGCTTTTTGTTCAGTTTTACACTCATTTAATCAAAATTGTGTAACCAATAGGAGCCCTAATAACCCTGGAACTCAACGCGATTTAGTAAAAATATCATTATTCACTCTCAACAGAAAAAACACATTAGAGTGCTGTAAAATGCTAAATGCAGCAAAATCTTTAGTTCAAGCAGTAAAACTCACGAGTGCAATTCTGAAATGCATTGTTTGATGGGTTTCATTCAGACTCACATTTCTGTGGTGTGTTTAGGGTCGACATGATCTTTTGTTTGCATTTGATGATTTGTCTTGTTTTCCAGTTTCTGGGTAAAGATAAATTTTTAAAAATGTCTTACTATGAAAGTAAATGAAAATCCTTCACTGAAAACATAAGGTTCAGCTGCACATTGAGCGAACCTGAGTTTCCCTCCCGCCCCGTCATGTGTGAATGGGCCGTGTTTCGTGTGAACGCCTCCCAGTACAAACAGAAGGGTTTAGACTTTTTTAATTAGTTCAGAGCATGTTTAATTTTCTTGTCGCTTTCACCAATCTGAAACATGCTCCATTAGAGACTTCACAAAAATATGTTCTACTAACCTGGCAGGGGAACCTCATAGTCGAGCAGGTTTTTCACCCATGGCAAGGCTGGTAAAAAGTTGCTATTTGTGAACACTGCGAGCTGTATGATGAAAGAGTTTAAAAGGAACTTTTTTGGAGAATTGTGCTGAAGGAGGATCAGAAAATATGATAATCTGTAAAAACAAATTGTATGACAACTCTTCTGACATTGAACTTTTTGAATGTTTTGTAGCAGCCAAATTATGAGATGGAAATAACAAACTTTTTAATTTGTTCTCAAAAAATCTTAATTGATTTGAAACCGGAATCTGTTGCCAAAAGCATGTTGAATAAACGAGGACTGAATGTCTTTTTGAGATTACTTTTTCTTTAAACTTCTTCTTTTTTTGTAACTTCATCTACTTCAAATGCCTTTATTCTTTGATGAGGTGCAGAACACACAAGCAACATTTACGAATTGGGAGGCCTTTAAAGAGAATTAATCACAAGGGGTAGACATGTTTGTATACTAGTTCAGGCTAGTTCAGGCTCATCAGGGTAATGGTGATAAATGTGCAATGCTATCTTTTTTATTTTGGGTCAAGTTTATGCTGTAGAATCCCAGCTAGAGCCTCAATTTATCCCCTGGTAAATAGAGTGCTGTTACTTTCGTCTTAGGTTCAGAGACGCACCTGGATTTCTTTTTAAAGAATGAAGTTAAAGTTTTCAAAATTAAGATTTTTTAATTGTTTGAGAAATATTATTTATTGTTATTATAAATCCAAATAAAACTTTTGTGATGAATCTTTAAAACAAAGTTGAGCTAACTCGGACAATTGATTTAGATAAAATCTAAAAAATGAATAAACACTTGGAATTCAATTGTCCAAATTGTATCATAATTTTTCACTAATGCAAATAAGTTAATAATTTATGTGCATGCATATGTCATAAGCTAAGTACTAAATAATCAAGCAAGATTTTTATAGACCGAGAGAAGAAAATACACTAGAAAAATGAAATTAAAGTTAGTATGTTTGTTTTTTGTAAAAATAAAAAGTGGAATGGAAAACTTTCACCGAATAATATAAAACAATTTTATTTTCAATAATTACATTTAAGAAAAAAAAGCATTTTGTCTATTTATGTATGGAAACCGCAGCTAGTTAAAGTATGCTGTTGTTTTAGATAATCGCACAACTAACTGTGTTTGTGCATTTGTTAGCCTTACATTGATTGAGCAACCAGCGTACTCAATCCAGGAATCCATAGCGGATCAATAACTCTTGCGTGTTTCTCCACTACTTTGATCCTGTGGATAAAGCATCTGTTCTTCCTGTGTCTCAGGTTAATTAACTATGCTGTAAAAACAACGAAACATAAGGCTTAACATGTTTATCATGTAGCATGTGATACAGTTGAGTTTTGTTTGTGTTCAGCAAGTTTGGAAGAAACTAATTGTTTTATAGTCATACAGTTGAAATAACAACGAACAATTGGTGTAATACACCAAGATTTACCAGCACAAATGTGACATTATAAAAAGCTCCAAACAGTCTTTTCACAAATATTGGGACCCTTTCTTTGACAGTCACAGTTGTAAGGTATGTCTGTTAAGCAATTCGACATTTTCTCTTTTAACCACTAATAGTTTAAAGTCATTCAGTTCAATCCCAATTTAGATTTTTTTCATTGTGCTAGAAATAAATTGGATTTAAACAAGTTCTAATGGTTCAAAGTTAAAGGAAAATAATGGAGGATTGTCTTTTCAGCTCCGTGGTCAATGTACATCTGTATAGTGAACAGCTTGTGGCCTTGCAGAGCAGCTCAATAAATGGATCCACAAACTGGTGGGGGTTGAAAAAAACTGTTGAAAGGAAGAAAAGGGAGTTGAATGGGGATCAATCCCAAGGATGGGTTTTGGGAAGCAATCTATAGAAAATAAAGCAAACTAAATAATCAATCAAACATAATCTGTGCAGGACAGGTCGGAGTGACTGCTGGAATAAAGCTGATGGATTACTATGTTTCTTTGATTTTTCAGTATTTTAATTTAATCTTTGATAACAGTTTTATAACAGTTCAATTGCACCAAACCGGGGTAAAAATATATTTTGCCCTACCATAGGTAAATCTCTGTTGATGGCATTTAGCGCCAGTCTCTTTATAAGTGCTATTTAGCACTGGCCATCAAAAGGGCTGTTTATAACTCAGTGTATTAGCTTAACTGTTTGTCTACCTGTGGAAGTTAAATTTAAATTCAGAAATGGCATTGTTTGAAAAGTCTTAGCTAGATTCATTATTTCTTCAGCTCCAAAACAGAGCAAGTTTTCATTCACTCCACAGTTAAAACTGGCCAACTTTGTGTCTGAAAAAAAACATGTTTCTATCACTGGCTCAATTAGGCTTGTTGATTCAGATCGCTAGTTTTGATCTTAATTCACACTCTGAAGGGAGGGAAATTTTTACATTTGTTTGTTTAAAATAAATAAAAATGTAATCTTCGGTCAATCCGACGTCTTTATTATGGCCATGTGCCCACGTTTTTCGAGCACTGGCTTCGCCCATGTTGACTTTGCCAGAACTCTAAATGGCTGACATCACAAAAACTCTGTCCATGTTTTATACAGTCAATGCTGAAAATATGAGCCTCGCATATCTTAAGATGATTTGCATATCCGCACTCCAGAAGTGCTCCACCGTCCCATTCACCAATGATTGATGAAACCTTTGGAGGATCCTCCAAAGCCGTAGCCTCTGGAGGCCAGAAGACATACCTTATTACACACGATCCCTGAGAACCCTGATTAGATTCATCAGGTGTTCACTATTCATTCATCAGCTCATCATGTGGGGTGTAACATGTTTCTAAGTACTGCAACTAAAATACTGTAATTAAAATACTTCTTTGCTGAAAATGTAGAGTAACTAATTACTGTTCATTTTGCGTATTTTAATTACAGATATTTATAATGTACTTGGGGTACAATTTAAAATAACTAAACTCACTGAATATCACTATTTAATGTTATTAATTGAATTATATTCCCATCGCCCATCAATAACCCATCGCTTTAAAATCATTTCGCGCATGTGCACCATTTAATTCCGTGCCAGTTTAAGGATGGAGTTAGAGATGGAGATGTCGGACTCGGCTGGAGTGTGGTGTGTGGAAATATTCCCATTACTTCACTTTTGTGCAACAAGCTAACAAGAATGTCATAGTTTTATGTAAGTTATGTCCTGGGGAGGAAAAAACTGTCGACCGCTGTTAATAGCACCTCTCATTCACTGAAGCGCTTGACATGGCAGCACAAACAAATGGTTCTCAGTGACCCGAGCTCGTCATCTTCATTGACGGATAACAGCACACTAAACTCTAAACTCCTGCTAAGCAGGCAAAACTTGAGTTTATGTCGTCAGTCCATACAGTGTCTGAAGGTGCGATTAAAAAAGGCTTTTTAGCCTAGACTAGATATATTGTGCTTACACCCAGAAAGAACAGAAATGCTTTGAGAGACTTAAGTTAATGAGGTACAACCTTTTTTTCAAGTCAAGTCAGCTATGTAAGTACGAAAAGGTTTTCGGAAATCACGAGTGCATACAGTATCCATAAAAATAGTGTTCATTATTGGAAGTTTAAGAGAAATTCTGTTTGTTAACCAGAGGTTGTCATGTTTAAAACTTCTTAAGTTAAGCTTAATTGTTATGTTGTTAGTTAGTTATGTTAAGTAATGTTGCTGAATTTAGTTTTTTTTTTTGTTGTTATTCTGGAATTTATTTTTGTGGTATTTTTCTTATTAATAACTCACTACTCCGAATGTTTGTTCACTGCTGTGCGTGTACACTGGGATGGGTTGCAGAGCACAAATTCTGGGCATGGGTCACTATTGGGTCACTGGGCATGGGACTATTTCATATTTGACTATTTCATATGTTTTTTTGTGAAGTTTAATTTCTATTGTTTGTCCACTCAAGGTTTTTACGAATTTTAAGAAGTATTTAGTTAAAATACTTATTGAGTACTCAAGTTACTTGTCAGACACAGTATTTAGAAAAGTATTTTAAATACGCATTTAATCAAATAATTACTTTCTAAAGTAAATAACAACAATGGAGTCGAGCGATTTTGGTTCCACTCCGATGAAAGTTGAGGTGTATACCACATCACATGATGTGAAAGCACTAAAAACCACTGGATTGGAGAGGTGAAAGCATGTGCTCGCTGATATTGTATTTTAGAACTAGATTTTTATGTTAGGACTTCAAAATTGATTTGAAGAACATTAGAGTTAAACCTGTTGCCATGTGGTGGCCATCGGGGCTCTCAAAAGCTAGTGTGACCACAGCATTAGATTTCAGTTTGAACAATTAGTTGCTTGAGTGTTTTGAGAGGTTGCTTTATTTTACTTCTCTTATTTATCCAGTTGTATTTTACCTGATCTTGTGAATAAAATTAGCTTGAACAGATTTACTTGTCTCAAAGGGGTCCCTAAAGAATGTTTTAATCAATGTATTATTTGTTTTGAAGCATTTTTTTCTACAACAACTACAGCATATACAATACAGAATCACTAACATATGTTAAAATCCTAACTCCAACTCCTCCAAATAAAACGGAATATGTGTTTCCTAAAATTATGGTAAAACAGTAAGAATCAAAGTTGTTACTTAATTTTTAAACTCTTAAGAAATAATTGAACAACTTTAGGTTTAGAATCTTGTCTGCCAAGCCAATAATTTGCTTTTCAGACCAGTTCTGTCCAAAACCAGAGCTCATATTTGTAAAAAAAACAAACAAAAAGAAAAAAAAATAGAAAAAACCCCAGTGTTGGCAATGGTACCATCTGTCTCTCCTCTCTTTGCTAATAAACCCCAGGGGAGAGCAAAACTATTGGATCGATAGGAAGACAATTAACTGATGCAGAAGGAAAAAATAAGGCACCAGTATCCAACAAAGAGATCCCTCTAGAAGACAAGATGATGAAAGTTTCAAAAAAGGACATCAGGTTTATCAATCATCTTAGAACCTCTGACATATTGTTATTTTGTTAACTGTCCATTGCATTTTGGTTGCTTTTATTATTGTTGAAATAAGTAATAATTTCCCTTAAATATGTATATATCATGGTTTAAAACCTAATGTGATTCATTTATAAGTTCCGTTTAGATCACACCTATAAAATGAAAAGAATAATTGATGACACTTTGCACCTTGAGGCAGTGTCTCTGAATCCAGCAGCAGTGTGAAGCATCATCTGATGATATGACGACTACCATTCTGTTCTAGAACACTCCACAAACCGGCTAATGGTGAACAGCAGACACAGGAAGCCAATCAAAACACATGCATTATTATAATGATGTCGTTGGTTCTGATCTAGTTTAATTAAAGAATTATGCTTATGCTAATCAATTTAAAATTATTATGCTTAGTGGGCAGGGGGATCAGGCCTGAAATAACTCTGGTCTTTAGTATTAAATAAAAGTCATCACAATTTGTGAAGAATATAAGGAGCTCGTCATGAAATGGCAGACAGATTATGAAAATATGCTCAATTTATTTATTTTGCTTATTTGTATAATATGAATTGATTTATTCTGGTGAAGCTGTGGCTGTTTAAATTTACTTTTTCTTCATCTTGTGTCCTCGGTTGTTGTGCAATAGCCAATAATGGCTGCTAATCAGTAGGTTAGGAAAAGCTAAAATCAGGTTTATCTCTAAAGGTAACAGTGACTCCAGGATTCCAGGTGATTAGACATATTTTTGTTACTTTTTATTAGTTTTTATTATTTTCTCATAGTTATTCAAGGAAAACTCGATCATTAGCCCATGTTTACAACAAGAGATGGGTGCGCCCACTCACTGTATATATTGAAGTTCTTTGTATCTCGTAGTTTTTAAGATGAATGTATTATTTTTCTTTTTCTCTTAATGAATCCAACTCATGCCAGACACCTGGTATAAGGATTAAAGCCAGGTTGGAGCTAAAACGCGCAGGACAGTGGCTCTCCTGGAACAAGGTTGCCTACCCCTGTCTGTCATAATCAATAATGTCACTTAAACAACCAGTTCCTCGCTCCTCACTAAAACACACATCCAAGAACATACTCCATCTGCTTTACATTCACTCCAGTGTGCTCCACTGACTCTAGGAAGGGTGTCTCTGTGGAGCTAAAGCATACCGTCCATAGCTAATCCACAGCAAATGTGTGCCTGTGTGTGCCCAGGAGAAAGGGAGGGAGAGAGTGACAGGGCTAACAGCAGGCCTGCAGAGAGCCTGTCAATACCCCATCAACCCAGTCCTGATCCTGACAGATTCATCAACATCACCACCACTCAGACCCAAGCAGGCTCAGTCACAATGAGGCTAGGCACATGCATACCCCACACTGGTCCAAATCATTGTCTACATGCTAAAAATTGTCTCGAAATCTTATGCTTGGATGCAAAAATAATCACTTGCTCAAAACAAGTTTTACTGATCATCAAAAACTTGTGAATAGGTGCTAGATTGCTAGGTGAAATCATGGATTGTTCAAGCAAACTGAATAACTCGGAACAACTGGAGATTTACTGTAGATTGGCTGGTTTCAAACAGCTCCCCTGGATGGGTGGAGAATCTGAAAGTAATGTTCTCATCTTGAATCGGGTCAAACAAGAACATAGCACATTTTTAAAAGATTATTTTTGGCTTTATTGATTGAACAGCGGAGGATAGAATGCCAGCGCTTTAAAACAACCACAAGCTCGAGATTCAGCTGCCTTTAACCAGAAGAGTTGCTTTTACTTAGTTGACTTTTTGTGTCGTTAACAGAAAATAAAAAGATGCTCTTAATCCTGAAAATAATTAAGTTGTCATTCATTCCTGTGTGTCCAAGTAATATTATCTGCACTGTACTTAAAGAACAAGGAAACAGAGTACTCTAAATTCATAAATTGAATAAAACACCAGAAAACATGTGAATGCTTTATAACTTTGGACGATATTGTGAAATAGCTATACCATGAACCTTTTCCACTCCCTTCAGAAAAGTTGATGAATTTTTGTGGAGACCAAACTGGGTTTTCAGTAAAATTGGACAGTATGGTTTCTACAGTCCGTCCAGTCTGAATTCTTCAGACCACAGTTTACATAGACGAAAGAGTCATTAACTTATTTCACAATCATGTATATTGATTCCTCAATCTATCTCTACTTGTCTTTATAACAAAATAACAAATTCATTTTGTATGTTTACATAAAGTTGTTAAACTGGCTTCTCGTTAAAGAAAATGCGTGATAGAAACCTGTGATATTTCTTCATATTTCTGTCATATTTCTTAACTGTTCAGTGACATTGTGTTATTTTCAATTATATGTTGTTCACAATGGTCTGATTATATGGAATATGTGATACTTTTACTAAAAGTCTCTATTTTTAATTAAAATCACATTCAATCTCCTCATGTTCAAGCCCAGGCTTATTCCGGAATTGGGCTGAGATTTTCATTCGACATGCGTGTTGGTTTCCTGATATCATTAGAGAAGTTGTTGCTTTGTGGATAGTGCATCACTTCCGGGGGAGGGAAATTGGCCCTTTCATATCTGACCATGATGTTACAATGTGACTCATGTGATGTCATCAATGGTGTGATTAAAACCTGTTTTTTTAAAGAAACAAATTTGTTTTGTGTTTGGGATTGCATGGTTCGACTTTTGATTCAATCTACTCATATAAATCACTATAAAAGCCACAAAAAGACTCACCATGGCATGACCCCTTTAAATACAAATGCAGACATTTGTTATGGTTTGATGATTATTCAAAAACAATGTGAATCAACAACACACGTTTTTAAGACAGCAAAAAGTGTCTGGGTATTTGTATAGTGGTGCCAATATCACTAGAGGTGGGTAGTAACTAATTACTTGTACACTGTTAGAAATAGTTGTATTTTTTAGAATACATTTTAAAACAAAGTATTGAATTCAGGGTGTCATGATGGCGCAATGGGTAGCATGGTCGTCTCATAGCAAGAAGGTCGCTGGTTTGAGCTTCGGCTGGGTCAGTTAGCATTTCTGTGTGGAGTTAGCATGTTCTCCTGTGATTGCCTGGGTTTACTCCGGGTGCTCTGTTTTCCCCCGGATAATAGTTGGATTGTAAAATTGACCTGTGTGAACATTCACAAAAAGTGTATGTTTACTTATTGTTATTGTTTTTTTTACCTGATTGAACCTTGACCCTTTGGTTTTTGCTTAGAGACAGCTTTTCAAGAGCCTCTTGTTTGTCCTGAACAGTTAAACTGGCCGATATTTTGAGAAAAATCTTTCTGATTCCACAAATATGTAATTTTTCAGTGATGGTAAGATTTTGAGGCCCATTTTTTCAAATTTTTACAGTTGTTAAGGGTTTAAAAAACAGGACCTGAAGGATTTTGATAAAGAGCATCGGGGAGTTTAACTGTTTAGAACAAACAAGAGGCTCATGAACAGCTATCAATAAACAATTAACACATAGCTATATAAATAAAAAATTGCAGTTCAATATTTTAATTTCAATAAAAAAGAAAAGTTTTCAGTGTTTTTGTGTTTCTTGTGGAGTGATACAGGATCTAAACACTATACAGAATTTTAATGTTGAATTATTAAATAAATTATTAAATAAAACATAACTGAATTTGGCAGTAATATTTTATGACAGTAACAATATAAATACAATTTTTACTATAAATGAAAACAGTACATTAGCTGTATAGAATTTACTGTAACTTCCTGTAAATTAGTTGCCAGGAATTATATATATATATATATATATATATATAATATATATATATATATATATCTATATATATCTATCTCTATCTCTATCTATATCTCATATATGTCTATCTATATTATCTATGCTCTCTCTATATCTCTCTCTCTCTATCTCCTATATCTCCTTCTCTCTATCTCTCATCTCTCTCTCCTCTCTCTTCTCTATCTCTATTCTATCTCTCTCTCTCTCTCTCTATATATGTGTGTGTGTGGCGTCACGGTGGCGCAGTGGGTAGCACGGTCGTCTCACAGCAAGAAGGTCGCTGGTTCTAGGCTCGCCTGGGGCAGGTGGCATTTCTGTGTGGAGTTTGCATGTTCTTCCCGTGATCGCGTGGGTTTTCTCCGGGTGCTCCGGTTTCCCCACAAGTCCAAAGACATGCAGAATAAGTGAATTGAATAAGAATGATTGCCCATAGTGTTAAAGTGTGAATGTGTGTGTGAATGTTTCCCAGCGCGTGGGTTGCAGCAGGGAAGGGCATCCACTGTGTAAAACATATGCCAGAGAGTTGGCGGTTCATTCTGCTGTGGCGACCCCGAAAGGGAATAAAGCTGACATGAAGATGAATGAATATATATGTGTGTGTGTGTTTTTAATAGCAAACGCTTTTTGACTAGTTCAGACACAGACACAGACACGCACACATGCACACAAACAGAAGTTTGGAGCAATAAATAGTTTACCACTCAACCCACTCCCCTCTCAACAGTCTTTCTCTCATAGATACTATTGTATCATAAAAGTATGAATAGCATCAAATATGTTCATGTCTTTCACCGACTATTTTTTGTTAGTTTGCTTGTTTAAATCACGATTTTAACAATTTTTATACAATAATTGCTACCACTAGAGGAGCTGTCAAATGGCTGTTTTTTATGTGCATGTTTCTCCATCCATCCATTTTCAAGTCGGCTTTTTCCTTTTTGGGGTCGCCACAGCAGAATGAACCGCCAACTCCTCTGGCACATGTTTTATGCGGCAGATGCCCTTCCAGCCGCAACCCATCGCTGGGAAACATGCACACACACTCATTCACACTTTAACACTATGGACAATTGTTCTTACTCAATTAACTCATACCACATGTGTCTTTGGACTTGTGGGGAAACCGGAGCACCCAGAGTAAACCCACATGATCACAGGGAGGACATGCAAACTCCACACAGTAATGCCAACTGACCCAGCCGAGGCTCAAACCAGCGACCTTCTTGCTGTGAGAAGACCGTGTTACCCACTGCGCCACCGTGACACCTTTTGTGCATGTTTCTAAAGTTTCGAAAAAAATCTCTACCATTAACATTACTTTGATGTAAGATGCTGGTAGGTGAAGTAGGTTTATGACTAACTCATTTGAATTGTTCTTCAGCAGTTTATTTTGAGTAATGCTCTCTGATGTAAAAATGTTAAAGTTGTTGGGTCATCAGGACTAATGCTTTGGACATGTTGATAGAGCTGCTCTTCTTTCTCTTCTTCTTCTTATTCTCCTCCTCGCAGCATTATATGACATAATGGCCATTTCTTGACAAGTCTGACGATGAATTTTTGCTAATTATCCATAGTTTCGACAGATAGGCTGTGGTTTAGGTTCAAGAACTTCCTCTGCCCTTGAAACTCATCCATTCTTGCACTATTCTTCAAGCTGCTATGTGGTTGTGTGACACCCCAACACAAACTGCAGATTCTTCCAATTAGCAAACAGATGTTGTTTGTCAGATCCCATCATTACTGCCTAATTTAGCAGATCTCTCCCCCCCCTCTTCTTTCCTCTCCGTACTACTCTCTCTTCCCTCTTCTCCTCCTATATTCTGTCATTTCCTCTCTCCTCACATCACTCTCCCCTCCGCTCCTATCCTCTCCTCTCATGCTACTGCTTTCTTCTCCTCCTACTTCTATTTGCTCATCCTTTCACACTATTCTCTCTTTTACTGCTCTTTTTTACTCATCTCCCTCGCCTATCTACAATCTCCCATCCTCTCCTGGTTCTTCTGTTTTCTTTCACTCCTCCTCCACACCTCTTCTTCCATATCAGGTCCTCAATCTCCTCACCTCACTCTTCCATCCCCTTTCTTTTCTCATCTCTTCACTCTCTTCACTTCTCTCGTAACTCTTCTCTCCTCACTCTCCCCTTGTAACCTACGGTGATATTGTGATATTTCTGCTCTTTGTTGGCTCTGAATGACTACTCATGATGCAGAAACATATGGAGGCAGCAAAAAGCAATGTGTGCAGCTGTAATATATCTTGCCAGGGATAATATTAGTTGTAAAATGTCATTAAGTATTACGCTTCGTATCACATTAATGTTTGCCTTCAATAAAGCAGAAAAGATCTTGCAGACATTTACATCATGAATAATCCAAGGTCTCCCTGAAGTATATCTTAAAAACCTTTATAGACAAAGTATTTAAAATGAGACGTCTGTTGTTTGTTTTCTTTGCAGTGTGGAAGGTCCCGGTCTGGTATGTGTTGATGGAGGCATGAATTTTTAGAGCTTGGCTGTGTGCCCTGTTAGTGGGGTTAGAGGTTGGGAGCGTGCCCTGTTTAACCCCTCAACCTCTTTAACCCCACAGCTCCTGTCTGGCCCCCAACTCTGCCATGGGATTTTGGGAGCCCAGAGTATTTATGGGTAACCTCTGGCACCCCAAAACCTCACCTATGACACAATCATTCCTCTGGTTTTATTGACTCTTATCTGTTTTTATGATTTCTCATTGTGGATCACACATTTAGCGATGAGAATAGTCTTTAAATCTTAACCTTCACTCGCTGTCATGGTCAATATAACAAAATGGGGGCAAATTTCAAACATACTAGTATTTAGGTACAGTGAAAGCTGATGCACTCTAATTTTTCAAACAGATTTGATTGTGTTTAAAAAAAGGTTGGTGGAACAGAGCCAATACAACCTCATAGCAATCACAGTAGTTTCCAAAATTGGATTGTTTCCACTATTTTCTTAATTTGGGTATTTCAGATATCAACACTGCTCCATGCCACAGTCCTCAACATGTGCACTGGGATTGGAAACCATCCCTGTCTGAGGAATTTGCCAGCCCTTCTTCTCATCTTTACACTAAAATAATGCATTTTTAAAAATATTTAACCCTTTATTCACCTTTATTTAAGTTATCTCAAATATTAAATGTTTTTCCTTGTTAAAAATGACATAAAAAATCTGCTAACCTAGAGTTTTAGTGTAGATATTTGGGTTGAAATTTAATCTAACCCTTGTGTGGCCTTCGGGTAAAATTGACCCATTTCTAATTTTTACAAGAATAAAAATGTTACAAGTGTATATTATTTTCTTGTAGGGACTGGTTTCAACAATTCAAGATATGTTCTCTATGTTGTTTGAATTTGAGATGAGTCATATATGTTAATGTGTTATGGAGTAAAATTTAGATTTTTTATTGCTTTTAAAATAGGAATACCCCACAAAGTTAAATCATGTTGATTTTATAATGGACCCAATTCAAAGAATGTTTGCACCTTTGCAGACGTCATAGTCTGCTTGGTGAGTCACAAAAATGCATCAGAAACATTTATCACATGTTGTGAATGAATATTACTGCCATATGCATGCTTGTATGAAATTGAATACAACATAAACCCCATTAACCCAATGCCTTACTGATACATCCTCAATAAAGAAAGTGAGTTCAGTCGTCACCGCACGCCAATGCTCCAAACAGGGGAAGGTTTAGAGTTTAGGACAGAACTAGTCCAAAAGTGTTTGTGGTGCACATGGATAGACTTAAAAAAATGTCACAGAACTTTGTGTTTCTTTTCATAAACTCCGCCCGCTTATACTTTTCAGGTTTTTTTAAGGTCTGATGTTTTGAGTTGTAGCATTTATGTAAATTGTTCATAGCTTTGTAACTTGTAAATTCAGTTCGCAGTTTACCTTTAATTATTATTTTTTTTGCCTACTTTGCTTCTAGATAGTTATGGTTCACTTTCTTCATGCATAGATAAAAAGGTCTTTGATAACTATGAATTTATTAACTGATAAGACAAGACATTTTTAGTTTTACACTGTGAATTTCTTTACAGGGTTGTAACGTTTTTTTACCTTTTAAAATATAAAATTGAAACAAATCGGAAAACATTTAATGGTTTAAATTTTCAATGCTTGATCTATAGCTATTGAAAGTTGTCAACGTGTCTGTTTTTCACACATCTGGTTTCCTCGTTTTCTTCATAAACCCTATACACCCCCTCGGCCCCTCAGGCCTCGGTGTCACAACACAGTAGTGTTTTTTTAAGGCTGAACAGGACAGAGGAAACACTGATGAGTGATGCCCACATTATAAAAGTCCTATTTTCTCAGGCTCTTTCTTTACTCATTGTTCAGAGGATATTATTATTCAGTTTGTTCAAGTACTTTTCGAGTCTGACACATTTTCATTTTGAACATCATCTTCATCTCCAGCTTTTAAAATATCTTGATTTGTATTAAACCATATTTTAAAATGTCTTTATTTGATGATCTTTAGGTCTTTAGTGTCACAAGAAGAATCTAAACTACCTTCGTCCAGGTTTGAAGGAAAAAGGTTTCATTATTTAAAATACATTTTATTTTGAACCTTGTCAATGTCTTGATTTATTTTAATTTTACAACTCACGTGGTAAATAAAAGTGTGACTTTTCTTGAAAAACACAAAATTGTCTCTTATTGTCATACATTATATATATATATAATATATGTGTTCAAAGTATAACTAACTTTTTGCATTTATGTTTATTATATTAGTCAAAATACAGTGTTTTCCATGTTATTTCATGCATTTACTTTGTCTATCATTGTTCATTTTGATTCCTTGTATTCATAGTTTTTAATTATTTCTTTACATATTTTTTGCATGTTTATGTATGTATATGCTGCATTATTTTTTGTTAATGTTAAATGTACAATGCTTATAAGTAACTAGTTTATCGTTTCATATTTCTGTTATTTGATGTATTTAATTTATTTTCTTGTTATCATGGTTTATTTTCATTATTGATTTGCATTTATTGATAACTGTTTATTGATTGATTTAATTTATAGTAACTGTTTTACAAAAAAAGTTTTTGTGACTGTGTTCCTGTGTTTTGTGAGTTGTGTTCCTGTGTCCTTTTTTTCATAATTTTAATTCAACATTGTTATGGTAACAGCAACGAATGCCGTTAATCCTCATAGATGGGCAGTGTATAATAAATAAGAGTTTATGATGAAACTTTATTGGATAAAAGCCGAAAGGGCAGTTGTGATGCAGTAGCCAGGTTG
This sequence comes from Danionella dracula, assembly GCA_900490495.1. Taxonomy (NCBI): domain Eukaryota; kingdom Metazoa; phylum Chordata; class Actinopteri; order Cypriniformes; family Danionidae; genus Danionella; species Danionella dracula. The sequence goes on from UELW01000522.1 coordinate 13,948,455, forward strand.
TGCGAGACTCTTCATTAATTATGCGAGATAGTTGTAATTATGATGTGCTGAATGGAAGGATAGCAGAAGGTGCAAGGCAGAGATTTGCATGCTAAGTGTGTAGGGGTACGCTAACGCATGCTAATGACTGCTTGCAGCTGCACCCTATCATTTAATAAAGAACTAAAAAGTGATTCTAGAGATAAAAGGCTAGTTTAAGATTTCAGTATTCCAAGTGAACCACCAATCCTTTCATTTCTGATGGGATTTATGAGATATATAAAAACACACTCAGCTATTGTTGGTATTTGAATCAACGCATGACACAGATGAATTGCTTGAATGGCAAATTTCTGATTAGTTTGTAGTTAATAGTTTGGCTATGTTTTGTTTCCTACAGATTTTTCTTGAAGTTTTTCCTGAAGTGCAATCAAAACTGTCTTAAGACGGCAGGAAATCCCAGAGACATGAGGAGATTTCAGGTATGACGCTGCAACTTTCGATGTAGTTTAAGTTATATAATCCAAATTTAAATACACTAAATATCTTTCAAGCGATGAAAAGTTCCTTCTTTTCAAAAATACCCATACAATAAAAATGGTTAAAAGACAGTTAGATGTGCTTTTCCACTCAGGGAACAAAAGTGAATGTGATAGACCAGAGTGTCTGGGTGGCGCAGCTTTCAGTAGAGTTCAATGTTACCCTTATACTTGTGCTTCACTGCAGTTTACTATATATAAAAAAAAGAAAAGCAATTAAAGGATCCCTGTGACTCCAGAAGCATTCATTAAGTAAATACATAAGATAGTTGTTAGATTATGATAAGGACTCATTGAGCCTACTATAGACTGCCAGTGGGTCGAGTAGGGATCTACCGATGATGAAAAATAATGACCGTTGAATTAACACGATGAGTCCTGAAGTGTTTCTTTTGAATACAAATGTCTTGTTTAACTTCTTTACTCAATTCTGTGGTTTAAACATACAGAAGTTACCCTCGAAACCAGAAATCTAAGTGGTTCATTCACACTGAAAAAACAAAGCTTTTGATTTGACTTAATGGGATTCAAATCTTCCAGATGTGATGTCACATTCTATGTTATTTGTACTCTCTTCTGCTTTCATTTGCTTGATTGTGCTTTGCACATGATGTATTCTTTAAACAAGTTATTGGCTGATGACACACACATACCCAGACTTTGAAAACCTGTTGAAAATCCTCTGCTTTCTAAGTTGTGTTCTAATTAGTAAAAGATGAGTGGTCATTGCAGGAAGTTGGTACCTTGCTATTATGCGTGATGCTTCTTACATTAGGGTTCAACTTTTTCTTCATTTTCACCTCCACAACAGCTCAATCACTTCTCCCTTCTGTAAAGTTGGCTGCAGATTCACTCTTTTCCAGCTCAATAACTTGCTAATAATAAACAAATGAGCCCTTTTTTAATCTGTATAATATAGGCAACATCATGCTACAAAGCTGTTTCTCTTTCTTCTCCATTTGCTGAAATGCATTACTCTCTTATAGTGACAGAGATTGACAAAAGACTGTGTTAAAAGTGGCAAAAACCATCACTAGCTGGCTCGACTTTTTTTTAGAAAATTACAAAAACAGTTTTTAAAGTACTTTTAATGTAATAAAGATTAAAGTTAAAAGCTCCTGTCAGAAACAATAAAATTAATATTGTATAAAACAGGTCAGTCAAACCCCCCCATTCCAACACAGTCTCAAAATATATGGATTTTCTTTTGTAAAATAAAAACAAGAAATGTATTATTAACTCTATTCAATCATCATCAGTCTTTAGCTTTCAATTTTGTATAGTTAAAAACCAAGCAATTTAACTTTAAACAAAACAAGTTAATTACTCATTTGTGTTCAATTTTGAACTGATCTCTAGAGTGATTTTACCTTTATTTAACATTGTGAAAGATCTATTTCCTCATTACAATGAGGAACAAATACAATGAATGAAAGCATAAAAAGGAATGAAAAAAGGACGATTGCTATGGATGAGGTATAGTGATACAAATAACTGTTGTGTAACGAGGCTACAGCTGTTGTCCAATCAGCTTGAAGGGATGAAGCAAAGCGTTTTTATTAAAATGAGTTTTAGTTTAATTTCTCATGGGAGAGAGAAAGGGAAAGTGGTGCAGGGATGAGGAGGAAGTGGTGCGGGATGCTTCAGGAGGTTGTCAAGCTCTGAGTGATGGGCTCCAGATGGGGAAGGTCAGATTCTATGACCCAGGAAGTGCTCACTGGGGACCCCCTCCCCTCCCCACTTCACTTCCTGTCACTTGTCTTTCACTACTGGATGCTAGCCGACATTCCTTGCCTCGCTCTTCATTTCACTTTTTCCCTTCCTGTGCATTTCATTTTTGTGAATTGCTCTACTGTATGTTATTGGTTACGATTCGTGTTTAAAATCATTCTTAATTGGTTCATCGTTAATGTAGGTTCACTGTTTGATTTTCTGTTAGATTAGACACGTTTTTTTTTTTCACTTTTCAGAATCTTATTTAGTTTATTAAAAAAAAACCTAACTGTCTAGTAGTTTAACATGTAGCAGATGTTGTAGGTACACAGAGACAGACCAATGGTTTAAAAGTAATGTTCATGACATGTTAACAAGGCAACATAAAAGTAAATTAAAAGGAAAATCCTGTAGTGTGCTGAAAGTTCTGAAGAAAAAAGAAAGGATGAATCGTAGGTGAGTGTCTAGAGAAAGTATGAAATGGAATGTAAAACACATCGTGTAGTAATGTGCCATTCAATGTGATCCGAGAATGAGTCCTCAGAGGGAGTACTTCATCGTATTTTAGCAATGCTCACTGTTGCTTTATAGTCTGCAACGCTCTTGTTGTGATCCTGTTCATCCACACCAGTATTTCAGCACCTCTGATATTACTAAAACAGTTTAAGGGTAAAAACACTACATTAATGTCAAAAGAACAGCAAGAACATTTTATCAACACTGAACATCTACTAGTTTTCAGATTTACTTGAATTACTTCAGTTTTAAAGCAGCAGCTTTAAAAGCTTACTACTTTTACATATGAAATGTTTGGATTAATTTTTGTCGTGTTTATGCATTTAATGGGCCTCGCATATTAACATATGCTATAACCATCCATTCATCTTATCAGGTGTTTCTGTCCACAACCGTTGGTGTGGATGGTCCCGTGCTCGCCATTTCAGATAACATGTTTGTTCACAACAATTCCAAACATGGCCGCCGCTCTCGAAGAATGGACGTCAATGACACAGTTGAGACGACCATGGAATATGGTGAGAGATCTGTCTTCTTCAAGGGAACACTTGGGGAAGCTTTTCTGTCTTTAGTTTCTGAAGGTTTTATTAGTTTGTCTGAAAAATAATTATAAAAAAATACAGTGAACTTATTGGGGTAAGATGTTTTGAGCATAAATGAAAGGCTCATTTGTCATTTGAAATGCTACCGAAAATGTTGCCTGCACAACATCTATTTCAATAGAAATGTATTTAAAGGTTTATGAAGGTCATTGCTTTAAAGATTCATTCCTTAAAAGACAAAGCAAAAAAAGAAATTTTAAGTACAACATTAACTTTTTACAGTACTTAAAATTGAATCAAAGAAATATTTTAATTTGTAACAGATGGCTAGCTTTTTATGTCAGTGTAAGGCTCCACTAATGACTTTAGGGGTAAATCATATCTCTCCTACATTTTCTAAAACAATTATATGAACAATCAATCTTGTAAAGTTCTAAGTTCCGTAATTACTGTACAGTTTTTTGTTTCATATTCATTGCGATCTATGGAAGATACTGCTCTGATCTTGTTTTAATCCAAACCCTATTCCTTTCTCCTCATGGCAGCTACTCCCTGCATCAAAGCCATTAGCCCTAGTGAGGGCTGGACTACCGGAGGCGCAATGGTCATTGTGATCGGGGACAACTTCTTTGACGGCCTGCAGGTGGTGTTTGGAAGCATGCTTGTTTGGAGTGAGGTGAATATAAATATTTTATAATTGATATATTTTATTTATAAAGCAATCAAAACATGCTATGCATGAAATACACAAAACTAACCTTTAACGTCACTCATGCTCACATTTGCCCAGTCATGCCCACTTTTAGGTATTTAATTTAGCACTAAACTGCACTACTATTACTAACAATAGTACCCCTGCCATAATTTTTACTTCTCTCTCTACTTCTACTGTTACTAATTCTACACTGTGTTACTACTAGAACTGCTGAAACAACTTTTACACTTTTACTTCTTACTCTACTTCTACTATTACTACTACTCCACTGTACTACTACTACTACTACTACTACTACTACTACAGAACGGCTGTTACGACTTCTTCTTCTCCCTTTACCTCTACTATTACTACTACACTGTACAACTACTACTACTTGTATCACTGCTAGAACTTTTACTTCTTCCTCTGCTACTATTTCATTATTACATCATTACTAATTCTTCTTCCTCTATTATTACAACTACTGCATTGTACTACTACTACTACTATTACTACCACCACATAGGTAGGGCTGGGCGCTATACCGATATGAATGTGAATACCGGTATTGTGTTGTGCCATAACATGGATTTTGCAATACAGTGGATAGCGTCACGCATTCGAAAATTACGTTTTTCAGCTTGATGTTTCGCTTGCACATGCACAATTTATTTGATGTTTAGAGAAGTATCTGTATCATCTCTTGGTCTCCGCTGGAGCTGATGTGACGTGACGCGAACTAGGGGAAGCTTGCTCTGCTGATCTGAAAAAGCCTCTCAGCCAGAACGAACTAAGTTGCTACAAGTCGCAAGAAAAATCCAAAAATTATGCTAAATTTGTCACTATTTGCTGGATTATAAAACAGTTGCTGGGCGTTTGCTAAATCCAGTGACAAAGTCACTAAGTTGGCAACACTTGGCGGGCTGTACAGGCGGGTGCCTGGGGCACCAATTCATAGGAGACCGCCCCTGAGCTCTCTCTCTTTCTCTCTAGCTGTTGTTATATACAGTCAATGATAAAGACTGTTGAAAATGTGTAAAAAGAGACATACAGTCTGTGTTTAAGTCCAATTTGGGTCCAGGGAGAGCAAGAAATAAAGTAGAAAACATCCCGCACTGATGAGTAAAAATTGCGGGAGGGGAACTTGTTTAAAATAAGGCAGAGAAAGTGAACAGCAGTCAAATTAGCAAAAATCAACAAAAAAACAAAAGGCGAATTGTTGGTGTTTGCTGGGTTGTCAGTTGTAATGTTTTGAATTGTAGACCTTTGTAAGTCTACAGTTTACAATTCAAGTTTAACCAAATAAACAGTCAGTGAACACAAGTACATCTTATTAAACATAATTTATTTTCATCACTAATTATCATAATAGAACAGCTTTCTCAAGCAGTTTGGGATGTGAAACAGGAGATGAGACCCTGGTCTAAAGCGCCACCTGGCTTGAGAAACTTGTCCTTAAAGACTTACTTTTAAAGTCCGGCCACATTGGGGCGAATTATATTCGCTAACATCTTTGCATTCCTGAACAACTGGGTTATTTTGGGTAGCTCACTATATGAATGGCCTTAGCAGAATTCAAATGAGGCATTTTAATCGAGATTAATTTAAATGTTAGAGTGAGATTAGTCTAGATTAAAAAAATGAATCTTTACCCAACCCTAGTTTAATTTCATTTGTACAGGCCTACCTCATGTTGCACATTTGCACCTTTAGAATTAAACAGTGGCAAAAACAGTTTCCAGTTCTCTGTCTAAGCTTTCACTTCAAATAAGGTTAAAATGCTAATTTAGTACAGACACTGTCTAGACAGTGGAAAATATTGTGATATAATGTTTAACTCATATCGTCCACTCCTACTACTACTATTTATATAACTATTAATACTTTTAATAATACTGCTGCTACAACTTTTACTTCTTCTTCTACTTCTACTATTACTTTTTTATTGATGATTTTATAATCTTGTATACGTGGACACACACAGGATATTACAGCCAGGATAGCACAAAGGATAGCAATGACCTGTCATTCCCCTTTGTAGCGAACTCTAGGTTTCTTGTACTTATGAAGCATGTCAAAACCCGGTTTTAAATTCCGTATTGCCACTATTTAGCAGAGAACGCTCTACCAGCCATTTTTTCCCATCTATGTCCCATTTTACATACTTACAGGGAGTCTCATGCATTTAACAGTATTTAACAGTATACTAGTGCCAGGATACACTAAACAACACTTCAAAATCAGGAGAATTCTGTGCACACATATCTTGCAGAGATCACAGCAGCCAATCAAACAAGCTTCTCATACAAAACCATTGACAAACGTCTGCAGGGAGATCTGTTCGCAATAATCCTTTCCACAAAAATACTGAACAATTTGAAGCAGACAAAGCATGCATGATGATTTATTTTATTAAGGTTCACATGTTTTCATTCTTGTTCTATAGATGCATTTACTTCAAACATAACATCCTTCATCTGTAATTTGTCTGAATCATCTCCACAAGATTAATTAATGGAGTAGATATAATATAATTAAGTAAATTAAAAAATGTATCTGTTCCTTATGAGTTGTTGAATATTTAAAAAAAAGTTATTTAAATAAATTACATAAATCACATTTGTTTTTTCAGTGTTTTTTATTCAATCATTATATATTAGAAAAATATTGAATCGGGACTCTGTATTGGTAGATGATCAAAGTCAAAAGACTTTGTACTACTCAATACTACTATAACGACTACTATCCGTACTTCTTCATCTACTTCTAATTTAACTACAGTGTACTATTACTAGTACTACTACTACTATTAAAACTACTAAAACTAGTACTGTTGCTACTTTTTTTTTTTACTTCTTCCTTTACTACCATTACAACCACTACACTGTACTACTAGTATTAGTACTGGTGCTTCAAGTTTTACCTCTTTGTCTACTACTACTATTATAATCACTACTACTATTATTACAAGAAATAATAGTTTAATGATAACTTTTTTAGTTTTGGCTATCTTAGGAGGATATCTGTGTGTGGAGGTAACTTATTGCTGTGCAGAATTATTAGGCAAAATAATAAAAAACAAATATATACCCATCTCACTTATTTATATTTGCCAGAAAAAACAATAACATCTCAAAATTTACAAATACACATTTCTGAGATTCAAAAACAAAACAAACAAATCAGAGACCAATATATCCACTTTTCTTTAAAAGACACTCAAAAGCATTCTATCCATGGATTATGTCAGCTTCTTGATCTGTTCAGCATCAACATTGCATGCAGCAGCAACCACAGCCTCCCAGACACTGTTCAGAGAGGTGTACTGTTTTCCCTCCTTGTAGATCTCACATTTTCATGAGGGACCACAGGTTCTCTATGGGGTTCAGATCAGGTGAACAAGGGGGCCGTGTCATTAATTTTTCATCTTTTAGACCTTCTTCCAGGAACTGGCAGTAGGACTGGGAGTTGATTTTAACTCCATCCTCAACCCGAAAAGGTCCCACAAGCTCATCTTTGATGATACCAGCCCATACCAGTACCCCACCTCCACCTTGCTGGGGCCTCAGTCGGAGTGGAGCTTTCTGCCCTTTACTGATCCAGCCATGGGCCCATCCATCAAGACTCACTCTCATTTCCTCAGACCATAAAACCTTAGAAAAATCAGTCTTGAGATATTTCTTGGCCCAGTCTTGACGTTTTATCTTGTGTCTCTTGTTCAGTGGTGGTCGTTTTTCAGCCTTCCTCACCTTGACCATGTCCCTGACAATTGCACACCTTGTGCTTTTTGATACTCCAGTAACGTTGGAGCTCTGAAATATGGCTGAACTGGTGGCAATTGGCATCTTGGCAGCTTCACGCTTGATTTTCCTCAGCTTTTGGGAAGTTGCTTAGTGCCTTCTAGTTTCAACGCGCTTCTTGCGACCCTGTTGGCTATTTCCCATGAAACACTTGATTGTTCTGTGATCCCGCTTCAAAACCATGCCAATTTCAAGGCTGCTGCATCCCTCTGCAATTTTAGACTTTTCAGAGTCCGTCAAGTCTCTCTTCTGACCCATTTTGGCAAAGGAAAGGAAGTTGCCTAATAATGATGCACACCTGATATAGGGTCATTAGACCACACCCCTTCTCATTACAGAGATGCACATAAGCTGATATACTTAATTGGTAGCAGGCTTTCAAGCCTATACAGTTTGGAGTAGGACAACATTCATAAAAAGGTTGATGTAGTCAAAAAACTTATTTGCCTAATACATCTGTACATGGTGTAGTACTACTTTTACTACTACTATTATTTACTACTACTACAAGTTGTGAAATTTGACATAAGATTAGAAGAGAGTCATACTCAAGCTCTTTATTACTGCCATGTCCAATGGCATGTTTATGTTTGTACTTTCTAAACCACAAGTTGTTAAGTCCTTTGTTTATACAGATTTATTCTGACCACCTAGTACTTGTTAATTTTTCCATGAATTTTTAACCAGTTAATCTTTTCTAATTTCTGAGCCTAAAATGACAAAATTTCAATAACAGCTATAACAGCTACACAACTATACTATATTTACCTCAAATGTTACCGCTTGTTTTCTTGCCATTGTTCATACAGTTAATCACTCCTCATGCAATCCGAGTTCAGACTCCACCGCGACACATTCCTGGAGTGGTAGAAGTTACGCTATCCTACAAATCCAAGCAGTTCTGCAAAGGAGCTCCAGGGCGCTTTATTTATACAGGTATTGTTTTTTTTTAATAAAGCAGTACTATATAACTGAAATACATAGTTTCATGTATTGACTGTTTTCATATAAATCAAACTAAAATGGTCTGTTTGCTTATAGCACTGAATGAACCAACTATTGACTATGGCTTCCAGAGGCTTCAGAAACTGATCCCACGACATCCGGGTGATCCTGACAAACTCGCCAAGGTTACTACACACTTCAGTCCTGGTAACAGTAGTGTTCTTAGAGAAACCACTCTGACTGTATACTGATTTTCCCCTGCTCTCTTCTGTATTACAGGAAATGCTGCTTAAAAGGGCTGCAGATGTGGTTGAGTCGCTCTATGGAAACACTACCAGCAACCAGGTACATGTATTGCCATTATTTGTCAAGAGCATTTTTTCGATGGTTTTAATTTTTCAAATGAAAGATTTTTTTGAATGTGTGCTTTAAAATATTCTTTACTGCAGGTCTGATTAGGTGTTGTGACAGTGAAAATAACCATTTTTTACATAAAAATGTAATTTATCTTCAAACGCTTTGTCCTTAGAGTGGTTTCAAAAAGTATTGTATAAATAAAAAATATCCCAACCCTGCATCCAATAATGCTTAACGATGTTCCTAAATTTGAACCAGCCTCTTCTTTTAGATACAGTTACATCTATGAATCTTTTTTTACATGTTTTGTACAGGACATGTTATTGAAGCGTGCAGCAGATATAGCCGAGGCGCTGTATAGCGTGCCACGACCTCACAGTCAACTGCAGGCCATGCCAAGCTCCCCAGTCCATGGCAGTGTGATGGGCATCAGCTCTTATCCCACACAGCTGGGCATTAGCATCGGAGAACAAACCAGCAACCAGGGTAAAGCACCTTTGCATTCAGTTTAAATTTCTTTTGTTAATTCCCCTTAAACCCCTTTGTGATAGAGGTTTTAGGAATTAAATCTGCCTCAGCTGAAGAAAATTAAAATTGTATCAAAGTTTCATAAATGTACATTTTCTATTAAAGCCATTTATAACCAAACAAATTGCCTGAAAGGTTTTTTGAAAACGATGATCTACACAGTAAAATCTAGAATTCTAACCCTAACCCTTCCTAAAAATCCTATAAGTGGATCTTACTCCAGCTTTTGATAATAATAATAATAATGAAATTAAAATCCATTCATCTTCATGTCGGCTTTTTTCCCTTTCGGGGTCGCCACAGCGGAATGAACCGCCAACTCTCTGGCATATGTTTTACGCAGCAGATGCCCTTCCAGTCGTAAGCCATCACTGGGAAACATTCACACTTTAACACTATGGGCAATTGTTCTTACTCAATTCACTTTAATCGCATGTCTTTGGACTTGTGGGGAAACCAGAGCACCCGGAGAAAACCCACACGATCACGGGGAGAACATGCAAACTCCACACAGAAATGCCACCTGCTCCAGCCGAGCCTAGAACCAGCGACCTTCTTGCTGTGAGACGACTGTGCTACCCACTACGCCACCATCCATTCATAACATTCATTCATTCATCTTCATGTCGGCTTCTTCCCTTTCGGGGTCGCCACAGCAGAATGAACCGCCAACTCTCTGGCATATGTTTTACGCGGCGGATGCCCTTCCAGCCGCAACCCATCACTGGGAAACATTCACACACTCATTCACTCATTTAACACTATGGGCAATCGTTCTTACGAACATTCACTTATACTGCATGTCTTTGGACTTGTGGGGAAACCGGAGCACCCGGAGAAAACCCACGCGATCATGGGGAAGAACATGCAAACTCCACACAGAAATGCCACCTGCCCCAGCCGAGCCTAGAACCGGCGACCTTCTTGCTGTGAGATGACTGTGCTACCCACTGCGCCACCGTGACGCTCCCATTCATAACAATAATAGTAAAAAAATGTTTTTTTTTTTTCCGTAGGCTACAGTCGTAATTCAAGCAGTTTGTCTCCAAGGGGTTACCCATCTGCCTCCACCCCTCAGCAGTCGGCCTATGGATCAAATGTGGGCATGAGTGGCAGCTATGGGGCGGTTCCCATGAGCAGCCTGGGTGTCTCAGGCTCACCCGGCTTTAACAGTCACTCACCAAACAGCTCGCCCTATGCAAGTAAGTCACTCTTACTCCCACAACACACAGATAAACCAAATTCTAGTTGATTATCTTTTAGAATTTGTTCACAACTTCTATCAAATCTATATTATTGCTGCTATCCTTCATTGTCTAATATACTTCTCAACATGCTGTCTTCAATGAAAAGAATGTATGCTGCTCTGTGTACATGTTTTACATATTTCAATTCCTAAGGCTAATTCTTTCTTCAAACCCTCAATTTTAAAGGAGGGAGAGCTTATTAATTAAGAAGCTTTATGTAATACCTAACAGATGTTTAGAAAAGTAATACATATTTATTAGCTATACTTTTGTATAATATTATATTATGTACTCGAAAACAGACCTCATTATTCCTTAAGTTACAACTGTCTTTGTGGAAGTAATATTTTGATTGAATTTATTTGACTATTTGTTTAACACGGCATAAAACTAAGTGAAATAAGCACAAAAGTTGGTAAGAAAAAACATTGACATTTGAATCGACTTTCCAGAAATAAAAAATCTAAATGTCATTCCTTTCTCAGTTTCGAATGTGTTTAGATTTAGTTTTTTTTTGCAAACATGAAAAGTTCTAGAATCAGTAATTATTATATTCTCTTTCCTGTCTGCAAAGGAGTGTGCATTTATTTGAAATAAACAAAAACTATTTAGAAGTGCATCTGAAATGTGTGTTTCACAGTAAAAAGAGTGCCCTAAATGTTCCTGGATTTTAAACATTATAAGAACAAATAACAAACTAGCTATTCTGGACAAGTTTTCTTCTAGCTAAAGAATTTAAATATAATGTCTTTCATTTCTGTCTACAAATTGTTTCATATCTTTAAAACCTTCCTAAGAATCACTATGAACAAATGTGTTTGCACTTCTTTTTTCACCCGTACATAATCCATTTTTTCTTGAAAATTTCCCTTTACAGCAGATGTTCAATGACCACTATAACTTATTAGAGTTGCTATAGAGTTCATCAATAGAGAGGACTGATATGTTTTGACCAAGACCACACTGGAGGGAAATTTATTCCAGTATGCTGAATTTTTATTCCTTTGTAAAGAAAGATTTTTTTCCAGTTTCTGTATCTTTTGATTACAAGCGTCTGCTTACTCTAGGCTGCAGGTCTTAATGCTTAAATCTGATTTATTTGTTCACTTGCCCCTGCTTTTTGTTTTCTGGGATATGAATGCACCAAACAAGAAATTCCGATCTAAAACTTCTCTTTCTTTCTCTAGTCATGCCTTCCAGCCCCACTGTTCCTGGCTCCAGCTCCTCTTCCTCTCTCCTGCCCTTCTCCTCCTTTCCATCTTCTACCAAACAGAAAAGTGCCTTCGCTCCTGTGCTGAGACCTCAGGGTTCACCTTCACCTGTTTGTCAGAGCTCAGGAGGCTCCAGCTTTAGAGGTACAACTACAACAAATGGACTTGTATGGTTACTTTAGAGATCACCTGTCCTACCCTCTCCGTCTGATCAACAAACCGCAGAATATTTCTATTATAAAACATACGCAATATTTATCTTCGATGTACAGTTACACAGAATAACCTAATTTCTCTTCGTTTTTCAGCAATGGCCGGCCTTGTGGTTCCTCCGATGTAGAAAACACAAGTGTTTTTTTCACTACTGGGCTGGATTGAAATCTGTACCGTGTCTTAAAACCCACACCGAGAGGAAAACATACCTCAGCTCTTCGGCGGTATCTAAAGATAACTAAGACATGTGGAAAACTTTTGGGAACACTTTTTTTAGAGATATACTCTCTATGCACAACGATTGTGAGGAGGGTTATGAAGGGACGCTGTTACTTGATGGAGCAGTTCACCCCAAAATTAAGATTCACTTAGCAGTTACACATGATGATGTCTTGGTTTCCACTGAGCACACAGAATATTTTGAGGAAGCCATTGCCATTCAGAAGCCCTTCAGGTGTGATTAGTTTTTTGGTGAACTGCTCCTGTAGAGTACTTCCTGCCATTTAATGCCAAAAGATGTTGAGATTAACCAGAACTCTTAAAGGGGTACCGTTAATTCTTTCTCAACACAATCCGAAAAACGTTTTATTCTCTGCTGAATAATGTCTTATTTATTTAAATGTATGTCAATGGATTCTAACATTCCATCGATTCACCATTTTTGAGTTCTATCAATGAAAGGAACTAGAATAGGTGTGGAGAAGCTCAAAAGTCTTTTTAGACTGTGAATTGTTTTTGCCAATAGTCTTTGACCTCAGTAGATGGCAGTGAGATGGACCAGTTGTGTCAAACTTGAGATTGTTTTTACCATTTACTGCTAAATACACATCCCTGATGGGAATCTCTTCCTTTAGAAAACTGAAATTGTTTATTTAGTGTAGGTTTTATGAACTGATAACCTCATATATTGACTTATTTAAGGACAAAACTATATAAGTTATATTTTTAGTTACGTGATAATATAATGTATTTGGTATTTGATTCTTTTGTACTTTTAATTTGTTGTTAATTTGTTTTTCTCATGAAAAGAATGTAGGTTTTTTTTACATGCAATTGTTTTGCTATAGGTAATAATGAATTATTTTGAAGAAAATGTTTGTAATTGAGTATGCTGTTGTTATTAAATCAACATTCCAAGCACTAAACGGTTTCACAGTTGGTGTTCACAGCAGTGTTGTTCTGTTATTTGTAACAATTTATTTAGATTAGTACGTATCCAGGTTTGATTTTCCAAACACCCCCAGAAAAACCCAGACTTCATAACACTGTGTATATAGGCTTTAATTTACATTTCCTGAACATTTTAAGTTTTCCTGTAGTTTTGTCACTTCCTGGCTGCCATGATAGATAAGCAACATCTGATATAGTTGAGGTTAACCTTGGCTGAGCATAACTGTGATACAGAGTTCTGCCACCAGCCACCAGAGCAGGAGCTGCAGCTGAAGCAGCCAGATGAAGAAACAAGGACCTGCTCCATAAAATGCTCCTTTAAAGAGATTTATAGGCAGCCATAAACCAACATTTATAAAGCTTTAACACATGCTCTTCTTCATATATCACAACTTATACTTGTTCAGACAATAGCTGCTGCCTAAGAAGTTTTCTTGCTTGGCTAAACACTGTTATATAAATCATTCATGTTTGTTTGGGTAATGTAAACAAATTTATGTACCTATGTTATTGAGCTCAATGTTTCCCCATAATGCTGAGGAGACAGAGAGTACTGCAAAGACATTCACTAGATCTTTATCTCACTTTAAGTTTACTTTTTTGATTTGTGCTTTGAACTGTTGATTTTGAAGATTGTTAAATTCTACTATTATTGTAAATATTTAATGTGACATGATTTAATCTTGTACATCAGCCTAGAGGAAAACACGAGCTGTATGAGTACTCTGGCTACTTTTACAATGCTTTTATTTACTCAAGTAAAATGGAAACAAGTACTCAAGTCCTTGTTACATCATCTGAATATATTAATTTGATGGCACTTAGAGACATTTCATTATATATAGGTGTTTTTTAAAGCTCTAAAATCTTTGTGCTATGCGAGTCAATGGCGCAGTCATGATCCTCATGAATCAACCCAAAGCATCTGAAATATATAGATATAGATCGATATAGATATAGATGGTGGGACAAATGTTTTGATAATCTTTTGTAATGTGAAGTTAGTTCTGTTGTTTTGGTTGGTTTGTTTGTTTTTTTGGAAAAGGACATTAGTCTGAATATAAGATTTAGTTAAGAGATGTATATTTTCAGAATCAGAATCAGCTTTATTGACATGTGTGTGTGTGTGTGTGTGTGTGTGTGCAAACAACAAAGTACAAAACAAACCATAATACAAACCACATAAGTACAGTAAAGTGCAACACAACAAGCAGTTAACAGAAGGCTATGAGGTGAATTAAGGCTTGATGAAATGTAACAGTTGAAAAAAGTCTATAAAGTGTGGTGTGCTTAAGTGCAAACTGCAAGGAGATGAAATGTGCGAGAGCCCAGGAGCAGGAAATAGATGATGGGGGGATAAGAGCTAGGACTTCAGCAGACGGATAGCTTGGGGAAAGAAGCTCTGTTTGCGCCGTACAGTCCTGGTGTTGGTGGCTCTGAAGCGGCGGCCAGAGGGCAAGAGCTCAAAAAGGTGGTGTCCGGGGTGAGTGGGGTCTAGAATGATTTTGTTAGCCCTCTTTCTCACTCTGGTGGTGTACAGGTCCTGGAGGGAGGGCAGGGGAGCACCGATGATTTTCTCAGCCGTATGAATAGTCCTCTAAAGTCTACGGACGTCTGCTTTAGAGGCGGATTAAAACCATACAACAATGGAGGAGCAGAGAACAGACTGGATGACTACAGAGAACTTCTTCAGCTGTCGCAGGAAGTACAGTCTTTGCTGGACTTTCTTCACAATGGAGTCGATGTGTGTGCTCCACTTCAGGTCCAGAAGATGATGGTGCCCAGGAACCTGAATGACTCCACTGGTGTCACAGTGCTGTTCATGATGGTAAGGGAATGGTGTGCAGGGGGGCTTCGTCTTGATGGTGGTGTCGTCTGCAAACTTGAGGAGCTTTACAGAGGAGTTGTGCGAGGTCCAGTCGTTTGTGTAGAGAGAGAAGAGAAGTGGAGAGAGAACACACCCCTGGGGGGCGCCAGTGCTGGTGGTTCGGGTGCATGATGTGAATTCCCCCATCCTCACAAGCTGCTGTCTGTCTGTCAGGAAGCTTGTGATCCACTCACAGGTGGAGTCAGGGACGGAGAGCTGGGAGAGTTTGTTGCGAAGCAGTGATGGGATGATGGTATTAAATGCTGCGCTGAAGTCCACAAACAGGATCCTCACATAGGTCCCTGGCTTATCCACATGTTGCAGGATGTAGTGCAGCCCCATGTTAACTGCATCCTCCACAGACCTGTTGGATGGATAGGCAAACTGCAGGGGGTCCAGAAGTGGTCCAGTGATGTTCTTCAGATGGCCCAGCACCAGTCTTTTCAAAGGACTTCATGACCACAGATGTCAGGGCCATTTGTCTGTAGTCATTGAGACCTGAGATTTTAGGATTCTTGGGGATGGGGATGATGTTGGAGCGTTTGAAGCAAGCAGGAACTTCACACAGCTCCAGTGATCAGAGAGAAGATGGGAGCCAGTTGGTTAGCACAGGTTCTGAGGCAGGTTGGAGAGACACCATCAGGAGCTGGTGATTTCCTCCTCTTCTGCTTCCTGAAGAGCTGACAAACATCACCCTCGCTGATCTGTAGAGGAGGAGTGGGAGGATGGTCAATGCTGGAGGTGTTAATGGCTGTTCAGGGAGACAATCGGAGGTTGTCTCGAATCTGCAGTAAAACTCGTTCAGATCATTAACCAAGTTTTGTTTGCCCATTGATGAAGACGGTGGAGCTTTGTAGTTTGTGATGGTCTTTTTGCCTGACCACACTGAAACAGGGTTGTTGGTTGCAAACTGTTTTTGCAGCTTTTCAGAGTACATTCTTTTGGCAGCTCTGATCTCCTTATTCAATGTATTTCTGGCCAGTTTGTACAAAGTGTGGTTTCCATTCTTCTAGGCAACACCCTTGGCTTGACGAAGCTGTTTGAGTTTTCCAGAGAACCATGGTTTGTCATTGTTATATGTGACATAAGTCCGGCTGGGGATGTACATCTGTTCAAAGAAGCTGATGTAGGATATTTTTGTTATAATTTTGGAAGAATTCTTTCATGACGAAGAATATAATTGATGACTGAACTCGAGAGAGACAAATTCAGTGCTGCTTTAAAAATTACTCAAAAGTTGTGTACTCTTTCTACCCCTGAAATCTAGTTGTCAAACTATGAAATACTACAGAATAAGATAGGTTTAAGTTCCATCTGGCCCCTATTATATGATATAAATACATATTCGAATTAGACCTTTATACTTGACTCAAAAATAAAGCCTAGGGGATTTTTTTAAATCTGCAACACACTCAAACACACACAAAGTCAAGGATCTATTACAGGTTCCAGATCAAGCATGAGTTTACGTGGACTCCTAAAAACAAAAGAAATATAAAGTTGAATGAAGAAAACATAACAAAGAGGAAACTAAGTGAACAATCTAAAAACTGTAATATCCTAATGTCCTAGAAGAAAAAAGGGAAGTAAAAGGTTAAAGATGAGCCAGGTGAAGCCGATACTGAACATTTATCTGTGGGAGCTGTGCAGACAATGCTCAGACAAGGAGTGCTTAATGTGTAAACCTCAAAAGATTTTTCACCCCCTGGTTAGGTTAACAAGAAGTAAAAAATGGGTAGAAACAGTGGTATGTGACAGCATATAATTTGAAAACCATAGTGGGCCTATTATAATTCCAGTGGCTGTTGTTCTGGGGATTTGTTTTTCTTTTTGCATAATTTTCCCTGCAACAATTTCTAATTGACCTGCTTCATCAAAAATAAAGAAAGCAAGCAAAGAAAGATGAAAACAGCAGAGGTAGAGCAAATAAACAATACGGAAATGCTGAAGCTGCCTATACATTGCTCTTTCACTCAATGTTTACACAAGCAAAACCAAACTAACCCAAGCCTGAACGTGGGTGTGATTATCAAGGCTATATATGAAGATTTTTAATGAATTAATAAGGCTTGTGACTGTTCTCTTCCAAGCATTTATTACAACTGCATTAGCATATCAATTAAACGAATTAGAAATCCTGTAATTAAAGCTGGAGAAGGAGCACCTGCTGCCTCTGTTTGTGTTTGTGATTGCCTGACTTTTAACGTCAATCATTTTCCTCTTTATTCTCTTCCAGTCTAATGAAAAACCTACTGGAAAATGTAGCTCCAATTGTAGCTAAATGTTTCTGGTTTTGTACAGTTAATGATTGGCATTGTACTGAATACCACGGATGGATTTTATATCTTAGCTAGTTCTTTAAAATAAGCGTCTTTTAGACATAATTTACAAAGAAATGTACATTCTGAAGTCATGTTAGGGGTTCTCGTTGTTTTACATGTGGCTCTATCTGCTGGCCACCTGACGTTCAAAGAACTCAATTATGTTAAAGAATTATTTTAATCTTAACTGGGGTTTGGTGCCTATCAATATGTAGAGTAGCTTTGAGAGCTTAGGTTGCTCTGGTAGGTGCCTTCGGCTTTTGATGTGCAGAAATATATACAGATAAAGAATCAAATGGAAAAAACTGGTTACCAAAAGTAGAATGTCAAAATTCAAAAAAGGACATTAGACAATTTAACCATGTTTTCTGCTGAAATTATCCCATAATTCTGACACTACAGTGAGGAAGGATGTTAAACCACATATGTTCAGACTCCATGTCATCTCTAACTAGTGGGAAATTTACATGCTGGCAGTATTTGTTGGATGAAATGTACCAATTATTTTCCATTTCCACAATAAACCAGCAGAGAGGTTCAGCACACTTTATCAGGATCCCAGCACCTACGGGAGTAGATAGAGGACATGCTAGCCATAGAAGCTAATAAAACTTGTTACGAAAGCTATATAGGACATAAAGAATAACTTTTTGCCATGTGTAAAATGCCCTACTGTAAGTCGCTTGGGACAAAAGCATCTGGCAAATGCATAAATGTAAAACAAATCAAATACAAATACACACACTCCAGTGACAGACACTAAGGAGCGCCAGGTAAAATAAAGCATAAACTAACTAGAAAGGTAGACACATTTCTAAGCTAACTAAACCACACAAAAAGCTAGAACTAATCTATACTAATTAGAAAGTTATTAGAACAAACAAACTTGGCGCACACCGCTAAACTAGTGTGTCTAGCAGAATATAATCCTACGTGCAGAATGTATGTCACGTGACATACTAAGCTCACTCTGAGACCCTATATCTTACGTCAGAAGACAACATACGTGACAATAATGGTTAGGAACCGAACTCAAATCACAAAGAAACATAATCGAAGGAAAACTAAACGAAACAACGAGGACGAGAGGCCAGCGAGTAGCGCTACTTACTCCACGCCGCTCTCCACAAATGAGCCTCGCTGCAGGAGAAGCGACGAGGTGTTCGTTTTTAACTCTAGCTGCCGCCGCTGATTTGCAAACGAGCTGAGGTGGTCCGCCTCCTGGATGTTGATCGGCGTCCCAACTGGCGAATCACGGGACAGCTGGAGTCACCTGCGCGGAAAATCAATAGCGCGCATGGGCGAGCGCACAAGCAGGTAACGAACAAAAAAAGGAAAACGCATTAAAACGGCCGGAGTCCTAACAATTGTAATAATGAAGGAATTAGCAAAGCTTTGCAAAAGCTTTGTGATAAAAATGGACGGCAAAAATAAGTATATATATATATATATTTTACAATAAGTATAATATTTTACAATATTTTACAAAGCAGGAAAAAATTTGATTTTTAAGGCTGAGCGTAGGGTATACTGGATTTAACAATGGATTGAAAATAATTATAAAGCTTAATAAAACTTTTATTAAGCACTTCAAAAACACACAGAGCTGGAAAACAATAAATAGATTGTTTTTGAAAGGAGCAAATTTAGTATCTAAATATTTGCAGAGGTTAGGAAATACCCCCTAAGATCACATTTCCGTCCAGCAGATGACAATAGAGTGCAACGTTTGCAAGCTACCAATAAAATCACTAGAAGAATGTATTTCTCACTTACATATACAGTTGTAAGAAAAACAATGGCCCCCTCGCAGCGCTTCTGTTACAGACAACAAAGCCGTTTCAGTTGAGTGTCTGTCTTGAAGCCTGATTGGTTGTCATCGAACTTGTTGTTCTGAGTCAGGAAGGTAGAGAGTTGATTGAAGATGACCAGCTCAATGAGTTTTGCAGTGTAGGGCAGCAAAGAGACAGGTCTGTAATTTTCCACCATTGTTGAGAAGGTTGTTACTCTGGCCACCTTGAACATGTTAGGGAAAATGCCAGTAGTGAATTGAGGAGTTGATGATGTGAGTGAGGGCAGGTGTGATCCAGGCTAAAGACTTACCTGTTTAGTTGCGTTTTTGTCAACTGAGCACCAACGTCCAAACAACTATTTTACCTCTGCACCTCACATCTTAATCTTTATTGTAATTCATTTTTTTTTAGTTTTTAATCAATTTGATTTTATATGACTTTTTAATGCTTGATTTTATTAAATGTACTTTCGTTTTACTCTTTGTTTCCAATGTAAAACACTTTTACAATTATCCTGTGTACGAAATGTACTATACAAATAAACTTGCCTTGCCTTGATGGTAGGTCAGATGGTTTGTAGAAGGTGAGAGGGAATGGGATCGAACGGGCAGGTGGTTGGATGCGCTGAGTGAAGGAGTTTGGACACCTGAACTTCTGTGAGTGGAGTAAATGCGGATATGCAAGGTGTCGAGGATTGTGGATAAATTTGGGTGCAAGGTGGTGCAAACTGCCGGCTGATGGTCGGTGGTTGGATACGGGGCATTGGTTGGGAAGAAAAAAAATGCTGTTACCAACAAGTTACCTAGGCCAGTGATTATACATCTCTCAATGACAACGTTCAAAGAAGATGTGTGGAAAAATCAAGTGATGGTTGAGTGTGTATACAATGTCATGTTTTCAATGCATTCCACTATGTAGCGATTTAAGTTTTTTTTTTCATTGTGATCTAAGCTTCCCTTTATTTTCTGAGCAACGTATTTGAACTTTGGTGGTTCTCAGCGTTTATGTTGCACTAAACAACTTTTTACATTTAAATAAAAATAAATCCTGTAACAACATTACACAAGATTTAAAGTATTGATAGTTTGCTTATAGTTCTCAATCTAAACTCTTTTCTTGCATGTTCTCTCACAGACCAGTAACATCGATTTCAGGTGATTTGGGATTGAACAGTGTATCGCAGTTGTCCACCGTAACTGATAAGTCATAGTCTCGGTTCCCAGCTCTGTCTCTCATTTCAACACCTGCGTACACCTGAGGTTTTCAGCGCTGTTGTGTGTCAAGAGAAATAATTAAAGCTGGTTCCCAGAATCTCTTTTGGAAACCAACCCTTGTCTCCTTGACTACAATGTACTATATGACGTCTGAATTCTGAGAAAAGGTCTTCTGGGTGATGTGCTCAGGCAAATATTTTCAGAATGGGTGGCGACACATGATGTTAGGTCAGTATAAAAAAACTATTTTAATTTTTTTGTCATTAAAAAAATGCTTTCCAGGTTGCTACAGTAACTTCTTTTATGGTCAAATTTAAAACTAAAATAAAATATTGTTGGCATGAACCAGTTAAACTTTTGTCAAACAAACTGTACAGAAAAAAAAACAACCAATAAATAAGAGACTTAACCATGTTTGTTTCTACCAAAATATTTACTTATTTTGAGTGAGCTACCAGTTAAATGTCCCATTAAATGACAACAAGGAGCTTCAAAATGACCTTTGCCTATCTTCATCTATGTAAATATCTCACATTGAAGAGATTTTGTGAAGTTTTAATTTGTTGCCGTTCATTTTGGAAGTCAAGTGGCAGTGATACTCACTGCAGAGCTACATAGAACCTGGAACTCTTGCTCTCGCTCCCACTCCACTTGAGTATCAGCTCTCTCTCACTTTATCAACTGAATTGGGTGTTGGTGGAGTCTATCTGGGGAAGAATGTGACGTATATTTGTACTCTGTTACTGCTATGGTCGGTATCTCGTAATTATTCGTGAACATCCCAGCAAAAGTTTGGACGTGCAAATCCACAACATTTCTCGACGTGCAGTCTTAGGCCAACAGCGGTGGCAACCAGTTGGCAACCAGTCTTCTGCCGGTCTCCGCTGCTTGTCTTGTCCATGTCTTTATTGAACCAAAGTTTTGCTTTATCTATACCAAACCAAACCTAAAGCCTTTTATAACCACACACATCAAAACAACACACATATAGACCCAGTAACGTTATAAAACACTCATTTATAAGGCTGAAAAAATGCCCATAAACAGTCCGGTTTACACCGGATTTGAAGACGCACCACACATCCAAATCACGTCTGCACTGCGCATTAAATTGCTCAAAAAAGAAAGAAACAAACGATTAGAAATATATTTTTAATTACTATAAAATACATTGAATGACACTCAATGATTCGCAGGAAAACAATCCTCCACTTGTTCTCAGGTGTTCATAGTGCACATCACCTATTGGGAAGAGAAAAGGACTATTTTAAATAAATAATATTTTATAATTACATTAACTAAGATACGATAGTGTTCCTTAAAAAGAGTGAATAACTGGAAAATTGTACCACTACCTTATTTGGATTCATAAGGAAGTTTATATAACGTTAAGTGACAAGCTAATGTTAGCCTTTAGTGGCTAACAGCACACAAAACCCCTTCAATGTTCCACAAATGCATTCTGTAATTTTAGAAAAGCACCAAAACTCTCCCCAAGTATTATTATACAAGTACATGGAGGTAGTTATGTGTGGTTCGTGAAGAACGTTGTTCATAAAGAACGAATATTTACAGTGAGTCTTTTTAAAAATTTATTTTTTTTCTCTTTATAGTGAGTCATGAGGAACTAATCTTCCTTGTGAACGATTCGTTCAGGCCATCTCGTTTAATCTCACAATTGCTTTTCAATGGTCCAGATATAAAAATAACAGATATAGTAAATAACAGTTCATTTGAAACGCTCTTCAACTTGTTCCTATCGTTCGCAATGCACTTCAATGGCTACAGTACCCAGATGTTAGAGAAGTTTAGTTCATTTGAATCGCTCATTCACATGTAATGGTATTTTACGCAGTATTGTGGCGATATTTATCTTACTTTGCCGAAATTAATACTAAAGTTAATTTTTCACTGGACACGGTGGGCGCATTATGGATTTTACAGAAAAAAACTCCTAATATCAATCTTTTGAAGTATCAGAAGAGGTTTTTCTGGTGCTTGTTGATAATCAAAAGAAGCAGGTAAGCTAGTTTAATTTCACTTATTATTGTTTTTCCCTCAGTTTTGGAGGCTTTTATCATAACTATTTGCAAGTAATCTTGTTAGGGAAATAAGGAAATAATTATTAACTAATGAAAGAAAGGAATGAATCGTTCAAAGAGTAGTTCTGTTGAGTGAATGAGAGTCAAAACAACCGAGTCACTAAAATGAACGAAACTTCTCTGAACTTCTACTCATTTTCTGAAGGAAAAGTTCTCACTATCGAGAGTTTTACAAACTTAGGACAAACATAATTAAATTTTAAATATTAAATTATAGAAGAGTAAATACATTATTTAAGATAATAATCAATTAACAATTTAAACCGATGCAAAACATACTTTTATTCCCAAAAAAACAATATTACACGTATGTTTTAATTAAGATGTAATTTTATTAGATGGGTGCAGCTTAATACCACATAAACGGCAAAATAACAGCTATTAATGCAGCCCCAGACACGCAAATAAATGGAAGCATTTTGCATTAAGTTCCGACTGGATCTGGCAGTGCTCCCCATGTTGGACCATCATGTGCTGGGAAACTAATTATCATAAAACATAAACTAACATCAAAACACACAGCCCCAGACACAAGCAGACATAAACATTTGTATTACTTGCTTTTTAAGCTAAACATAAAATATACATAAAAGTTATGTAAACATTAAAAGTTAATATAGAAAAAGTTAAATTAACCATAAAATGAGAAAAAAATACCTTCCTATAGCTCAATATTTTACCCAATCTCAGTATAAAACTACTATATCTGATTTTAAATGATAAACGTACGTGAGATTAAATAAAGTTACAAAAGTAAAAAGTGGTTTAGTGTATTTTTTTTTTCCAATCAGAAATTATGATTCAGAAAACCTCGTATAGTCGTGGAAAGAATGGTTTAGTAACCGGTGAATCAGGTTTCCATGCAGGTGCAACGTCAACCCAAAGGCAGCTCGGGTTTCCGCCCCTCTGTCATTCACCAGAGCAGGACCAATAACAAAACACCCTCCTCCGATTGATTCGCCAGAGAGGCTACAAACCGTGTCCCTCTGTCATTTTGATGACTTTATTCCTCCGATATAGCGCTATCATAACTAAATGATGAGTCAGAGCGGGGTTTCGTTTGCGAAGGATTTTTTGGCGGGAGGAATTGCCGCCGGAATCTCTGAAACCGCCGTGGCCCCGATTGAGAGAGTCAAGCTGCTGCTTCAGGTAAAACAACCGTCACCTTCACCACCAATATATGGTATAAATAGCCTGTAATGAAACAACATTACGAATTTATACAGTTTTGCTTATGTGTTAATGTTGTGAGAACAACCTTCGTGCGATGTCTGTCTTAAAGGAACAGTTCATTAAAAAATGTTAGTTATTTTGTAAATGTCAATGGCACTAGTTATATTTTAACTGTACAAAACATAGGCAAAAGCAAAATGTTACAAACTTCACATCTCTGCCATTCATTTGAGCACATATAGTCCAACATATAAATGTTTCAGTGAACTAAGTCTTTAGTTTTATGTAATTGCCTACTGCTTACTTTACATAGTACAAATTATAATAATTCAAGTTTAACTTATGTAAAAAATGTAATGTTATTTATAGGTAAATTCAAATTTATTTCCAGTTTGCTGACAAAATGTAATTCTACAGAATGTACTTTTGTGTTACGTAAATACATTTATGGTATTTCAATATTCAAAAGATGTAGGACCACTTAAAGCAAACGAAACTTGTCTTAAAGGGCCACAACGTCATTGAGGTAAACACTATGACATGTTATGATGTATGTGCTGAACATAATTTAAGTCAGTTTTATTGTCCCTTATATTTTTTTTGTTAGTGATAATTTGGTAATTTCCTTATTTTATTTGTTACTTCTGAATTTGTGGTTGAAAATGCATTTACATTTATGCATTTGGCAGACACTTTTGTCCAAAGTGACTTACAGGAGGGGAGAGACGATCTGCAATTTGCAATTGCAGCTTGCTCATGATAGAAGTTGATAGAATGAGTCCGAGGAACTAGAATTCAGATTTTTTTCTCAGAATTCTGACTTTCTTCTCAGAATTTTATCTCAGCTAATGTTTGTTAATATAACTACCAAACAAATCAACTTGGACTGTGCGGTTCATCAAAATTCATCAAAACCAGCCAGCCAGTCAGAATCAAGTATTCAGACTGACCATTGCATGAGCATGTACACACCCCACTCACCTCACCCAGTCGATGGTTAAGGCATATTATACCACCAAAAGAAAGATTGGAATCTGTATGACTTTACTGTCAACATGCATTTTCCATCGATCTGTTATCTCAAAAGCACATCTGTTGAGTATAACCAGTTTTGAACCAGTTATTTAGACACACAAATACATTTATATATTACAGATTTTTGACATTAGATTTCTAACTCAGGGATGCAGGCACTTTAGTCTGATTTCGAGTTGCTAACTCACATAATCTGCACCTCTACAACACATTATCCATGTAAGAACGCATATTACACTTTATATATAACTCACTCACAAATCACACACCATTTTCTGTTTGATCATGAAGGATAAATGAGTCTTGTTATTACATCTTTATTTAATCTAGTGCATGATCATTTTCTCCTCAGAGGATTTGACATGCACTGTATTTTCCACCTTCCAAATTTTCCCCTGTCAGGTTTCTCCTCTGATGACTCTGGCAATATTAAGCCATGGTTTGCATTGTTAATCCGCTGCTTAAATAACAATAAAGAAATATAGGATGCCTTGTGAAGCTCCTTATCACATTTAAAATGCCTTTCCTGACATCTTTTAATAATGAATCATATGTTAAGCATGTTCCTGCTCTCAACAATATAGGCAGAGTTTGTTTCTGTTAGTTGCTTTGGCTGGTAATTATTTTGCAACGGTTTCTTGATTACTCTATTAAAATACACTGATGACAACTATAAACTATAATTAGTGAAAGTGACCAGTTGGCCAGATATGGGGTGAACCATGTCAATAATTTTTGCTCTGCATTTAACCCATCCGGGTGTACATAAAACAGTGAACAAACACACACCCGGAGCAGTGGCAGCTATGGCTGCTGCACCCGGGGAGCAGTTGGGAAACTGGAGCCTTGCTCGAGGGCACCACAGCTGTGAATGTTGAAGATGGAGAGCAAGTGTTTCATCATTCACACCACCTTCAACTCGGTGTGTCTGGGGTTCGAACCAGTGACCTCCCGATCACAAGTTGATCACCTTATCCACCAGACCACAACTGCCTGTAGAACACTGTAGCAATGGGTTTCAGGGCTCACAATTTTTAAAAATCCCTGGTAGCCTTTTGTGCAGGCACTCTTCAGTTTTTGGTAGCCCGAAAGAAACAAAATATTAATCCAAAACATTTTCAAAACAAATGTCAACAACCGTATAAAACAGTCAAATTACAATCAATACAATGAATAATAATAAAACACTTAAAATAGAATAAAAAAATTTAAACAGAATAAAAAAAAATGAAAATAAGAATCCTTTTCTTTTCGAGCGAGGAGATATGGTGGTGTCGGAGGAGGTGGTAGGGGTGGAGAATGGATGGGAGTAGAGGAGAGTAATGGCCATAAAAATAAGCTTTATTAAAAAAGCAACACGAAAATATTTATGAATTTAGGACAAAAAGCGTAGGCGAAGATAGGAAGAACGCTTCTGGGATGGCATCATGGGTTTGATCAGACCAATTGAAGAGCGGGATGCTACGCTTCAAAACATAGCGTCAGGGTGAGAACTATATTTTGCAATTGCTTGACTCGATACACTTCTGCAGGTTGAGTCACGCATTTGAAAATAATATTGCTACATTAATAACCCCATATAGAACTGACTAGTAGAGCAGGATGCTAAGACCCAATACATGTCAGGGCTGGAACTGACCAATAGGAGAGCAGAACTGTTGGTGGTGAGTGAATGCAGTCACTGTTGTCTTCCGCCTGAATTCCAAATGTTGAATATATATTTCTCGTGCATGTTTTTGTATCTTGGAGTTTTTTTTTTGTATCTTGGAACAACATATTTTTTGAGTGGCCGATTTTGCAAGCCCTGGGTTTCCTTAGAATCACCCTCATGGTCAAAATTGTTCAGTATTCATTGAACAAAAAACAATTGCTATTCTATCACCTTTACCCAGTGATACGCAATAAGAACATATACTTGCTGCATTGTTTATGTGTTTTAAACCTTAGAAACTATAAATTATTTAATAATAAATAATAATCCAATCTGTCTGATATGATTTTAACATTTGTCTGATTTTTCCACACATGTAGGTGCTTAAATGCATTGAGTAGCTGCCATGGGATTGGCAGCTTTAAAATGTGCCATCACAGAGGATTCAAACATGTGTACCTCATTAAGTGTCCTTTGATTGTTGATTAAAAATTAAATTTTTTGAGTAGTAAATTTGATTATTAAAGTTTCCATGAAAGTGTGACTTTGAAGTAGCTTCTTTTTTTCCAAAAACCCTAATCAGACTGGGACCCAACAAGAACCAAAACAAACTTTCTAAATTTAGTTGAGGTAATGGTCTCTAGGGAGTGTGTTTGTTTAGCCATTTAACCATTTAAATGTCAACACGTAATCACAAATATTGTATATGGCCCATTTAATGTGTTATTAGTATTATTACTTATTGTTTTAACACTCAAACACATTTTTTTGCGCAGGTCCAGCATGCAAGCAAGCAGATCAGCGCAGACAAACAGTACAAAGGCATTGTCGACTGTATAGTACGCATTCCTAAAGAGCAAGGTGTCTTGTCTTTCTGGAGAGGAAACACTGCCAATGTCATCCGCTATTTCCTGACACAAGCACTCAACTTTGCTTTCAAGGACAGGTACAAGAAGCTCTTCCTAGATGGTGTTGACCAGCGCACCCAGTTCTGGAGGTTCTTTGCTGGTAACCTGGCAGCAGGGGGTTCTGCTGGAGCCACATCTCTTTGTTTCGTTTACCCACTAGACTTTGCAAGGACTCGATTGGCTGCTGATATTGGAAGGGCTGGTGGAGATAGACAGTTCAATGGCCTTGCTGACTGTTTCGTTAAGATCTTTAGGTCTGATGGTGTGAGGGGCTTGTATCAGGGCTTCAGTGTCTCGGTGCAGGGCATCATCATCTACCGTGCAGCCTATTTCGGCATTTATGACACTGCCAAAGGTAATATATCAGGAGACATCAATGTAATGTCTGTTAAAAAAGCATGATGCAGTCCTCACAGGGTCAGGGGGTCATCATTGCTGCTTGAACACTTTCCCCCTATGATAAATGATTACTTTTAGCTTAAAGGTGATTAATTGCAAATGAATGCTCAGTATTAAAAATAGGTTTTGTGATTTCTTGTCAGATTTTTCTTGTACCATCGTATGCTTTCCATTATGGTTTCTCTCTTCCCCAATTTCTCAGTTCTTTCCATGTACAACTATACTCAGTTAGTTTCAGTTCTGTTCATATGATTTTCTTAATAGATTTCTTCCAGTGCATTTTCTAAATTGGAAACCATTAGGATGTTATAACCATATGCTACAATGAACAAAACACATTCTTTACAACATGCCAAAATATCACAATTGTGGAGAAATACTCAAGAATACACAGATAATTATTAATATTATGTTTGACAGTTTTTACTGTGAAACAGCTGATTCTTTTTATGTATCACTCTTCATTACTTAATGATTTATTTTCCTAACCAAACAACATCTGTTATAAAGTAAAACAATAGGGTAATCATCAAAGTGTGTTAATCTTAGCTTTTTTTTCTACGGGTTGTGTTATAGTCTCTCATTTAAATGCTTTCAGGGATAATGAAAAAAAAAGTCTAGAGAATACTAAAACAGATCAGACTAGATGAAATAAGAAAAGATAGATGTATTGCAGCTAATTTTCTCCCACAAATTCACATGCAACGTTATAAACTAGGTAAACCAGATTATTGTGATATATCCTCGTGTTAGACATCATGCAGAGCAGAAAGACAGTGTGGCAAATAAAGGCGAGAAAACCCCTGACACATGATTTCAAAATGTGCAGTGAAATAAATAAAAGAACGAAGTGATAACCAAGACTGGGGCACTGACTCCAAACTGTTGTTCTGTTTCAGGCATGTTACCTGACCCTGAGAACACTCATATCGTGGTCAGCTGGCTGATCGCCCACACGGTCACTACTGTCTCTGGTTTTATCTCTTACCCATTCGACACTGTACGGCGCAGTCTGATGATGCAGTCAGGATGTAAAGGAGGTATAGTGGCATTCACAGTATTTTTCCTTACACATGTTCAATTTGTAACTGCTGGAAGATGGTCAGAACTAACTTTTTTGCATCAGAATTTCAGCAGCACTTTTTAAGATGTACAGTATATAGCTAAAATTATGTGTTGTATATATATATATATATATATATATATATATATATATATATATATATATATATGCGCCACCGTGACGCATATATATATATATATATATATAATGAGTATATGTGACATCATGGTATCGTGACGCATATATATATATATATATATATATATATATATATATATATATATATATATATATATATATATATATAAATATATATATATATAATGAGTATATGTGACATCATGGTACCTGAAAGTCACGTCATAAGTAACAAAAAAAGCTATTGAATCAAAAGCAGTAAGTTAACCTGGATTATACTGTCATGAACACAGAAAGAGCAAAAGAACAATTTTAAAGATTCTTTCATCAGAGATAAAGCCAAAATTCTAAGAAAAGAGAAGTGAATGGATCGCTCTGTTTCGGGACATTCTGAAATCCTTAATATGAATCTCATAAAATAATTCCACAGATTAAGCTTTGTAGATTTTTTTTTCTTATTGAATAATTAGTTTATGAAAAGATGGGTAATGGTACTGTGTGAAACACTATAAAATGCAGTGTAAGGGCAGATATAGTTGGATTTATAATACTGGCACTATTACATACATGAAGTTGTATTTGTATGCTCAATAAATTAAAATTTTTACTTTAAGAATTTGACATTGTTTCTGTTTTATTTCAGCGGATGTCATGTACAATAGCAGCATTGACTGCTGGAGGAAAATAGCTCGGGATGAGGGTCCGAAAGCGTTTTTTAAGGGCGCCTGGTCCAATGTGCTCAGAAGCATGGGAGGGGCCATCGTCCTGGTTCTCTACGATGAGATCAAGAAGGTCATGTGACACCTGATCTTTTGCCCCAAAAAATGTTCAGGAAGTTTTCTTTTCATCGATCCCCCGCTTTAATAGAATGACTGTTTCCTCAGAAATAAAGCTCTGTCCTCACGTTCTGCTGCTTCATTTTGTTTGAGTAATGAATGACAAACCTGTAGATGAATTTCTCTGTCAGAATTCTAATGTTGCTGGTGAAAAATACCTTTTTAAAAAATACCGTTTCATTTAAACATGATATTATTTGTTTAAATTATTCACTTTGCTACATAAAAATAATGTTTAGAGTAATCACGAGATTATGAGTGATGACGAGAGTGAAAGTTAAAACCTGTCTGCCCTTCTTACTTGCGTCCACATTTTATTATTAAATAACTACATACAGTCGGTTATTATTGACTTTTCATCAGCTTTCAAGTTTGAGGTCTAGCTGATTCTGTTACATGTGATGTCATTTGATAGAGTCATAATGGTCTTATAATAGTAAACAAGTAAATGTTTTATTTAATTATCTAAATTGTTTCAAATAAACTTTTTTTTTCCAAAACGAGTGCAGTCTTTGTTACTCTTTCTGCTTAAAAATATGTTTGATTTTGTGTCATCAATGCTAACATGTATGAATGATTGATGATGCAATCATCCATCCATCATTTTTTCATCATCCACCCATCCATCCGTCATTCATCCATCCATCATTCACTCATCATCTATCCACCCATCCATCCAATCAACATCCATCCATCCATGCATCATTTTTTCATCATCCACCCATCCATCCATTCAACATCCATTTTTTTTCAACATCCATTCATCCTATTTACCAACCATACCCATCAATCATTTATTCATCATCCATCCACAGATCCATCCATTCATTACATTACATTTATGCATTTGGCAGACGGTTTTGTCCAAAGCGACTTACATTAGGGGAGAGACAATATGCAATCTGTTACACTGTCAAAGTCTATCTCAGCTTCTCGTAGAGGAAGAAGATAAAGACAGAGGAGGAAAAAGAAAGTTTTTTTAAAAGTAGGTGTTCTCTGAAGAGAAGAGTTTTCAGTTGCTTTTTGAAAGCTGTAAGTGTTGCGGCTTTCCTGACTGGATCAGGGAGTTTGTTGCACATCCTTTCATCCATCCCTTCATCCCGCCATTCGGTTATCATCGCACCATCCGTTCACCGCTCTCCATCCACACAAGCATATGTATTTTTTGTTGGTAAAAAACTGAACAATATGAAGAATTTAATTTGTTTAATTTTTCTGAAAATCACAAAAGACATTTTTTTTTGTGCATGTACCTCTTCTACAGGAAAAACTTCTCAATATTGAATTGAATCGGACTAAAATGTGCATGACATCAGATCAGTCAGTGAATGTTTGCCAGAAGTACAAGAAGAGAAAGCATCATCAGAGCTGGTGAGGAAATCTTATCCGCAGTGTTGTTTACACCGAGGGATGTTCCACCACCTCCACCTCCTAATAACAAAAACAGACAATTCCCACAATATTGAGACATAACTAAAATACAGTTAATAAACATGTGAGATGAAAAGTTAATTAGAAACCATCTATAGCATATAAGACAATGTATAAACTCAGTGTTGTTTTAAACGAGTGTAGGTTATACTGAGTACTTGTGAATTTTTAAACCTGATAACATTATTGGACGTTAGGTTTAATTCTGCATCTTGAGTGCTTGTGGAGCCATTATCTATCAGTAGCACACAGATTGGGGATGAGAAACAAAGGCACAGTTTATTTACAACCATCACAAAGTCTTATTTGTTTTAAATAGGACATATCTATTGAAGTAGTATTGTAACTTTCTAGGATAAAGAGCAGGGGTGTGAGGTACCAAATTACAAATACTCACGCTACTGTAATTGAGAAGTATTTTTTCAGAAATTGTAATTTAGTGACTACTCATGTGACTATAATCTGGAAAGTGCCTCTCTCATCGAGTTTAGTCAGTCACCACTTTCTCACTCCCCTTGATTGCTCGGCAGCATGGGGTTTTAAGCAATGTATAGGTAAAACTGTATATGCGGAGATATTGCCTAGCAATCCTGCCACCTGACTTAATCAGTTGAAACCCCTTCACACCAACTCAGCTTCTGCTGGGCCCGACTAGGAAAGCCTTTGTTGCCCTGGATCGAGCTGTTGCTGCCTTGCATGCTATGGCAGCTTTAAGGTGATCAGGCCAATGCACTGAAGAGATGCACGAGGGGAGTTGCTGCCAAAGTCTTATTAAAACCAGGAGCTGCAATAGACTTGCACCGAAGAGATACAGTGCACAATCTCCACCTTAATGGTCCAGAGGCACCATCTGTGGCTAACCCAGGTTGAGATGTTTGCCATAAGTCTGTAAGCATTTCCTCAATCTCCGGTGGTTCAGGATGGCCTCTTTGGTGTTGCCGTAGATGACCTCACGTTGCAGGTCTCTACGATCAGGAAGCAGGCAGAGGGTTGCAGGACTAGTCAAGCCGTAGAAGTGATGACATGGCAGGTCTCCTTTTAGGAAGGTGCCGCAAAAGACAGTGACCTAAACAGCTGAGAGGAGTCGATGGAGGAGCAATCCTTTCCAGGGGTCTTACCGTCATAATTATGGGAAAATGTTCCAACACAAGCAACCCTTGCGCAGGCCACCCAGGAAGTCCAGATGCCAGCAGGCTTCGCCACCTTGAGAGAGGGGACGCCACCACACATGAAGAGCAAAATTGAAGCAAAAACTCCCTGGGTTATGTGCTTAGCCAGGAAGCTTGTGTTGCAGATCGAAATGCAGTCTCCCTTCAGAGACACATTCAGGGTGTGGCGTCAGGTGCAATGCAGCCCGGATGGTGGTCAGCTTCTGAGTCCGAATCTGCCTTGAGTGGACCTCCTCGGCTAGAATCAGTTGCTGCTCCTAGATCGACCCTGAACGTCCAGGTTGGTCTCCACCTAGGCTCTCTTCGAACCCCACGGGTAAGTGTGCTAGGCCACGGCTCAACTTGGGAATTATCAGAAAAGTATGTATGTTCATTAGTGAAGTTCAGGAAGTTTAGTGGGAGTTTCCCATTATGTAGCCTTGGCTCAACGCACTATCCGGTATGGCCAGTATGATGCAGTCAGGCCACCGAGGATCAAGACCTCTGTTCTTACAGAGGCCCCTTTCCTACGCGAGGAGGTTGATTACTCAACCATTTACGCAAGCCGGCATTCGAGCCGGTCCCTCTTGCCAACATGGAAAGAAGGTATAACCTGTACTTTCAAGTTCCCTGACGCTCAGGCGAGTTGCGACCAATCCTCAACCTGTGTCTTCTGAATGCTCTTGAGACTTCCTTCAAGATAATATATCTGATGCACTATCCATACAGTCCATCCAGGGAATTGGTTTGCTACATTAGATCTGGAGGATGTATACTTTCACATAATCATACTTTTTCGGCAGACCCTTGATTGGTTGGCCTTATAGGTTTAGTTTATTAGTACAACCTCCTCCCTTTGGGTTGTCTCCAGCCCCTCGTACCTTCATGAAGTGATAGAGGTGACATTAGTACTGTTATGAGGGAAAGGGTTCGAATCCTGGTACCTGGATGACAGGTTTATATTGGCCTGTCTCAGTCCCACTTGATTTGTTACAGAGACAGTATTTGAATATTACCTCGCCCTTGGGGCTTCGGATTGACCCAGAAAGAGCTGCCTTAACCCCTGCCAGAGTATATATTTCTGGACATGGAACTGAACTTGAGGAGTATGCGAGCGCACCTCTCTGGAGAATGTGCCCTGAGCCTCCTGAAGGCCGCATGCAGAGTCTGCCCAAACTCACAATTCGCTCAGCTACTCCATGTGAGACCACTTGAGCACTGGCTCAATCTCCAAGTTCCACCGTGAGCATAGAAATAGGACAACTAAGAGTGACCTTTTTGCTGCCTCCACCCTCATCAATAGGAAGACATCAGGTCAAAAGGCCAGAAGCACAGAACTCATGTTTGGACTGAGAAATATGCTTCTGAGTATATTTGCCTAGATCTAAGTGCAGTGTTCCTAGTGGTAAACCACTTCAAGGTGAGGCTGCAGGGACATCACGTGTTGGAGGATGGAAAACATGACGGCGGTGACATATGTCAATTGACAACTGACTCTTCTGGAGTCAGCACTGGTGTCTGTCACTATTCGCAGTCCATATCTCTATCATATCGCTATTTTCCCTCTAACAACCTTGCCCCACTTGGATGTAACCATCAGCTCATCCACTGTTTGGCCTTTTAAAAAGTATGTGGAGAAAGTTGAGCGCCCCTAGCGCTGCTCCCATTGTCACAACATACGTCTCCGTTCCCTATTCGGGGAACGGGGGCTACGAAAGTAACCATAACGTTTTGATGACATTTAGATCTTACAGGAGAAGCAACTATGAGTGCCATTGTAACCATTTTCCTCTTATCCTTATAATGTTTAAGTCAAACTTGCACTAAAAGGGAGCTATAGCAGAAGCTGTCACTTCAGCTTACTTGCAGAGAATTGGCTGCTGCACCTAAGTTATGGAAAAGGCAACAATGGAACTGAAAAAGATATTTCATTTTGACATTCTTTTTCCTAAAAGTTGGACATTCACAAACAGTAGAAGGTAATCATCAAGGCCAATTAAAAAGCACCAGTTTTGTTTTGTTTAATTTAAATTATATCTTTAAAATTGTTAGTTTTCCATTTCACTTTTATAGGAATTGATCGAGTTTGTTGAAAATACATGTTTACATGAGGTTTTTGAGAGGCCCTTGTCTGGAACTGCTGTCAGGATCGGATTGTTTTATGCCTAATTTTCTCTCTTCACCACCATTCATCCGCTGTTAACCTCAAAAAAAAAAAAACTCCATGATTTAAACAGCCCTCTGATCAATATTTACTCACTTGGGGTCATACTTGAAGACACCACATTTACCCAAAATACCGTGCGCTGCTGGGCTACAGTGGCCCTACAGAGAGACACAAGCAAATATTACAAGGGTAAATAAAAATGTGAAATGCTGTAAATAACTTTTTAAAATGCCAATGCTTTAAAAGAGCATTTGATCTAAAATCAATCCAGCAACTTCGTCAATGCTAAGTCCGGTCAATGATTTGAAACTGAAGCACTGTCGGGTTCTATGACCCGGGACTTTCCGTCACTAAAACACATGCGCTAATGGAAGGTGGAAATCTGTGGTGATATTAAAACTAGTGTCTGTGAATGAACATATATGTGGGCAAGGGTTGATGAGAGAAAATGAACTATTCTGTATCTCTAAGCAAAACTTGGATAAAAGTCTGATTTGAATGAAATGTAAAATCAAAGGATATGATTCTCACCTGAAGGCAATGGGCTTGTTGGTATCTGGTGGAATCCAGGTGTAGATGGTGGAGTTGTTTTTAATGGCGGTGTTGGCATGTGTGATGGCACCTTGTTTGTTTCCTGAACACTAAACACCAGTCAAAGCAAAAATATGTAATAATGTAATAGGTATTGTGACACAAAATAGAGCTCATTAGTGGGTTAAAAACATTTATAGATTCGTAATTAAAAAAAAAACGTTCAATTATATATTCACATGGTATATTCATGATATATTCACAGTTACAGATAAAGAGAAATGTTTAAGAACAAAGTGGTACCTCTAAGAGTTTGGTGTTTGCTGGAGGTGTCTGCCAGGATCCTAGAGCAGTGGTGTCAGATCCAGATCGAGCCTCCAGAAGCAATCCAGAGTAATCCGGACCCTTGATCACCACTGACCCAAAACATTCCATTTAATAAGTGACACTCACAAACATCATTCTCATGCTTCACTCCTTTTTTGATGGTCGATAATATAGTATTAGATCACAATAACAAGTAAAAAAAAAAAAAAAAAAAAAAAAAAAACACACTAAATCAGAAATCAGATGCATTATTTAGACTTTTTTTTTAAAGGATTATTTGATTGGGCATTGAGATTGTATTTTTAAAACATAATTAAATACAAGGTTTGATGTGTTCAGGTCTGCTGCCAAGAAATAAAATAATTACTAATCCTTTAAAAACCTTGCTAATAACATACTGAAGAACACCAATGTGAAACTACTAATATAGCACAACTAAAAAAGCAATTTATGTATATTTTGCCCCCCAAAAATAGTGAAAACTGTTGCAAAAGAGTAACTGCAAAAGCTAACATGCATTCATGTATTGTAATGAACTAATTAATGTATTTATAACATGCGTATTTAATGTAATGTATTTATAATGTGCTTAATCATTAAACAACTGTGTTTGTGCTTAACTAAGGGCTAACTCATGAGTCATTCATTATTACTAGTGTGTTATTTGTTAACAAACCAATATTCAAGTATTTCTACTAAATAAATAATGCTTAAATAAAAGATTAGAATGAATACCTTAACAGTGTTACAAAAAATTTGTACCCTTAGTACAAATAAACTGTTCCCTTAGCATGAACAATTGAGGACTTTATTCTCCTACATGAGAGATGGTAAATAAAAAAGTGTAAAAAAGAGATTTGCTTAAACAACTTAAAAGGACTAAAACGAGTTTGTGAAAACACACAATGTTTTCAAGGTTTTAAGACATTGGACTTAAAAAAAGATTTACATATAGCCCATTGCCATTTCATGCGATGAAATTAATCTTAAAATATGCATTCATACATAATGAACAATAGCACACTTTTACAATTTTCTATAAGTTTTTCTATATAAACAGTTGATATATTTTATAGCTAAATACTCACTGCAATGTGGCCACTACAAATGGGATGTTTAGATGAATGCATTTAAACATTCCACCTTCTAAATGTTACATATAGCATAACTGTTATATATTTTTAAGTAATGACAAAAAGGTAAATCAGACCATTTCCTCATCTTCTACTCATCTAATGAGCTATAGTTAGGATCACATCTGGATAAGTCTAGTGCTGATCACAAGACCAATCGCTAAGCATTCACGCTCCTTAGAGGCCCCAAGAACACAAAGGAACCCTACCAGAACCTAACAATAACTTTAATGAAGTTAATGTAAAGTTAAGCAAGTTAAGTTGTTTTTGTAATACTCCACTAAGAGAACATATTTAAACACACAAATTCGTTTTTGATTTTACCAACACATTTGTAAAGTATAATAAAATCAGGGTTTATTGCTTTTTTTATTGCTATAATTAAACTAAAAGCCTTTCATTTTAACACGCGTGATTGTATTTTTGAAACCTGTTTTTTTACAGGGTTGTTAAATTATTGATTTACTTGTAAAATTGAACACATATTCTTGAACACCGCTGAGGTTTACCGCTTTCTCCTCACAATGTACACAAATCTAATTGTAACCTGTGATGGCCTGTCCGGCTGTGAAGGAGCTGCTGCTGGTCTCCAGGATGTACGGTGCAGGATTCGGCATCGGCTGGACTGCTCCATGTCTGGGCATCATGTCCACGCAGGTAGAAGCCGGAGCTCCTGATGGGTAGCCAGCTATCAAACCAAAAACGTGACAGAAAACTATCCCCAGACCGAGGGAACCCATCATTCCTGTTGCTGTTTCACCTAAGATACAAGACTCATTCTCCACTCTTTTCTACACAGCTTTTGCTGAGTCACAAGACCATAAAAAATTGATGCTTCGGAGTCCCTCCCTTCTGTGAAGAATTCTCATGGTGTCAGGTGAAAGATTTCAGAGAGAAACTTTTCTTTCAGGAGTCTGTCACTGAGCTAGAGGGAACAACAAAGAAAGGCTCTGTTGGGAAGAATACCGCATGGAAAATCCTCTTTCTCCTCGCTGTGAAGGATGACTGCTGACCTCCAAAAGATTGTTTTGAATCATTCAGCCAATTCTGAACCTCAACTTATACAACACCAGATACAACACAATTCACGTTCATGGAAAAGTCAAAGACGTACTTCAAAGAGCATATATTTTATCTTTTGTCTTGTAAAACATGTTTGTGGGGATACATAATTAAACAAGCTATTACTACATTTTAACTAAATCCAAAGAAAAATATACATTTTTAGATAGTAATTAGTTTAAAAACGTCTGCAAAAAGACAGGAACTGCCAGATTCTTCTTAGGGAATCGTCAGTTTCTGTAAATGGTTTACAAGGCTTTATCTATTTTTTTAAACATAGATTGCATTTTGGGATAGTCTACTGATTAAACAGGTGATATAATTGGCTGGTTTCTGTTATTTTATGTAATTTGGTTAAGTCAGATGGTAAATCTTACACTTTATTTTTAAGCATTTAAAATGGTTAAATGACGTTTCTGTGTAGTGTCTGCGTTTAGTTAGTAAACGTAAATGGAATGAAAGTTAAAACATTGATTCATCAGCAAATCATAGTTCATGACCCTAATTTTACTTTCTTTTGCCTAAACTAACAGTACAAAAGTAACATGCTCCTGGTTTTAGACCCCTCCTGAAGATTTGGACCTCTCAAACAGATCTAAAACATTGTGCGTTAGTCATTGAGTCAAAACTTTTACACAAAGTTAAAACATCGCTGGAAAAACAGAAGTAGATTGGAAGTTTAAATAGTTTATTTAAGTGGTCCTCTACTGCCAGACAATGATAGAATCTCAGCCCTGATGTATTCTTACACTTACGAAGGTCTTTTCTGTCGAGCACATTCACAGACATCACAGAAACAGTGTACTAGTTAGTTCATGTGTTCCACTTTCTGGTGAAAGATTACATGTAAAAGAGCAGAAAAGCACTAATAACTAATCGCAAACAATATAAAACCTTAATTTGGACAACTTCCAGCATTATGGTATCCTTGTAATCTCATGTCCAGTATTAAAAACGAAGACATTTACACCAAAATTTAACTGCTGGTCTCATTACTTGCGCAGTTACAGCTTTTTACACCTTTGTACAGAAAATATGTCCTTGAAATTATTCATAAGCTACAAATGATAGTTACTTTTAATGAAAATGTTAATTCTTTTTCTTAAAAATGTATCCAGAAAACATTTAACCTCTTCAATAGTGTAATTAAAGGCCCTTAAATACAACTTGTAGTTAAACTACCAACACAGTATTTTCTGTATGGTTAGTGGAGAATAGGATGATAATTGTTAACACAATTTCCCAATTGTAACACTTGATGGTTGATTTTAGTCAATAGGAAGCGAGTAAACTGAAATATGTTCATTCAGATTCATTTGGTAATCTCATATGTGAATCAGATTCTTTCATTCTCTTTATACAATAAAAAGTTACACAAATTACAAATCTACAACACAAGAGTAATTGAGTGAATACCAGCAGTCAACACAGAATAACAAGTTTGTCTGGTAATTTATTCAACAATCTTTGCTGAAGCTCTGTTATTTTTTCATCTTTTGCTCTTTTCCTTTGTGCCGTTTGCCTGAAGGCCCTTTATTGCTTTCTTTCCTTTGTTTTCCTTCTAAAAGCTTGATGTCTGCTGCCCCCGGGGCATTTGTCTTTCCTTTTAAAAAATCTTCTTTGACCATGGGCTCGATGATTGTGCCCATCCTGGTGAGAACTTTGGGAAGGGTCATCTTCTTCACCACGCTCTGAGTGTTCCAGGTCTGGCCTACTGGAGTTCGGATGGTGGACTCAAACAGGGCAGTGGTTTGGAAGGGAAAGGGGAGCTGACTGACCTGTGAACCCATGAAAACAGACAGATTTCTAAAATCTATAAAAATAGATTTTTGAGAGCACTATGAAAAATGTTTTTGTGTATTGTTAAAGTCTGCATTTAGCTTAGAATGTTCAATAGCTTCTGTCAAAATCCCTCTACAATCAATTAATTACAGTCATCCCTTCTTGTTCTCTTGCAGGTTCGGCTACAAAACCGATTAACATATGAAAATTTATTGTTGTTGCATATTTTGAATATCTGTAATAAGAAAATATTTTCCAATGAGATAAAAAAAAGTTCCATATTGAGTTCCATAACAAAACAAGCAGGTGATTTCTGACCCAAATTTTACTGACAATTTTATGCAAAATAGATTTATGCAAAATATAGAAAAAGCCAGGATAAGCACATCTTTGAAACTGCGGCTAACTTTACTGAAGTGGATTACTCCCATCTAAGAGCAGGGCTTCAAAGGAACTAAAAAATTACTATATTTGTTACAAATCATCAGATTCCTAGATGATGAGGGGCCATTCCACCTATTCTTCTAGTTGAACATAAGGGTCCATAAAGGCCCCAAAACCCCTGAAAAATCCCCATCAATTGTCAGAAATCAGTAGATGAAAACAAAAATTTACTCTGTGATCTCAAAACAAAGCTATTATACTATCGTATACTATATAATATACTTGGACTAGGATTTCTTCCTCTTCTTCATGTGATGCCTTTGTATGTAAATGTTCAAATCAAAGGCCCCTCCCCGTTAAGCCCTCCCACCTCACGGAACAGGATGTTGTTTGAACTGAAGACTGTATTGGTATTGTAAAAAAAAAAATGTAATCGAATAATAAATTGGCTTTGAAAATGTTTTAAAAACAAAAAAAGTGAAACCATAAACCAATCATGATGTTTTTTTTTTCATTTCAAATGTTAAGAATTAAATCTCAAATGTTTTTTTCACCTTCAAAAATAAGTCTTCTATGCCAAAATCAAGGTGATTAAATACTGACCAGGGCTCCCAAGCTAGTCCAGTTTGGGCAAAAACAGACACAACTAGTGATGCTTTAGTTACATGTTATTGTTTTAAAACATTATAATCAACAGACAATGACTATGTGGGATGTAACAGCACCTTATATGTGAGAAACAGAGTTTGAGTCCACAGAATGAAACAGAAACCGGAGTGAAAAGGCTTCTCAGCGGCATGTTTACAGGTAAATAAGATGGGCTTACTCTACACTGTATGATTTCTAATGTCGGCATACTGTTTTATAAATTAATTATTTTGTTATAGGTGTACTTGTGTCAATACATGATCTTTACATTTTGATGCGCGAACTTTGCACAATAGTGTGTAATGTTAGTAACATCCCTGTAGTGTGCGTTCCACAGCATTGACTGTTGTAGTGTGAGATGTTTAGGATTTTAGGGAAGATAAAATGAGTCTCTTGTGAGTGCTGAAACCAAATTTCCTTATAAAGTTATAAAAGTCATGTAGTGTGCGCTCGGCTTGATGTATGAAGAGTTAAAATTACATATTTCATTAATGTATTTAAGCATAGCACAAGTTATATAAAAAAAAAAAAAAAAAAAACCCAAATCAATGATCACGGGACAGTTGGAAAAGCACCCAGTGTCAAATTCTTTATCAGACTATTCTTTGTTGATGAACCATGTGAAGTGCTGCTCACAGGAGATCTTAGATCTTTCCCAGTTTTCTCTGATGGCAGACACAAAATCGACAAATAAACTCATAAACTCATTCTTTGGTAATCCAAACAAAAGGTTAGGCTGCAGACATCCAAAAATGCACTTCTTTGGCATTGTTTATCCAGCGCGGGTCTGCTGCTGGGTCAAACCATGATTCCTGTTTGTCGTAGAGAGGGACTGTACTAGCGATTCATAAGATTGACAAGTGGGTGGGGCTTGGGTTAAAATAAGGAAAATGAGGCTTCTTCAGCTCACAATAAAGGAATAAAGGATTACTCAAACATGTGTAAACTAATCTGAATACTACATGAGGCTTGTTTTTGATGAACAACACTTCAAGATGCCAGGAATGTCAGAAAAGTCACAATATCACCGTTAAGAATTTACACACTTCTGAATGAAGTTTTCCTCCATCGCAGCTCATCCTAAACCCAAGGTCTCAGTGATTGTTTGGGTTGTTCTCAAACAATTTAATACCCAGTAATGCCAGTTTCTGCCTCAAGAATACCTTATCTTCAGAAACCTAGAGGTGATCCAATGGACACTTGTACTCTGACCATTCTCACATGCAAAAATACCTGATGGGATGCGATAGACGCATTTCTCTTCTCAGAGATGATGACATCAGAGAGTTTTCGGTCTTTTCTTGGTGGCAGTGGCTTTGCTCTCTTCCTGAATCTATACAGAAAAAATAAGGTTATCTCTGTGAAGTCACCATGTTAAGTGAAATAAGCCTATTTTGATAGCATTACTGAATGATGTTTCATTTTTAGCATGTGATATCTGTGAACTAAAAAATAACAAGGAGGCTCTTATTTTTCAAGATTATGCTACACACCATATTCTGGATTTTGGAATTGAGCTCTAAAGTGGTTAGAAACATAGCTTTAGGTTTGAGGAACACCAAGTTAAAAGTTGTGAATCAAGCTTTGTGAGTTACTGTCTTTAAAAAAAAAAGTTGCTTCAGAGTCACTGAAACGGGTCATTTAGAAATCGAATCTTTTAGCCGGTACACTCTGACACCAGCATCATTCATTCATACCAGAAAATCAAACTCCTTCCCCAAATATCAATGCGACTGCTCTCCGTTGTGGATTAGAGTTGCAAAGGAACATGCTTTTGTTGTTTGTTTTGCAAGAGTTTAGCCGGGGTTTAAATGATGTTGAATTACACAAATCAAGATTAATCTACTAATTTTATTAAAGGATTCATCAGTTCCCTGTTTATTTAAAGATTTCTCTGTCCCCTGACCACTGTCTCAGAAAGATCAAGTAATGATCCTCTTACTGGAGTAAAAATATTGTTCTGGTACGTGAATTATGTTTATCAAAGAGCTGTGTGCTAATTTTCCAAACAATTCTAACAGCATTAGATGGCTAATCCTGCTAAGTCACTGATGCAATTGCTCAACTCTTTGTTTAGAATGACACGAAGTTCATAGATCATGGCCAATGTATGTTCATTATTTTCAATAATGTAGTTCATCTTGCATGAAAGTGTGTTAAACAGTTTGACTAAATATCAAAGTCGTCTGTATAACGTTTGTTTCACTCTATAAATGCTGCATTTAATGTGTAGTAATAAACTACTTTCTGATTATTTTTCAAACGTTAGAAGATAGAGATTATGATGCTGCTTAGCCCATTAAAAAGCTTTCACATCATGTAAATTATACTCGTACAGTGGTATATTACTGTGCTTGCATCATGAACTCCTAAGAGAATCTTCTCTTGTGTATTACAAGAGAAAGCAAAAATGGTCATTTTCCTTAACTTTTAGTTCAAACAGAACATAGATGTGAATTTAGTTCTGCAATTATTTTTTTCTTTGCTAACCATTTGTTTGTGTTCTTGTACAGTACAGTGTCAATAAAAAGTAATACCGTTTTGAGGACTGTTTAGGAATCTTTTGTTAAAGTATCGAATTTCGAATTAAATCCTTTCAATATCCAATCTTCGTTACAGTCAACCTCTACTCCACAGATATCTCATTCAAATGTTAGCTTGCATTACTAACTTCTGATTCTTTACAGCTGATCAAATACTATACAATATAATAACATAATAGTGACACAAAGTAATACAGGTTAAAAGTATTTTGAACTTGCATGATGTTAATCGATAGTACAGGTTTTGTCTAAGGTTGCGTTCCATTTCTACATCTTAACCATCCATTTTGTCCATTTATGCGAGGGAGGTTCCAATTATTTTTTACACAAAAGGTTAGGGCTTACGTGAAGGGATGTCAGAATTGCAGTTACAGAGCATTGAATGTATAGAACATGGACAGAGTATTCATGATGTCAGCCATTAGTTACTGGCAAAGTTAAATGAAGCTCAAAAGGGCATAGCCAGTTCAGTCACTTCCTATCCAGCTTTAAGAGGGAAAGCAGGAGGTTGCCCAGGGGCTTGAATAGGATTTCCCAGAATGCACCACACAATGATGGGAACGATGTTAATTAATAAACACAGTAGCCAGTCATTTCTAAAAGTTTTTTAAATTCCAAAATGTTTAGTTGTATGTTAGTTTTGATGTCATGAGTAGATCTATTAGTGCGAAATAGTATTATAACTCACAAAATAGATAGTTTCACATGCCAATGTTCAAAATATATCGGAAACATTACAGAATAGACTTGCTTGAGAGATGAACAATTTTCTTAAACACAATATTATTAAAACAATTTTATATAATAGTCTTTTCTTTACTGCTTTACAGCCATGTACCAATTTATTAAATGTTCATCCCTTTCTCTTAGCACTTAGGCCTTCCTCTTTCCATTGATACCAAGAAGTGAGATAAACAGAAAGCAGCCCAATCAGCAATAAATAATTAGCTGTAATGCTAACTTAAGTTACCCGTTCAGAACAAATACGCCTAATTTAGCTCTTTTCATTTTTCTCCCCTTTAAGGTGTCTTCGTCTTTGAAAAGCATCTCCTGTCCATATACATGTTTTGTTTCTGAAGCCATCGAGGTGTTTTTTTTTTTTTAGATCATGGCACAGTTTTGAGATTTAGTGCCTCTCAGAGATAACAGTACACTGCTCACAGCATTCACTTTCAACATGATCTGGCAACAAGAGACAAGATGCCAGCTAAAATACAAAACAAAAAAACATTTATAAACCTTTTTAAATGCACGTATTCTCTTTATACAAACACTTTTGGTCCCATTAGTACTTTAACTGAACATTATTACTTGTCTCTATATGCACCACTCCCATTAAAACATGTATGATTCATGTTTAAGGGATGATGCGAGCTGTGTGATTTATTTAACATGATTATTATTACTTGTTGCGTTTCCAGCGGGATGGTTGGATGCCTATCCCTCCCCAGTCACCCCACCCAGGCAGTGTCAGATCCACCACTTTGGGTTTCGCTGCCTCCTCTTGTTTTTGCTTGTCTCTTATGAAGTCAGCGACAACATCATCACCAGCAAAGGCCTCCTTGATGATGGACATCTGCTCACTGTGCTCCTAAAACACAAAATACAGAAAAACTATTCTACAATTGCTATCACTGAATGTTATTAGTCAATGGTAGCACTAAACAGCAGTTTTTGAGTTTGAAGAATCCATTTTTAGAAAACGTTTTTACTGCAGTGTAAATGCTTACTAATATGGTTGTAAGGATGCACTTAGCTCATGAT
This sequence comes from Danionella dracula, assembly GCA_900490495.1. Taxonomy (NCBI): domain Eukaryota; kingdom Metazoa; phylum Chordata; class Actinopteri; order Cypriniformes; family Danionidae; genus Danionella; species Danionella dracula. The sequence goes on from UELW01000522.1 coordinate 13,993,332, forward strand.
GCAGTATATTGTGATTACCCATCACCCTCACTCTTCTTGAGAGATTGTCACTAGATGGTTGTTGGACCTGTAGCAGTAACAAATAAGCCTAATCATAGCAGCTGCAGGGTTTAAAGTTTTTTAGCTTAAAACCAAGACTATATTTATGGTCACTTCATGGGTTTGTTATTCAAATACAGTGACTAGTCATAGTTCACATAATTAAAAAAATATATTTGAAGATATTGTCCCCTCACAGTTTAATATACTGGACATTCCACAAAGAGATGTTTAACTTAGACTGGGACTTTCAGAGACTGCACTCAGCAGACGTTTCTCCATTAAAAATTTTAGATTTTCCAAAAAAATGCATCCAAAATGGGCATGTACAGCTGCACTAGGAGAGAGGGGTATGGGTGTAGATATAGGTAGAAAGAGAGGTGCTCAGCTCCTGGTAACATGAACGATAAAGATGGACAGTGATTTCAAATTAAGTCGCTGTTCTAATGGCATTTATGTAATATTATTGCATTTAGTAGTCGATAAAACGCACATATACCTCAATGAATCCTCCTGCTTTGGAAACAAATCACCTAACACATTCTCCAGCTCTCGTAGCTCTCTCAAGAATGTGTGCAACAAATTCAAAGTTTCGATGTGTCAGTTTTGATGGTTAGCAGTTTAGCTCTCGCTTGAATACAGCTGCTGTGTGCCACATCTTACAACAGAACATGTCGAGAGTCATTCTGCAAGCTTTAAGTCAACATTATTGTGTTGTTATGAGTAATCAACTTTTAAAGTCATGCTATTGCTATTCTTTTGGAAGAGATTTGTGTTTTATGTTTATTTCATGTTTTAGCTCCAATGGAAGGTTTGAAAGCTTAGTGATTCCCACCCCGGGATATTTGTCTTTTCATTTACATTTGCCTGGAGATCCAGCAAAACATGTTTATATTTGACATCAATTACTGCCCTTAGATGGTACTAAATAAAACGGCAGTCTGCTTTCTGTTATTATGCTGAATGGAGATGGAACCAGTATTCGGAAAATATAAATCCAGATTAAACAAAAACTAACATTTGACTGCTTCAACTACTTCGACTTGTATCACTTTAAGTTGTTGACCCGAAATTAATCTTAATTTGGACTTACCTCATGGTCAACCACAGTTGGCAGAAAAGGAACTTTGATGACTTTAGCTTTTTTGGTGAGAACTTCTCCAAGGTTGATTTCTTTATTCTTTTTATCTGTAATCACCTCTACTGCAGCCACTGAAGGTGCACTTTCAGGTGCTGATGGTCGGGGTTCAAAAGCCTGACTTAAAATCTCCAAATCCTCCAAGTCCCTGACCTGAATCTCTCCTTCAATCAGTTCCTCGTCCTTCTCCTGCTGGCCTTGTGTTTTCTTACTTTGCATAAGATTAAAAAGGGAGTTGAATTTGGAAACATCCTCCTCATCATCTTCATCTATTTCTTCAATACCATCTTCATCACCCTTGTCATCGTCTTCAACGGTTACCACTTCATCTTCAAGTACATCATTTGCATTTTTACCTTAAAACAAAAAATCTGTATGATCATCACAATTTATTCATCTGAGTCACTTTAGTAGTGAGTTGTCTGCCAGCATTACCAATTCTTCCTCAAGAACATAATTTGCAATTTTTAATCATTATAATCAAATGAAAACAACCAAACATGTTACCCACCCACATATGCACTCCATCTGGAATTGTTGTTGTTGAATATTAATGCATTAGGTTATTATAACCAGTAAAGCTTTAACAAGTCATATCAAATCAGGTTTTATTGAAGAGTCAAAATCTGCCCAAACCAGAAGATGGCTGAGTGTCTTTGAGCATGGGAGGATAGTATCTCTCCTTGAGCCTTTTTTTCTTTTTCTGTCCGGTCCCTCTCAGACCCTGTAGCTAGACAACTTATGCAACTATTATCGCTTGAAATCTTTCTCTAATGAGGAATGTTGGGAGATGGTAATCTCTCCTCATTGAGGGGTCATACATTACAGAGCGGATGTGAGGATCTACGCCAATATACTCCACTTCTTCTCAAGACAAAGCATTTTAAAACACATTTAAAAAAAAAGTTGATTATTGTTCATCTCTGCTTTAATTTCATTTTGAAAAAATAAAACATACATAAGAAACACAAATACTTAAAACACAAGCTCAACTGAATATCTTGCTCTGGAGGTGGAGCTACAAACAGTAGTGCTTCACAGCAGCTCAAGGAGGATTCCACAGCTATAAAGTTTTTTTTATACTTAGAAAACTAAGGCAGACACATTTAAAGATAAGGACACATTGAGGCGAACTTTGACAAAAGCAAATCATGCAAATTAATCATCAGCAAATTAATTTACAAAACATGGCTGTGGATGAGACCGCACAGATCAACAGTAAAAAGTGGCCTCTGACATCAAGCGAAGCACCACACTCCACCAATAAATGAGGATCTTTTGTTGACATGCAAGGGGGTGCTGATGTTACATAAAAGTACGACTTGAGAGCGCTTTTCACTCATTCCTCTCCTCTCTCGACAAGCTTTAGACGCAGCAGTGTAGAAGATGATGACCCAGTAGAACAAAGTAAAAACCCACGAAGGACAATGCTTTTGTTAAACTTTTTACTCATTGTTGCACTGGTTATTTTATTAGTTTTCATCTACATTGTGCCGTTAATATAAATATATGTTGATTTAGTATTATATTCTTTTTATATTTTTAAACATAATTTTGATATATTAATATTATATTTGCACAGTTTTTACATACAATCGCACATGTGACCATGTTCTTATACTTTTGCACATTTGTTTATAAAATACTTTGTGATTACAATAAATATAATTGACTTACTTATAGAAACGTCTTTGTTCAGTAATAAGTAAACATTATCCGTTAACTACTATTAAAATGCAAAATGTTTCCCAGACATGGAAAGCCTTTAAATAATTCTTGTGTATAATAAAATCACCCCATATTAAGTGCATTATGCGATAAAATGTCAGCAGTGGAAATATTTCACTATTTATAATCTATTTATATATAATACACATCTTTTTGTATTTCTCCCATGCTCTTACTCTCTTTCATAATAATTAGCTTCATATCTTCATGAATCAACATCTATACCTCCAGCTCTGCTTCTGGGAAATAACAGATAAACATTGGATTTGTATGAGAAATAGTTCGATGATCTCTTCGAAAATGTTGTTTTATATATGCTCTGCATGCACTCTAGACTCCAGATTTAACTCTTCTTGGGAGTTTTAGAACACACATACTGGGAGTACGCTTAGGTTTAAGCCGATGGTAAGTAAATTTAGGTTTATGGAACTATAAGGTTTATTTACTAGATTCTGTGGCAAACCACGAGCATCAGAGGACCTACAGCTCTGTAGCTCCATCATGTGGTAGGAGACTTATCGTTGCTCCCTGGTGCCAGGAGTACCATTAAATCTCTATTTCACTCAAGCTGGGCAAATAACCCCGGTTGTTCATGAATGCAAAGAACCCAGCGAATATAATCACCAAGAATTCAATAGCGGGGTCTATTGAAAAAAAAAAAATAAATAAATCAGTCGTGAAAATGACACAGTCTACTTAAAGGCTATGGATGTTTACGCTTGGAAGCGGCGTTTCAGTGATGTGATCTCGTACCTCGGGCCATACAAAAGATTGCTGGTAGTACTCTGTGTTGTGCTGATGTTTTACAAATTTGGTCAAATTGCAGGTAGTAAAAATGCTCGACTCCTTCTGAAATCTTTGTACTTGGAGTTGTGCTGATGTTTTATATATTTGGTCAGATTGCTGGTAGTAAAATTGCTCATCCCCTTCTGAACTCTGTACTCGGTGTTGTGCTATTTTCTAAATTTGATCATATTGCTGGTAGTAAAAGTGCGAGCACAACTTGCAGAACACAATTTTCCCTCAACTTTACTTTTGTCACCAGCATTGATGTAAAAGATGTTTTTGGATCTATTAAGCGTGACTGCTTGATTCACATCTCACTGCCATAAAGTGGTATCGGGCGCTGGTGTCTGAAAACTTTGGGTACGAGTACTGGAGAATGGAATCGGGCAGACACCCATGAGTGGTATCGCTGTATCCCTATTAAAAATGCAACCATGCGCAAGTTATTTATATAGCACATTAAAAGCCACATCTACAACAAAGCTGGTTTCAATCCAGCCTGCATGAACTAATACTTTCTTAAATTTTAAAGCTTCTTGTGTAATGGCTCTCAAACAAACCACTCAAATTGTTTTAGAATAAAATCAATTGATGTTCAAATGAATTGGATAAAACCAACATCCAGAAAAAAAGAAAGCATTCATCTCATCTTACCACTTGTGTCCGCAGTAATTGACTCTTCATCCTCTTGTCTCAGCTTCCTCTTCCTCTCAAACTCTCTGATCAGCCCCTCCTCTTCAGTCTCCTCCTTGTTTTCTTCTTTTTCTTCTGCTGAAGTTGCCTGCTCTCTGTTTGCCAGGGCACTGACCCTTCCCTCATTCTTCTCCTTATCCCCTTCTACAGTGTGAACGTCTTCTTTTGTGGCACAGCCGAGCTTTGGTTCTTCTCGAGTGAGATGCCCTCTCATCCAGGGATTCAAAGAGTTAACCACTGGCTCAGGATCGTTTACAAAATCTGGAACCACCTCAACTTCTTCTTCAGCCTCCTCTTCTTCATCATCATCAGAGAGGATCTGAACCTTCTCTGTAAGATCCTTATTTATCTGCAACTGCTCCTGCATCGCTTTACGCGCCTAAAAAGAGGAAAATATTCATCACAAAACAGGCAGGGAAACAATCTTAATCGTTCCATTAACAGGACTCTTTTCTAAAAATACTGAATCTAAAACAAGTTGACATATAAAGGCAAATAACAAGACTATTTCATTTCAAGAAAAATAAAGAGTGCTCACAGATTCATCATATTTCGCCATGATGGCCTTGCTTTTGGCCCATTTTCCACTGTTCTGGTGCTTCAGAGACATCCTCTCCTGTTGGTAAAACAAACATTGCACAAATGTGGTTAATCCCCTTGCTTAAATCAGTTAAAATAATTAGACAGCAAGATAAACCATGAAGTGTCAGCATAACAAAATGAAAAGCCAACCCGTTCTACATCAGTAGGTTAAAGTTACTGATTTCGTGGAGTACTAGTGTTTTCAATTAGAGCTGCTACTAACAACCATTCCCCTCGTCAATTAGTCAGATTGCTTTTCTATTAATAAACTAATATGTTAAGTGGACAACAAGTGTTGAATTGCTTTTAAAGTGAACACACTAGAATTTTTCTTTTGTTTTTTTTACTGTTCAAATTGCAAGTATGCATTACTTTGCATTTTCTTGTGACATTTTTTTCCATAACAATGTCATTATTTGTTTTTAACCTTACTCAGGGGCTATTCCTCTCTTTCTCCCCCCTCATCCAGGATTACACTGATGGGTAATATTTCTATGTGCTAAATGAATTAAATATGAACACATTTTAATTAGAAGATGGCCTTTTTATATTTGTGTGATTATATTTTACAATCTTTAAAAAACTAGTATATTGTGTGTGGTTTTGAACAAAGCAAAGGCAGTTTGTAAATATACACTCTCTAAAAGTATTTGCTTATAGAAGGCCTCCCTGAGATTGGCACTGTGTTTCTATCATGGTTTATATACAATAAAGAGGAAGATATTTGAGAGTAAGGCATGAAAAAGAGCCAGGTCCTGTACTCAGCTTGAATCTGGTCAGAGTAAAGTGGACTTATTCAGACTCTCTGAAGCTCTCTTCTGTTATAGTGCATTCAGGCCATTCCTTCTTCATGTAAGGTTGAAAACATAGAAATTTTTGCATTTAAAACCCCCGACGACAGACGATAGAAGTGTTGTGATTTTTTTCTGTTTACGTTAATGCAGAAACTCTTCTTTGTGCACCCAGTGAAACTTGTTTACTCACACAAATCAACTTATTTATTTATAGGCGTCATTAACTCAGTTTCTCTCCACATTTGTTTAACTGTTCTAGAATATATTCTTTCTTGAAAAGCTTCTGTTTCTTTAACAACTCTAAAATTTAAACCATATAAACTTCTCATGCTGACTATTCAACAATGTAATTAGCTACTAACAAATTCCATACTCGACAATAATGAATTAAATTGAATAATCAGCACAACCCTATATTAACTGAAATAGATTATACATAAAGTTGTGTTAATTACTCTCATATTATACACAATCATATTGTTAGAAATGAAAGACACAATTCAACTTCCTTTTATGGCTAAGATATTAGATGAGTGCGATCTGGGTTGTGTACTTAACTGAAACTTTACTTGGCATGTTAGGAAGACCATGCTATTAAAGCTACATTATTTAAACATGCCAGAACCAGTTATGTTTGAAAAGAAGTAGCTCTCCCTGTGCTTGCAGGGTTTCCTCCCAGTTGAAAAACATGGATGCTGGATTGGTGACTCGGATGATAAGTCTAGCACTTTAAAATCAAAGCCTTCCATTTCTTTTTTGCACCACCAGTTTTCACTCACCTTCATCCGGGAAACTTCAATCTTTTGCAGTTCTTCCAGAGCAGCTTGAGGATTGCTCTTCATCATCTCTTCAAACTGCTTCTTAAACTCTCTATTCTTGGCTCTCTTCTTAACCCTGTGGTAACTGAGAAAGAAAAACCTTATAATATAATATAGACTTATAATTCAAACAAGTGTGAAAAAGAAGTCAGTATCTCCTGCTGCTGTTCTGCCCACCGAGTACAATGCTCATCCTCAAAGTATGATTAAAGAGATTTAAACACGCATATCATAACAAACCTTTTGTGTGAATCAGTCCAGTTCTCAGACCTCTCTTTAGCTGCTGAAAAGTTTGTATTCAAAGGAAAAAGGTATATCTAGTTTCACTTGATCACTCAAAGTGCTAGAATAGTGGTCTTAAACTTAATCCATGGAGGTCCAACATCCTGCAGAGTTCTGTTCATACTGAGATTCAACAGACAGACATTGGCTGATCAGGGTTGCAGGGAAACTATGCACAGTGTTTGCTCCCCAGAGTTTCAGTTTGACATGTGTGTGTTCTAATGAATGTGAATAAATTTTATATTGCTATTCAACCTAAATCATGTAAATTATTTTTAAAAGCTATACAAGTTGATTAAAGGTGCAATATTATGCCCCTTTTAAAAATGGTACAATAGATATTTGACCCCTTGTTAGAAGCAGCCAATGCTTAGAGAGCTACCACTCTTCTCTCTAACATATAAGGTTAAATACATTTTGTTAACTGGTCTATATAGTCTCTGTTGAATCAGCAGCACATGTTTTTCCTTCTGACATGACATATACAGTGAAGAGAATAAGTATTTGAACACCCTGTGATCTCCCACTTAGAAATCATGACATTTTTATCTTAGGTGCACATCCACCTATAAAAACATAATCTAAAAATTAATATTGAAATTACATTTTTAAAATAACTGATTTGAATGAATTGTCATATACTTAAAATAATCATACAATGTGATTGACTTTATTTTTTAGATTATATCTCTCACAGTGGACATGCACATGCAATTATAAGTGGGTGAACTTGCAAAATCATCAATTATTTGCCTCACTGTTGTAAGAAACTGAATTATGTCGTTGTATGATCTGCTTGAAAAGACCAAACGAAGCACAGGAACCAATGCGAACTGCTATCTTTTCACAGGCTCACCATGCAAAACGAGCCAATTGAAATGACAATGCAAAGAGCCAAAAACCAGTTCAGGGTGTCAGAGTAATATGTGCCCCGCTGTGTTTACTGAATCTGCATATGAGTGTGTTTGATTATCAGACGCCCATGGGACTAGCCCTAAATTTACACCTACATCTCACCAGCTTTGTCTCTCGATGAGTCTCACCTTTTCTCTGAGAGAGCCAATCCTGTGTGCCTTAAATATCTAAAACTCCAAACAGCTTTGGCTAATGCTCTCCTGATTCGCATTCCTAATTAAGTCACACCTCTCTGGGAGGAGATTGGTCTGAAGAAGCTTTCAAAAGTAGATAGCAGACTGAAATCCTGGCCCTTTTGTCTCTGAAATCGGCCCATGAAGGAAGAGCTCTAAAGCTTCCTTTTCATGTAGTAAACTTGAAGTAAACAATAACTCCTTATTCTTGGTTCATATTTCATAGGCTGTATAATGTAATGCATTGTTTATACACATCAATGATAATAAATGTTTGAACCTTTTTCGGTCATTCTTCTTTTACTGAAACACATTTAAGGGTTAATAAGAATATTAACGTCAAGTGTGAGTAAATTTAAAGGTCACTGAGTGGGTTAAAACTTAATATTATCATTAATAATTAACATGCTAATTTATTTGGCCTTAACCAAGAATAATGGTAAAGATAAAACCTTTTAAATCAATTATGGAGTCAGATATATAAATTTATGTGAATTATTAAAAATCCTTTAGCACTGTTTCAAGACAGAACACGTGAGCCTTCAGTCCCGACTGGTATCCGTTTTTGGGCCAAGCACCGGGACCCTACACTGTCAATTTTATCCTTGTGGAATTAATCCAGACAAGCGAAGTAGCTGATAACGTAATGCAAATTCCCTACTTTAAAATTATTTTTTTTCTAAACATAAAAAAAGTGTAAAAGGTGTAAAAAGGAAATGTATGTCTGTACAAAATATGTCAAAAATAAGTGTCAAAATAAGGCATCTGAGGTAATAAGAGAGGCAGCCATCACCAGCCAGCAGCATACTGAAGAAAACTAAAAGCACCAAATTAATAGAAGTACATATTTGCACAAGGGAGCAAATTAATCATTGAAATTGGCCAATTAAAGCACATTGTCAGAAAAAAAACATGCCACACAATCCATGACATAATTTTGGAGGTAAAAATGGCATTTTTCAGATAATTGAACACCCCAGAGAAGCGCACGTGTGCAGACACACACAAACTATTAATTATAGGTGTTTTTATTTAATTGTCTGATATGATAGACATACTGATATTAACACTGTATTTTGTAGGCCATAAAACATAGTGTATAATGTAATGTAGGGCTGGGCAATATGGAAAAAAAACAACAACAACAACATATTGTGATATGTTTTTTTGACCATATCATTCCCTATCAATAATTATCACTATATTTTCAAATCTTTATTTCTGGTAAAAAAAATAAATGCAGGTTTTTGCCCTGGAGTGAAAGTTCTACAAATCTGATCTTTAACTGTGATTTAAACAACTGTTTATAGTCAACATACGGCAAACATTTTCAAAACATGACCAGTTTAAAGAGATATTATTGAACAATTAAAATCATTACAATGTGAGGGAGAACAAGATGGTGTCGTAGAGTAAGCGTGTGTATTGGAGAACTCCCAGAGCGTGGATACAAATTTTCATTTTACCATCATTTTAAGTCAGAGAAATCATCCTTCAAGTCTGCATGAGTGTGCAATGTCTTTAGAATTTTATTTTTTAAAAGGATCAGATGGAATGCGTAAAGGGAAAAAAGCCACACAAAAAATGCTCTGTTGAACAGCTCAGTTTCAGGCCTTGGCCGAACGAGTTGGCGAAGCAAAGGAGAGAATCTCTGCGGTTGAGGATTCGACTCATTCTCTGCAAGGAACTGTGGTTGATTTGGAGAAAAAGTTAGTGAAATATCCGCACACATCAATGATCTGGAAAATTGAGGACGCAGGTGTAATTTACGTCTGATTGGTGTGCCAGACGAGACAAAGTAGTGACCCTGTTCCCTTTTTTGAAAAATGGCTGATTATTTGAATATTAAATAGCACCCTTGCTAGGACCCAGGCAGACACCCACACCAGTCATAATAAAGTTTCACAAATTTACTGAATTGTTGTATGCAACTAGTGTTAAACGCAGCTCGACGGATTGGCACGGATATGGAAAGGAGCACTGACTCAAGCCTAAGGGTTTTATTCTACAATGACTATTATGCGATGGTGATTAAAAAGCACAAAGCCTTTGATGAGGGAAAGAAACGTCTGCAAAGAAGAAGATGGAATATGCTCTGATATTTCCTGCAACATGTCTGATTTCAACATCGCTGAGGAAGCGAGCGCATTAATTAACCTTTGTCTGAGGTGACAAAACTCTGGGCAAACTCTGTTGCTTGTGCTGCACTTGACCAGTTATTAACTTTTGTTCTCTGACTGAAGAAATTTATGGGTGAGTTTATGGGAACTTGGCAAGTTTGTGTTTACCCTTTGTTTGGAAGGAAAAGTGGCAGTAGGTATATGCTGCCTAATGAGGTAAGAAGGAAATGTTATTCCTGCATGTTTGGCAGGTGCGTTCCCTTGTATAGTGTTCTATGTGTGAGGTTATGGTATTTAGTTTTCTTTTTGTCATGCTCAGATGTATGACTAGTATAGAAATTGTCTTGCTGATTATTAGCGAGGCGTCTAATGTCTAGGGGGCTCAGGATATGATTTTGTAATATTAGGGGTTTCCACAACTCTATAAAACAAAGAAAAATAATTTTGAGATTGCTCTATTACAAGAAAACCATTTAAATGATGTTGAACATTTGAAATTACAGAAGGTCTTTTATGGACAGACTCATTTTTCATCAATAAGTAGAGGCGTGGCTATCCTTTAAAGCATAGCTTACCATTTATGGTTTTAAACTCCATTAAAAATAAAGGTGGTCGCTATGTTGTTATTGAAGTACTCTGGCGAGGCAAAACTATAGTCATCCTAAACATTTAATATCCTCCAGATCACCCATCAGACTTTAATACTGAATTGTTTTTTAATCTTTAATAGACCAGCAAATGTAACTTTTGTGGGTGGAGATTTGAATTGTATAATGCATTTTCTTTTAGACAGGAACCCACATAGTTCTGCATCTTTAACTCCCCAGGCAAGATTTCTTCAAAAGTTATGTGAAGATCTTGGGTTTGTAGACATCTGGAGAACCCTTTATCCTGTTGAAAAATATATCTTTTTTTTCTGCATCTTATCCTTGTCAGTTGCGGTTAGACTACTACTTCTTACCAAAAATAAATGTGGTAAAAAAGTTTGTAACTGACTACAGATTATAACTTTTTTTTGGCTGTCAGATCATGCTAATATCATTCCAGAGCTTCAAATTGAGGACGCTGTTAATTATTCCATAGAGAAAAAAAATACATAAATAAATAAAATAAAATTATTCCATACAGTGGAGACAAAATGTTGCAAACCTTCAGGACAGCTTATTTACAAACTATTACTCTTCTGAGTTCAAACATTTTCTTGCAATTAACCTTTTTTCTTCAGATAACATCACTGTTATAGGAAACATGTAAAGTGTATTTAAGATGCATACTTCTTTCACATTCTTGGTCTAAAAAAAATGACAGAAAATGGCTAATCAAACACATTGGAAGCACAGCTGTTGAATAAGGAAAAAATTTATAAATGATCTCCTTTTGCTGACCTATTGAAGGAATTACAAGCAATCAGAACTCTTTTTATGGACAGAAAGAATCTCTTAATGGCCCTATTATTAAGCATGAGGTTATCACTGCTATCAATACTTAAAAAAAAAACGGCAAGTCTCCAGGGTCAGATGGTTTTTTTTTTCTGGTGAGGTCTTTAAGGAGTTACAACAGCTGCTTGTCGACCCATTGCTCAATATGTTTAATTATTAATTAGCAGCAAAAAAAAAAAAAAAAAAAAAAAACCTGAATCACAAGGTTAAGCCCATATCTCTCTTATATTGAAAAAAGATAAATGTTACTTCCAAATGTGGATAGGAAACTGGTGTCTGAAATCCTAACGTTGAAAAATGTTTACCTACCATAATAGGTTTGGACCAAACAGGTTTTATACAGGGCAGAGACACTTCTGAAATTAGACGTCTATTAAATGTTATCAATATCTTTCAGGCGAAGTCTATAGCAGAACTAGTGCTGTCTTTAGATGCAGAGAATCGCATTGAATGGTGTTATCTTTTCTTTGTCCTGGAACAATTTGGCCTTGGGGTAGGGCTGGGCACTATACCGGTATGAAAGTGAATACTATACGGTATTTTGTTATGCCATGATATGGATTTTACAATACCGTTGATGCATTCATAAATTTACTTTCTCTAAACAAAAGCTGACAATAATCTCATTATGTTTTAATTCCTGCATTTTCACGATGTGAAAGAACTGTATCTGAGCTTAAGAGAATGAGCTGCTGTGATAAACTTACACATGTTTACACTTCGAATAAATGCTGTTCCTATGACATTTATTTTAGCCTATGGAGAGACATCCTCAGTCAATGAGATTAACCATTCATAAGCATGAGTTGTAGGGCTTTCTGTCAAATACCGCCTTTTGATTGGTCAACAACGTCATGTAACTGCGTCAATAGAATTAGCAATTAACATTTTTGAGCATAACTTTGTAGCTAATATAAACATTGAAAAACTATCCTGTGCGCTGAACCCGGAAGTTCTGTTAGAAACACGCCGGTCAGGAAGTTATCAAGCTCTTCATCAACCTCTCCATCGTCTTATCGAGAAAACTGATATTGACAATTATCTATATCAAATTATCACCCACGCCTAAAGTAAAGTAATTATTTACATGTGTTTATTTCATGGAAGGGGAAGAAATGACATAAGCACACAAGAACATGGGCCCCCAGAGTGAATTGCCTCTAAAAACAGGCAGCATTTCTCTGAACGTCTGAGGTACATTTCAAAAAACACTTCCATGTCAAAACCAATTATATAATTGAAATATTTTTATTGAACTATAAATGAAAATTTAGGGTGTACTCACAGTTTGCTCTTGATTCTCTTCTCTCGCTTGGCTTTGGCCTCATAGAAGGATTGAAGAGCCCTGGCCTTTTGTAGCTCTGCACGACGAATCTTTGCCTGTTGTACACAACAGAAATACATAACAAACCCTTTGAAAAGAAGGAATCATGCTTGATACACTAGTGTACCAACTACTAGAGTCCATACAGAATGGTCATTTAGCTGTTGCTGAATTCAAAATAAACTGAGACGCCTGAAGTGGAATCATTTCAAATATTCATTTATGCTTCAAGCCTTCCTCACAGCAACAAACACCACAATATACTTTAAAGACAGCACTAAAGTAGGGTTGGTAGAGAGTTCGATGGAAAAGTCATTTTCCAGATTCAACCAATTCTTGCTCTTACTAGGTTTAACTCAGATTTCTTTGTTCATCCATCTCCTCTCTTCTAAAGGCTATAAACCACTTTGTTCATTAGTGTTCTACAGAAGATAGGAACTGTAAACGAAAAGACCCTCACTGCTGAGCTTAACATCAGCTGTGTTGTTTTTGGAAAGCCATACCTCCTCCAAGCTTATGGCTTTCAGTGAAGCTTCTTCCACTGGAGTCAGGACCGGGTCGAGCACCGGCTGATTGTTAACCTTCAGTAGCCTGAAAATCTCCTGTTCCAGGGGAGTCTCCACCTGACAGACATGACACACAGGTTAGGACCAAACACTCACAGCAAGGAACATATGTTCGGTCAAGGCTATAAGAACATTTCCTTTAAGCCAATACGAAAAACACATTCTACAAGAACACTGTAGAAGTTCATACAAAACCCTGAAACATACTAACGGCTGCTAATGCAGAAATTTTGTTATTCTTTTTTTTTGTAAAACTGTCCCTTAAACTTCATGAATAGGCTTGTTGAAATGTTTAACATTGTTTGTAGGTTAAAGGGTTGTGTTGTGTATAATTTAATCATTTAACTAAGGTGTTTTGTATAATGAGAAAAGTGTGCTGGTACTTGGTATTGCCCAGTACTCAGATGAAAGACCTTGAATTGTGTTATTAGTGCATAGCTAAATCCCATAAATTTTACATTTATACAATTTTCACTGCTTTAATATTTCCAGTAAAATTGTCAATGGCTTTTCATTTTTTCAAACATTCTTATTTCTATTATTATATATGGGTTTGTTTAAAAATTTTGAAAAATCATCAATAAAGCAGACTCTATGAGTAATTTTGAACTCTTTTCCTGAAATCGGACATTCACCTTCCATGCAGCTATAACCTGCTCCACTTGTTTGGGTCCCAAAGGCTCCTGTTTCAACGGAAACACCAATTGTTCAGCCTTACGGTTCTCCATGATGATGGGCTGCCAGCTGGACACTTCATTACTGCTCTTCTCATAGGCGATGCCTCTTTGGATCTAAAGAGAAAACAATAAATACAGTATGTGTCAAACACAATCAAATAGAGACAAACTGCCTTTTTCTTTCATTTAATTGATTTAAATTTTATGATGTTTATCTCCATTATGTAATCAATCAAATCAGAGCTCAGAACGTCAGTTTTGTCAGGCACATTTTATAAACAGTCTATGGTATATCTCTCACCTTGATATGCCCCGATCACGCTTCTTTAACACAGCCTCAGTGAGTATTCAGGTGAGTAACAAGCACCAATCACACAACACCCGTTGTTCTTTGTCCATAACCGATATGAACACAAAATCAATAAACAAGCTTGGTGTGGGGTTCAACAATGCGACACGGGAAGAAATAGGAATAAAAACAAAGTAACGTACTAACGCAGCAGAGAGTAATGGTAACTGAGTTAAGTTATTTTAAAAAGTGCTACGTTATTTAAAAAGTTCTGACAGCAACATGGCCATTTTATGGCTATCCCAGTTTTAAAATGTTGGTAATATTTCAATTTAAAAGCTCAGAGGATCATTAAAATCTTCTTTTAAATCTAAGTTACAATTCCCAGCACAAGTCTGTCCTTAGTAAAAACTTTTTTTAGTCCTGTTGGGTTAGTTTGGATTTCTTTCAGATCAGGTTCAGTCAAGTACCTTCTCCTCATAGAATTATACATTGGACATTCTATCAAGATGTGTTTGTGAGGTAACTTTAGTACAGCATCTTCACTTTTAAAGATGAATGCACTTCTCCTCTTTGGCACCAAAGCATTTCTCCCAATGTAAAGTTTTGTAGGGTCCACCTGACTTTAAGGTACAAAGATGCGGAACAACAAGCATTTCACAACGTTCCTCTATCGCCTGTGAAGTTATGCATGTCACGTGACCGAATGTAATCACATGACCAATCATAATCAAAGTCTCTGCGTATTCACATTTTTCCAAATCGTAATTTATTTGCAAATGCAATTACCGCACAATTAATCATTCAGTCCTACAGCTAATCATGTCTTTTATTGGATGAGAGATCTTGGGCTAGTTCAATTTGTCTACCCTAATTAATGTTACAAACAATGTTTACCTTGAGGGTTTCATGACCCTGTAAGATCATTACAAGAACTAGGGCCATAGTTTTCTTAACAGTCTGCAGCATTTGTAAACAGCATTGATTAGATCCATGAACAGTGAGAAGTTTTTGTGAACCCTGACCTTTGCAGTCTGCTGTTTGTTGAGAGGAGTATCTAGCGTGTCTTTGCTGGTCCCCAGTTTCTTCAGCCGTTTCTTTGTCTGGTTGGAGGTCCCGGAGGCTTTCTCCACCGCCCCCAGCAGGTCCGAAAGATTGATTTTCTCTCCAGCGCCTTTAAAACATTTACAAACACCAATGATCCACTGTGTTTGAAGATAAACACACAGCTTGGTGTACTTACCCTCAGCATTGACTGTAAACTCTGAGACCTGCAGGCTTGCTTCTGAACGCTCGCTCTGCTTTTTCCTGGAATTAACCATGGAAAGTATCTACTCAATGGTTAAACTTACTTAGTCACAATAGTTCACAAAGCTCTCACCAGCCTCATGCCATGTTACAACTGATACATGCTGAAGCGTTACATCCATAAGTGTGAGTAAGATTGACAGTGTCCAGTTGCATACATTCTTAGACTCAGTGGAAACATGTAGCTACAACTGATCAAACATGTTAATGAGTGCGTTGATGATCTGCTGCAGTTAAAAGCGGGTAACAGAACGATGAAGAAAGAGGGTTTAAGTGACTTTGAACATGGCATGGCTGTTGCCAGATTACTGCTCTGAATATTTCAAAAACTGCAAATCAACTGGAATTTTCACAATCAATTCATAAAAATATTTTATTTAAAAAAAAATTATATTAAAAACAACAATATAAAACTATACCAAAAGCTAAATATTTTTTCTCTGCCAAAAAAAGATTCTCTGCAAGCATATTGAGGCACAGAACACAGATGGACTTCTCAGGTAAGCGTTTTCACAGGGTTACCAGATCAAAAATCATCTTGATCCTCAAACCTTTTCCTGCCACCCATAGAGCTGATGGCTTCCAGAAGCTTGCGGTGCTTTCTCTCATCATCACTGCCCTCCTGGAAAAAACAACAACATTAGATATTGCTATAGGATTAGAAAAACAAATGAAACAGTGAAAAGTTAAATTAGGCCATGGCATTCTGTGCAGCTTTACCTCTTTTCTGATTTTGAAATCTCTGGCTAGAGCTAAGTGATGATTGTAATTTTTTTGTGAATCATTTTTTGTTAAGAGATGCTGAAAACATTAGAACACTCAAGTACCTTTATAGTGCGGTCTCTGATCTTTTTTTAAATACAGTCTTACATTTGATGTATGCAGAAAGAAGTTTATGAAGCACTCTATACATAGTCCGCGTACCCATGGCTGGAGTTAAGACAACTCAAACTGCTGCTGATATTTATTCAATTACAACTTGCATACACAAAACTAGCTTAACCAAACTATGTACAGAGCGCTTCAAAAACCTCTAAATAAAACTGCTATCAAGATTTTTATAAACCATTATTCCAAGGCAAGTCCAGCACACAACACTTGCATTAAATTCAAAACAGTCCAGTTGACTATGCTTTACTGGGAGAGGGTGTTTATAACATTTAGGTAGAACTTTTTTTAAGTTGAGTTTTGCTTTGTATGCAGAGCAGTGCTGTCAGCAGTTGTTTCGCTTAGTTCAACCAAAATGAACAAAACCACACTGCGAAAGCACCCTTTGGATTTCTTAATGTGAATGATTTTTCACCTCATCCTCGCTGGCACTGATGGAAGGTTCTGGGTCATGGAGAAGCTCTTCCTCACCTTCAGCCCCCAAATGCAAGCTCTCTCTACTGTGAGGGAGCAGAGAATAAAGTTCAATAAAATAATAAGACACACTATAAACACAACAAATAACTAATAATAATAATCACAACCAGTCATAATACATGATCTCATTTCAAGAACCAATGGTGAGGGTTAAAAACAAAGAAGTGGTTGCTCACGGCTTACCCATGATACGTTAGTGATGACTAACCCTACCATGTTCAACTCTGAAGAGAGATTACCAGAGCAGCGATTCAAATTATTCAGAATTAAATAATTATAATTGAACTTCCAGCTAATCAAAATCAAGTGTCACCAAAAACTTTCAAACAAAAGGTCCACCCATGGATTTTTAGGCCAAAACAATAACATTAGTATAGTTACAAGGACTTTATTAATGTTTTGAAGAGGCAAAAAATCCCCGTCAGCTTTCAAGGCTATCGCATTTAAACTTACTTTACCAATCGTGTTAGAATATTCACACAATCGGCCCAATAACAATGCATGAGGTGCTTTCTTGTATTTAAAATACAGTGTTTTGTGTTATAATAATAAATGTATATTACATTTTGATGAATTATTTAACTTAATTTATGTAAAGAAGCCACAATACAGTTCATATCAATAGAAACGAACGTTATCGCCTGCTGTTTAGAAATAGGCTTTCTGGTTAAAAGAAATAATGATAAAAATCTACCAAAGACAGCTACCTTCTAAATGAACTAGAAACTCTTGTTTTTACAGTTAAGCTAGCACCATAGCCTGCCTAAACATGTTTTAATGTAACATACAAACGAACAAAAATAAGTATCAGGGGAAATCAAAACCACGCCAGTTAAAAACGGATTTGAGGACTGAGAGGTAACGTTATTCTAAGAAACGTGACGTTATATTAATTACAGCTGGGCTGATATTTGTTTAGCGACGTTACACCAACCACACTTGTAAAATGTTAAGTGACTCGACAATTATTCATGATGTTAGCATTGTCTGTGCCAAAATTTATCAATCCAAGTTAATGAACGTTATCCAAACAAACTGAGAAAACGTGCTAAAGGGCCTGTTTTAGCTTTCCAGACACCCAGTAATTTAACAACAAATCATAAACTTCTGCTAACAAATACGATAAATAGCCAAGAACACCTTCACTTTCAAAAACAGCGGATAAAATGGGCAAACCTTAGCGCTTTTCCCAAAAGAGAACTGGCCATGCTGCAGGTTAACACGTGTCCACTCTTGACGGGAAACCTAAATTTGGTTTAATTCTTATTGTGGAGTCAAAACAAATTCGATGCAGTAAAATATTATCCGTCAGTTTTCAATCGATAAAATACACTAAAGTAAGTTGGTTCACAAATATTTTTTTGCCGTTTTCAACATTCCATGCTCCCGTGTTTACTGCCGGTTGAAACTCACTAACCAAACTCTAGAGCGACCCCTCTGTGCTGGGTGACATCGACATCTTAACAATGGCCAGTATATTCTTCTTCTATTGATGTTCAGTGGCAGCTTGCATACCTTGCTGTTGGTGCGTTACCGCCATCACCTGGAAAGTAGTTCATGGATGTTGTGCATGTATGGTATTAATAAACAACAAGTAATTGAAAATAGAAATTGATGTTATATAATTAACTAATTACAGTGCAAATCGTTAAAATGTACTGTTTCCCCTCGCAGTTTTTTATTTTTCAGTGTTGCTGTTGTGTGTCTAAGTGATGATCATTGAATAATTTGGCTGGGTGTTTGCTTGCTGAGACTCAATGTTTTGCTGTGTTTTATTGTGTGTCCTTTTGTGCTGTGCTCATGTGATGCATGTTTCATCTCACTGGTGCCTGTGTTTAAGTACGATTTAGTTCTGTCTCAGTTTAGTTTAATACTTAACCCAAATCCAATGTCCATCTGTTAAAATAGAATGTCATTTTTGTGGTTTACCCCTTGTTAAATTGCTTTAAAGCACTTATTCAAGTTGTTGTTTCTGTATTTCATATACAACCAACGATAAAATGGTAGTGGTATTTATTTATGGTAAAAATTTTTAACTTAACAATCCATTACACCATCATAGTAATTTTAGTAACAATACTACAGTGCAAAAAGAATTGTGATAGATTTTCAAAAATGGTCCTGTCTTTGATATGCCTTTTCATTTTCATGATGAATAAAGATATAAGGAATATGAGAGTTGGCATTCTCTCCTAGTATACTCACTGTAAACCAGGCTAATAGGCTTTGAAATGTTTTGCTTGGCTCATTGGTCTGTGGAAAAACAAGGGTGGTGCTTATTTTATAAGAAGGTTGTGTCAACTGAAAGTAAAAACATCTGAATGTCACTTTACTTTTTTTTCTTACACCTGTCATGTTCTACTTCAAAGCAATACCATGAGAGTGGAGGTGCTTCGTAAGAGTTGGACAGTTGTGCTCTTTCCAGGTAAATGAAGATATTATATAGTGACTATTCCTCTGGATATAAGCTATTGATTTATTTGATTGATTACTTATTCATTTACTTATTTCACTGTGATTCATCACATTAACTACATTAATCAATCATATAAACATACATCAGGACAGGATGGTGTTAATAGAAAAGGGGAAAGAGAAGGAGAGAAGTAATTGAGGGGAAAGAAAAGGAGAGACGTTTTTGAGGGGTAAAGAGAAGGTGAGAGGTAATTGTGGGAGAATGAGTAAAAAAAAAAAAAGATTAGATACCTACCTTAGCACATCCAAGCAGTTTGTAAGAGTTTGCACAGTTTTCACCTATCTATACATATGTATACAAATATAAAAATACATAGATTAATGATCTATGCAAAAAATACATATATACATATAAACATCTACATATATACATACATACATACAAACACATATATACACATACATACAAACCTATGCATATGCATATAAACATACACACCTGTGACATATACATGTCACAGATGATAGATTACACTGGGATAGTGGACATAATCATAACATAATCATTTGATCTGATCTTGACGGAGAAACACAGCTGGATTAAGTAATTGAGTGTTACAGGACAGGAGACCTAAACTTCAAGCATCTAGCAGTGACCCGAACACCCCAGGTGTCATGTCTAACCTTCTGTGTCCCAAGTGAAAGTGGGACACAGAATGGGCCCCCTATGGGGCCCGCCTCAGGCCGGGCCTCATAAATGTTCAGGAGCTACCCAGAAATCCAGCCCGCCCCCCAGAGAATGGCAAGATTAGCGGCTCGGACCACGGAGCCGGACACATCCCACCCCACCTCCCTGGGGAATGTTGGCAACCTCAGAGAGCCCGGGGCCCCGGTGGGCCTGCCGCAGCAGGAGGACGAACAGCCCAAAGATAGCAGGGCAAGCAGCCCCTGGTAGTGCGGAGCCCGCGAGCACTGTCACCGTGGACCCACCGGGAAAAAGGGAGGGCGGCCAAGAGACCAGTAAGGGGCGGGAGGGAGACCACTCTGGATGCCGCAGGACCGCCCCCCCCGGCCACACCCCGACCCAACGCACACCCCAACTTGCAGCCACCTTCTTTACATGTAAGTTGTATTACAGTTTAATTTTCAGTATTTTCATGAATATTGATGCTTTTACGAGCGTCACGGTGGCGCAGTGGGTAGCACGGTCGTCTCACAGCAAGAAGGTCGCTGGTTCTAGGCCCGGCTGGGGCTGGTGGCATTTCTGTGTGGAGTTTGCATGTTCTCCCCGTGATCGCGTGGGTTTTCTCCGGGTGCTCCGGTTTCCCCACAAGTCCAAAGACATGCGGAATAAGTGAATTGAATAAGAACAATTGCCCATAGTGTTAAAGTGTGAATGTGTGTGTGAATGTTTCCCAGCGATGGGTTGCGGCAGGGAAGGGCATCCGCTGCGTAAAACATATGCCAGTGAGTTGGCGGTTCATTCCGCTGTGGCGACCCCGAAAGGGAATAAAGCCGACATGAAGATGGATGGATGGATGATGCTTTTACCAGAAACTGCCAAATATAGGTGTCAATTTACCTAAAATAAAAACTAAATTATGAAGTGTAAAAAAGGTTTATGTAAACAGTGAACAGTCATCTTGGAAAATTTTGAACAACAAAACAGATCAAGATAAAAGAGCTGGAAAAACATGGCCGCATGATTGTAATGCTGATCAGAACTTACTACTTACCACAGTTACATACTAACTTACACTACAACAGCTGGCTGACAAGATCACTAATGAGAAGCAGCAGTTTCTGGACTTTTGCTCCTCCATAAACACCCTCAGCACACACATTTCTCCCATTCCTGCTCTACATATTATCGAGAATGATGTCTGTCAACTCTTCAGGAAAAAGAGGAGGAAATAACCAAGGGTCTCATCAACATGCCTCAGAACATTTTCTGACCAACTGGCTCTCATCTTCTCTCTGATCTTCAACAGATCACTGGAGTTGTGTGAAGTCCTTGCATGCTTCAAGCACTCCACCATCATCCTCAACCCCAAGAAGCCTAAAATCACAGGAGTGAATTACTACAGACCAGTGGCCCTGACATCAGGATGCAGTTAACATAGGGCTGCTCTACATACGGCTTATGTGAGTCTTATGTGAGGATTCTGTATGTGGACTTCATCTCAACATTTAACACCAGCATTCCATTATTTCTACAAAACAAACTCTCCCAGCTCTCCATCCCTGACTCTATCTGTGAGTGGATCACCAGCTTTCTGTCAGACAGACAACAGCTTTTGAGGATGAGGGAATTTACATCATGCACCCATACCACAAGCACCGGCGCCATCCAGGGGTGTGTTCTCTCTCCACTTCTCTTCTCCCTCTACACCAATGACTGCCTCTTGCACGAATACTCTGTGAAGCTCCTCAAGTTAGCTCATGACACAACCTTCATCGGTCTTGTCCATGATAGCGAGGAATCTTCGTACAGACAGGAAGTGGAGCAGCGGGCTCTCTGGTGCAGTCTGAACAACCTGGAGCTCAACACCCTCAAAACAGTGGAGATGGTAGTGGACAGGAGAAGACCCCCCCTGCACACCCTCGCCTTACCATCGTGAACAGCAGTGTGGCACCAGTGGAGTCATTCAGGTTCCTGGGCACCATTATTTCTCTGGGCCTGAACTGGAGCAAACACATCGACTCTATTGTGAAGAAGGACCTGAAGAAGTTCAACCTCTCACAGACACTGACATTGAGTTTGTTCTTTGCTCCTCCATCATCGTCTGGTTTAGCTCTAAAGCAGAAGTCCGTAGACTTCAGAGGACAGTTCGTATGACAGAGAAGATCATCAGTGCTTAGTTATTTTAGTTATTTTTAAGCATTTGTATTGTAATGTTTTACCCAAGTGCCCCAGTAATAGAAACATTCTATTTTAATTTATTTAAGATAATGATACTCAATATATTCCTCAATAGGAACCGACTCTTCCGTTTTGAAGCAAGATTGTTGAATCTGATTTGGTTAACATAGTCTTGGTTCAATGAGTAAATGAGAAGTGCTTATGTGTGCTGACTTCTATTTTTAGCCCAAGTCCTGTTCCCTGGCATCTTATTAAATCATGACTGACCATGCACCTTTCACTAGGTTTTCAAGACCAAGGCGTGAATTCCCGTTGATGTGAAGCTTAAGGAGAGCTTCAGTGGACCCAGAAGCTGACTCATACTCAGTTAAAGTTATTGTTTTGATCAATATGATTTCCTTTCTTTTAAGTTAAAGGACCCTTATATTAGAAACACAACTTTTTTTGAAGATGTTAGGACATTAATCTGTGCACTATTACCATGTACACAACAATATTAGAGTGATTTCATGTAATTGAGTCTTTTCTGCAAAAAGTTAAATAGGGAACAAATCACGAGCTGGTGTCAACTGATCGCAGTATTGAATCACAATGTCATTTCATCACCCCTGAATATTGATTGACACTCACACAATAGCTTATCATTCGTCAGTTTTGGTTTACAGGAAGGTCACATCCGCCATTAACTGCTTGCGCAATTCGATGGTGGAGTAGAAAAAATGTCTCCAAAGGACCAATACCCTCGCTCTGGTTCAGGATGTACATCTCAGCACTTAAGTCTTCATCATCTACCCACAAACAAGCAGACCCAAAAAATCCCTGGACGCTCTCCACATGACACCCGCTGTTCACCTTGGAAGGTGTTTTCAAAAATAGCCTGTTACGCTGAAACACTGCTCAATGTTATTTTTGATTTAATTGATTAAATAGGTTAGTATCTGCTGGTCTTCCTCTGGTCTTACGACAATCCTCTGTAGCTAGGCAACCTACGCAACTATATCCTGATCAATCCAATCAGAAGCTTCCAGATCTGCCTATGATTATTTAAAATATTTTTCTAATGGAGAATGGTGGGAGATGGTAATCTACAAATCTCTCCTCAAGAGGGGTCAAACGTTCCAGAGGGAAGGTGAGGATGTCTCCCTGAAGACACAGCATTATTGAACACATTTGATATGAGCTCTCTTTGGTTACCTGAAATAATATTTTTCTAAAAGTTATTTTCAACTACAATTTATGTGTGGATTCACAATGTAAACGAAGTAAAAAAAAACAGTTTTCTAAAATTAGCGGGAACGTGCCCGTCTGAAAATATACTTTTCAAACAAACAAATCAAACAGAAATCAACACACAAGTCATCCCATCATTTAATGTACAGGAAAGTACTATTTTTATTCCTTCATATTCAAACTTCACAAACAGAGTGAACTTACAATACCTCAGAGAGTGAAAATTACAAAAAAGGTGCTGGTAACATTTACAAAAAAATCATCCTTACTTTGCAACAATCAGTTATTCTTCCACTCTTTTTTTAGTCTTTTGCATTAAGGCTTAATACTTCTGTATAAAGTATATGCAAGTCTTCACAGTTTTTCGAAAGTCACAATATTATGTAACATAATGAAGCTTTTACAGCTATTTTCTGCTTAATAACAAATACACATCACTGATATACGTGAAAATACAGGGCTTACTGTAAATGGCAAGTAATGATACTGTTTGCTGAAATCTTTTTTTCTCTAAACACATTTGTAAGAAAGGTTACATGTGATAGCACTGGAAAAAAAACTGAAGTCGAAGGGAAAGAAAACCTCATAATAAAACATACATAAACAAGAGAGATCGCCTCAAACTTTGGCACAAACCAAATATTTTTACAAATTACTTGCACACAAGTTTTTTTCTCTTTCAAATCATATCAATGGAAGTAGAGCAAAACTGGTTTAAAGTGAAACCATGCTGGTAAGGTGCTAAAAACTAGATATTATAAATCCTGTCTCTTCCAGACAGGAGAGAATAAGGTGCATTTGTAAGACTGAAAAGCATCTAGGCCTTTATTTAGGTTGAAGTAAACTCAAAGAAAATAAGTTACAAATGCAACACAAAACAAAGCACAAAAGAACTGAAAAGAAAATGACCAATAGTCTTGAGGCGACCTCATGAACTCATGCATTCTCTGCAGTTCAGAGATTTGATTTTCAGATGTTTAATAGGAAATCTGTGTTGATGAACTACAAAAACAAGTCAATTATTGTTGGATGAAGACATTATCTTAAGTCAGCACAACTGCAGACTAGACTGACATACACAATCGCTGCAATCTTAGCTGGCCAACTAGCCAGCATCTTGAAAAGAAAACTCAATTTTGCAAAACATTGTGAAACAACAGACTCAATAATTTGATCACATTTGTACAGCATAGTTAGTGTTGTGAATAAAGTCACATAGGATTTGATCAAAGGAAAAAAAAGGAAGCAGAGATATCACTCTGGTGGAATTCCTATAAGCTGCGCTATTGTTTCTAAGTCAAAAGACACAAGCTCTATCTCTAGAACTTACCCTCATGCGTATACTGCTAAAGTGACGCAACAAGCTCAAACCACCGACATCACAGAAGCAATTTGGTTTTAGTGCAAACACAACTGGCTGGCTTCAGCTTCATAATAAAAAAACAAGCTCACCAAGATTACAAGAAAGGCACATACTTATGCTTCCTCTAATCACACAATAAATCTGCAACACCTTCAACAACACAAAGCAGCAAAGCCACTACTTCCAGGAACCAAAAGCCACCACAACGCACTGAATGATTGGTAGATACACTTCCAAGTGTTGATGATGATGTTTGAACAAGAGTTTGAGCTCCGGGGTCCTATTAAATCCCAGAACCTGATTTTCCAGAGCCTAGCACATTCCTGGATCAGAATCTTCCATTTAGGTCTATA
Source organism: Danionella dracula (assembly GCA_900490495.1). NCBI lineage: Eukaryota > Metazoa > Chordata > Actinopteri > Cypriniformes > Danionidae > Danionella > Danionella dracula. The sequence continues at coordinate 14,018,592 of UELW01000522.1, forward strand.
CTCTAAATGTGGATTAAAGGGATTCAAAACCAATAACCATTCAATCATTTAACAAACCAACCAAACACACACACACACACACACACACAATCTTTTAACTAACTAACAGATTAGCTAAACAACTACCAATTAATCATTGAACATGTCGACCATTCATGCAACCAACTAGCTAATCAATCAGCCAACTAGCTTACCAGTGATTTAACAAACCAAGTGAATCCACTGATCAACCATCAAACCAAGCAACTAATCAGCTAAGCAACCATTCATTCAATCAACCAACCAACCAACCAACCAAACTAGCTAACCAATCAGCCAACTAACAAGACATTCAACCAACTAGCGTATCAGTCATTTAACTAACCAAGTTAATCCACTGATTATTCATCAAACCAACCAACTTATCAGCTAAGCAACCATTCCTTTAAACAACCAACAAAAACATTCAAACAACTAACTAAGCAACCATTCAACTAAGTATCCATCCAACTAACCAGCCATCCAACCAACCAACCATTTTACCAAGCAGCCATCCAACTAACTTGCCTTTTAACTAAAACCTTTTCGATCAGCCATTCAACCAACTAGTTATTTAACCAAGCAACACATCAATCAATCAAATCACACAAGCATTCATCCTATCAACCAACAAAACATACAACACTACAATCAGCCAATCAGGTTTGATGTGAAATCTGTACTCATTCATGTGAAAATTAGACTACCTAGGTAACCAAACATCCCTCAAGATTAAGTTGAACATAGAGTTATTGTGAAGTTTGATCTGGTTTTCATTTTTTGACAGAAGTTACATTTCAGCCAAAGAAAAACAATATATTTTGAAACAGGAACGAACCAACCTCTGGAAACTGTTTATTTGGGAAACCAAACTTGTCCTATCATTAGATGTTGATGCATCTCTTATTGACATAAACACCAGAAACATGGCAGAAAGGACAAATTCACAATAACGAAATTTGATTTTTCTAACAAGAAGAGATTTAAGAGTGTGTATACGCTTTGCAATATGTTTATGAACTCAGGCGCTCCAGAGAACCAAACAAATATGTCTGTGAATAATCTCCAATAAATAACTCATAGCGCAGCATAAAAATAAACCTGCCTTCATGTTGATGAGACAGCCTGCTTTTACACTTCAGTTGCTCAAAGCTTGTACGAAGACAAAGAAAAGGAAAGAAAACAGGCACTGTTCTACAGGGTGGGACTAGAGGAAACGTGAAGGATTGTGTGTTAACTTTAAAGCCTCATTTAATTTTGAAGATAAGAAAAATAAAAATCATCTGTTAGTTTTCTCTGGTTGTTCTTGTTTATGGTGAATGCTATATTGCTATATATCATCAAAGAAGACCATCAGTAGTGTTAGTGCAAAATTCTTTTCTAGTTTGAGATGTGGTAAGGGGACTTTGAGCACAAAAAACGTTAAGCATGAACTAAGAGGGTAAGCAGGAAGGCAGTCTTTTAATTAAACAATGCCGTCTATAGAAGTCTCTAAGGTTCAAATGAAAACCTTCAGTTCCAAGGAGGAATGAAAGAGTCAGGTTTATTTTAAAAACACAAAAAGATGGGTTTAATGACTAGAAAGTATTCTTACAATGGATTTTGATTAGTCATTTTCTTTTGTCATCCTTCAAAGAGATTTTACTGTTTGCTCTAGCTTTCAGACTTCCTCCACTGCTCCAAAAATAATTCTATTCCAAGTTCCAACTGTGGCAGTCAATGCAAATTCCAACTTTGTTCAGAAATGATTCATTGGGGGCGGAGCTTTATGAACGAGTTAAAATGACCAAAAAGAGAAATATATATAAGGTGGCAATAAGTGCAGAGGACATTACTCATTCAGTGGGATGGTTGAAAAGAATAAAAAAGGGGACAGGGCACCCCTCTTCAATAACAGCCATCCGTTTTATTAATTGCAAAAGTTAAAGAAGAATGTGTCAATCATATGATTTTGCAGTAGTCTTTACTCAATTTCATTATGCTGTAAACAGGTACAAAATAAGTTATTGGCGATTAGATTTTTGGGGGAGCTTTAACTGGAACCCTTTGTTTCTGAAAAGGTTTTGTTAGGGGTGATGTTTTATGTTAATCAAAGCCCAATAAAACAAGTAAAGACTTTACCGATGTTTCACAATTTTCTCTAAATCCTATTACTCCAGTGTTTGACATACAATGTTGAATAAAAATGGCCTCAAACCCTTCAAACAGCAGGCATTGCAAAGAATAAAATGAAAGAAAAGACTAAAGGATATCATAAAGGATAACCCTCAAGAAAACAGCTCCAGAGAATTGCTCAGTTTTGAATATTTTAGTACAAATGAAAACATAAATCATATGCTAGTGCAAGAATAAGCCAGGCTTAGGATATGGCTTCCAACGGTGAAACAGCCTTTGAAAAGTTTTCTTGTGGTTAACTAAACATGACCGTAGCGCATAGCATCTCTACCTGCCGCACTAAATCAACTAGTATTAGTAGATCACAACAGTTGTTTTCAGTGGAGAGTGCTTTGATTATATTGTCTTTAAACTGCTGAAATGACAGGAGAATAAAGTACAAAGATTTGGTCCTTTACCATACAACAGTTTGTAGGTGTTGTCATGATTTTTTACGCTAAAAGAGTCAAACGGCAGAGGATGAGTTGTTGCAAAATTCAATGAATCTTTTCAAAATGTTAATAAACAATAAAGTTGGTCCAGTATTTACAATTGCACAAAAGATGAGCACTTGAAATAAAAAGAAGGAAAATGCTTCAGTGCAATTGATTTCATATTCAATATCCACTTTATGGTGTGTAAGCTAACGATATTATCACATGAAAAACAAAACTGGGCTAAATGGAACAACAACAACAACAACAACAGCTGTGTAATTCTAGTAGAAAACTATAAATAAGTTCATTTCAATTTTCATTTCAACATATTTATGTTTTTATAAATTTGTGATTGAATTCTTTGGCATCATCCTATTCTTGAAATTTAATCCTAAAACAGGGACTTTACGTTGATTTAGTTTGTTGGAAAAAATAGCCTTATGTGGAACACAAAAATAACTTGTGTTTGAGATTAAAAGAGCAGCCTCACATTTAATCATTACATCTCAAAATAAAAGATCTGTCATCCTTTACTCTCTCTCACACTAGTTCCAAGGTGCCAAAGCAACGACAGTTATAAGTAAAATACTGTAATTTTTAAAGCATTTAATTCTACATAAGTAGAATCTTATTTTGTGACGAGTTGTTTAGTTTTTAGATATCTGTGAAAAACTAGTCTTTCTACCACATGTTAATAAGTATGAGGAAAAATGTCATTTATTTTGTGACACTAAAGTAAAATAAAATGTGAGCTTTAACCATACAATAGCAAAGGCTTTGTATTTACCACTGTTTGTAACTTCTTTTTCTTTCTTTTTTTACAATACTGTATGTGAGAGACAACCGTCCTGATTACTTGTTGATATTACATGGAAAATGTAATATAAATATATTGTCAATAACAGATTTAGCACGAAAATGATGTTAGTGCAGTGACCAAATTTTGAAAGAGATTAGTCACCATCGAGCTCCAGAGAAGGAAATACTGCACCATATCCCCAAATTCAAGACCTCATTTTATATTTATAATTTAAAAAAATTCAAACTGTTTTGGAACTGGTGGAAAGAGAGTCACAGATGGCAGAACTATGACTGTTGGGAAAGAAGGCAGCAAGTATTAGTGAAGCAAAATATTATTTCACGTTCTTATTCTATTCTGATCACAAGCGTCTGAATTTATCACAGCTGGGCCTTTTGTTCTACTCCAATCGAATGGAAAATGCTCATCTCAGATCTTTAGTTTGTAGTTTAGACTATTAAATAAGCCTATTGAAAGTCTATCTGTTGCACTGCATACTTTAAATGTCTAATTAACTAACGATTGGTAGAGCAAAATCTTAAAAGTTTTAATGATTAACTTTGTACTGAAATGTAAAATAAGTTTTCACAACTCGAATAAGTCGAAATAACACAATATGTGATAAAGTACAATATTTTAAGAGAAATTAAAAATATCACAAATGAATAATAATATTACTAGACAAGGTGAAAACTGGTCGAATTAGATTCTTTGAGAACAAGAAAGAGAAACAAAAGTACAGAGAAGAAAAAAACACCTTCGCAACTCAAATCACAGCACCATCTGTCCTGCACTCAGCACACAACACACAACAACCACTCAGATATCTGAATATTATTCTCAATCAAAAGCACGATCTGACTAAAATATCTTACTTCTGTCAAGAGACTGTGCACCAAAAGTACATATATTCACCTTTGACCTCTGTCCAAGGTCTTTAACTGTCTTTAACTGTCCAACCAAAAATAATATTTTGAAACCTATGAGTTTTGCTGATTTCAACGAGTGTAATTTATGTGATTGTTTGGTTCATGCACGAGCAAGGTGACTTTTCCTCAACAGAACAGACATGGAAGATATCTAGGTCAACTAGTTGAGAAAATAAAATCAAGCAACAGAGAAGTTGAAACTATATTGTTTTGCGTATTCTGTGTTAAACCTAAAGATCTCCGAGAGACAACACTCTAGCTAAAACAATGTTCACTTATGAATAATCTAGCTTACTCAGTGTAAGAAATAGTGTTTATATGCTTGTTAAAACCATTCCCAATCTATTAAATTAAAATAACAGTCAGAGTTATTGACAGTTGGCTGCTCTCCTGAATGTGGAAAAGAAGAATGTGTCGAAAAGAAGAGGAGGATCCAAAAAATGTCTTTTTAGTCAAATTGACATTATCACCTCACACAATCAGAATTCCGATTGTAAGTTGGAATGTTGGAGCACCATTATGGAAGTAGTAGTTTTTTTTTTAAAGTGTCACTTTAAAGTAAAAAATTTGAAAGAGTACTGTTACACCCCTGAATGTTATGTGTACTAGGGAAAACAGGGCCTGTCTGCAGTATGTCATCCTCCCTGTTAGGAGGTGCTCATTGTAGTTATGTTATGGAGTGGATTCAGAGCTCAATACATATAAAAATGTATAGTTTTAAGTATGCATTTAGATAGTAACTGGCCAGGACAAAAACTTCTTACGTATAGCCAATATGATATAATGATGCAGAATGGTAGACTGGACAGAAAACCTTTTTTTTAATTAATTAATGTATTTCATTCACTGACTGATTAGCAAAAAGGGTTCGAAAACAAAAACGTACAATCCTAAAGGGGAGATGATATTATTGTTAACAGCCATTACACACATTACTTTAACCAGGTCAGAAGAACCTCCATCCTCAGGGATAAGTATCACTGATATTTCTCTTTGTGAAGACATATATATATATTTCATCACATATCACGTGTAATAAATTACAGATTGGTGTGCAGTTACTCTACAACAATAAACACATCACTTTTATAGATCTTACTGTTAAATAGAACATGTAAATGAACAGTAACCATTTGTTACTTCAATGCCAGACTATTTGCTCGACTTAATCATATACTTTGTTCTGTTCTGTTAAAGGAGTCACCTTCTTTACATTCTGAGTGTGAACGAACAACCTATACACCATCCTTCATCAGCGCTCCAGACTGAGCAAGATTCGTGCCTCTGATAGAATGGAAAAAAATTTTTTTCAACACAATAAGAAACCCAAATCAGCTCAAAGAGAGAGAGAAACCCTCTAACATGCACAATAAATGAGCAGATGTGTGCTTTTTGAAAGAACTGGCAACCATGAAATTCACTGTGTGGCAAAATGTGCCCTGTGTGAGCGATACAAAAATGGCTATACATGAGTAAATCACGCACTAACACATGTTGAATGTGTATATATAGAACAAATTTAAAGATCTCAAGCTTGCTTCTGTTAAAATCTGTACTGCACTTTCTCCTGTAAATATACGCTTCTGACAAACAATTGCATCTTCTTTGGATCTGAGCCTATGATACAAGCAGAGGAAGTGAAAACTGCTCCAGAGTGTGAGCACAAGCATGCTTAAATCTTTCCGATTTTGGTATTGATCAGGTGACATGTTGATTTACTGACAACAAGGAGAGAAGCAGTTACTTCGCTATCGTGTTTTCTAAAAGAAGAACTTCTCATGAAATGGGACCACAACGAGCTCTTTATACAACTCTTTTTATACGAGCTCTTTAATCACAGAGTACATCGCAATAAGGATGACTCAAAACCAACAAGAAGTCCAACAAACAGCGACCAGAAAGGAAGAACATTTTTGTTTTGTTTATAATTATAAATGTCCATTAAAGGCAGAAGTAGGCAGGTCGGAGAAACACAAAGTAAAATGCGTATTGAAATAGGAGCACTTTGGAGACAATGAAGCACTGTAGTAAAAACAAGCTTGGTTTTGGTGACTTCAGGGGTTAAACACAATAAAACACCCTTACTCAGGAGCGCCTTTGAGATTGATTTTTTTTCTATATTATTGCTGGTTGTCCTCATTGTTGTTGAGTTTGTGTGTTTTATTTGAGTTAGGCAGTGTTTCTATCGTATGTATTGTGTTTCAGAGAATAAAAACAACAGCTTATTTATGAGCTTTAATCAGCTTGGATCAGTAAAAAGAGGCACTTAATTAGGTTTTTTTCTTCAACATTGTAAAACTCCTCATGTACAGTGTTAGGTGTTTATCTTTTGGTTAATGTATGATCTGCTGAAGATGCCAATGAAGACATGAATCTGTCTAACAGGATCTATATTTTAACACACATTTTACTCATTAAAAATATTCAGAATTCTAATCCATATTGTAGTGAAGAAAAAAAGATAGGATAAGTGTTTCCTCAAATTAGTTCTACATACCCTCACAAAAGACTTATCTTTCTAAATATTTGTATTTCAGAGAGAATGCAATACTAGTACCAAAATTGTGACACATTTCAAATACTTTTGGGTTTTCTCACAAAGCTTTGCATTTCCTCACAAAAAAATAGATGTAATCTCTCAAAAAGATTTGCATTTGTGAGGAACAAAAACTAATGCAAGAAAATAATATTCTTCGTTTCTTTTTTTCCTTACTACCATCTCTTTAGGGCTGGGGTCTCAAAGTGAACCCCTGGAGGGCCCCTGCCAACTTTAACTGAACAAACCTGAAGCTACGAAGTAAGCTTTTCTCAGCTTGTTTGAAGCTCCTGGTGTGTCTCTTGAAACTGGGTTGGAATAAAATCCAGCAGGGACTGCGGGCTTCAGAAACCCCAGCTTTAGGCATTTTTTGAAGAATGTTGAAAATTAGTGGCTACTGAAGAAACATAATCAATATAAATGCCATTGAAATCAATTGAATATCTCTGTTTTTTGTTCATTACTATTTCTGCACTTAAAACATGTTATCTATTGAGTGGGAGGTTTAATCATGATGCTAAACATGGGGAACAATCAGAGACCTCAACACAGAGACATCATGAGCCAAAACTCATTTCAGCGTTCACAAAGGCGTGGTTACATTGTATTGAAATTGGTAAACTGAAAATTTAAACAGTGCAGAAAAGTCTATGAAAATGTTTTAGATACAATAAAGGTTTCAATGTTCTTAAAATGTCTTTATTGTTAGTGAACAAGTTTTAGTGTAAATAGTTTTTTTTTATCCAAAGGCATGTCCAAAAACAGGATGCGATTCTTTGCGTGTAATAAAGAAGCTTTATCTCTGAGCATACATTTCCATCAATATTCACTCTGTTTAAACCCTCCACTTAATATTGGTTATGGTCTTCCTTGTGCTCACAAGCCTAATACTCTAAGAATACATAATTTCATAAATAATCAACTTTTACAAAATGTACCTTATGTTAAAAAGCCAGGAGAATGACTGTGGTATTCCTAACACAAACTTACTGCAACAGTGAAGAGATCTATTCTGTACACTGAAGAAAAGTCTAAATGACCACTTGAAAATAAAAGCTACTCTACATGTATGAAGTGTAAATAGATACGGTTAAGTAAGGCAAAAGCCTATCTGAACTATGATTCGTGATTCAGAATCACCAGAATGCTGCCCAGCCTACGCAATGAGATCGAAGCTTCTCAATTGTGTGTCCGTGCAGAGCTTTGTACACTTTCACAAACTACAACATTTTGGCTAAACAAATAAACTTTTTGTGTTTTACTTTTTACATATGAACAAACACAGAGTAACAGGTCGTACATTAAAGCCTCGTAGCGCATCCACACAACTGTATGAAGACGGAAACAAGAACTGCTGCTGCTTAGACTGCATGGTTATAAATCGATTCCAAGAAGAGATAGGAAAAAGATTTGCATGTATTTTTCTTCGTACCTTTCAAAACCAACACTAGACAACTTTTCAATACTGTATTGCAATGTCGCTTATCTTTGCCAAAGAAGCAGATTTCCCAAAAATCCAAAATACACCCCATTTATAATAACGGATGATCGCAATTACAGGAGAAAATTGGAAGTCAGATAGTTCTTACAAATATCCTTTTATTGTTTGGTCATTTGGATTTTTTGGGCTAACTGTCTCTTCATACGCATTCAAACGCATGTTGAATAAATGCAATAAATTGCAACAGCACCTTTACAAGCAATAGTGCATTTGGTTGCTTGACTTAAACATGATTAAGGCTAATCTGTAAAGACATACTTTTTTTTTTTTAGCAATACACCAACTATTTTGGAAGTGGCATTGATTTTTCTCTCATTAGGCGCTTTAGTGTGGAGATATGCATATGTTTGCCTGACATATACTGCGACATGTAATCCAAAAATAAAACAAATAAATGGTGGGCTGTTTAAACAACCTACAATTTGTATCAAACATGCTTTTTTTTATTCAAATGTCATGTTCACATTGATAATAAATTCAAATGCCTTCAATATTATGATACTTTATAAAAGGTGGAGTAAACTTTGGGCAAACTAGCAAATAATATTTAGGGGTTTTTTGGATGATAAATGAAAATATAAATACTAAGTTTTTTTTTTCAAATGGGATTATTTAGCAATGGTGTTCCTCTAACAATTGGATTGATCTTAATTCTGGCAATAACAATTAGATCTGGCAAACAGAACCAGGCCTGAGCTGGACCTGAAAAATGCTTTGAAGCATGGCATGAGCTGGATCGAGTTGGTCTGAACTAGTTCAAGCGGGTTAGGAATAACCTGGTTAGACTAAGATGCTTAAGAGCAGGAAAGGTCCACAGATTGAAAAAAAAAAAACCCAGAAAATTGGTCTTCTTCAAGAATTCTTATACAGCTTTGAATCATCTTAAAACCACTAAGAACCAGGTTAATCCTTGTGATGGTTATTCAGCCAAAAGCCAACAAAGCACCAAAAAGTTCAATTTGAAGTGTGACCATTTTAAACTAGCACAAGCCAGGTAAAAAACAGCAATGCAGTTTACAGCAATGACAAGATAACAACAGCTCCAACCGGTTAAGAACAACTTAATGGCCAAATTAACTTAGTAATGTTCAGGTTAAACAGCTCAAACAGCTAAGATAAGCAAAAATGAGTCTAAACCTATGTATATCCAGAAAGAATATTTTAGAAAGCAAACTTAAACTTTAGAACTTAAACACAAGAACCCATTTTGACAATTTCAAGACAAATAGGAACCAGCTTAAACCAGACAAAGCTAGCAAAAAAAAAAAAAAGTCAATCAGCTCACAACTAGCATAAATCAGCTCACATGCAAGAAAGAACCAGTTTTAACAAGTTGAAGCCAACTAAAGACACAATTAAACCAGATCAACCAGCTCAAAGCTAGTTAAAACCAGCTCATAACCAAACAAGGGCAGGTCAAACTAGCTCAAGCTGGACAATGCCAGCTAAAATAAGTTCAAGACCTGAAGAAAGTTTGGCTAGCACATACAGGCAAAGAACCCTTCATTAACATCAACATCAGTTTAAACCAGTAAATAACTGGTCTGCATTAGTTCATGAACAAAGAAGAACTGGTTTTAACCTTTTTAGTACAACCAAGATCCAGGTTGAAGTAGCTAAATTTAAAATCAGCCAGCTTTAAACCAATTCAGACCAGTTGAAACCAGCTTGAAATGCTCTTTTATTGGATGGTTGGCAACAGTGAAGCCTACTTATTCTAACACAAAAATGGTTGAAAAAGGACTGGAATCTAAAACAAATGAAGAGAGGGTTGATGGATGTGTTAGCATGTCTAAGGCAACCCTTCAGACTGATACCTCACAGCCTGGGGCCAAACTCTGCAGCATATTCCAACAAGAAGAGATGTTTGGTCTAAAAACTCTGGTGAACTGCAAAGAAAATGGAACAGACGAATTTGAGGACAACATCGATGTGATCGACCAGTTTGATATGACTCAGAAATATCAATGGTTTTAATTTTCTCAACTGGTGAATGAATTGAGCAATTTAGGGATCATGTGAAGGTGAACTATCCCTTAAAATCAAAATTTTTACATCATCATGTTCCTTGTGGTATTTAATGAAGATAATTCAATGATGATTGTTCTCAAGAAAGTTACCAAATGCACTCAGAAGTGTGTAAAAGATGTTGCCATACCTGTACTGCATATTGCAAAGGAAGCCCTACAGTTCAGGCATCATAATTTGTACAGCACACGCAAGCACGCGCCCCCCCCCCACACACACACACACACACACAAATGTGCTTGATCCATAGACGGCACGAAAAAGCTTTGCACAATGACCCTCCTAAAACCACAATTGCTCGAAAAGACATTTATCCGATATTTAGGCACACACTACAATTCTTTTTTAGGTTTTCTGATTTTTATGGATTTTTTTCACTTGAATGTTTTTTGTTTTATGATTTTTTTTATACATTTGGTTTGAATGAGAAGAAAGCAGAGAGCTGCTTTGCTGAATTAACTAGATTGAGCTTGGAATCAGAAAAAGGATCAAGGTAATGCAACATTAGGATCTGAGCAGGGATGAGCTCACAATGCTTTAAATATAAATAAAGACAAACAAAAGCGTGCATTAACAGCACAGACAAAATACAACAGCGAGTGTCAATCACCCCCCGCCCACCCACCCCTCCGGTCCCCTAAGAGAATCTTCAAATCAAAAAAGAACGAAGCTACTCAAACACAAGTGAGCTCTGAAGCAAATATCTGATAATAAAAAATGATTATCTCTAAAAACTAGAACTAGAACATCTCTGGTAACAGTAGTGCACTTATTGGTTTAAGCAGTGCAACATATATGCAAGAAAACAATGCAGTCCTCTTATCAAGCTTTTAAGAAAAGATATTTCCTTTACAAACAACAGGAAATCATAAAATTGTGTTTCTTAAGTAAAACCATTCAACATTAAGCACAGGATTTTCAAAGTTCATGTGCAAAGAAGCACATTGGTTTTTCCAAAACGATGATTTACGAGACTGAACTCCTCAACAGAACAAACTGTGATTGATGCAGTTGCAACATTTTTTTTCTTGACCACACATCAAAGTGAAATGAAGGTTGCCAGATTGCAAATGAATGGTAAATGATCATCCATAAATGTCCTTACAATATATGTATAAAGAAGCTAAATATGAATACAAAGCTTCAGATTGACTTATTACACACACAAGAATCTTAAAGGAATAGTTCACCCAGAATTTTTTTTTTAATTTCTCACTCAGTGTGCTCCATGCAATTTCTCTGAAAACCCAAAATAATTAGAAATGATCAGAGGGAGGTAACAAAGTAGAATGGTTTGAGAACTAAATTATATTTTTATGCTTTAAATTAAATGTAAAACCTTGACCACTCTGGTGGAGCTCCTAATGCTTTTAATAATAATGATTTAACCCTTCACTGCAAACATTAACACTGCCCTTTAAAATGGACAGTAGCAACATGCTAAAAAATTTAATGCAATAATTTTAAGTTTTAACCACTAGAGGGCATATTTATGGGGTTATGAATGAAGCAAAAGGAACAGTTTAAATGTTGTATACTTGAACCTAAACCCACAAAACTGTTTTTTATTTTATTTGGGAATTAGTTCCAAAATATAAATACATTGATTGAATACATTACACAATCCTTTGAGCTGCAAACTGATCTGTTCTTAGCAAACCCTAACAAAACTTTTGTTCTTTTCTAGAATGACTTTAGAGTGTGCATTATTCATTTAAATGCAACACTATTAAAGGAAATGGATTTGTTCATTGTCGGGTGTACAACCTGTAATTAGCATTCACCTCTTTGACCTCTGTTTCATGCACTGATACATCTCTTGAAGAAACATTTTTAGTTTGTGAACTCATCAAGTGTTTTTGTTTAATCAACGGGTTGAGGCTTCATAAACCATTAGTTTGAATAAATAATCCTAAATAAACTAGTTATTTTCTGCCAGAACTAAATGTTTTCTAGTTCACAGTGTGCTTAATGACAATGTGTTACCATTGTTACCGTAGCATCGCCAATAGAGAATCTAGCTTCTTAGCATTATTTTAAAAAGGCAGTCTTCACAGATTATTTTCAGCAATCACTTGAATTTAGTATGATACCATATCAGCAATTTTTGATAAATACATTTTGAAATTAGTTTTGTTTATACATAGAGAATGTTTCATTATAATTATGATAATTTCTGACAAATCTCTTTGTGGCAACTTTACAGATCGAGACATATTTGCGTATCATAGGGCAGACTCCGTCAAATTCTTAAGGATCGAAACACAAGTTTTCAGATTGATTTACAAGTACACAAATCTCCAGAAAAACAACTAGACAGCTTTTAACAAACAAACTCATTTTGCTACTTGGACTATGCAACAAATCGAATTGCATTTGTGATTTGCATCGAACCCGTATACATATCACAAACAGCTGATTTCCCTCCAATTAATGACAGTGTTGATTGGTGATGAACAAAAGACACAGATGCACAACCTGTCGAAGAAGTATCTGCACTTCTCAGGAATAAAGATGAGATGGATTTGAAGCATTTGCAATATTACGGAGCAAACAGAAAGTTGAGGTCAGGCCTAACCTCAGAGGAACGAATATATGTGCCTCATGGAGCATTTTAATGATGATTTAAAATGAAAGAGTTGGAATCTGGATTCTGTACCAGGAGAAACTGATGTTTGTAAAATATTTTTTCTTTTCCGCTTTTCCTGTTTTGATCTTTATGTTTTGAATTTTATATTTAAATATGTTACATTTAAATATTATATTTATACATTTTTAAGAAATTCTAATGAATACAAAGTAATTGGTTAATTGTTGCTCTTTTTACCCTGGTGTATTCTCAACATTTTTAGTATTATTTTACTAATTTAGCTAAATAAATGTAACCAAACTATTTTACTAAAATAATTCAAGATTAAAAAACGTATGAAACCGATGCGCTAAAGTAAATGGCTAATTGTATAGCAATGGCAATATACGTGTTGTAAAATAGAAGTTTGATATTTCGCACAGCCGTTGTAGCTACTATAATAACCCCATAATTTAATTTTTAGTAGAGGCCATTATGATGATATGTAAGACTTTCTTATTTAAGGTCATGTTACAATAAAATTCAAGTAAGGGGGCATATTAAGGAGTCTTGCACATTGGCGTACCATTTCTCCATTTACTTTAGTAATGCTAAATAACACAACATTGCCAGAATGATAATCCACAAAAACCAAGTTAAAGTATTTGCTCAATTTAAACATTAAGCACTCTTATTTAATGCAAATGCATGGCACAAATTTAAAACGGACATGAAAGACATTCGTTTCAGTTTCAAATTTCTGGGTGAATTGTCCCTTTAACTAACTTCCAAAGTACAAACACACAGACAATGTGTAGGTATCGGGAATGTTCCTTACTGTTCGGAGAGTTTGTGAATCTCCCTGTGGTATAATAAACTAGAACGACCCTCTTTGTTAAATTATGGTTCAGTAGATGTTTCTTCTTTTGTTGCCTTGTGTCCCTCTATACTTCCTGTTTCTCCAGCCCTATTTACTACTATTTCCTGTCAGGCAAAAACAAGAAGGCTGTTTGAGCCACTAGGTGGAGCTTTAGGAACAAGAGTAGTGCATTTTTGTCGCCCCACCGTGCCAAACAGCAAAGTCAGAGTGATCGCCACTAACAGGAAATACACCACTTCTATGAATTGCTTCATTTCTTGTCCAGTTCACATTTGATCCAAATCAAGCCCACAGCTCCAACCGCTTAACGTTTCCATGTTCACTGAGAGTTACTGACTGGTAGTGCTGGCTTTTACAGCTGATAACAGTCTCAAAGTGAGCATGTGAGGAGCAGCAATCAACTTGGATTACATGGGCCGGTTTGCATACTGAGATCTGCCATTTTTGTCGCTGGTTGGTGAATGTGAGAAAGATCCATGGAACGATCCGTTACGTTGCTCAGAACGAGGTGACATTGTGAATTTAGTTTTTGAGTGGAAGAGATCGCCTAACAGTCTTCTTAGTGGCAGTGTATGCAAAACAAATTTTTAAACGGCATTTAACTTTTTTGCTGGAATACTGTCTTCAATAATTTTGTAAACTTGACCAGAACCATAGAAAAAGGTGTGGCGCGAGAAAGAAAAACGTCAATCATTCATTCCAGCCACTCAAAAGTTCCCATTGTAGTACAGTTAGTAAAACTGGCTTGTACCTTAACGAAATCAACATCATAATCCCTCAATGCCATAATAATAAATAAAATCCCAGTGTCAACTCTCATATTCTTATCGCACGTGAAAAGGCAAACATGTGACCATCATTGTTTTTCAATCGAGTCTATAGCCAAATTTCTCTTTTGTTTTAAAATCTATACCACAGTAAGCTTGGACACTCAGAGTGCCCAATACGGTCTACACGGGGAAAAGATCGACAAGAGCAAAAAAAAAATCCACTGCAGCGCTTATTGTGGTGTACTCACTCACATCACACGCACAGATACACATACGTACAAACACCTCCACCATAACCAAAGGTGTGTAAGCCGTTGTGAGTGCATGCGGGAGTATGTGTATTTGTGTTTGTGTGTGTCTCAATAGTGTGTGCACCTGTGCAGGTGAATTTTTTCCTTGTTTGTTCTTTCGCAGGCCTTTCGGTAGTGTTCAACACATAAATCAGTATTTAAGGAAAGCATACATTTAGAGGCCAGTAGTATGGATCCAGCCAGTGGATCATTATCCAACTACACAGCCTTAAGGCCACCATCATTTTTGTATTCTTTAAGAATAGCAAAGGACAAAAAGAGAAAGGAAATAAAACGCTTATTTTTCACTAAAAATTCAATGTGCCAGTGTCTATACTCAAGACTCTTCATGCCCCAAAATAAGAAACAAAAATCTAGTGCCATTTAATGTTTTTTTTTCTTGTTTGTACTTATCCGTCGGAGACATGCTTGCGCATGTGGTCATTGAAGTGCTCGATTTGGTCAAACTTGACAGGGCAGACAGAGCACATGTAGGTGGTCCCCTCCTGGCAGCTGGCTTCTGCGGCTACGCCCACTCCGGTGCCTCCGACTCCACCCCCAGCTACGCCCCCTCCTACAGGCATGGCAAGGGCTACCACTCCAGCTCCAGGCTCAGGAACGGCCATGGGAACAGGGATGGAGGCCGCCCCCACATTCCCCCCTGTGGCACCGGTGACAGGTACAGCGGCACCAGTGCTGTGCAGGGCCATGTGGCGCTCCAGCAGGGTTTTGTGGGAGAACTTCTTCTTGCAGATGTAACACTCATAAGACTTCTCTCCGCGATGCAGGCGCATGTGCACATTGAGTGAGCTCTTCTGGGTGAAGCGCTTGTTGCAGATGCTGCATTGGTACGCCCGCACACCTGTGTGTGTGACCATGTGCTTGATCAGATAGTCTTTCAGCGAGAACGAACGCCAGCAGATGCTGCACTGGTGCGGCTTCTCACCTGCAAAAGTGCACAGGACACATTTCTGAGGATGGAAAGACTTACTAAAACAACTGACAGTCTTATAAGTAAATCCTTTTGATTAGGATCTTCTCTTTAAAGTCATGGCACAGAGTTACCAGATCAATATGAGGTCAAACAATGCTACATCAAAGTGAGATCTAACATTTACATCTAAATGACCTACATGCTTCATTAAAGGGTGTCACATCTTCCTCAGCATGCCTCACACATCTCACTCAACAGTTTATGCAAAAAAATATCTAAGGAGTACTTCTTAAATTATGGTAAATTATAGCATAAAACAACATTAATTGTTGAAGCCCCCAAATTGGTTGTTTTTAATAATGAATAATAATAATATAATTAACAATAAAATAATACAATATATATAACAAATTTGGATCTTTTTTTTTAACCCAAATTTTTGGGCGGCATGTGCAGGTGATCTAAAGGTAGTTCAGTATCACCCCATATTATATTAAAATAATATGGCACTTTAACCACAGTCGGAGTGGGAATGAAATCGGTTTAGAATCAGATGTATGTTTTCAATGTGACTGCTTCCTCTGACACAGTAGATCCTGGTTCAACCCCCCAAAAAGCTAATTAAAAGCCCTTATCTCAAGGGAACTTTATTCAGGTTTGAAAACTTCTTGCTAATGAACATGCACATGTTTCTGTGATGTAAAGAACATTTGTGCTGACATCATGTCCTTTGTTGTGAAATTAAAAAAAGTAGTTTTCACGATTTGGTCATAAAGAAGCTCTGACTCTTCACAACTAAAGAAAAACTAAGTTTGCTTAAAATAATAATACACTAAAATTATATGTTTTCATGTTTTTATTGAAGATAAAATTCACATAAAGTTCACAGTGCAGGGTGGAAAAAATATGTGAATCCCTAGTGACTTCTCCAAGAGCTAATTGGAGCCAGGAATTAGCCCACCTTGAGTCCAATCAGTGTGATGATTTTGGATGTGTTGCTGAAAGCTCTCCTACCTTTAAAAACAAAACTCAGCTTTGGGTTTACTAGTTTGAAGAAGCACTGCCTGAAGTGACCCATGCCTTACCAAAAAGAGCTCTCAGAAGGCCTACAATCAACAATTGTTGACTTGCATCAAGCTGGAAAGGGTTACAAAATGGTTATGAAAGTTTCTTCAAAGCTTTGGATTTTTTTATGTCCACGGTAAGACAGACTTTCTATAAATGGAGAAAGTTCAGCTCTGTTGCTACTCTTGCTAGGCGTAGTCGTCCCAGATGATTGCAAGATCACAGCGTAGACTGCTTAACAAGGTTAAGGAGAATCCTAAAGCATTGTATACAGCGTTATAGAAATTTCTGAAACATTTTTCTTCACACATCTACAATAAGGAAAACATATAACATGAACGGAGTAAATGGGAGGACGCCACAGAGGAAGCAATTGCTGTCCAAAAGAAATATTGTAGCATGTTTGAAGTTTGCTAAAGAGTCCCTGGATGTTCCACAGGTTTACTAGCAAAATATTCTGTGGACAGATGAAACCAAAATAGAGTTGTTTGGAGAAAACACACAACACTATGTGTGGGGAAAAAAAGGCACAGAACACACCTATCAAAACCTCATCCACACGGTAAAACATGGCAGAGGGAGCATCATGGTTTGGGGCTGCTTTGCTCTCTCTGGGCCTAGACGGATTGTTGTAATTGCTTGAAAATCAATGAAAATCTTAAGACTATATGTGCGCCAACTGAAGGTTCGCAGAGGATGGGTGATGCAACAGGACAAGGACCCAAAGCATACAAGTAAAGCAACAAAAGAATGGCTTCAACAAAACAAAATACACCTTCTGGAGTGGCCCAGTCAGTGTCCTGATCTCAACCTAATTGAAATGCTGCGCCATGACCTAAAAAGGGCAATTCACACCAGACATCCCAAGAATATTGCTACACTGAAACAGTTTTGTGAAGAGGAGTGGTCCAAAATGACTTCCAATTGATGTGCAGGTTTGATCTCAAGTTCATAAGTTTGTTTGAGGTTGTTGCTGCTAAAGGAGGGTCAACCAGTCGTTAAGTGCAAAGTTTCACATAATTTTTTACATGTTTCAAGTTATCTTCAATAAAAACATGAAAACATAGAATTATTGTGTATTTTTATTTTAAGCTTTGTTTTTCTGTGACTTTGAGGAAGATCAAAGTACATTTTATGACAAATTCATGCAAAACTCCTTGTAATCCTAAAGGGTTCACATACATTTCTTGTAACTACATAAGAAAGTTCTCCAAAAATAAAAGCCCCAAAACAATCCTAAACTCTCTGCTCTAGTACACAAGTGATGCTAATTGTGTTGAAAGATAAAAAAAAAAAAATTTTGTCTCAAAGAATTTACAAAAATATCTATAGAAGGAAGAAAATAGAACACCCAAAAAATTAATTACTACCTTCCAAGCAGAAGACCTCAAAACCACCCATTTAAACTAGTTCTGAACCAAAAAAATATAAAATAGACGTGACCTGAACGTACTTCTGGTAAACTCAATGTCATATTAGACATAAATAGTTTCTGTTTGTGCTGAAATTATGAAAGAATCTCAAACAGGCTTGGCATGTTTGAATAAGGAGTAAAATCGAGAATTTTGTCATTTTTTGGGGAAAGCAAAACATTTTAGGTATGAACAGCCATTCAATTGGTATTTAGAGATGCACCCACCACATGGCAAAAGTCATCTGGCTTCAGGCTGAAGACATACCATCTTAGCTTTTTCTTTAGAGCAGACATTAAAGAGCCAAATAAATCAATTGTTGCACAGAATAAAATCGCTTCAAATCTAATACCAATGCTACTGTCCAAAACATCAAGGATAACTCATGTGTTGTGCTGTATTATCCATGAATCAAAAGCATTCTTTAAAATACACGACCTTGAGCAAAACTGTCCAACAAAGAAACAAACAGAGAAAAGGCCAAGAGAACTCACCTGTGTGCACAAACATGTGTTTGACGTAGTTTTGTTTGGCAGTGAATGTTTTACAGCAAAGAGTGCAAGCGTAGGGCTTCTTCTCCCCATGTTGTCCAACCACCGTGCCACCTTGCTGTTGGTTTCCAACTGAAGTCAGTCCACTGGGGAAGGGAGGGATGCCGGGGGATGGCACCGCCACAAACTGGGGCTGCTGGCTTCCAATGGACTGGGGGAGGCTGAAGAGGAAAGGCTTGTTGTCGCTGGCTGACTGGGCTGCAAAGAGCGTAGGTAAGTAAGAATTGCCTGCTGTTCCCATCACCTGGGAGTTGCTGGTCAGGGTGAGAGGCATACGCAGGTTTCCTGTAAGTGGCTCGCCTGGACGCAGGTATGGCCCTCCTGGTATGGACTGGGGTGCTGCTAGATTGGCCTGAGGCAGCTGATTGATTGCCAGCTCACCAATCTCTTGAGAAGTGCTATTTCCACTGCCTTCTTCAGCTGTTTCTTGAGTTTGTTCAGGAGAAGAATCGTTCACCTCGATTTGCAACGGAGTTCCATGATTCCCTTGTTGGACTTTGTTGGGACAGCTGAAACCTGACAAGAAAGGCTGCTCTACTGAGTCGGTTTCTGTCCCGATGGAAGAGCTGACACCCTGAGTCGAAGCTCTCACCTTTGGGTTCGTCCACGATGCATTCCATCTGTTCGCCGTCCTCTTGGCAATCCTCCAGTCCGTAGCAATTATACTCGTCCCCTTGCTCCTGCTTGATGTGAATATCTCCTGTATGGAGCCTAACAGGACGAGGCTGTTTTCGGCAGTGTGTAGTCTCCGATGTGGATAGAAAGCGTTCCATTTGCTGCGAGCGCTCATGGATTCGAGTGATCCAGGCGGGGTCCTGGCCTCCGTCCTTTTGTTGTATAGGCGAATCAAAGTTGGCTGTTACTGCACCACTGGCATAGCGAATTCCTCGGGTGCCATTTTGCAGGCCCAGCCCAGAACAGCTGGAATAAAGCGAGGAATAAACACGGTCAAGGCCCTGGTGAGATGTTTGCATGTAGCCTGACTCTGCATCACTGCTGGGACCAGATGTGCCAGACTCAGGAGTCCCACGAGGAGTATCTTGACCCGAATCTCCTGGGACAACTGAAAAGCTTCCGGATCCAGTAATGCCAACATTCTGTGAAACAATGCGGGTGCACTCATCGATGACAGTCTTGATCTGAAGTATGCTGGCTGCGGTAAGGATCTGCAAGGCCTCGGACTGGGAAACCCGCAGCACGCCGCTGTACATGAAGTCAATGAGTTTCTGGACGGACTGCACGGAAACCACAGAGGGGATCTCGATATCACTGTAGCCCAGGAGCAGCTTGTCCTGAAAAAAGGGGCTGCCAGCGGCCAGCACACAGCGGTGAGCTCGCAGCATGCTACCATGGATCCGAACAGTCACGTCACAGAAGTGCCCGCGGTTTCGCTGCTCATTGAGGGTCTCGAGTACAGAATTGCTGAAGTTGTGGAGATTAATGTGGTGAATGCGTTCGGTCATCCCCTTGCACCTGATGTCACCTGCGTAGCAAACACAAAGTAAAGCTATTTGAGATTCCATTCCATTCTCAGGAGGTCTGCTAGTGTCTACTGCAGCTCTCATTGGAGTAAATCACATTCTCAAGGACATCTTTGATTTTGTGTTTTAACATTTTAAATGTTAAAGTGAATACAAGGGTGCCTACCCTCAAATTAAAGCATGTTTTCAAGCTCATTCAATTACTTCAAGCTTTTTTAGCCAAACTGTAGTAAACCACCAATTAAAGGAACGCTCTACATTTTTTAAATATTTGACTTACACTGCATTTCTACCCGAGATATATAGACATTTTTAACAATTTTTTTATCTGTTCAAGCCTAGTAGCATAGCTTAGCATAGATAAAGGAATCAGGTTATATCATTTTGATACTTTTTCAATTGAAACATTGATTTTAAAAATGAAAAAAAAAAAAAAACCCAAAAGAAGATATGAAAGTTTGATCAAAATTTAGTTTTTCAAAAACTCAACAAATGAACTTGAAGGGAGTTGGAGAATATGTAAAAAGCCTTTATTTCCTGCAATGTTATATTTTTCTAATGAAAAAAATTACTTAATTAAATTTAGGCTTTTTTTTTACTTTAAGCATGCAGACTTTACTATTTTTTAAGGATCAGGTCATTTTCACACCTAGAAGGTGGCTAGAGGACAATACTATGTATATGAAGTGCTGTTTTTATTCAAGGCACTCCAATTTAATTTGGTATTTGTTAATTTCTTACTCATAGTTAAAAAAAACTCAAACTTCTCATTTGCAGGCATATGATCTGAAATTCAAGCTGATTTCAAACCTTGAAAACACAACATCTAGAATTCCAAGACATTGCAGGGCCCTGATTTAAAGGGGAGTCTAATGTTTCTGTTTACTTGTCTTCAAGTTTTTTGTTTTGTTTTGTTTTTTGATATCCAATCATGGAAAAATGTCACTTAAATACTAGAGACAATCATACAATAGCAGTTAATTATGTTCAATAGTCTGTATTGTTTCAGGATTATTAAAGTCCTCACCATAGCTTACGAATGTAAAAAAGGCTTAGTTGTATAAAATGCATGGCAAATGACAACATTTCAAAACAGGACCATATTATGACCCATCAGAGCAAGCTTCCAACATGTTTTGTAACCCTTCAACCCCCACAACCTAAACAGAACTTAACCCCTAGCCGTTGTCATTATACAGTTAAAGATATTTTTGACTGTAAATGTAACCAAAACCGCATTTGTCAAAAGGAAGAAAGCCAAAAAAACTCAGAATAGCTTAAGGCTGAGTAAATCATGTGATGACTTTCATTTTTCAAAACCATCCCTTTAAGGCAAAAGCATGTTTTTAATTATCCTGTGTGATTATAGCATGAAATAGCATCTAATGAATAAACTCCATATAACCAGAATGAAGCGTTTCAATGTTGGATTATCAAATGGAATGTGTCTGGCTTTATATTGCTTTTCTTCATTGACATGCATTCTGGATAATGTGTATGGGGTTTCTGTCTAAACTTGGGGAAAAGATGGTCATGAGATGGTTTAAAATAAAAGAATGATGCAAACAGCAGACAACAAGTCTGTCTGAGAGTGTAGAAGAATAGATGCCCTGTTGATAATCTCTAAAATATGTACAAAGTGCTGCATTGTACCACATTGAATAAGTCTGTCTATAGAAAGGGGTTTACAAACATTACAAACGGTTTTATTTACAGTAATGTCCACTTTATGGAATTTATGGGAGAAAAATCAAATGTTCAATGAGAACCTCAGGTCATCTGATCTTCATTGTACAGGTTTAAAAGTGTATGTAAAAAAGAAGATTATATTTTAAACAGTGCTGACTATTTCTCCTTTTTTCTTAGATTGTTCTCCATTGTAGTATGGTGTTGTCAAATGTTTTTTTGCTACTGGAGCTACTTAAAGGTTTGGTGGTTGTTATTTTGTTAGAAGGCAGAGGGACAGGAGGCAATCTCATTGTGGTGAGAAAATCTTCTAACAACATCTACACATACTCCCTATAAGAACCCTTTTGTTCCATTGTTCTTGGCAATAATTCAGGTTCATTACCTGTAAATAACCTCTAGGGACCATTGTGTCTTATATTACAGCGCAAATTTTTAAATGAGATCCTATCCAACTGTTTTTTGTTATGGCATGTTAGGACAATCAATTGTTTTTATAACTTCATAAAAAATATTAATCCCTAGTTAGATAATAAAATGGTAAATACGAGAGAAATTTTAAGCACCTGTTAAAACCGATTTAAAAAGCACACAAAAGAAAAACCTCAAGCATCAGTTTCTATAGGATTACAAAGACATTGGCTGAATATTTTTATTTGGTAACTTTTCCAGTAAGTAACTTACAACAGAGTAGGCTCAACTTTCGTTAATCGTTTTTGAAAAAACACATCGTCCCTTTACCTTACCATAATCAACGTTGTTATCTTAAGTAAGATTTACAATGGCTGTAGTTTTAGGTCATCTCATGGAAGATAAAGCTTCCAGGTGTTTAAATGTTTGGTTATGAAAAAATAAAATTTAATACAATACTATAATTCAACAGTAAAAGAACTTTTAAAATAATAAATGTAACTGAATTTGGTTTTACAGAGTGAGATATTTGGTTAAATGATACAATTTATGTGACCTATACTTTCCAGAATATTTCATTTCAAACAAAACAGATCGCAATCAAAAACAAAAAGCTATGATGTAGATACTTAAAAATAGCACAACCTAAACATAAAATAAAAATGTTTCAAAGACCTTTATCTAGAAGTTGACTATCATTCCACAGAGCCTGGAACTAATTTCTAAAAATATAGTTTTCAGATTTAGATCAAAGCTTCACAGATTAAGTGTCAGCACAGTGATAGCTTGATTTGGAATCCCATGAGATTATATTCAATTCTAATCATGTCCTTTAGCTCGCATTACTCCTGCTAAAGCTCAGCAAATAGTCAATGTTCCCTCTTTTCAGCAAAAACAGGTGGCGTCACTCGGTCTGCCGACGAAAATCCTCACCAAAAATAAAACAAATGAGTACACGAGATATTATTTATGAAAAGGCGAAAGCGGTGACCTAGAAAAGTGTTTCTGTCAGTGACAGACAGATGGCAGCATTGAGCTAGCCAGTATGCGATAGCAAACGCTTGTCTCCGTTGACAACACGTGTTAGCCTCCGCGTGGAATATAGCAAGCATTTAGCATTGGGCTAATACATCATAAATTGAGCTGCCAATGGCTGTTAAGGACTTATCTTTACCAAACCACTAACTTCAAGCCGTCACTGGAGTTTATTTTCTTAGGTTAGAACAAAATGTCTACTTGCACGCTGTACCCTTAACATGCCCCCATGATTCTTTCATACACAAACAACTGCCTCCCAAAAACCCTCTTCAAATGGCTATTCCAATAGAACTACTAAAGGATGTCATACTGACGGCATATACTTTAATAGTTTTTTTAAAACCCGACAAACATGCTTCAAGCCTTTTATTAATGGATTGTATTGTGGTTATAAACAGATGAACGAAATCCCCGTATAACTCAAGCAATAGAAAATGACTTGTACATAGTAAAAAAGTGTAAACACTCCCTTATTAGATACAGTTTATAAAATATAGCATGAATACAATAAAATAAAAATAAAAACTAGTTATAGAAAAATTTCCATTTTTATTGTACTGCAGTTTTAGGATTTCAATATGATTGCTGTGTAAAGAAGGGACTGGTTAGAAGAAGAAACCATGCATTTTCAATTCGTAGCGAATGGCATATTTGAAGCATGCAACCTTTGAGACTGAAATGACGTCATAAAAAGGAAATATGCATAATTTCTGAAGGTTATTGAGGCAAAGTGCAACATTAGAAACACCATGTACTTCTAGCAATGTTGAGCAATGTCATATGCCTAGCAACCCTGCAGCAAACTTCAAAAATCTCCAAAAAGCCTTTTTGATTTTCTGCTCTATTTGAATACACTTTGAATGTATTTTTATTGACTTGATAGACTAATGCAAAGCCCAAATATTTGCATTGCAGCACAGAGCATGAAGAAATCTCTTTAAGAGGTCACCGGGGATATCGAAATACAACCCTGCGTTCCATATTTAATGACAATTCATAAAAAACTGTAAGTGTCATACTACAAGGGTTCTCAACCTCTATTTAAGTATTAAAATTGGTTTGGAAAAATGTTACTACTTGCTAGGACGTTGGGAGTGCAATTCCCCCTAACTAAAAGAATGTCTGGCAGGAGAGTTGCTAATAAATTAATTTAAAATGCCAAATGAGAAAAATTAATGTTACGATTCAACAAAAATTGTTGCTATTTTCCTTTTTGTTTAAATCAATGTTTTGTTAAACAGTTTTACTTTCAGTGTTTTTGATGGATTTCATGGAGTAAAACGTTTCTTTTTTAAAGATGTGCGTTCAGAAAAAAGTAGACAAATTCATATCAGTTTATTTGTTTCACCATGTAAATGTATTCCCATGTTGTATTTTGTAATAAATAAATAAAGCTAAAATCCGTTCTGCATGCAACTTCCTTAGATATTAACACCTTACAAAAGAAAAGAAAGAAATCCAGGAACTCATGCAAACGATTGAACCTCAATGAACTCTTTCCTTTGAGATGATCGGCTCTTTGATAAAATAAAAAAACATCTACTTTTCTCATTCAATCATTGACATTGCTGTGGTGCAGTGGGTTTCTTTTGTTTTGCAGCAGTAGGTAGCAAAAACTCACATTACAAATTAGCTGCCACTAAACTAAAATCAGTCATTTTAATTGTGATTTGTCACATTTTTCACCAAAAGACCAAAACTGTTTTGCTAAACTTTTTTTTACTAAAAACTTGTATTAAAATCTGTTAAACATCGGCCAGTTGAAAGAAGACACTTGCACATAACTAGAACTCCTAGATCACTAATTGTACCCTAACATTACCTTTGTTTAACCTCACATTTATTACACCTTAACTCTAAACATTTATTCTCTTTGTGTTAAAGTTACAGTATTTGATTACTTGGGTTAAATATTAATTCATGTAGAATCCTAGAGGCACTAGTGTTATGATTCAATAGTAGATAGATCTACACTTTTTTCCATGTAATGTTCATTATTATTCTAATAAAAGCATGAATAGTATTGGTATTAACTGCTCTTTTGTATCCATTTAATGTGCCACTGCTTTGGTCAATCCCAACTCACACTGAAATCAAGGTTGTGTTTACAATGGCAAATTTTGGTAATTTTTTTTAAGTGTACTGAAAGTAGAGCTACTCACCAGAGCTCCAGACAATCCACACTAAGACAATGCAGAGCACTGCTCAGTCTCTCATGAAGAGCCAAATCAAATATTTGATGGAAATTAAATGACGAGCTTATGTCTGTAAGCATCACTATTTAACAGTAACATACAACTCTAACATAGCCTAAAACAACCTTCTTTTTTGTATATTATCCCATAATTCTCATGACTATTAAGCACATTTAGCCCATCCCCACATCTGAATTCTCATTAAAGTGATGCATCCATTTGACTTTTGAGATTTGATGTGATTCTCATTATTTGCAATGCTGATTTTCATTACATTCCCATTACCGTAATAAAGAGAGAGGGATAAAAGAGAAAGAGGAGGGAAAGGCTAAGAGAGAGAAAGGGAGAGAGAGAGAGAGAGAGAGAGAGAGAGAGAGAGAGAGATAGAGATAGATGTACAGCTTAGCCTTCACCTGACCGTGTGAGTTTGTGTACGTGACAACAAATATTAGTTACTGAGAATTCATTTTGGGTAAATATAGGTTGCTGCTCTGGGATCAGTTTCTCCCCCACAACACATATTTGAACAGCCAATCAGGTTGCACAACTCAAGCATTTGTTAAAAACCTCAAAAACACATAATATGGTTCCATTATGTAGTAATATTACTTCAAGCTTTTATGTAAAACCATGAAAGATCTGTGCTAATCTTCATTATACTATAAAATAGACATGTTCAATTATAATATTACAACTTTGTTTCATTTGCAGTTGCAATTATATATTACATTAATAACCTTATTTAATTTATGTCCTTTTTTAAACAGCTTTTTGTTTTATGATTCTTTTTTCACACGTTAAGACCTTGGAATTTGTATTTTTGTATTATGCACTTTAACAGAAAAAAAACAGCAATACTCAGTATGTTGTCGGAGCAGCAATTATTTTCAGATTTAAATAGGTAAATATGTGTAAATCTCTTGTCTTGTTCATTCTTCTTAATGAGACAGCCTCAATGCTTCACAACCATACCTTGTCTGAAGTGCTTTGGTTGGATACTTCCTTATTTTTTTGGCACTCTACTATTTGTATTATTATTATTATTAATTATTGTAGTTGTTTGGAATTTCAGTGCAGTGTGTTGATATCTCTGGTTTCTGTTTGATTTTACCAAGTGCTCTTCTGTAAAGCATCTTTACCAAGCAATCTTCTTGCCTGGCTATTGGTTAATATTTCCCAAATTCCTGTCATTGTCCCCTCTTTTTTGTTTTCTCCATGTGTGTTCTGCCCTGTTGTGAAAAAAAAAACTTATATCAATTTGCATAATTGTTTGTTTTCCTTGTCTCTCTCTCTCTCCCCTCTCTTTTTTCACTCCTCTGCCTCTTTCTCTCTATCCTCTCTCTCTCCTCTCTACTTTTTCTCTCTTGTCTCTCTCTGGTTTCTCTCATCTTTTCACTCTCTCCTCTTTTCTTATCCGCTCTCTCTTGTTTCTCTTCTCCCTCTCCTCTCTCCTTTTTCTCAGTCTCTCTCTATCCTCTTTTTCTTATTCTCTTTCTCTTGTCTCTTTCTATCTCTTGATGGGCAGCATGACTCATGAGACAAGCACACGCATGATCGGACTCTCTTTTTCTTCTAACATTTAAACAAAAGCAGGTTTATGTCGGTTTATCAGTATACGTCTTACCAGAGAAGGAGTGAAGCATGATTGTAACTTTGTCTTGCTCGTATTAAATTTATCACTGATGAAGTATGAAAACATGGCAGGCATATTGTAGAACTTATGCTTTCCCATCCCTAGGTCAATGTGTGCTTTAGACCCTGCAAGAGGAGAAACAGTTTGCGCTAAATGCCCTGGGTCACCGGTGTTTTAATACACAGCATCACCAATTTACATGTAGTGAGCACATAGTGAGCCTGCCTTACTTCTGCATCACAGAAATATTACCTAATATAACATCAAATGTTTCTCCTGATGACACATTATTTGGATCAATTAGTGTTTGAACTGAAGAAAAAGCCTTAAATTTCGGTGACTGGCTCACCATCTTATGAACAACACAGGCCGAGAATAACAAGGTGCTTTTGTAACAGGTTATTCTTTTTCTTTTTCCTTTTTGTAAATAAAAGTGTTTGTTGTCATCTCTACATGTAATTGTTTCAGTAAAATATACAGAGATCAGGGCTACTAAAAGGAAGAAAGAGTTTGTCTATCCTAATATCAGCTCAAGACACAGATGGCATTGAAACACCAGAGCTTCATGTGAAACAGCTGATTATTATGAACACAACAGCATCAACAAACTCTCACGTGTACAACTGACCCAGTTGTGTTTATGGCAGTTTTCTCCACAACATACATTAAATAATGTCTTGTATTCTAGAGACATTTAGATAGAAAAATGAAATTGCACAAAGGTCTTAGAGTACAAACACACAGATGAAAGAAATTGATTTATACACATTCAAACATGATGCAATAATCCCACGTTTGTCCGTTTTAAACAATCAATCTCACGCTTTTGCATGTGTTTGTGATGTTAAATTTAAACATTGTAATACTACAATCACAGCTTTGCTTCTTTAATCGATTAGTATCCACATCAGTGCTTATTCAGACACTCACTGCAGTTTGAAAGAGCAGTTTTATGCTGACTTGGTTTTAAATGCTGTATTTATTCCGTAGACACTACACACATAGGAAATAATCTGTGTTGTACAGCGTCAACTGACTCCATCGAGCTACTCCTCTGATATTCACCACTCCTGTAGCCTCATCTTGCCCAATTATGAGAGCCTCATCTTGCTCCTTTAATGACACACTGATCAGGTTTACTCATTGTCATCACATGAGTTCATGCTGTGCATTCTGTTCTGTTTCCTTTCTGTCTTTCTTTGTGATGTGTTGCATCCATCCCCTAGTTATTGTTCCAAATGCACCTCTGTCAGAGTCTCCTCGACCATAGTCACCTCCAAAATTTCCTGCCATATTCCACCTTCAGAGTCTCCTCTGCCAGAATTTCCTCCACCATAGTTGCCTCCATAATCTCCTCTCTCATAGTTGACCTCTTCCATAGTGGATCTACTTCGCCAGAGGCTCCTCCACCATAGTTGCCTCTGGAATCTACTCTGCCATGGTCAACCTCCAGAGTCTCATCTGTTATAGTCTCATCCACCATATTCACCCCCAAAGTCTCATCTGCCAGATTCTCACCCACCATAATTGCCTCCAAAGTCTACTCTGCCATGGTCGACCTCCAGAGTCTCTTCTTCCATAGTTGACCTCCAGAATCTACCAGAGTTTCCTGCACCATAGTTGTCTCAATAATCTCCTCGGTCATAGTTGATCTCCAGAGTCTCCCTGTCAGAACCTCATCCATCATAGTCAATCTCCAGAGTCTACTCAGCCATGGTCAACCTCCAGTCTCTCTTCTGCTAGAATCTCATCCCCCATAGTCACCTCTAGAATCTCATGTGCCAAAGTCTCATCCACCAGTCACCTCCAGAATAGTCTCTTTCGTAGTAGTTTTCCAGAGTCTACTCTTTCAGAGTCTTCACTGCCACAGTCACTTCCAGAGTCTCCTCTGCCATCGTTGCTTTCAGAGTGTCCTCTGCCATAATCACCTCCAGAGTTGCCTCCAGAGTCTACTCTTTCAGTCTCCTTCATCATAGTCACCTCCAGAGTCTTCTCTGGCAGAGCCTCATCCACCATTGTTGCTCTCAGTGTCTCCTCTGCCAAAGTCATGTCGAAAATCTACTTTTTCAGAGTCTCCTCCATCATAGTCAACTTCAGAGTCGCCTACAGAGTCTACACTTTCAGAGTCTAATCTGCCATAGTCACCTTCAGAGTCTACTCTGCCAAAGTCTCTTCCAGTCATAGTAACCTACAGTCTACAGGTCTGGAGTCGCCTCCAGCTCACCAGTCTTAGTTGCCTTCAGCTCTAGTCTCCTCCACATTAATCACCTCCAACTTCACAGCTTTTGTCTGAATCTTCTCCAGCTTTAGAGCATCCAATTGAGTTGCCCCCAGAGCCTCAGTTTGAGTTGATTTTAGCTCCAGCACCTGCGCTTGGTTGCCTTCAGCTACAGAATCAGTACTTTAGCGGGCATCACCAGTCTCCCTACCCTCCATCCTTATTACCATCTTACAAAGGGGCGGTCAATGATCGGTAATCAGCTCCAAAAAATATCTTGATCAGAGCAATTTCAAAGCCAGATTAATATTCTGCTTGCATCGTTGTTGATAGTTTTTTTATTTGAGTTCTTTACTTGAGCTTGTTTTCTACACATCATATAATTTGATCTGTGTTTAGGGTTATTTTTTTTTACATAGCGATGCCTTAGAATGCACTGCTGTACCTGCCCAAGGATTCTGCCCACCCCTGAAATAATAAATACCCACTAAGCCAAAAACATCTAAATTACATACACTAGGTTAATTTTGAAGTTAAATACATCATGTAGATGTTACACTTGATAGTGGGATGATAATGTCAAATGTATTTAGTTTTGATTCTACATCAATTATTTATGATTCACTCAATGACAAAAAGCTATTTATTTTCTGTACCTTTAGATTTCTATTGTTTTTAAAACTATTTCTGAACACTGTAAACCTTGCATTCTCCTCTGTATTTTTGTGGAAAAGCGGATCTATGTTCTGAAATCTAGTGATACTCAACTGTGCTTGGCTGGTCTTTTAAACTAGAATGGGGTGAGGTGACGGTCTATTGAAGATTTCTTCCAGGATTCACTCAAATCAGATAGCCACACTGACTTATATTACCATTTAGGGACTCAAATATTCAGGTTGTCTATGTATTTCAAAGTCTATGTATTTTGATTTGTCTTGATAAGCATGAAACTTTTGCAGTGTGTACATTAAACACTCAGAGTATATGGTGCAAACAGAAGGACTGCTCTTCTGTAGGGTCGGCGGTCAGTTTTAATAACAGTAAAAGCAAAGAGGAAAAAACAGGCTTATCATATTGCATAAGAAGCATAAACACAGCTTTATGTGATGCTTAGTAGTTTGGTCACAGTGAGGACTCTTTTCTATTAATGCAGTCAAAATTAACGTATTAGCACATGTTAATTTTTTATTTTAATGCATTTAATGTAGAGATTTTGTTGACAGTTTTTATGGCAGCATTGAACTCCAAAAGATCGAAAGGGGCAGTATGTAAAGGTGTTCATCTAGAATAAATGTTTTTGATAACTTCAGGATAATTGTGATGTGCTTGTGAATGTATGTTCTCACTTTAAAGTCACACGATCCAAACAAATTGCCAGATGTTAAACAAAATCTAAACAAAGACAGAGCTGTTCTGAGGTTTTAGAGACCATTCTCACAAAATAATGAGCTTTTGGTCTGAAAGTGGTTTCGTTATTTTAACAGAAATGTATTTTGTATATGATAAACAATCCTGTGAAATTAGCAAATTTATATTAAATAAATAACGTATTCTTCACTAGTGTGCACTTGCATAAATTAAGCCATGGAACACATACAAGGCAAGCAGCCCAAAGGAGGGCTTCGGGATCTGGAAGTGATCGAAGCTGAAGACCCTTCCCTCGAATAGCGGGCAGAAGTGGTGGAGGGTTTTGCCACAGATCGTCAGATGTACTGAGCAATCTGATGGCTTATAAAGAAATATCTGAAGAGGATCATTAGGCAGACCGCCCAGAGCTAATAGAATAATTGTCAGCTTGTACTTTTGTACAACTCTGTTGTCAAGGTCCCAAATTTTTTTTGAGTACTAAATAATGATTTAGTTTTTTTCCTCTATCCATTGGCAATTGTTGTGTCAATATCAAACTGCACAAACGCATGTATAAAATTCTAAAACCATTGCGATTAATTACAATTACATTTTTGGAGGGCCATGCAATTAATTAGTAATTTTTTTAATTGACAGAACTATTTTCTATTGAACACCAGCGAATGTTTAACTATTAGATAGTATTATATAGTATACCAATTATACTATAGAATTCAGTGTCTAATGGCTTCTAGCATTCAACTAGCCTTTTAACTCTTTTTAAAGGCACTTTAGTCAAAAACACATTTTTAGGCTAAAAGTCTTTTGAATAGAATATCGCATAACAACCATCCCCGTCTCCCACCAGGTCAAAAACTTGGGAGTCATCATTAATCATACTCTCACTTGAGCCCCACATTAATTCTGTCACATGTATTGCTGACTTCTTTACTTCTATATCAGGAAAAGGAATCACTTCCATCCATCTCTCGTACAGCGCAACACTAGTCCATGCCTTTGTAACCACCCCGCCTCGACTTCTGTAACTCACAGTTTCATGACCTGCCAGCCAAAACTCCAAACAAGTTACAGCTAGTCCAAAATGCAGCCGCTAGACTGATAACATGCACACCATGTTCTGATGACACAACCTCAGTCCTCCAACAGCTCTACTGGCTCCATATAAAATTTCAATCTCACTTCAAAATGCTTCTCCTCACGTACTAGGCTCCTGATCCTTCCTATATTAAAGACCTTCTATCGATTCGCTCTCATTAATGTTCTCACTCTCCCTCCTCCTCCAAGATCCTCTCTTGGCAAATCTGCTGTGTTACTCCTGCTCTGTGGAACCACAGTAGCAAGGATCTTTTCAGACAGACTTTAAACTGTTGTTATCTTATTGTTTGCACGTCTCTTATCTGTTTTTATTGTTCTTGTTATGCTCTGTTAATTTACTGCTGTGTGAGGTGTGCTTGTGTGTCCTTAAAGGCACCAGTAAATATTATTATTATAAAAACTTAAATCAAATTCCATTTCAAATATATTTAATAATAGAGGCAATTCAGGGCCTGGGTGCTGGTTTACTGTAATGGAGCACTTACCTGAAGAGGAGTCCAGAGACTGGAGCACCTCAGATTCAACCTTTGCTTGCGTTAGCACAGGGATTGAACAGAGCTTTATAACTATGTAAAATCTGAAAGATTTGAAAGTGCTGGCCACTCATGAGACATAGATTAAAGATTTGATAGCTGATTTGATAGCTAGATAAAATAGGAATTAAAAAAAGAGATAAAATGTTTTTTTTTATGTAAAAATCATCACATGACAAACCCTAAAAAACTGTTTTATAAAGCAGTTCATGACCCCTTTATAGGCAGAATGAGATTAAGTTTGTTTATGATACTCACAGTCTGATGGTGTTCTGTAGAGTATGTTTGCAGTGTGTGTGTGTGAGAGTATCAGGCTGGTGAAGAGGCACTGGTTGATGCTACAGCTTGCTGGTGGTGATGTTAGTGCAGCGGAAGAACTGTGTGGCAGAGTTTTTAGCCACTTGTTTCATTTCTGACAGGCCACAGCTGAACCTCTGATGACGCCCTACAAACAGACACAGCAAACAAACACTGTTAAAAGAAGATCTTTAGCTTTGTTTACAATATGCATGATTTGATTAAAACCTGGTATGACCATTCGCTGTGTCATAGACCTGTGAGGTAGAGATGAACAGACTTACAGTACTGCTAGCCTAACACACTGAATTAACATAGTCAGGTTCTTTTCTCAATAACTGGACCATAATTTTTTTTTTCAGTGCTAGATGTCAAGCATTTGA
Organism: Danionella dracula; assembly: GCA_900490495.1. Taxonomy (NCBI): domain Eukaryota; kingdom Metazoa; phylum Chordata; class Actinopteri; order Cypriniformes; family Danionidae; genus Danionella; species Danionella dracula. The sequence goes on from UELW01000522.1 coordinate 14,051,803, forward strand.
ATTATATGAAAACATGCTTTTAATGACCCTCTACTTAAAAACCTCTTTAAGTGACAAGCAGCCGATTAAAGTATTTTAAGTTTAATGCCTGAGATTCTATCAGAGAGCCAGCTTCTTTAAGCTACAGCTTAAAAGTCACGGTTAAAGTAGAAATTACAATTGGGATCAAAGTGATGAATTTGGGACTGAAAATTAACTATAGATATATAGAGACTTTACACTCGAAATGTGCTCTGTTACAGGATTTCATCAAATGCATTGAGCATTACGACTTGCTGTTTCTCCACACCTGAGATTTGTACAAACATTCGGATGGCTTCTCTGCAGGGTGCATTTTGCAAGCTTCACTATGACACGTTAGTAATTTAGTAAGGGGGTGACCACCCAGCTACTCTTTTATGTCCCACTCAAGAGCCAGCATTGTTATTGATTGAGGCAGTGTTCACGCAGGAAACTTTGGACTAAAAATTTGGATAGCTGTGTAATGAACTTAATGTTGCAGTTTAATTCTATTTCTTCCTTGTACCAATCCATGTTTTGTGTTCATGTGAGGCGAAGGGTTGTTGATGTTTTGAGCAAAGGGAAAGCGACATATAGCCCTCCGACTGAAGAGTAAGTCAAATCAATACTTCAAACAAAGCGCCAAAGAAGGATTTTCAGGATTACGATGACTTTCAGTGCTCCTTTAATATCTCTGCTTTGACATAATGATGTAAAATGCTACTGGACATCAAATGATAATTAGTAACATGTTCCACACTTTTGTGGCTGCATTATCAACTCTAAATCATTGAATAATGCTGATAAAACTGAAAGAAAAAACAAAACAGTGAGACGGTCGTTAGTTAACAATCCCAAGGGCAACATTTCCAGAAACTAAACTTTTTCCAAGAACAATTGCAACTTGTGTCATTACAATAAGTGAACAAAGAAAATTGCAAGCCCAGTTTACAGACAGCGACTCAAGGAGACGGCAGCATTGAATTTTAAACATGTGGTTAGATGTCTTTAAAAAAACACTACAGCAAAGAACTACATTTTTTTCACTATACACCGAGCCTTTCATAAATTTATGACCATCTTCAAAAATGAAGGCACTGACAGAAAGTACATGTCGTTCTCACTCATAATATACTACTCAATCAAACTGTAACACACTGTTAACTCAACTGAAGCAGCACATGCCGTCATTGTTCCTTCCAAAGTGACTCCTAAAAGCCCAGAGGCTTGGGTGCATCTGTTTAACTATCAAAAGAAGGGACAGAAAATGTACATCCACACACACACACGCACACGCACACACACACACTTACACAAACAATCCCATCCCTCCGCCAGGAAAAATAGTCCCTGGTGGTGAGAGTAAACATCAGTGTTCCTGGGTGTAACGTGGCTAATCTTTTGAAGCATAAACCAAAGAAACTGGAACCATTTTTTAAACAGAAAATTTAATAGTTTCTAATGCTAATCACGAAAAATCTATATCTATAAAACAAGATCATCCTCCACTTTAAGTTGTGTTACATTTCTTTTTGTTTTTCACAGAAAAGAGATATTTTGGAAATCTGATTGAGTCCTGAACACATTTACATTTTACATTTTGTCCAAAACGACTTCCAGAAGGGATGAGACAATATGCAATTTGTTACACAGTTAAAGTCTTTCTCAGCTCGCTCAGAAGTCGTATCAACTGATCAATAAACCATAGCAAGAAGAAAAAAGAGAGAAAGTATTAAATTATTATTATTTAACAATAATAACTATTTTTAATTATTATAGTAAGTGTTTTATGAAGAGAAGTGCCCTGAACAAAATTTTGGGTTTTGATCTGTAAAAAGAAAACTAACATTTTGACTTTCAAAGGATGCATGAAACGCATGAAACTCTTTATCGGGAAACTTAAACAGTAATAAATCCAGTCAAACTTGAACTTAAAAGATGAAATTCCATCCACAAACATGAATGACCCAGACACTGAAGAATGCACACAGTCAACAATGAAGGAAACTGCTATCCTAAACTAAAAAATGTAACATAAGCATATGTTGCTACCACATGTTTATCAGAACACACAAGTATGTTCTTTTTAGAAATGCAACCCTTCCCCACTCCAGCAAACTCCTTAAACTCTTTATGACCAAGTTTCTTTTCTCATGCCATCTTCAATTCAAAGAGGAAATAAAACAACGGATGATGGTCAAAAGGTGCTGTTGGAATGACCAAAGCTCCCCTAATAAAATATATCAAAATATTGGATTCCTCTCCTTTTCGACTAAAACATTAACAGCAACTTTTTGTTAAACAGCTTGTTGCTAAGCAGTTCAAAGTTGCCACTAGGTCTTTAAAGATTAAAAAAAAATAGTCAAAAACTAAGGCTTAACAAAGTTCTTCTAAATACTACACAACAATTGAGTTTTAAAACAAGTAGAATGAGCACAAACAGTTTGTGGTTAAAAAATTTGTGTTTTCTTAACAAGGTTCGAGAGGAATAATGCTGCGATCAAACAATAAAAAAAATCCATCGACTTGAATGGGATTGAACACGATGGTGTAGAACCAGAAGTTCCAGTCTGCTATTTTAGATTCCGGTGCACTGAAAGCTAAGCTGAATTCCACTTTGACCTGTGACACCGCATCATGTGATACAACTAGAAAGCACTGGATTGGTGAGAGTCTGAGCATACTGAAATCTGCGTCATGGTGGCGCAGTGGGTAGCACGGTCGTCTCACAGCAAGAAGGTCGCGGGTTCGAGCCTGGGCTGGGTCGGTTGGCATTTCTGTGTTGAGTTTGCATGTTCTCTCCGGTTTACCCACAAGTCCAAAGACATGCGGTATAAGTGAATTGAGTAAGAACTATTGTCCATAGTGTTAAAATGTGAATAAGTGTGTGTGAATGTTTCCCAGCGATGGGTTGTGGCTGGAAGGGCATCCGCCGCATAAAATATGTGCCAGAGGAGTTGGCAGGTCATTCCACTGTGGTGACCCCGAAAAAGAAAAAGTCGGCATGAAAATGGATGGATGGATCTCCAGGGCCTAGGGAAATTCCAAGTCATGGTGTATGGTGCTCCACAGCACACCAAATTTACACTATAGTCTCCACATGCTTGTGACTGTAGGCTAAATTCTATGTGAACTAAATAATGAATTAAACAAATCAATAAATTTGGGAACACCTCGACAGATCATTGTCTGCTCATAAAGTTTAAAAAGAACAGTACTTCACTGATTTATTCACTGTATTAAGACTGTGTTTCTCTTTACAGCCATGTTAATAGAATGTATTCAAATCTGGACACTATTATACTTCAATTGATTGAATAAAATCATGATTCAACAAAAGCAGCTTTATGAATTGTAACAATCCTAACATCCTTTAATGCTCAGATTTATGTCCAAACATTTTCCAAAAGTTTACATATCAGGTGCCCTTTAATACACACAAGTATGCATAATTAAGTTAGCTATTATACAAAAACAGCATGTGCTTTATTTTGCACATGCTGCTCAGAAGCATTTATTAATTGAAAAGCACTGCACCCCTCTCTCTCTCTCTCTCTCTCTCTTTCTCATAAAACGTAGCAAAGTGTATGGGTTATCTAAAAGAGTATTTTGATCTTTCTATAGTAACCAGCCATAAGACACTTTTGATCAACTAGGATTGATTGTCATAAAAATAGAATAAAAACAAAGTTGTTTGATTTGATTTTCTATATAAACCCAGAAGTAAACAAACAGCAGAGGAATTTAAGGTTAGCATCCGTGATCTATAACTTCATGTTTAATTCAACAGATTAATTGTATTTACATCGCAGTAGTATGTGTTTCCCAGGACCATGGCATTCTAGCACTAGTATTTGACCCCTTTATAAAATATGGCTTGCTTTTATAACCCTTGAAGGCATTTAGAGAGGTCAGTAAGGCTTCAGGTTTGCACACATCTCAAAAGAGATTTTGTCACATTGCCAAACCTTAAAAATCAGTAGCAAGTTAGATTTTGTAGCTGCTTTGTTTTACTTTCAAAAATGAAATAAAAGAAAATAGTGTACAGGCGTCTGTGCTGAACTCTGATGATGCGGATCTCAGGATATTTGGTTCAGGTGATTGGAATTTAGCAATCTCATAGAACAAGGCTGGTGTATGCCTTACAGGGCGTTCAGACTAACACTACAATTTGTGTGGTTAGTGAGTGATTCAATGGAAAGCCATGATTTGAAATCCATGCAAAGCGTCAGATACTTCATGATATATCAGATGCTGTATGGTGGCACAGAAAGCTCGGGACCCATAAACCACCCAGGAGCTTCCTGTCACATGAGGGAAACCTGGAAATCATTAAGGATGGCTGACAGAGTTCACCTAAGGTAAAGCGAGAGAGTCAACGTTTTTCTGTTGCCGGTCATAATTGGACTATACAATTTCTCACTCTGTTTGTATTTACAGACCCGGAATTGTTGTTCACATAGGCACATCGATTAGTGCCTTTACAAAAACACACACTGGAAATATCTGGGCTGACAAAAATATTGACATCTTTAAAAATTCAACACTCAAGTAAAAGTAGCAATGATTGCACATCACTGACATCACTTTTTTCTAAGCAAGGCGAGATTATTGGACTGCTGTGCTAAAGGTTTTTTTCATTATATATAATTGTATACCACCAATATCAAATATTCATTCTACGTTTCTGCTGCATCTAAAAGAAAACAATCAGGCTGGAGGGTTATTGTAATCAAAGGTACAGAAAATACCTCTAAAAAGCCTCACCAGACCCTTATGTACCAAAGGAAATACTGAATCAATGAGAGGATTATTCATGATGGTTCATATGGGATCATAATGAAGGCTTTCGGGGTGAAGAGTTCCACAGGTTAGGGCCAGCTTTAGCAAAACCTGATAACCAAACAGCTTTTAGGTGGAGTGAGAAACTGCAGTTATATGACTGCTGATGAGTGTTCAAGGGGTGACTCTGTGAAAACCGTTTCAATAAGGATCAAAAGAGAGCTAATTGAGGCATGCATCACCTTTCAGGGTCATTCTGACTTGGGAAGGGATTCACTTTTACAGAAAGCTGGGTTTTAAGACAAAAACTGTAGGGGTTGTTATACTTAACTCGTAAATGAGTCACAGCAGGTTTACAAGAGCATCACGACGATAGGCCAGCATAATTTTTTTTATTTTCTAACAGACTCAAAATCATGATGGAAAACCTGTTTTGAGGAGGAATCCTTCAGTAGACCACATGCCTTCACATGAGTGCTAAGAAAAAGAATTCAAATTTCACGTATACATGAACAATAACTTTATCTTCTGAAATGCGCTAGTGAATAATATAACACTAAAGTAATTTGAGTATTTGTTGAATTTGTAAAAGGACTGAGTTTAACGTGAAATCTGCTCTCGCTTTTTTTACAGAGGTGTGTGCGCGCGTGCGTGTGTGTGCGTGCGTGTGACACAATGACATTGTTGGTTTGTTTACAAGATACTTTACAATATTTTGTTCTGAAAAACAATAGAAAAGCCATGTGAAAGAAACTCATAATTCTGGGCAACTGAAACCTCTTAATATAATATATTTCTCTAGCTATTAACTGAAGAGTCAAAGAACAAAATCAATATAATTTTGAAGTTCTTCTGAAAAACATTGGCAATTCTCTACAGCGTCTAATAATTTGACAACCAACATACACTCCTCTGAGAATAAAAAAAAGCAATGAGGAAAGGGTAACAAATCAATACAGGAAGAAAGCTCAATAGGTGTCTGAATTCCATTAGCATTCTGGATCGACAAAAGCTTATTTCTTTACATTCAATACTCCAAACCTCTCCAAAAAAGGCTTTGAGTTAATTTGTAAAGCAATGCCCACTTCCCATCCACAATCAAGGTAAAATCCCCTGAAACTTTATACAAATGTGAGAGTTTCCTTATCAAAATCTTAGTGGAAAGGGGTTTATAACAAGCCTATTTACACTACTATATGTAACCATATGATTAAACCTAACATATTTTCTTTAATATATTGTTAAATCTTAGTGTAACGTGCCTTCTCAAATCCCTGTCAAGCTTTAGGTTAGTGTTACAAAGAGTATAAAAAGTCTCGGTCTGTAAACAATAAATATGTGGCCTTGACAATGTTTTTTTTACAGGTAGTCAGCATGAGCATGAGCATAATCATGCCGCCCCCCCCACCCCCCCCCCTCATCTTCTGCTTAGACTTGTGATTTTATTTTAAACACTGAATGCTGGTCACTTACCACTTAAAACAAGCTGATAATAAAATAAGCACTGCTCCATGTTGTTTTGTTTTAATTTTGATTACTTGATTGGAACAACCACTAAGACTAAAACTAGAGAGAAAAGACATCCTAATAACATTTAAACATTTTTTATAATATAGCTACACTCAGTAGAGTTGCTTTTACCTGCTTTATGACTCAGTCTCTTCAAGCTGAACATCATTGAAGACACACTGAACTGAACACAAAAATATGCAAAATCAATTTCAAATTCAGCTCATGAGGATGAAATATGCGAGCACAAAGAGACAATTTCAAGGATTATGTTATTAGTAAAGCTTTTAGTCACATTTGAAGTGCAAAACAATCTGCCAAAATGACAGTGGATCATCATGTGTCTTCACTCTCTGATAGATGTTTAGGTCAACTAAACCTTTGATGAGCTCTTTTTAATGAACACGTTTATGGTGGGGTTTTTTTTCATCATTGAAATGTTTTGTAAATTAACGATTTTAAGAAGGCAGGTTTTCGGTGAGCCTCACTCACGTCTTTTAAAAATTCGCTCTCTGTTTTTCGCACACCTGTAGTCACATGCAATTAATTAAATTTTCCACCAATGCATCTCGGTGGCGTGTTACCTGGCAACCCCACAAACCCTGCAGTTCCTGTCCTCACACCACTGAATGTAATGGATGTACAAGAGAAAAGAATTATAATAATGAAAATAATAATTATGATAAAATAATAATTATTCAGTAAAATATAAATGTAATAAAATTAAATATAAATGTAATAATAATAAAATTAAACTATTTGTTAAGGGTTCAGCCAATCACAGCACACTGTACAGACCAATCAGAGCAGTCTGAGCTGCTCAGCAAGAGGACGGGGCTACTTTGAGCTTTGAAGAAACCTGAGCTTCAGAGTTTCAACATGCTTAATGTAAAACCAGTCTCTCCACTGACTGAGCAAACAAATAAATGAAAAAAATGAACAAGGGAAGACTAACAAGTAAACAAACAAACAAAATATTGAACAAAACATATTTTAGTTATTTTGCCAAACAAGCAATTGACTGCATCAACCTAGCAGAACAATTAAACAAAACAACAAAAAATTGAAATAAATAATGAAATGTCTGGCCTCTGAGAATCTGAGAGGCCAAACCTTTATTTCTTTCTTTATCAGACCAACAAACAAACAAACTAATGAACAAACAAACAAACAAACAAACATATAAATAAATAAAACTTATTAAGACATGAATGAACAAACAAATAAACAAAAAACAGTTTGGGTAAACGAAAAACATAAAAAAAAATCTTTTCAAAAAAGAATCAAGCTTTGGTCTGTGGTGTGTCACCAGCTAAAATCTCTTCTCTTCAAGGAGACTTACAATCTGGAAAAATCCTTAATTTTTTTCGTTCTTCTGTTTTATTTCCTTTCTGCTATGGTTGATTGATCAGCTCATACAACTACTACTATGAGCAACCCGAGTTAGACTTGGGCTTTGTAACTTATTGCATATTGTTTCTCATCTACTGTAAGTCGCTTTTGACAAAAGTGGTTGCCAAATGCATGAATGTAAAAGTAAGCAGTAAGGAGAAGCAAACTTAGCCAAGCTGTGAGGTGGTGATAAGGAGCGGTGAAGAGAAGGAGGAGGTGGGGAGAGGTGTTTTATTTGTCGAATAAGGGAAGGTTTGGTCTGCTTATATACTGGGCCAGTTAATGATCTGATGAGCGCTAGAGATGGAAATGTTTCCTTTTATCCCTGATCAGTTTTCTCATTATGAGCTGATCATGACACATAAGATTATCATCTGTGCGCGGTCACCACATCGTTTTCACTTCACATCTGATATTTGTTATTTCAAATATTTGTTTATTTAAATGCTGGTTTGCGTTTCATGGAACAATTCTCACTCTACATTTATAATTATCTTCAGTGTTGAATTTTAGCTAAGTTTCGACAAATACAAATAGATATCCAATTCTCTGAACCTCACCAGGTTTATAGTAAAGCATTTTTTTCATCTATTACTCAATTGATTTGAATTAACACAGCCACATACTTTATTTGTTAAGCTATGTCAACTTTATTACCCTTTAATGCATGTTAGTGTGACATCATAGCATATATTTAAAATGTCAAATTGTCTCAGCAATTTAAATGAAAAGTATTTTGTAACTATGTTGAGGAGTAGGAATTATATTTGGAAACACGTTCAGCAGTGTGTGTATATATATATATATATATATATATATATATATATATATATATATATATATATATATATATATATATTTTTTTTTTTTTTTTTTCTTTTTCAATTCAAATTAAAATATTTGTTACCGAGCAAATGAACACGATTATTATCTACTGACTTGACCAAAACCCTTTGTGGATTTTAAGATTTGTTTTATTAAGTTGAGATAGACAGGAAGAGAGAGAAAGAGAGGCAGAGAAAGAACTCTACGCTTGCAGGACAGAGATATATTACTTAGTTTTCATGTTTAAAAACTTTCATATAGATAAAATTATAGGTAAAATCTGTTGCGATTATATATATAAAGGACAAAAATTTGGAAGTTTACCACAAAATCAATAAGGGGTTGTTTGGAAACTTTGCTAAGTGACAAAACATGATTGAAAGTAATTGATTTAATCTTAATTGCAAAGCAGTCAAAAAATAAAGGTATACATCTTCATAACATCTTCACAAGTTTTTCTCCTGTACTAATCTGGTGATATCAACCCGTAGTTAAAGCTCTCAACAATATAAGCTGACTTGACATCTAGATTCAACTGCTACTTAAGTACATTTTTAGAGCATGTAACATCTTCCCATTGCTGCTTACTTTTTAAAAGTGCGCTGAAAAACATTCAAATTAATAAGATTTTATTTTCACATTAAGGCCTATGATGTAAGCATAAACTACCAAAATTCCAGATTCCACCTTCTTATCTTACTGGAGTTGTTTAATATAATAAACAGATGGTTAAAGAAAAACAATGTTAAAGATGGATGGCTTTGAAATTTAAAAGCCTTGTCTGTGATACCAATTGATGCTGGAATGTACATGCTGTTCTTTTAGCCAGACCACACCGTGTTTGCCTGATAGCACAGCATGTAAGTGTGCGTGCGTGTGTGTGTGTGTGTGCGTGCGTGCGTGTGCGTGTGTGTGTGTTTGTGCATGGAGTAAACCAGTAACCGTCAGCACATGCCAGGTGCCAAGCCGCCCTCTTGTTCACCAAACTCCCTTACTAATCACCATCATCGAGGAAAAATATATTACACTGTTTATTATTGCCAGACTGATCTAAAAAAAACAGAACATTCTGCACCAAATCTCAGGCTATATTTGCTGTTTTTTTTGTCAGTGAAATCATTAAGGACAGTAAAACTAGATGTTTTCCATCTATATCAAACGAGATTTATTTAAAAATTGGTATTTCAAAACAAAGCTTCTCCTTTTATGTCTAGCATGTATATATTATGTATACAGTGGTAATTATGCGCATTTTCAGTGTATTCAATATAAGCCTGGAGCACCTAGCACAAAAACGCAAGAATGTATGGTGTTTTACATTTTATTCCCTAATTCAACAAATCTGACTGGATGTTCTAGTATTAGTGTGACGAGTACTGAAGACATCATTTAAATCCTTTGTCTACATTGTCTTTCAAAAGTGCCGAAGGAGAGTTGGTTGGCCAGACATAATTATTAATAATTTGGTGATTTAAAGTAACAAAATATGCTTAAAAAGATTTATATCTAAAATTTATTCAAAGCAGCCAAACAATATTTTGTGGTTGAAACTCTGAAATGACAACTTAAGCAAAAAGAGTCATGTGAAGTTATCATTAGACTTGCACACTAAATTAAATAACTAGACTACGCGACTCAGGGCCTGGGTTTGACTATACTCTGCAGGCTAGAGCTCAGAGTTCTAATAACTTAGAGCACTTTGAGGATGCGTTGAACATGTGTTTGGAGCATGTCACAGTGTCCCACAAGAGGAGCACATGTTGTACGTCCCCTGTCCAGCTCAGAGAGAGCTCAAACTCACAGCACAGCATTTTAAAATCACAGAACTTTTTAAATCCAAATGTACAGATTTGTAACAGGTATGCGTTTACAATACATAAATGCTGTTGCTTACATATATAATAGTCCCTGTTTGTATTGATTTTACCTCGTGTCCTGTGCCCATAAAAAAAACTGTTAACAAGATTTCTGTATAATCGTCCAGTCAGCATCAGGCTCTCTGTATAATGGCTTGATAAAGATAATTGTTCAGCATTTTCAAAAGATAGAAGTGACCAAAGTAATGTTTGTCTACTTTGAAATAGAGTAAAGCTCCTCAATACAATGCTATAGAATTCCGAGACCTTCTACCTTATCTATGCACTGCTCAGATCAACAGTCTGGTCTTGGCTTGAGGTTTCCTGGAATCTTGTGTCTTGGCATTACAAGCTCAAAAATCCTCCCCATATTGCAGCAATGGTATTGACCAAGATAACATTACAAAGAACCCATAAAGCTCTGACATTAATGATACACCAGATCCTCCTGTTGTTAACCCTTTATGAAGAAATCAAGAATAAAATCACTAAACTCTGACTAATCTGGAAGGAGTTTATAAACAAATCAATGTTGCATGCAAGTCATAACAACCATTTGAAAAGGCATATCTGTCAACATGTTAAGTCTACGTGTTCTCTATTAAGAGAAGTGACTGACAGGTCACCACATCTGCATACACCAAAACAAAGCTTTTCAACCTGAATGTTTGGTGTTGTGTTTCCAGGAGTGGCAGGAAGGTATGTGAATGTTCGAGTCTCTGTGTTCCGATCACTGTGTGCTTTTGCAATTCATTATGTATATTTCAATTACATTGTGCACCTTGTTATTATTAACAGTCACATTCCAGACTAATAAGCAGAAAGGGTAGAAAAGGTAATTCTGATCTGACAGTGGTATCTATGAAGATACATCTTTAAAAATGGCCATTCGGATGAATGAAGGACTTGTTGTCATTGACGCGTCAGCTTGTTTCATGTTTATCAGCCCTAGCTGAGGTCGCAGGTAATTGTTGTTACAATTCTCACTCTTAAGTGACAAGCAGCCTCAGCAGGTCACCTTGTGATTAACTTTTATTGTTCATTTACAACTCATTAAACAATGATAATATGAACAATTAAATACTAACACTAAACTATTTCGCATTAAAAAAACATGTACTTTATTTTATTGTTTAAAGAACTTTTAATACTTTATAAGTTGGATTTCACATCACGCTGACTCATTGACTTACATGTAAATCACTCTCTCACCAAACAAACTCCAGTCTTAATCTGAACGCTCAGTAAATTAGTTTCTGGTTCTAATGCGCTTCAGTATAGTTTGAGGAGCTAACTGTCTGGTTGTATGCCTGAGGTGTTCAGTTGTTTCATCAAAACAATCTCACACTTGACACAAAATAATTTTTTTCTTTTCTCACCCTAGTTTTCAATCGTATGAATTCTGGCTTAAATAGTACAGGAAAAACTCTCACAATCCAAATAGTGGCAGAATATAAAAAGCTCAGTTCACCACACGCGGCAGCTACGTCACTGATTAACCAGGCAGCAAGATCGCATAAGGTGAAGCTTTTCTTCTTCTAGATTTCATATATTGCACATATAATAGAGTAGTGGTTTAAAAAGTACCCTTTGGTTAGCTTACATTGAATTTTATCAGGGTCTCATCAGGGTTTCCTAGTTCTTTGAGAAACAGTCTGGTGACAAGTTCAAGCAAAACATCGACTAAAAGCGATCAACATCAGCACCTTCAAAGCAAGTGGCACCTTGCCTTCATGTATTTATTTACATTTAGTGCTTCGTATCAAGCCACAGGGCATTGTTCTCATTCAGTTCACAGTTAAACACAAGTAAATTTTTGTCAGACACAGTATTAGAAATTAAAAGCAATACTTTAAAAATCTGTAAAGAAAAGTTGAACGTTGCTTTAAGTTGAGAGATAATTTAGAGATATATAGGAAAATGTTGACTATGTTAAAATTCTACATATGTAACTTCAAGAGCACTTTCCCAAACAAGCTGCTGTTACATATCTGTATGAATTATTGTGTAGGCTTTGCATTATATATGAGGTAGAGAACAGGGTCTTTTTTAAGTTTGCAAAATATTGATTTTGAACAGGTGTGGACAGAAACAATTGAAGTCACAGGATAATGAAGTCACAGAAACAAATTTATAATCCAACTATAATCTTTATCTTCTTTTCTAAAACAGCCATGAAATCAATGTATTTTGTTTTATTACATGAAAACATATGTAACACATGTATCAAGATATTTCAAATCTGTACAAATATTTTACATCATCCAACGTTCCACATTTGTCTGACAGTCATGAATGCAAAAAAAACACTGATCATGGAACATGATGAAATGAACTATTTGGTGCATATTGCTTACAGAAGAGAAATCTCATCTTTGACGATAAAAAAATGTTAACTAGTTTAGAAATGTCTAATGTGAAAACTGTCTTAAACTGAGGTCAGAGTGATCATTGTTACAAACTGTGAACTAAATTACTATCTGTTATTATTTCATGTATTTGCGATGAATTTAAAATCTAATTGTATAAAAAATAATATCAATGTTTAGATCATGAATTTGAAAAACTCCATGTATATACACTTTTTTATAAATCTCCCCCAGGAAGAGTTTAGTTTTGTTTTTAAACATGTGGAATGTTTTACAAGCCTTCCAGACTGTATTTAGGAAATAAAATAATTCTTATAATAAAATAATGTGCTGATTTGCCCTGAATGATGTGAACGTATGCTTAAGTGTGAAATGATAGTTAAGACGACGAGATGAATATGTGGGTTTTAAGTCTATTATTTGAGTGGTGGAGTGTCACTTTAAGAATATATATTCAGTAAATATACATCTGAATTTTCTTTATATCAGGGGTCTCATTCATCTTCATGTCGGCTTTCTTCCCTTTCGGGGTCGCCACAACTCTCTGGCATATGTTTTACGCAGCAGCTGGGAAACATTCATACACACATTCACACTTTAACACTATGGGCAATCGTTCTAATTCAATTCACTTATACCGCATGTCTTTGGACTTGTGGGGAAACCTGAGCATACGGATAAAACCCACGCGATCACGGGGAGAACATGCAAACACCACACAGAAATGCCACCTGCCTCAGCTGAGCCTAGAACCAGCGACCTTCTTGCTGTGAGACGACCGTGCTACCCACTGCGCCACCGTGACGCTCTCAGGGGTCTCAAAGTAGCATAAAAAACACATTTGAAGAAATATTCTATTTGCTGAATGAGAATAAAAACTGTCATCATTATGAAAATGACTGAAGAAGCATTATTTTTAAAATGCTGTTGTCACTCTTTGAACTGCAATGCGACAACGAGGTAGCTGAAATTGAAGTCTTTAATTTCACTTAAAGGTTTTGAGCAAAAAAGGTGAAAACAATGTAACCACAAAGTGGATAACATCAGCCAATAAGGAGAAACAAAAACAAGTGAAAATGAAAGTAAGCAGTTGGCCAGATATGGAGTGACCCATACGCGGAATTTGTGCTCTGCATTTAACTCATCCAGTGTACACACACAGCAGTGATCAAACACACTGTGAACACACACCCGGAGCAGTGGGCAGCCATGGCTGCTGCCTCCGGGGAGCAGTCGGGAAACTGCTGTCTTGCTCAAGGGCACCACAGCTGTGGTTGTTGAAGATGGGAAAAATGTTGAAGTGTTTCATCACTCACACCAACTTCAACTCGGTGGATCAAACCGGCAACCTAAGGATCACAAGTCGATCTACTTATCCATCAGACCACAACTACCCTAAATTTTATACAAAAAATACAAAAAAAAAAGAAAAAAGCCACAACGCTGGACAAGCTTCTACACAAGTCTGACAAGCCTATAAAAGCCTTCCTCTTCTGCCCATGTATCATCCAGTCTTGAGTTGATTGGGAGAGCAGGCGCTCCTAGTTTAGTACTCAGGAGACTGGGAGCATATGTGATTAGGGGTGTTTTCTGCTATGGCTTCTGGTACAGCTGTAAGGCATTTCATTTCTTGAAACCTTTATATTATTTAGAATGTTATTGTTTGTGATACAATTTAACTATCTATTATTTGATGCATTTTTATTTTTGTGTTTATTTGGAGTAGATTAGAATTCGTTTTTTGAATTGCTACAGGTTAATGTAATCACAAAGCATGTGTTGCTATGCTCTTTAAAAGTTAAAGCATGCATTTTTGAGCGCATGTAGGGCTGTAGCGCTTCCTGAGATTTCAATTAAACAATTTGGCCCTCTGCAAATTTGACTTTGGTTTACAGTGTAACAGAATTCCTCACACTCATTTGTTTTTGATACTGTACCTTTAACGATTTAATTCATACGCTATTGTCACCACCAGATTATTCATTAATTAACATCACTATGGCAACAGCACCCCAAAAGGTGACAAATTAACGCTAATGTAGTCCGCAATACATACTGTATTGCATATATTGTGTTCAAATGCTTTTGATCCCCATCCAGACAGCCGAAATATATGCATATGAATATAAATGGCAGAGAACAGAGGCTGGGTTCAAAGCTATGTTTCCAACCTAAAATAAAAAAGGAAGAAACAGAAACCTTTGTCTATACCATGCATCACGAGGAGCAGAACAGACAATGAGGGGTTCATACATATTGATACCGGCAGAGTAGAAAAGCTCTTCCTGATCTACCAACACGCAGAAGAAACTGCTTTCAGAAAAAAACTGACCGTTTACTTTACAGCTGGTGCTTTTATGCAAATTAATTTGATTATCTTACAAAATAATTCATTATGTCTGGAAATGTGCTGATCACAGAGAGCAAACGTTTGCCACACAAATCATATTAGTTGTATTATAAGTGTTTAGGACTTAATCCACCAAATAAAAAAACATCATCATCAAAAGTTTTATGGAACAACATAAAAAATTTGTATAATATATGAATGTTTGTCATTTTTAGACACCCCTATGGAGCACCATACAATTTGTAACAATACCAGGCAATCTAGATCTATAAAACAGAAAGGAAATGCTTGTAAAATATCGTAATTGAGGGTTTAATAATAACTAAAACTAAGAGTATTTTTTTCTAAGAATAGGTTTTCTGTTTGCCCACATTCAGAGCAAGGGACTGCACTGTTTGACAGAGGTTGTTGCATTTCAATCATTATTATTCTTTAAATAAATTATGGCATAATGTAGTCATTATTGTGAAGATAAAAACCTAAGGCAACTTTGTCTTGTTACTTGTTTGATTAAAACAGAAATTCAATCAACCAAGTTTTTATATAGCACTTTTTTAGCAGTTGCTTTCAAAGTCCTAGTTAGGATTAGGTAGAGTAAATAGGGGTTCCCTCTGTGAGGCCCCTGGGAGCCTCGCTGACTGAGGCAGGTGCTAGTCACCTCCCCAGCAAAAAGAACATACAAACTCAAGATCCATCAATGAAAAGTTTGCTGGACAGCACCTGAAAAAACTAAATAGTAAAACAAAACAAAACACAAACAAATGAAAAACACTAGTTAGAAAATACAGATGATCATCATCAGCTGCAGGATGAATGATAAATGATGTGGATAAGTTAGAGAGGCTCAGACACCATATACATTTTCACAAATACCAGGAGCCAATTATTCAATTGCTACATTAAAGAGATATGTTTTTAATTTAGTTTTAAACTCTGTGAGTGTAGCTGAGCTCTGGACAACATCCGGGAGTTTGTTCCAGAGCTTCAGGGCTCTATATGAGAACGCTCTTACCACTCTAGTGGATTTATTAGTCTTCGGAAAAATCAGTAATCCTGCTTCTTGCGAGAGCAAGCCAGAATATATCGTGACAGGAGACTGCTCAGGTAGGCTGGAGCCAAGCCATTAAGCACCTTAAAGGCAAGGAACAATATATTATAGTCAATGCGACATTTTACAGGAAGCCAATGAGGAGAGCACAGAACTGGTGTAATGTGATCATATTTCTTTGTTCTCGAAGAGAACCCTAGCTGCTGTGTTCTGGATTAACTTTAATTTATGTAGTGTGGCGGCTAAGCATGTTCCTTACTTTAGCAATGTTTCTGAGGAGAAAGAATGCGGTTTTAGTAACATAAGAGATAGGGTTCTTAAACGTTAGTTCACTATCTATAATAATGCCAAGATTTTTAACTGTAGTGCAGAAATTAACAGTGTGTCTCCTCAGCTCCATATTTAAAACTGAGATATTCTATAATTGCTTTTTGGAGCCAATAAGTAATATTTCCGTTTTATCAGGATTTATCATTAGGAAATTTTCATTCATCCAATCATTGATATCAGCGACACATTCTGAGATCTTATTTAGCTTGGAAGGGTTGTTAGGTTTTGCTGAGATATACAGCTGGGTGTTGTCTCCATAGCAATGGAAACTAACTCCATGTCTTCTAATAATTTTGCCAAGGGGCAGCATGTAGATTGAGAAAAGGATGGGTCCCAGAACAGATTCTTGAGGAACTCCATAATCTACTGCTATTGTGTCTGATGAATCTTCATTTACATGAACAAACTGACTTCTGTCAGAGAGGTAAGAGTTAAACCTTGAAGCCTGGAATCTTAGAGCCTGGCCCTGCTGCCTGCATTGTTCTCTAGTCTCTCGAGGATTGAAGGCTCGACTGAGATCTAGCAGAACTAGAAGAGAGATATTCCCTTGATCCCATTCAAGTAACAGATCGTTTAAAATTTAAACCAGCGCAGTCTCTGTGCTGTGATGCGGTCTGAATCCAGATTGAAGATCTGAATCCAGATTGAAGATCTTCTTTAAAAAGGAGCTGAGCTGTGATATTACAACTTTTTCTAATATTTTTGACAAGAATGGAAGGTTAAAGATTGGCCTTTAGTTGGATAACTCAGCAGGATTC